>OX457108.1:6312194-7527813 GCA_949752805.1 Deilephila elpenor
TAGCGGATCTCCTAAGTCATTTGTAAAAGAAAAAAACATTTAAATAAGACGTTGCTGAAATCTCAATTATGATTATTTGTTATTGTTCTTTTTCATTTAGGTTATTAATTATAAATAACACTAAAATAGACAGGCTTGATTCTAGTCTAATTTCATTTTAGTCTGCTTTGCAAGTACTACTTCTTTATACTACTGACATTATGAGAACATTTTAATACATTTTCGCACATAAAAGCCAAAAGTTGTAAAGGTGCATATTTAAATATTATTTGACAGCGTTTGTGTTTGTGGCGCAGTTGGTGGAGAGCCGGCTATGTAAGGAAGAGCCGCGGTTGCGATCCCCGCAAAGAGACATATTATGTACATTTGTTTGCGTGATTCACAGTAGTTTAATTCGGTGCTGGATATTATGAAACCCAGGGATATGTCGCAGTTTCTGGTACAAACGACGCAGCGCTTTGGAATCTTACTGTGGGAACAACTGTCGCCCACGTACTCCTGTGTGGGCGACAGTTGGGTATATTATATTATTTAAATAGTATTAACATGGCTGTCTCGGTGGCGTAGTTGTACTACGGTACGACTACATAGCTGAATCCCGGGTCGGGCAAAGTGATGTTGAGTTTTTCTATTGTAAGTCCGGAGTCAGGAATTTGTGCCAGATATGGCGATAGGCTCGCCCCCCATCACATCATGGGATGGAATATTCAAGGCGAAATGTCGGTGTCCTGGTGGCGCCTCTGCCTACCTCTTCTGGGATAAAGGCGTGAGTTTATGTATGTATGTAGTATTAACATGTATGAAATACTGCAATGGCGTGCCAAACTTTTATTACATTATTACATAAAAAAAGTCGTAAAATATATTATGCTTATGTTAATATTACTTACTCGTGCCTGCGTAGTAGACGGTATAGTCCAGCTGATGTCCGATCATATCCACCTTCACTTTGTCCACGACGAGACGAGTGAAGAACAAGTCCCTCTTGTAGTAGATGGGTTTCTCGTTCTCGTGGGATACTGCGCTGTCCATTAACGGGTGGGATCTGGAGACAAATGTGAATGTTAGGTATTGGTAGTGCAATGTATGTTAAATGGAAGAATAATTAATTTGCTCTTGTAGGTACTCAATATTTTTACTAAAGATGTAATTTGGATATACATTTTCATATTCTATATGTTTTATTAGTTTCATAGAGAGGTAGAGACCAATATTAAGATGTAGAAATTTTAATGATTTTATATACTGACATGGAAATGTAACTACAAAGCACTTGATGATAGGTGCAGTATAGGTAAATAGTCTGTTATTAAAATTTACGTTAAAGAAGTCACCAATTTCAATTCGATTTCATTCAATTATTTTCAGTCGTCGCTGAGAAAATGGAGATATTTAAATCACGTCTATTTCGTAGACAATCATTTGTTCTAGCAATGAACTGTGTCAAACAACTTTGAAATACAGCGATGAGTCGTAAGTTTAGGGCTGCCAACAAGGCCGACACCATTTTACACTGATCCCTACAATTTTACTAATTGGCGCTTTTAGCAGTAAAGTTGACTCTTCAAAAACGTAAAATAGCGCTATATTATGATTAATTTTGTAAAGGTGACCTTCTCGCCGTTTTTAATACCTTTGTAATCACCCAAATGCGGGTCAATTTGGAACGTCAAATTGAATTAGTTTTATTATTTTAGGTACGGTCGTGTTTAAGTACTGGAAGAGATAAGAAGAACTTTTAAACAATAGGATGTCATGTAAAGGATTTCTAATAAAGGTAAAGTGATGAAAGCATCAGAGCGGAAACATTAACAGCATCAAGAATGTATAACAATGACGTCGCGCACAGACAGCGACACGCGCGCGACATTCGCGCTCACAAACAAACGTCACCACAATAAGAGCCTTTACTTACACGCCAACAACAAAATACTTCATTCATTTAATTAAAATCTCCTCTCTCGTTATGAATAAAAAATATAACTATTTTCAGCAGACTGGTTCAGGTGAAGTGTTAAAATCTCAACGTTTCCACATGAGGATCATGGAAAAGCGGGGAAAAAAAAATAATTGAACGCTCTCGGGGTGAGAGCGTCGGATAATTAACAGGACGTGTCGCCAGATAAAAGTGCCTGTGGATTTCAATGAGCGTGGAATTCTGGAATCGCTGGAGACCTCGTCAGCTACAGGATCGTGTTTAACGTTTTTAAGTGACGATTTTCTACTTTGTTTACGTCCGGCGCGCTTGTTACAATAACGACAGTCTCGCCGCTTTGTTCTTTTTACCTATTCGAGCAGTCGAGAGTTTTTGAAAACAAATTAATTCGGTGTTGCCTTCCGCTTTTTTATTTATTTATTTTAATGAGAACGTAAACGTCCGTAAGCGAAATGTGTAACAAAGGCCAGATTATGAATGCCTTTATAAGGTCACTCTATGCAATTGTTTTATTATTTAAATACAAATAGGGCAATATTTAAAGTGTTGCAATTTACGGAACGAATTTTTAATAGGGTTTTATATAACATTGTGATAAAAATACTTCATGCAAAACTCATTTAACTTTTAACTTTATTGATATCCAATTTTTATTACAATTGGAAAAGTTACTATGTTCTCTAATCGACACGTTTAGGTATTCTACGTCTAAAACAGAAAGTACAGACTTCACTCTTTTACCATGTTTTATATATTGGATTAAAAATTAAAAATAGACCACATCAAAATCTGTAAAAATCAACAACGATCCACAATTCAAAATCGAACTGACCTGATAAAATTCAAAACTGTATCTGGTAAAGACGAGGTGTCGTTGACACACGTCCCCGGCCGGGGCTCGGGCACTTTACTGCTTATAACAGGCAGCCAGGCGGAACTCGACGACGCTTGCTCCTTGAATTTACCCTCGAAAGCCTTCTGGATGTCGCCGATGGTGAATGTGCAAATTGCGGAACCCATCAGTCCTGTGGACGCGGTAGTGAAGACGCCGTAGAAACGGCTATCATCGCCGGGGATTTTGTAGATGCTCTCTGTGGAGAAAAATAATATTTTAGCCTAGGAAGATCGTTGTTCGGTTGTGAAGTATTAGAAAGTTTTTATATTAGCACGATAATAACAATGCGTCTGATAGTATGTGCACGGCAATCCGAATAAAGTATCCACCATCGAGCAATGGTTATTCCTCGGTGCTAAATATTAGGCTTATGATAGGATAGATTTTAATGCCATTTTCGGTAAAAGTTGCGGAATAATCAGTTTCCAATTCGCTAAGAAAAATGTATTGTAGGGTAATAAAATATTTCTTTAGCAATACCTATTCTTTTATTTAGAATTTCTCATTTTCATCAGTAGTAGTTTTTTAAGCTTTACCTTACAAAGGAACTTAGTAACACTAATAATACGAACAGCATTAAACAATAAACACAGCATTTGAGAAACGTTTAAACAATGTTGTAAAAATACACTAGCTCTTAGCGTCAGGTGTTACAGCATTTCTTAATAGCCGAACCATAAAATCCATACGGAGAGCATCCTATCAAGTAAAAAGGCTCTATTGTCAGCGCTGAGTTAACTAAAGCTGCTTTAGTTCGCCTAAACGCCAAGTGGACTTTCGCGCGTTTAAGTAATTGCGAGAATGCAAATGCAAGTGTTTGTAGTAGCCTACTTATACTTTAATTAAGAGTTAAGGACTTCATTTTCACCTATCAGGTTTCTTTTAATCCTGGTTTGATAAAGAGACTGTACTGCATTTGATTATAATTGTAATTTTGCTCTAATAGATTGGTGAATCTAGGTAAATAATAGCGAGGGAACACGTGGGCCAGCAAACTGTTTCTTAACGAAATATTTTAATCTTTATCTTTATTCTGACCCTGCCAAAAATATATCAATGTAGACTATTATAGAATCAAAATATATACCCAGCAATGAAACGCGTCCAATGCAATAAAATCACAACCAACCTCATAAAATATCTAAACACAAACTAGCATAATTGGCAACCCTAGTCGATAACGCCCGATTAACTCCCAATAGCAGTTCACGCGAACCTAATAGCACCTCAACGGACATGTAAATAACACACCTATAGCAAATACTGAACACTTGAGTACCTATTACAATCTCATAAGTTATGCAGCGCAGGTAGTGGGGCCGCGTGAAAAACCGTGGCGGAGTCGAACGCCCGCCTTTAATATTAGATGAACTCAGTCTGGGAGACCGGCCGGGCCTTCGGCGCAAAGCGGAATCGGCTAGACTCTGTCGCTTAAATCGTACTATGCACTTTTGAATTTGGAAGCTGAAAATGTTTGCTCTAGACTGACATTCAATATTTGTATGTTTGAGGATAAGGTAAGAAAAGGTAACGCTGATTTTCAAAGGACTGCGAGTCGCGAATACTGGGTGCGTTTGGAATGAGTATTTTTATTTTATTTGCGGAATCAGTTATTTATGATTATTTAAGGCTGGTGAAAGGTTTTTTTATTTGCGTATCTATACTGTGTAGGAGGAAACAAATACGAGTAGATTGTAAACAGAAAACATCTAAATGTATGCAGATTGCAATTTCCTCTCACATTTTTAAAATGTATCTTTTAACCGCTTTATATTCACATTCAATTCATAATTGTAAAAAAAATCTATGCTAACTAACAAAACTTATTAGTCAACAATTCACTATAATTTGCATCGTGTATCAGTACGCAATATCTCTCAATACAATCAGGACTACTTACGTATTTCATTGAAGTAGAACGGGAACTCTCCGGGGATGCTGCAATTGAGTCTGGCTTTCAGATACGTGGCCCAGTTCTGGCTGAGGATGTTCTTCCCGCCGGTGTCTCGCTTGCAGACCCTGGCCACTCTTGAGTATACCGCTTTACCACAGTTGATATACTCCACAGCTGTCTCTCGGAAGAAAAAGAGGACGTATTCACCCACGTCGAAGGATCCCACGAAGTTTGGTTCTAGAAGAAACCAATGCATTTTAATATGAAGGTGCCGTAATTTGTATTAATAATGTATCGACATTATTGTGTCGAGTAGCAAGGATGATAAATGATAGCCCATCGGAATATTAACTTAGGTTCGATTTTTAAAAATCACCTCAGGCATGAAGTCCACCCATACAATGTATTTGTGTGAAGTGTAATTAAATATATACCTATTAAAAAAGAGCAGAGAAATCTCTACTGGGTGAAAAAGTTTCGTATGAGCAGAATACGCAATGAATTTAGCGTTCACGTCCTATAAATTTCATTTATTACTTTGTTTGTACATGATAAAATTATAAAGTAGTATGCCTAATACACATATAATGTAGTTTAAGTAAAATTCAGAAATCAATTATATGGCTATATTGTATAAATATACATAAGCATTTGATTTGATGCTGATTGATAAACTAGATCGCATATAAGTTACGGTGGGCCATTATTCTCAAAAAGGATAATTTTATTCATTACCCATCATTATCCGTTGGAACGGCTGGCTAAGTACAACTAGGTCAAAAGGCGCCTCATACATTGAATATTGATCAAGTTCATTCAATAACGTTGTAAATCAAAATTACAACCTCATTTGATAAAGTATACGTATTTTAGTTTGCAAAATATATGTATTTATTATTTAAGTCTACGTTGGGTAAACTCACACTCATGCGTGCAAGTGTGTGTGAATCAATGAATTTTAATTTTACAAATAAATGCGCGCATAATGCAACCGTTGAATATAAACAAAACATATTTTAATATGGAATTAAATTATTTATTGTGTCTCAATTTGAATATTTACCACCATTCATTATTTATCTCATGAGTTTAATATAAAACAATCCTGTATACTGCTAATTGTGAACATTACAGCACCAAATGGGTGCGAGCGTGCGTTTCCCACAATGATCGTAATACCACGCCATCAAATTGCTGTTATTCCGTATGATGTGCAATAAATAGTAGATGAAGCCGTGGGTGTCAATTGTACTCTACTTTATTCATAGCTCGTATTAATATGTGCTTATTTCGGCGAGTAATGAAATCGCCACGTGGCTCGGATTAAAGGCGCATGTCCTGATGTCTTTATTCCTTATATTATACAGATGGAACACAAAAATGAATTATTAAATTTAAATAAGGTATTGGACATTTTGAAATTATTGCCGTCATAAATTTGGCTCCGCCGTAATTAATAGTGCCGATAAACCGGTCTTACTATTGATGAATATGTTGAACGTGGCATTATTTAACTTATTATAACGATTTATACGTTTTTGAACGGGTTTTACTGTGTTATTATTTACGTTAAATACGTCTGGAAATATTAACAATTACCGAGAAAATTATCCAAAAAAAATATAATATTTGTTTAGAAGATATTAATTTAATATTTGGAAGTATTTTTAATAAATAATATAATAAAACTACAACTCATTTTAATACATTCAAAGTTTATTAAAAGCTATGTATTAAAGGTACAACATAAGTGAAACAATTGAGTAATTTGTGGCCTAAACTGTATGTTTGGTTAATTAAGATGTTAAGGTAGATAAAATAAAGGGTACGGCTTAATGAAAATTAAATGAAAATAAATTAACTGTTAGTGGCATTCGAAACGTAAGCAATAAAGGACCGGGTGTAATGAACAAAACAATATTAGAGGATATTAGGCAAATTTGTATGGGTGTAATTTCTATTTCGCTGTAATTGTGGCCCACTCACAAATTAACGGACAAAAGGGTTATTCCCGTTAGCTCCGAATCTAATTTCCTCTGAAAAATCAAATCAATTTACGGTGTTTGCGCCAAAATACGGGTATCCGTAATTTCCATTCTATTTGGTATGTTATCTAATTAGCGCGCCTAATTAGTGTATTTCAAATTTTCAATAACGTTTGGAATACGTTATCAGATGTAGCTTGTGCGATCGGATCAGCGAATAGCAATTTCACCAATCTAGATATTACCTGAATGCATTCCAGTGATCTATGTCAGCTTTGGCTTCCTATTGATTAATTGTAGTTCGACAGCCAGTGGGCCTACTGGGCTAGAAATCGTTTGTAAAGAGAGGGTACCGAAACCATTTGAGGTCCAAAAGTTTACCGTTAGCCACTAAACAAGATACGTGTTTTAATTTGACAAAGTAATTATTTATGAGTGGCTTTGGATATTTATGTATGTTTTAAAAAAAATGCACAGTCAATTTTAGGGGATGAAAGAAGATTGAAAAAAAATCCTAGTGTTTATGGTATTTTGTGGTATTACCGGAATACTCACGGATCAACCTAGCGTAATAAATAGTAATTAAATATATTTTTCTCATTATATGTATATTCAAATTATTCCATCTCCAATTTTTTCTTTCGATTAATTTTGATGCGAGTTAAAGACAAGTTAGTGCCCCTAAGAGACGCTCCGAAGCTCGGTGGCATTTCTTTGCGTGCCACTGTTGATCCTGGCTGTCAGGAGTTGCAGTAATGGGTGTGTTGGAAAATCTTTATATTCAAACTATCATTGTTTTTTGTTTTTTTCCTAGTTAAAGGTTTTTTTATTATTAAAATACCGCTAGTATCGCATTATTTTATTTTTATCATAATATTAACCTGCGTAGCTACATAGGTACTACGCAGAACTTTTCCACTCCTCGTCATTTTTACAAAATAAAATAACTATTCAATAGTTGTTTTGATTAAAAACTCATCAGTTATTTACAGAACCAAACAATTTGCAGCCCCGTAAATCCAACTCATAGTAATTGGGTAAAAAGTGGTTATGCGCAAACACAAAACCCAAAGAGGCCGCAAGGTATTACAGCTCGTTAGACGGCAAACAGTTCAGTTTCGATTGTTTAAACGCAAACAGGCTAATTCTCGTAAATCGGATAAATGCCCGTAATTGGACAAATGTTAATTCGACCTAATGATAACTGGGACGCATGGCCCGGCCTACATTCCCGTTGATTGTTCGCCGGGTGTAATAAAATTTCTATATTGACTTCATGGTTACTTCTATTTGTTAATAGGACATTTTGGTTTTAAGAAATGACATGCATTGAGACTAAGTCTTCAACTGTTTTGCATAATTGAAATTGATAAGCAAGAAAAAAAAACCATGATCCTATTACATCTGAAAAAACCTAAAAATATTTTAATGACGTCATACAAGCTTATCAGATGACACATCCGTATCAAAATCTGCGATAGCATTATGACAAAACACAAATACGATCACCAAAATATTATTCAAACATAAACAAAGAGAAAAACTTACTGTCAAGCCACTTGGAGTCGTACTTCAGCGTTCTCTTAAAAGAAAACTCCCGGCGTCCCGTCGTCAAGTTATGCAAATCTGTTCTGAAGATCACCGTATCGGCTTTGGTGAATTCCGCGTTAGTGCCGGAGTAGAGAGCGGGAAGGCTGCCCGGGTTTCCTTTCTCCACCCACAAGGCAGTCGAGTTGTCCGCAGGGTCGTAAGGACATTTGGCGACGCCCATGCCGATGCCCGGCACGAATTCGTGACGAGGCAGGTGCGTCAAGTTGGACTGCAACAAAGGAATCATGTTTATTTATTTGTTGAGAAACACCTATGAGAAGTTTTTTTTATTTTTGTGTTACCCGGATGTGTCTTTGTATTTTAACTGTGCTCCAAGTTGTCTTTTGTTTCATAAAAGCTAATATAATTTTCAGGTAAACAACATGTATAAATCATTAATTATTTTAGAACTAAAATGAAAGTAATAAACCATAAAGTCGTTTAAAACTGCCATTAATACGATGCGTGATAAAACTCTACCAAAAATTTAATTAGAGGTAGAAGTTAATACGGTAATTATAACTTTTAGCCGCCCCTAATTTTTTAAACAACAAAACAAAAAACTCTCAATGGGGTGCATAAATTTTTCCCAATATAATTTTTTTACGCGAGCAAATACTTCGATTTTATGCGCCATTAATCAAAAAATATTTCTAAAAAATAAAACGTAACGAGTGAATTTATGCGTTTCAAAGTCAGTAACAGCGCACTGCCCACCCCACTCTCCCCGTGCGACTCAACAACACATCTGCTATTAATTTTTCCAAAAATTTATGTTCTTTCCACGTCGGACGCGATTTATTAACCGAAACTTATTATTTTGACGGCTGTTTGAAATTTTTTCGACATCGCCCGGAGAATTCCTCTATTAGTATAATGCGATGGGTGGCGGTACGGTTTTCGAAATTATCATAAAATTACTAAATGTAGCATAAACGTGGGGTGGGCAGCGTGGCTCGTCGTCGTGGATTGAGACTTTATGTAAATTTTAACGACGCTGCGACCATCGGGGCCACCTGTGCCCCGTCTCCCCTAAACCTCGGGCCCGCGGCACCTGTCGAAAACCTATGTCGTTTTTATTTCAATAAGCTGAGGATTAAATTAGGCATGCGAAGACGTGCTTGCGACGTGCGCTCGGCTGGAGAGATTTCTTTATTCTTTACGTGTACGAGCAACCCGTAATTTTCGTAGGAAAATTGTTGCCAGTATTAATATTTGCGGCTTGTTGGAATTCGGAAGAACGTTTTTGTATTCCGGACAAATTATAGCAACACAGACACAATGAAATTTAACACTTTTCGTAGAATAGACGGAGATTGAAAAGTATACAAAACATGTGATAAAACAGTTTGAGCACACATACTAGACGTTATAAATGTTTTTAACGTACATCTGTGAAAACTTGGGTCGTAATTTTAACTTTGTATGGATGTTCGAAGAGTTTAACGCCGAGTAGACTCATAGTCATAAAATCATAATTTTTATGGTATGAATAAAAGTCATAACGATGCTATTTCTTATTTACTATTAACAAAACCTATTATCGTTTGATGACGCACAATACAACTTAAACCATTTCATCAAACCTTCTTTTGAGAGTTTCAAGAAACATTCCACTTGGATTCAATCTCATTAATTAAACCAAACAAACACACATCAACACGTAAACATTTGGTTTTCACACGGAGCGAACGGTTTCTTTGTCTGCCAATACATTATTTTCCCCCGAGGCTTTGGTCCTAAGTCCAGAATAAACAAGTAAATGGACTGAACGGAAGAAGTGCCGGTCCCCGCTCTCCCTTCGAATAAGAAAGTTTGTCTTCGGCCCCGCAAGCGTCCCTCATTAGGCCTCCGGTTTTGTTTGTTTACCAAATTAGCATCTAGAAAGCTTTTCATTGACAGAATGAACGTCCGTTGACGGCCTAATGACGTGAACGAATGAAGTTTTAACTTCCGCTGAGCCCGGGTTTATCTCTTTGTTGGTTTTCATCTTTTTAAACTTTGTGTCGCTTTTTGATATTTGTCGCAAATAATTTCAAAGTTGGTTATAAGTATTGAAAAAATGTTTTTACAGCTTTTGTGTCATTTTGCGGTATTGTATCAAATTACATAGGTACAAGTGAAGCCCAGGGCCATCTCTATATTATTGATTAGTATACTAATTTTTAGGTTACAAACCTCAGATCGTTATAATTTGGCTACCTTACTAAATATATTTGTAAATTCTAGTCTGTATGGTGTTTTTCTTATTATGTGTGTAAAAATGTAATAATTTCATTCAGTAGTTGTTGCGTGAAAGATTAATGAACATCAATCCTCCCAAACTTTCACATTTATTAGCTGGAGATTCCTCTGAGACACATTAAAAGGCGTTCAAATTTAGCGCAAAGTTAGTACACAAAAGGACGGATTGAAGCGAACTTTCCGCGTGAGTTACAATGTAAAACAGCGTATCTAGACAAGGCCTTGGCACCTGCAGTCAGCAGTCGGATACACAACAATGGGTTCCCGATACATCGTGAATACTTCACCTAATATCCAAAGGCAAACTTTGACACACGCTAGTTCCTTATATGAATATTTGGTAAAACGTTGTAACAAACACTGGCTCAATTGTTTGTATATTTCCGTTACAGTTTTTCACTCGTGTCTCCTTTGTCCCACAATAGCTACTAAGCTTTGTTGTTTAAAGACTAACAAAAGAAAGTTTCGTCGGTTCGTGAAGTTTTGTATGTGACTTCGCTGACAGTTCTTTTAAACTAACTTTTGGACAACGAATTGTAGTGGTTTTACGGTTTGTTGACGGAATGATTGATATTTTATTGTCTTTGCAACTGTCGGTTAGAATTGAAACAATAACAGAGCTGTAGTTATGTTCCTTTATACATCTGCGGGTAGAGGCCAGATGGTTTGTGGAATTGTGGAATGCGGCGGGCTGTAACTGAATGCGGCGAGCTGAAGATTGAGCTCAGTGGCGTCCCGATCAACCTTCTAACCTCAATCCGCTGGAGT
Organism: Deilephila elpenor; assembly: GCA_949752805.1. Taxonomy (NCBI): domain Eukaryota; kingdom Metazoa; phylum Arthropoda; class Insecta; order Lepidoptera; family Sphingidae; genus Deilephila; species Deilephila elpenor. The sequence goes on from OX457108.1 coordinate 6,323,507, forward strand.
TTCAAATTGATATTTATACACAATAATCCATCTAAAACATATCAATGTAAGAATTCGGCATAGCCGGGCTTCACTGCTCTGTCTTATTGCGGGTTTGTGAACTTTATATTCATGATATATGTAAACGTAACATATGTTCGATAATCGCGCTTTTATCTGCAGCTTTATCTCAATCTTGGGTCAAAGCTACATGCTGTGTTGCCATGTTCTTTAATGGCAGATTTTTCTCAGGCTATTTTCATAAACATTAACGATAATAAACTAAAAAAATTAAAAGTTTATTGTACCCTTGATATTTTATTTATCAATCCACTTCTCATCTAATTGGACTATTGCTTATGCTCGTAGTAGCTCAATATAGCTAAACACAATAATGCAAATTGTAAAACTTGATCATACAAAACTAAACAGAGAAGGGTCGATCGTTACAGTGATTTACCAAGTTGCGACGTGTTCTATTAGGGAAATTGTCTTTGACACTGCGTATCTCCAAGAGCAACTTTCAAACGCACAAGGGATGTTCAAATTCTAAGCGAACATGGGGTATGGCGAAGTTGTGACAACCATGTCACTATCAGTTAATAACCTATGGGGATAATCTGAATTTATAACGATATATTGTTGCTTTGTCTTTGAAGTTGGTAGGGGTGTCGAAACAGTACTTATTACGTTGTTTTGTTAATTTGCTGAGTTTGTGTGTGTATTACAGATGCCAAAGCTTTTTGGTTCTCTCTTTATTGGCATAGCAAGGCATCGACTCATTTTGTTCTACAATGTATTTGATAAACTAAATCAAAGCTAGTGAAGTAGGGTTGTGTAACATGCACAATTTATCTCAAAGGTCCAAGTTTTCATGTAACTATTTGTTGGAAGCAATGTGTTAAAAACTTCAACAAAATCAACAGTAGTAATAATATAATGTTGTAGTTTTTCTACAATCATATATCGATTTTTTTAAGAATTAGATTAAATCAGTCGTAAAGCTCTTCGCGTTCTTTCACCTTATTGTAAAGTAGTAACCATAAAAAAGCCATTTCCTACTGAAAAATTGAAATGGAAAGCAATTATATTCTCGTACAACTAGCTGCGATACGCGAGTTTGCTTGCATCGTTAAAACAAATGAAGACAGAAATATTTTCGTTATAATAAGTAATATTACTGCTCTTCTGCCTAGCTTTAGATATGGGCAAAATCATTTTGCAGTCATGTTGCTGCTGGTTTGAAGTTGCTGCATTCCATCGACCCCTTTTGGGATATGTAATACCTATATATTGATTTTCAAATGAAAAAGGCTCTCAGCTTAGATAATATGAAAGAACTTGACTATTTCCAAATCAATGTCTAAATGTCAGTCGGTAAAAGGAACGATAATGTCACAATTTATCATTCACGACGTTTTTGTTGTGGCTCAACAACTACTCTCATTGCCAAATAAAACTAGATTCGGAGGCGTACAGTGACCTGCCAGACATACGCACCAAATATAATATAATAGATATAATTTAAGTTACTGATATGTAACGATAAATGAGTTAATGATTCTCTTAATTCAATTCCTACTCTATAAGCTTTATTATAATATAGAAAAAACCATACATGAATTTATAAGCTATATGTAAAATTATTTTTGTAAGAATTTTATTTGATGGTTTAAAGTCTTAAATAACAAACAAATTGACGTTGTTACACAATTTGTACTAGCCGAAGTTTAATAAGATATTTTAAACGATTTAATTAAAACTGTAAAATAGTGGTCATAAAGCGATTATGAGCAATTTAATACAGCAATAATCGTTTATACCACGCATAATGACCCACCCGATAAAGATTTCATTACGAAACGGTTTATTGAATTGTATAAAATAATTTAAATGCAGAACGCAAAAACTTGTTCAAAAACAATGTTCTTTATGATGTAGAATATACAAATAGGCCATTTTGAATTCCTAAATTAAAACCCTTTGGGGAGGATGATTTTTTATAGGAAATAATATATTTGTTGTTATACTGACTTAAAACTTAGTGCTAAGGATTGTGGAGCGGTAATCCTTAGTAATATTATAACTATAAAAGTCTAACACTACTCTAAATACAATATCATACTTAATACCAAAAATTCACATCAAAGTTTTCATTACGACAAAGTTTATTTACCACCAGTTCTCGGAGACAAGTTCCAAGAACCACATATCAGAGACTTCATTTCGTATGTTTAAAATATAAATAAGCACGTGGAGTTTGCAACTTTTAGGCTTGCACAGTGTAAACTTATAAAGGCGGCACCTGCTTGCGGAATAAACATTTGCCGGTGCATTCATCACGGACTTTATGAAAACTTTTGGATATTTTTATTAGTATATTACGAGGATTTTAAGAAGCCTGGGCTGGAAGAGAAGCAGTGGAAAATATTATTTGGATTAATGTGTCTTTTTATGACGAGTTCTATGGCATTGGCAGATGATGTAGATAAAACATGTAATTAAAAATATTCATACAAAGGGTGCTGAATTTTTAAAAGTAGTAATTCGGTTCTTCTTGTTTCAAATGTCTTATACTCATTGACTTAAATTCTACCGATAGACGAGACACGTCAAAGAAATAAAGTGCCCCCGTATTTTAAAAGCACACTGCAATATTACATCACTTACCTGGTATTTTATTAAAGTATTGTAACTTCAGACGATTTGCTTTCGGTTTGACGGCGAAACATTCATTTATTACTTTTAAACGTATGCGATAAAGCGTACTGCACTGTCACTGTCACGAAGCAAACTGATTCATGTGTGGTGCATGCACCGCAAGTAGGTGGGACATTTTTTGTACTGAATGTCTTATCTAGTGTAACATTGATATCGATGCTTATATTCAATAATAATGCGATGGTGGTGATTATATGAAAGCGTATTTAGACAAGGTACTCATGATGAAAATATACATGCAAAATAAAATATTACGGATAATTACCTACAGTCACTTGTATTTTAAAAATATATATTTTTTCCAGTGAAACCTTTTCAAGTAGAAGTCCCCCACAAGACGCTTATACATTCATGTATTTTTAAGTACAATTAATGTAAAATTGAATTACAAATATTACTCGAATATTTTTCGTAATCATTGATCCATTCCTTTTAAAGTATACTGAAGTAAACTTGAATTCTAAATAAGTTCCATGCCATTTTACATTTAAGTATCAAATTACTGCTAGAAATTACATTTTGCATTGTGTTTCTCTACACGCGCTGCGGTTTCGATCCGGTGGCAAAAAGTTACGTTTTCCCTCGTCATTAAATAAAAAAAAGAAATACGTAAACCACTCATACATTTTTACTTTCTCCCACTATTCTTACGCACCGTTTCGTGCATATCCATCTAACGGAAGACTAAATATTGTAGAGGCAAAGTTTTCACACAAACACGGGTTGGCGAAACAAAAGGCAACAGCGATCGTAAACTCTTTGCAATATTGGCTCCTAATTCCGAATGGGATAGGTATTGCACCTGTGCGCTGAGTAGCAGTTCTCGTGTAAAATATTGCCGGGGCTTTTACATCTATAAAACGTCTAGTCATTACGGTGCACTGAATTTTGTTATTGCACTTTTTGTCCATTCGTTTCGTTTTATTTTGCCGACACTGTTTGCAAATCGTTATGTTAACGTACTTTGTTGTATACTGACGTGTATTAAAAACTTTTTCTTTTCTGGCTCATTTATTCTATACCTAAATGGGGTCGGATGGAATAGAAAACAAGACTTACGTACCAAAGAGGTTGATGTTACAAACGGGGTAATTTGTGCTATTTAGTTATTGATATTCCTTCTCCATTATTATAACCAGCCATTAATCGCTGACGTAACTAATGAATTCTAAAATTGAACTCTCCACGTTAGGAGAAAATTAGAAGACTCGCGTCAACGATGGAAAATTACAAGCAACCGACGTATTGTTACTGTGTAATTAAGGAAACGTCAAGGGTACAGTAAATTATATCGAAACTATATAATGTAATCATTGCCGTAGTTTAATTATTAACGTTGAATAGTTTGATGAGTCTCGCAGAGGGCTTAAAGCGACAGTGACGGAATGGGTTATGTCAGCTACTATAAATCTATATGGTATGTGGGCAAATTGTGTTATCGTGTAATTAGTCTAGTAACAGAAAATGTATTGTAAAGTTTTCAGTTGTCAGGTTCGATTTCCAGTTGGGGCATATTATGTCGTTTTCATATCCAAAATGGATAAATTTTTCAGCAACATGCCGCAAATTATGTTGTCTGGCCACCCCGTCTCTTACCTTAGTTTTATATTATAATATCATTAATCTCAGATGCAAACATCTGTACATAATATTAAATTTGTAACCGATCGATGTCTGTACATAGAAGATACAAGAAGAAGAAGAAGCCCGTAGGGAACTACACTTGGCTACCCTGTTGTTTGGCGTCATAAAAGAAAAAAAACCGAAATACTTGTATGACAAGCTGATGTGGAGACAGGACAACTTCAAATATGCGTCCCGTTCGGCAACAAATCCACTTGCGATTCCTCAACATCGGACCTCTGCTTTCAGAGGTTCATTTAAATACGCTGCCACTCGTTGTTGGAACAATATTCCTCCACCATGTCGAGCTAAAAATAACAAATATACATTCAAAAATAATCTAAAGAAGTATTTATTATCTAAACAAAAGCAATAATGTTAAATGTTTAGCGAGTTTAGTAGCCTGTACTTACCACATGGTGTTTGTTAGTTTGAACTCCATGAAATACCGTGTTTTGTCTTTTCTTAAGTTCATGGACGGAAATTGTAATTTGTTTCAAAGTGCGCGTTTGCGAAAATTGTGTTGTTTTGATGCCACTCGTGTAACAAGATGAATAGCTTAATTACCTATATTACTTTTAAATTAGTCTTAAGATGCGCGTTGGCTATCGTACGCGTGGCTCATAATGACGGTTATGAATGTTTATGGGGTGATCGTTGCAACAATCTACCCACTCAAATAGTTTATATTTTTCTTATTACTAACTACGGTTGCTGATGGCTGATTGTTGTATTTGTATTATTTTATTTTGTATGCATTGTCTTTTTTATAGAAATAGTTATTATTATTTGTTTGTGCTCCAATTTGTTTTTGTACCGACTGGACGTCTGTGTGTCACTTGAGCTTCTCTTTGAAAACCAGCGCTGCGGTATTATTCAGGTGATATCGCAGCATACAAGCTGAAAGAGTGGCTCATTGTTGGCACAATATCTTAGGCAAAAAAAGTGTTAACTCGTAGTTTAGTCTATCTTTATTGTGCCAATAATAAAAACTATTATTATTATTATTATTATTAAAGATAAATGAGAAAAACTAATATAGGGGGTCAGTATTAACGTAATAGAACCCAAAACAATGACTTTTAGAATTTTTGTCTGTTTGTCTGTGCGGTTGTGCGCGATAAACTTAGAAACCGCTTAACGGTTTTTTATGAAATTTGGTATGGAGGTAGCTGACACCCTGGATTAACGATTAGGTTACTTTTAATCCTGAAAATGTTTTGTTTCCGTAGGACGAGGGAGGAATTCCGACATATTTGTTACTTTTTTATACTCAAAGGGATGGGATGGGACTGGATTACACGCCTTAAGTGAGAATGAAACGGGACGGGCGGGATATAACAGGACGGGACGAGATGGGAAAATCAAAATAAAGTTAATTTCAAATTAAGTTAATCACGCAGATGTTTGCGGGCAGAAGCTAGTACGTAAATAAAATCCAAAAACATTTTACACACTGTTTTACATACATGCTGCTCTTTTTTCCATTTGCCTTTGCAGTGCTCGAAATTCTTTTTTCCGCGCTTGACAACTGCCAATATCGATTCATAGCGTTTATAGATTTTGCAGTAAAAATATTCATCGCCGAATATAAAAACTAAATTGATGCTCCATTTTTGAGTCTATAAATCTTTCGCAATAATTAATAATATTTGATAGTTTCGTAATGTTAACAATAAATGTAAAATTTACGCCACTGGTGACTATGGCAGGCTCAGAGTGCTGAAAATACTTCAACAGCGTAAGCGATAAAATAATTTTATCAACTATAAAGTCAATATGTATTGTTTTGTCATGTTGAAAAGGATATTTTGACTTTAGATGATCAATATATACATCAATTTAGGCCTAATTCATATCAGTGTAATAAATTATTTCACCAAAATGACGCGAAATATTAAAGTCTACCAAAGTATTAAAAGACGACGCGGAGTTATTTCCGATTTAAAGTTTTTATTACGTTTGTTGTAACAGCTAAGGAAAGGTCACGTGAAAGGGTATCAAGAAGTGGAATCCTATTCTATCTGCCCCATAAAAGGCTCGGTATGTCGTTAACTTTGTAAATTATCCTGTTTCGTAAGGGGCAAACACAAAGATTTCGGGAAGTTAGACCACCCTCCGCAGATTTCACATCCCGGTCGAACCCAGCCGAGCGTACTCGGTTCGGAATAGAAAAATATCCGCAACACTAACAAACCAACATTCCATATTGATTTCATTAAAAATTCGATACCAACACGTACAAAACTAAAACGCAGTTTATATAAAATTTTATGGGCCTAACATTGGAAGTATAGTGCACAAAAATGGTTATGCCCCGTCCACATTGGCGCGGAATGCGGCGTTGCATACATTATAGAGTGATTTTCCGGAGTGCAATGTACAATACACGGGGTGCACATAGCACGGTTATTATCTTATAAACATTGTTGTACACTGCTCTATTGGCACGTCTTACCGTGTTATTAGATTGTATCGATGTGAAACTTGCTACACGTATTATTTGATTACTGTGCGTTATGCTGTGTCGGTGCTGAAAGTCAGAATGTAATTGCAGAATAACGTACGTGTTAATAACTGCGGATCGTGGACTTTTATCGTTTACGGTAACTTGCGTGATAAAATTATGAAGCAATAAATATTAAGAAATAAAATAAGTTACGCACAACAAAATACGACAGACAGGTTGAGATCATAGCAAACGTTGTTTCGCTCAAGGCATCCGCATAATTACGAATGTAAAATATTAACGGCATTATTCATAGACAGTTTTAAAAGCTATTTTTTTCGTTATCGAATGTTTTGTCTTCTTCCCTCAAACTGAATTCAAAAGTCGTTCGATAGGGACAAAATATTCGATACCTAAAATAAGTTTTAACATTGTGTATGAATAAGCCCGAAAATGTAGAGGCCGTATAAAGTAGGCAAGTACTTTATTACACATCAAAACTAAATATGAAGTAACATACATTCTTATTAAATTTCTTCCAGCCTAGAAACAGTTTCTGAAAAATATTCCGAGTTACACTTCAAGGCAATACAGATTCAGTTTATATTTGGCATATTTTACACACTAGAATATTCCCGATACTTAAACAACGAGAGCTCATCGGATTATTCCAACCGCCCACGGATGTACAGCGAAAGAAAGATTACATTTCTAAAAGGTACACAGCCCAACAAAGTTGAAGAGAAAAAGTTTCTTGCGGCAAATCCATAAAGCAAATTAACACGGCTCACTAACGAAAGCAAATATTTGAGTGGGATCAAAGCAATATAACTTTTCAGATCAACGCTAGTTTTTTTATTATACCCTCGCCAATGTGCGCAAGTTGTGAGGGCCTGTATGAAAACCTCTCCAAGCCTGTACGGTAGTAAACTTTCGAGTAAATAGTACTAGAAAGTTGGCGCGACTTATTTTCGGTAGCAACTTTGTGGGCCGCAGCGTGTTAGTACAATTTTTTCTCGTTTTTACTATCTACATGTGTGTGGGAATTGTAGCTTTGCGGTTTTAAATATTGCTTTTTATGCATCCATGTTGTGGTAGCAGTTTTCGATTTTTTTAGTGCTACTAGATACTCTTACTGATTAGGAATATTCTGTAAAAATTATACTTATTAAAGTGTGTTTGCTGTTTGATATGAAATTGAATATTGCCAAAATTAAATTATCGACCCTCGTGCGTATATTTAGTTAAAAGAAGTAAAAAAAAAAACGTTAGTGACGCCTATACACTAGTGGGTAGATGCAAATTAATATGACCATGATGATGATGATGATAATGTACAAAATAATATCTTTTACTGATGGTACGTCTCTAAATGAAGGACATCCAAGCCAAAATAACTACAGGACATACTGAGACTTAACATCTTAAGGCTCAGGATGGCGAGTGCAGTGGAATGCCACGCATGGCTTTGTAATTCATGGCACTGTTTGATTTTGCTACTGTCCATGACTGGTCGTATCGCTTACCATCAGGCAATGGAATGCTCATCTCGCCATTCATGGCAATAAAAAGAAATGTTAAAAACTTATCAATACAGGTTCCTATAAGAATCAAAGACACAACAAAACAATTCTCAAAGCAATTGAAATATAAAGTGTTTTAAATATTTAAAATGTTTCAATCAGAACTGAGAAACAATAAACGAGATAAAAAAAATGTTCACGGAGACAATTTAGCACCCTGGTCGGCAGAGCTGTAGAACGAACGGGAGTGATCAGACAAAAAATAAAAGAATGGATCGTTTGTTACCTGTTCCAGGGGAATAGCGATTTGTATGTACCTAAATAGCAGATTTAAAACACATCACATTCATCTCTTCGGAATAAAAACGCGGAGTCCCGCTTATTGATTGTTTCCATTTAAATTGAGCGTTAAATCTGTTTTTCTTCACAGATACCAAATGAACTGGAAGAATTTAAGCGAAATACGTTGCTATAAAGCCGATTTTCGCTTGCGCTATTGATATTGAAAAAGTTTATGCATGTCATTAGGCCGACACTATAATAGACACATTATTGAAATTGCCATTCATTTTGGATTACATTTATCTGCAATCATTATCTGTTCGGTGCAAACATTTTTGTTTGTTCAGTTCATTGAATAATACTGTGGATTTACGTGAACTGTAAATAATATTTTCGATATACGCCGCAAATGTAAAATGAAAGAATCTCGGCTATCCGGATCACTTTAATTTAAAAGGTTGTTTAACAAATGTTTAACGTATTTACAAGATACAATACAAAATTGAGTTAAAACTTGTCATCAAAATAATTATGAAGTTTTAGAATACCATTTTATACGTAATTAAACAGCAACAATAGCTTCAAAATTCATTTATTTATTATAATCTTAGTAATAAAAGATCTAGTCCTTTCCAAAATATATACATAGGTATAAACACAGGCCGGTTTACGCATACGTCATATTTAATGGCGCACGTAGATGAACACAGTTTTATAATTTATTTTCTTCCGGGCATACAAATCATTCGCGGCAATTTTCAACTATCGCAGCGGCTAAACGAGCGCATTCCACCCTGAACCGAATTTAGAAAAAATAAAAAAAACAATAACCGTCAACGTTGGAACACACATTGGAACACAAACGCTCGAGTCATTTGTTTCCAATACACGTCCAATAGCGAACAGCCATTTGTAACAGAATAGATATAAATTGGCGGTTGCAACAAATATGAATTGTTCGGTTAGTTTTGCGCCGGTCCGATGCGTCTCCGGCCGCAAGTCGCATATCGCCCTATCAGCAGCGAACATGCGATTTCACTCAATTTTTGAATCTGACGTGCCCTAAACGTTGCGAGGGGATGGACGTATTACTCAAAGCACAAAGAACTGTTCGCTGTGATGTTTTTAAAGTGACACTTTATTTCATTTTTGATTGAGGGATTCGATATGACTAACTGAATATTGTTAATTGTAAGCCTCCTGTATATTTTTAATAAAGTTTGGAAATATAATTGTATGTGCTCTAATAATAATTAATTTCCATTGCCGATCCTCAGACAAGTAATATTAAAAAACAAACAGCAAGCAACAGCAAGTTTGATAAAACAACAATATAAACAAAATGTAAAATGAAACGAAGTACGAAATGATTTTAAATTCTGAAACTCTCATTATGGAAATGTCTTCAAGGTTAAAACTTCATTCTAATTTATTCGTTTAATTCTTGAAACTATCCTCTAGGGAAAACAATTGCAACACACCTACACAAAAACACGTTGCAAACTTTAAGTATTAAATAAGCGTGTTTAATCAACTCATTACCATATAAAATTAATTAAATGTTATTTTACAAGCGTATGCTCGAGGGCGATATAAAAGTTAATTAAATCAATTTCCAAAGGGAATTAAGACGGTTCAACAGTTCGCTCATATTTAAATGACCAACTATCTCTGTTTTGCCAGTGTGCTCTGTACAAAAGATCGGGCGGCGCGTATCAACATAGCCTCGTTCAATGTTCCCCCACATACGAATAAATGATATATTTTCAATTTTTGCCGCGCTATTAGACTGAATTTTCCGATTTATACAAAGATTTATATCTGCTCTTAAATTTTTTCACTTTTTGCGGGTAATGTATAGCTTTACTTTCCAATCTTAGGGTGAGAACAAATGGTATTTTAGGAAATGTATTTACATTTATTTTATTACCGGCTTTTGGTTTCATTTGGATAGATTTTATCAGATACACTTGTATTGAAAACAATATGAGCTCTACAGATCATTTGCTATATCAATGTATGTGTCTTCGTTACTCAGACTGACCGTCCGCGTCGGCAGTTTTAGTTTATTACAAGAAGCCTATTACTAACGTGTACATTCCAAAGTGAATGTTTATGAGATTTGTCTATCCTAATATATTTCAATAGGAGACCCCATGCTATATCATGAACTCCCTTGCTATGGATGGCCATCAAATCCGCGCATAAAGGAAGTGATGGCACACAGGATGCACTATCCATGTTGGTTGTATATTTTATCTTCAATAAACTCGTCCTATGCATACTTTAAACAGGGAATTTGAAAAACGACGATAAAACCCGTGTCTGAACCGCGATAAAACGTGTGAAGGGTCAAAACGACCGCCAATAGATCATAAAATTATATGAAAGTCAAGAGCAGGAAAAGTGTGAGGTGCGCGGGGTACCGGCCAAATTTATTGCGGTCTGCTTTCGATACCTATTGTGGAGAGCTCGCTTTACGACTTTTAAAATAATTTTATGAAAATAACTCCACTTATCGCCGCGAGTAGGGGCGGCGCTTGCAAACCTAAAATGATGGCACAAACATGTGAGAAATATGAAATTTTAAAATGTTTGCGGCAGAAATACGTTGGCGCATAAATATAGTCATTGGGAATTCGCTTTATAGCAGCCGTTCGGTTAGAAATTTTCAGACGAGGAAAAATCTTCGCTCGTCTTAGGACGACATTTAGATTCACTGTCCGTGAAATTTGTCGCGGTTCGTAGTTGGAAGTACTGGCAGCGCTACAAGCGCTTGCACCTAACTGCACGCAGAGGGGCATTAGCGACTTTAATCGATGTAATGGCGGGTTTAATGTAATAGAAAATGTTTTTAGCGTTCTATGCAAAGGAACGTAGGAAATTTTGCTTGTCTTCTTTTATAGCTACGATAGTTATCGTAATATGTAAATTACTTTTAGTTTAAGATTATCTAACGACACATGTGTTATGTAAAATCAAACATCAAACATCAGTGTTTTTTTCATCGACTGTGCTCAAATAACCTCGCTTTTTTAAATGTACAACTCATTTTAAATATCCCAGTAAAAAAATAATAAAACATTGACAACAATAAGCACCGATTACCTTCCGTACTTCTGAATGGAAAGAAAAATTCTGAGCGTTTAAAAATGTCTGCCATTGAATCTATAAAACAAAAGGGAGGAAATTTTTTACGCAATTAGACCTTTGAAATGGACTTAAGTTTTGCTACATTTTCTTTCTTATTTCCAAGTGATAAGTAAAGATAGAGCAGAAGACGCAATTCACTTTTAACAAGCTTTGTATATTTTATAACAGCTTTGGCAGAAAATATTTTTTACATATTTTCTGATACTATATTTATTTTTAACTCCTCTTACAGAAATTACTTTGAAATTTCATAACAGTATTGGTACCAGTGGCGAAGCCTCCATATATGCCGATTATTTCCGGCTACCCTTTTGTAATGTTTGTCTCATAAAAAATACCTTATACTATTACAACTTTTTAAACAAGTTATGTGAAGAAAATAATCAGATAATAAATAATACTAAAATAAATATATCGGCTTCCCATTTGAAAAAAGTCACCCTTCGGCACTGATTGGTACCGAAAATTATTGTTCTTTCGACTAATGCCGTTGTTTTACAAATGAATTTTACATCTACGTATTTTGTATTTCTAGAAATTATAAGAATACATTTTTTTAGTTGCACGTCAAATTGACTGCATTGCTTTTGATGACAATATGTTCGATTCTAAAAATGAAGCTATTACCCGGTAAATAGCGTAACCAAACCCCGATTTGCACGAGCTAAATCCTAAACACGATATACTAACGTGGGTCACTGTGGTAAACGGTGATCTTTATCCGGCATACAAAAAATTCTATCACTAGCCATACTTATTTATCGAATTTTCTAGAAAATTTGAGAATAATTGCGTGTAACCCTAACCGATTTAAATGGCTTGTATACACGCATACAATGTATTGGAACCTGTTGGGGATCTGTTGCGTTGCTGGCTTCCATCCAACGCTCATGTACGTATCGGATGGAGCAGTCTTCAGATAATAGTTTCCTATTTTGTTGTTTGTGTACAGTTGGCCGCCAAAATTCTCTTGTTAGACGTGATAGAGATCGTTATGCGAGATAATGTCTTCGTTGTTAGCTTTAGGAGCTGCAATTTTGTTAGAATGTTTTTAAGCTGTAGTATTTTTTGTTTCTTTTTTAGAAGACCGCTTTAGTTATCCGTTGTTCTGTCTTAATTCACAGAATTAAGACAGAACAACTTGCACAGGCTAGGACATTCTTAAAATCCTACGATTAATTATAACCGCTGATAAAGACCAGTACCTACACGGGATTAAAAGAAACCAAATATGTGTTTCTGCGATATAATATCTCAGTCACATGTCTTTTGCCCGACCAACTCAATTTTGAAGTCAATAATACGATTTCTAAAGTGCGGCTTTGTGTTTTGATAAAGGAAAAAATGCTTTATGTACGATATAAAACCGATTGAAATTATTGTTTATATAAAGTAGAATTACTTACATATAGAACCCAATCCTTGGGGCTGTGAGCGTTGGTGCCGCAGACGTAGAGACGAGAACCATCGCCCATCGGCTGAATCACGCGGACGTGGTTTCGGCAGTCGAAATGCTGTGAACACAAATTCTGTTAATTATTTGAATCTAAGCATAATTCGATCCTAATAGGAAGCCGGAGACTTCTATTATGTTAAGAAGTAGAACATTCAAGAAATAAAGAGCTGCAGTAAACGTGCATCGTCATATAATTTGATTACATTTGCAAAGAATTGGAAGAAGAGCTCTGAGTCCACGGTGATATGAAAGGTATCCGGAGATGTTACTTGAAGTGAGTTAATCAGATTTTTACGATACATGTTCCACAGAGTCATAAGTCAAGTCAAATCAGTCAAATAGAAAAATTAGTCCGCAATCAAGTGTATAAGCATTTCGTCATATTCTACGATACTAACTAGGTACTAAATTAGATAATAGATCTATAGTTTTTTTCATGATATGATAAAATCCTAACATTAAAACTTTTCGTAATAGAACGATTTTTGTAAAGATAAGGTGAGATTACTTAAAGTAGAAGCATTAAAGCAATCAAGTAAATAGACTAGTAATACCGAGAAGCTGTCGTGACCCGGTGAATAAAAAACATACTGCGCAGCAACGTGCTAAGTAAGTAGCAGTTTGCGAAATTTCCAACCGTTTCATTATCGACACGAAACAAAAATAACTTGCAAAGGAAACGAACCGAACACGCCAGTGGTGCGCGGCGAGCATTCACCATGAAATACGAAGCCGATGCCATTTGAGACACTCGGGAAACGGTGCTACGCGCAAATTCACTCCATTTCTACATTCCAATATTGTAATTAAATCACGTTTTTTATTAATATTGAACCGTGCTGTTCTTTGACAGTTGAACCACTGTTTTTAATTGTCTCACTTATCCGCGTGTCCAAACTTACATGGAGTCGATATTATTTTATACGAGTTGCATTAAGATTTGCCTCATTATTTTACGACCAGCCTCCTACAAACCCTTTCAGAAATTATCAAATTAATAAAAGCGTATAGCGTGTAAGTTTTAATTACGTATGCTTTATAAGCTCCAACAATAATCGCCAAGTAATTTCCATGTTGAATATTAAAGTGTTCTGAATCGATACAAAAAAGGAATGGATTAATATATCCCAAAAATTGCTTTTGGTGAATCCTTTCCTCAGCGCAATTCCGAATACGTACCTCACATTAAAGTGCCTCGGGCAAAATTCATTGAAATAATAGTAATTCGTGAAAGCTCGTGAGTGTGTATGAGCGTTCGCACGCCGTGATTATGCAAATTTGCGTTCGACATAAATATTAAACGGGACATTAATATTCCGAACGACAGAAATATGCGTTGCTCGCTTTACCGGGTAAAACAGTGCCTGTATTGGTCCATTTCAGTTCATTAAAGTTTCATTTAAAAAACTGGACATTTTATGTTCAAAAATGACGCGTTTCGATGCTGCGGTTTATATAATTTTAGTTTGTTTTGTTGCCAATTGTACCACCTGTTTTCATTTGAAACGAACGGGATACAGACTGAATAACATTTTTAGTATTTCTTTATTTATATAACTATTTGTTTTTGAATTGATTTGTAGTTTACCTCAATACCATATTTCACATTAAAATACCAGAGTATTTTTTTTTGAATAGTGTTTCTCATTGGCATAGATTGTGAAACAAAAAGTCAAAGATGCGAACTAAAGGCCATAATTCCGATTACTATACCTGAAAAATCACAAAATTCTTTCGATGCTGGGCTTGTCGAATAAAAGTTTTCATCGTACATTCTAATACCCACCCAAGAAGAGGTGTAAGATACACCAGTTCATCACCAATAACGAAATTAGCGATTCATTTTCACATAAATATTGTTTCAATACACTAATCATGGGCAGTGAAAACGTTCAAGGAACCCTACACTGAGGTGTGAAACACAGTGCTTGTTTAGAAATAGATTGCGACGCGGTATTTGCGGTCGGACACCGGTTGAAACTAATTTTCCTGACGTCGCCCGACGCGTTTTCAATGGAATATCATGTTTTTAATTTCATGTCGTGTGATAATTGGATATATTTTTATTAAATTTCATTTATTTAGTTAAATACTAATACATTTAATATTGTTTAAAAATCAAAAGAGACTTTTTCAGGTTCTCTTTAATCAGGTTAGCTAGTCAGTAAGTTAATAATTCTGCAATCGGTAAGATATACAGAAGACTAACGGTGGTCCGTATATTTTTTTCTTTCCTATATATTCCTCTCGACATTATCAAACATCTACTATTCCCAATATTATAGAGTGAGTTTGATTGTGACATTAGTGGTCTTAATAACATTGTCTGCATAATAGAATATCCAATTCAATGATAGAGGAATCAAAAGTTAGTTCTTGGATAATCCAGTAATCAAAAGGAATAAATGAGCATCGGATAAATAAACTTGTAGAGCACGTGTTTTATTGTAGTACGCTCGCGAACAAAAGTTGCCACATAAATAGGCACGTGCAAGCAAGCAATTAACGAAGTGCTTTGTTTCTTAATAAAAAGTTCGCTCCACGTTTCTTTGGTTCGGCGGCGCGGAGGTAACTTTGCGCGAGATTGTTCTAAAGTAATTATCGGATTAATATACTCTGAACGTTGAACCGTCGTACTGACGTGAACGGAAAACTGTTTTGCACTCAGAAACAATCAGAATTAAGCAGGAGAACAATCAGGCCCACGTCTAAGTTTCTTTTAACGGCACTTAGTCGGCGGCTCGCGCATAACTTCACTCGGAACTAATGCCTTCGATTGGACCATTTCGTTAATTATTCGCCACTTTGTACGTAAGTAGATTTACGGCCGGCTTTCCTCGCGTTTTTCTACTGGAACGCTCTTTTTCTTGTTTTTCTATAATGGTTTTTATTAGGAATTTAAGAACGTTGATTTGCATTTCGAATGCAGAACGCTTTTATTGCTTTCGACACGATACTAGTTTTTACAGCGCTCGTAAAATACGTCTTTGTGAGATTTCTATTTCAACTTTAATTTGCTGTTTAAATAGTAATTAGTCACATCGCTTAGTTTTAAAATGTTATTCTTCATTGTCTCGGCAATTCGGAATGCAATTTAAAACTCTCTTAGTGAATATATCACTATTTTATTTTAATATATATAAAACATTTCTACTTTAATGGTGCTTCATGCATTCTAAAGTAAAATTATGATGTATTATGCCATTTCCTTGTGTAATAAATTCCCTGGTCGGTGCAGAATTGTTCCTGTCCCCGCGATAGTGCTGCGTCGAATTATTAAGGAAACATTGTAATATAGAAAATCTTAAAATATGTTATATTATATCACCGATGTTCGTAATCGACTTTCATTATTATAATCAATTGTAGTTTGTATTATAACTATATGGCCTAATCCCTCTCAAGTGTACTCTTGATTGTAGGGGAGGCCCGTGCCCTGCAGTGGGATCTATATGGGCTGATACAGAACAGTACATACAGTTTGTATTATTCCACGACAATTTCAAGCCTGCGTTTATTTTTTTCTTTATAACGAATGTCGAGTATTATCACAAATAATGATCAATAACCTAACATGTACATTTTCATTGTAATCTGGAAACACAGTTTTTAATTTTAGTAATCATTAGTCATTAATGAATGCTGATACAACATATTTGTATGAAATGCAATTTAGTGGCTAGTAAATCATTTTGTATTTGCACAAAGAGGCAATACAAATACAAAAGTTAATTCAAACTGTGCGTTCTCATTTGAAATTCATGCATTTTGTATCACAGCGTTAGACGAACAAATATCCGATCATAAATTGTGTGTTAAATATATTCCGATGGCGTGATTTAGCTAAGCCGGTAAATTTTCTCTAATAGCGTCCCAAAGAGCGGCAAGTTAAAACAACAAGCGGCGACGGGACGCCCGGTGGCCTCGCAGAATGTGCCGACGGCATTTTTCCAGCCTTTTTCATGTTACGACATCGTGTTTAGAGAAAAGAAAACTCGCCGACAGCGAGAAACTTTGATTATAGCTTTCACGAGTGGCCGTTCCATCCGCGATCGAGGTGATAGACTCGGGGATATTTCTTTTTTATAGCCCTCTTTGATACTAATAAAACAAATTTACTTTTTTCTCCATCGGAAGAGTTGGTGTACCATGTGGTCTATTGCTATAGCTCGCTGTATTTAGGGAATTTGACCCTTTATTCCCACGCTTTATATGAGCGCGTTACCGCAATATTTTCGCTGTGAATTCGGGGATCCGCCTGTGCATGTTTTTGCCTTTTGTGATGTACACCTTTTAGAGTCGCTCGGAGGTTTTACAGCCCACATCGAGACTTTATACATTTCGCATGAGACATTCCATTTCTGTATGTGAGCTTTATGACTTTCTTATTTGACATAAACATGTATGAGTGAGTCAACAAAGATATATAAATAAATACTTACGCAGCGTTTCTTACATCATAATGCAGAACAGCATTTTTACGATTCATATAAGCGCGAGAAATGTGCCAGACAACTCTTCATTGTGATAAAAAAATAAAAATAATTTTTCATCGCCGCCGGATTTAAAATTAAAATAACAGATTATTCATGAGACGTATATCACGTGAATGTGTTGCAGAATTAGTAGGTAGAGTAACGGTGGCGTATTCGGATAATCACAATTTTCCCGATCTCCGAGACAGCCTTCCGCCGCCGAGAAATAAAACAAATATTGCTTTTACGTTGCGATTGTAAATCAAAATTAACGGCCTTAATATAGCGAAGCAGTGTGGCTGTAAGCCCCCTGCTATGAAATATGCTCGCCGCCCGCCGCTCACAGTTAAAAATGGGATTAACTCTTGATGGAAATAGTGCTAGTTATGAGTAATTCCCCAAGAAATATGGAAGTGGCAATTAAATTGTTTCTCTCAGCAATTAGATATTGGATAAACTCACCTCTGATTTTCCTTTTGATACACATTGTGCCACGTTGCTGGGTTCCAAATTGATCGAGTCTCTCTGTAAAGAAAAAGAATGTGGTAAAAACGAGGCTATAAAACAACATACAACGGTAGTAAAAGTGAAATGTTTACTCACTTCGCAATGCGACGCACTAATGTTATTCATATTCAGCCGGTACAACCGATCCCTGGAAGAGAAAAACTTTCGTAAGAAAAATAAAATGTTATAAAACTCTTAACATAGAATGTTTGAATGGAAAAGTTGAGTCAATCCACTGCGGGCAAAAGGGATACGTTACAAAGTTGTGCTAAAG
This sequence comes from Deilephila elpenor, assembly GCA_949752805.1. Lineage (NCBI taxonomy): Eukaryota > Metazoa > Arthropoda > Insecta > Lepidoptera > Sphingidae > Deilephila > Deilephila elpenor. The sequence goes on from OX457108.1 coordinate 6,341,949, forward strand.
CCACCATAACGTTTATAGAAGAATCGTTTTATTGCTGAAAATGCGGCAGTTACGATATTCCCCGAACAGAATTAGCTGCCTTCGTGACACACACGATTGACCTATATCACCTCTTTTTATTGAATCACCAGCGAAAGACGACCTTTACTGATCCATCAAAACTTTGGGTTGTAGACGAGTGTAGTACGGGAACTATCCGAGCGGACGGATCATGCGCGGTTGGCTAATCGCTTGCCGAGCTACGGAAGGTAAAACTGATACACCGCCGCTCTTACTCGTAAAAATAGCTATTCGATTTGTATTGAACGAATTGGTTTTTGTTTCGGGGGCTATAAAAGATAAATAAATATTCCATGAAATTGAGTTCTGGATTGATCGATCATTTTCCTGAAATACACGCTTTTCGGAAAACCTTCTTATTTTCACATTTACGAGAAGTAAATTATTCTCAGAGGTTTATTTATTTTGTATTCATTACTAAGAAGTGTGTACGCTCATAGGTAGAGTGTTTTAAAGTCGCGTTGTGTTTCTTTTTTGATAATAGTCTAAGAGGAACTAATATGTAAAAAATATGTAGGTAATGTAGTTGTAATGGAGATCGTTGGACAACGGTTATATTCAGCAATAGGGCCCTGTAGCTGAAGATGATGTTAATTGACAATTCCTTTTTTCTTTGACTGTGAGAGACTTGTCAGTAGCAATATAGTCCCTATTTATTTTTGTTGCGATGAATGTGAGACGAGCATGCCATTCACCTGATGGTAAGCGATATGACCGCTCATAGACTGTAGCAAAACCAAACAACATCATGAATTACAAAGCATTGCTTGCCATCCCACTGCACTCGCCATCCTAACAAATAAGATTATTATCTATATTTATTTTCCCAGTTTAAATAAATTAATTCAGAAATAGCTAAATTAAGTGTTGCTGATGAAACTACTTGTATGTTAAGGGATATGAACTCACATAGCGCCGACGTAGAGAGCATCCCTTTTGGAGTCCACGAAGAAGGTTCTGTAGTACAACGTGCCGCAGGAGAATTCACGAACATGATCTGGAAAGATACAAATTAAAATTAGTAATCGCGGTCAGGAAATTTAGCTATGAATTTAGAAATATTTGGGGTTTGCTTTAACTAAGTTTAATTGTTTTTACCTGATACGATATATTGTTATAATATACGATCTTATGCAGTTTATTTTTTATAATAAATAATAAAAAATAAATTATAATTTATAATATTCAACACAATTCTACTAATGAACCGATTAAAGAATGAGCTTTCTATAACTTTTATGTGTCTAATATGAAATTGATGTGTCTAACGTGAATTTTAAAACAGTTTCAACTTTCAAGATTCCTGTGTAAATACGCAATAGGCTAAAAAGAAATTGATTTCACTAAAAGCTATTCCACCAACGTTTTTACACTTTTAAAACGTTGAAAAAATATCAAAGCGCTTTAAATGAGAATCAATCAAATGAATAATTGATAATGGTTTCTTAGATTTACACGAATGTTACACATTGAAATAAAACTATTTATTACGGATTTTATCGCGATTTGGTTAAATTTTTTAAATTTTTAAACTTCCCGACGTTTCAATTACTTTACAGCTTTTGTGGTCACGGGGCAGGCGGTCCGCGTCCAAATCGCGATAAAATCCGTAATAAATAGTTTTATTTCAATAAATAATTGATACATTATTTCGCATTTAGAATGAACACGACTGAATAAATGATCTGGATCAACTATCCTTAGTGTAGATCCATCCATTCTTTTAGATTAGTTTCATTTAAACGAAATAAATGCGCTCGTAAAAACGACGGTGCCGTGCTTTTCAATATTCAATTGGCCCGGACGCGGTGGGATTATAATTCTATATTAATATTTAATGTACTCATTTATATCTCTTTGATATATGTGTCTGTTTTACGGGCACTGGTCTTAATTCATGGGACTGTTTTACTGAACAAAGGTGGATTATTACAGAGCATTGCCATCAATTGTGATCAAGATGTCAGGATAGATGGGTTTAATAAATGTAGGATTTCCATTCAATCGGACACTAATGATGCGATTAATAATATATGATTAAGTTAACGGTCATTGCTACTGATTTGTACGTTCTTTGATTCACTGAAATACGTTTCTAATAAAACGAAAGTTACCATCAAGCGAAAAGTGCTTAGCACAAACACCGAACGAAAATATCATTCATAAAATTCACACATTTAAAAATTCAATTAAGAAATGTTCTGATTCAATAAAACGCGAACTTGACTGCCCTTTTAAATTAAATGTAAGCTAAGTATTTGAAAAAAGTTTTCCGACATGCTGTCGGGTGCGACGTAAATAAAAAGTAATGTGTAGTCGAGCATCGTGTTGCCATCAACTCATGTGGAAGTCTTTTCAAACTGTTCAACTAAGAGTATTTTTACAGCGGCACCGTCAACTCTGTCTATCACTACATGAAATACATTTTTCACGATGCCAGACGTTGGTTGACGCACGCTAGTTCAATCCTGTACGAACAAATATCGATCTCGAAGTTAATTTTTTACTTTTTTGTGTACTTTACCCGACGCATGAACCGAGTAATTTTATGAGTCATTATGTTTGTTTACATGTTACTCATAGCGATATTAGTCTAACATTATATATCTTTGTTTTATTTGGTTTATAAAATATTATTTAGATTTTTTAAATATTTGTTTTGATGTTGTAAAAACTTAGCAGTTCATTTAGATTTGGCACTAGTATACTGTAATAGTATTCCACAATAAGCCTACTGGTACAATCACTGTTGTTTCTCTGACATATCCATAAATTCTAATAGAATACATACAAAATAATTTTAAATATTCCACCCGGATAAATTAAGTCCCAAAATATTTAGTAGCCCAAATCTGTGAGATGAAAGACGCCTGCTTCCCTTTCAAACCGGCGTTACGTCACAGGATCTGCAACATTTTACTCCAAGCTAAAATAGAGTTTGGATTGGAAAAGTGAGATAGATTGGCGGCATGGAATTGGGCAGGTGCGGTGTGATTCAGAAATCAGGTATCGGTTCAAGATGTGACGCGACTGAAGCGCCGAGCAACCTTGTTGTTACGAATTTACATGCATACAGATTGTATCAAAGTTATTATCCACTTTAGCTTACAGTGTAACTTGCCGTAAAACTGTTGTCTTAGTCAGATGAACCTTTTAGGTATTAAGGCTGGAACATTTCGTTGAAAATCCATTATTTATAAAATAAATATAAACGGACAAATGTGGATCCAATAACTAAAGTAATATTTCAAATAAATTCTCCACCTACATAGTCTAGACGCACATTTGGTATATTTAATTCCACTTGAATCGGGTGATCTTGACCGAATATAAAGAGAAAGAGAGCATTTTAATATAAGGTACTTAGTAAAGATATAAACACTTCAATGTGAACAAGCAAACACAGTGTATGTCAAATTAAAATCAGATATTTGTACTCGGGCAATTTGATAGAACAACAAAATATAAATCTGCATATCAAGCACGTACCTACCAGCGAGCGTAAACAACGTTCGAGACTAGAGAAAATCCGAATTTAAATGTGATGAAGCAACAAGTACTACTATAACAGTAAAAATGACATTACTCTGGATGAATACTGAATACTTATAAAGAAATAATAGCGAGTCAAACTGAAGTTCGCGTGAATGCATTCATTTTTATAGCTCATGTAATTCCGAAGAGCATTGCCAGTCTGTCAAGGTCCATTAAATTGAGCTCGAAATCTTCAATGCACAGTTAGAAGGAAGACAGCAGGATTGGAAGCCACTTCAATATGTCCATTTCATTTTAGTTTTACGTTCACTTAACATTTAGATATGGGGCGGATCTCATTTTCGAAGATAGTATTGTCAAATTTTGTATACCATAAAATCTTTTAAGACGGATCCAATATTGAAAGTTCTTTAAATATATTTTTTTCTATTTTCGTACTTTCATTAGATTTGCATGCTTTTATCCATAAAAGAATTGAAGTAACAAAGGTGCCAAAACGATGTATAGAATTCTAAAAAGTCATTACCAGCTGTCACTGGTTCGATGAAATATTTTTCTAGTCACCGTATTCGGCACTACAAAGCGTTGCATATTTCAAATATAGACACCGCGAGTTTCCCACAATTCTTCATAGCCGCCGCCAAAATCGCATATTCAGTGGCACTGCATTTTTCATCATTCAATCTTCTATGTGGATCACTAAACTCTGTGACTAGAGAGGCAGCAACATTTTTGTCAGCTCTTTTAAATATTCTAAACAAATGGAAGCGGCTTTATTTTTCTTTTGTTTGTCAATAGAACAATACGCGGATTTGAGTGTATCACAAAAGCTTCAAAAAATAATCCTTTGAAACTAAGCTTTATTTAAAAGCTCCCTTGATTACGTATCATAATTGTAACGCACATAAACAAAATTATTCATGATGATAATATGTAAAATATAACAATGACTGGAATATTATTATCGACGTCGTCACTCATGGCTTTAACAATATAATAGGTATATTACAATCCACTCGACAATTCAGTGTAATTTGTTAATGATTACAAGTATAAACTAGGATTACAAGTGGGTCCACTTTAAAAATAGTTAGTACATGTATCGTAAATATAATCACAACAAAATATCAAATCTGATCAGCAAATTAGCCAAGAGTTTTGTGTTGGCCATTCGGGGTCAGTAGGTACAGGTAAGGCAAGGTAAGGCAAGGTAAGGCAATAATTATTGGGGGTTATGGTATATCAAGATGCGAGGCAGCCTGCACGCGACTCAAAACACGACAAACCAACTGGATCTGATAATCCTGGCCTTTTGTAATTCGATTGTTTTTATTTTTTAATTAATAGGTAATTTAACATAGTTAAGTTTATGTAGCGCGATAAGTGTAACATATTTAGCGATCTCTTATTTGTTTTTTGTTAAAGAATTTCATTGTTCATTGTTCTACGCGTTAAACGTTGGAATTTCAGGCGAGGAAAAAAGTGGAGTGTAACAAAGGCCAAAGAGCCTTCTTAGCGCTAGATTGTGATTATGGCACGCCTCTCATATTAAACTAAAGTATATAATGCATATGTCGGAATTCCTCGCAAACTGAAGGTATCAATTTGGTGAACATTTAAGTGAAATATTTTGTTCCATAAAATAGTCCTGATAACCAGTCCGACTAATATTTTTTTTTTAGTTTTCTGTTAATTGGAGGATATTCAATATGGAAATATTGTAATAATAATTGTCAGATATTATAATATTATTTGCTACAGTAATACTTAGGCTTTGAATAAATTGCGCCTTATCATGTTATGTGTGTGACCATGTTTATAGTTTGTGACAAAATTTTACCACAGGTTAATTTTAGTGTTCCCCACGTGTAAAATCCTTTTTCATTAATTCTTTTCCTCCTAATTAACGCACTAACAAGAAATGTGCTCGTATTTCATATACCTACACCTTTTCCTGCGATTTTATTACTGTATTTGGGCATTAACGTTGGCCGGTAGTTACTCGAGTTTTAGGAAACTTTCGCCATTTTTAGTCTTGCGGTGTTACGTGTAGCCAACTTCGTTTGGATAATTGTTTTATCGCATGATCACAGTTACATGGGGAGGGGAGAGGGGGGTGAGGTCACATCGAACCCTCACAGCTGGAACACCGCGAAAGAAAGTTATAATAAGCGGCGTACGTTTCAAAGATTCTATCACAAGTAATATGGTCAAGAATAGTTTGGGTAAACTACTTGGCTCCCTGTTTTATGGACTCCGTAATCAGTAGGCGAAGGAGCTTGTAATTTTATTGCGGTGCTTTGACTGTATGCTATACGTATGATTTTAGGAAGGAACTAATTACGTATATTATAAACGGTTCCTATGGAGGTTATGGCTGTTGCTCGTTTTCTTTTTATGGTCGAGATAGTAAAACGTTAATTACAAACACTATAATAGTTTTATATTGTTTTAGAAGTAAAGTTGTTTTAGTAGGTTTGCAAGGTTATGATTTAGAAGAATAATTTTTGTTGAAAAGTTTACACACTTAAACGCTTTAAGGTGACTATGATATTAATGGCACACATTTTAACTAAGGCTTTGGACGTAGTAATAACATAACAGCTTTAATACTTTTCACTACTTAAAAACAGTCTCCTTTGCGATGATGAGTGATTTAGGTCCACCCTGGATAAAGCAACTCTCCAATTTGATACCCAATTCCTACAACAAAATCAATTATCCGACAATCAATCAGCGCTAAAAAATCTTCGGGACAACTCATACATCATTCGCATTAAACTGTGACAATACGTAATGGGACAGAATCGGAGCGTTCGGTAAGTAAGTGCGCGTTCGAGTTGATGGATTACACGCCGTTACTGTTGGCAGGAAATCCGCGTATTTTTCATTTGGCAATTGTACGGCGATATCAAAACATCGTTATACACAGCGGCGATTAGATTAACGGCACACAATTGGCTTACATGAAACTTTGCGCCATTAGCTTTCTAATACCTATTCCGTGGATTGGATTAATTCGGAACGCACCGCTCGACAGTGTTTCGTGACAGGTTGTCCTCGTATTGTTAAAGAAATTAAATTACAAAGGACCTTTTCGAATTTGCTGATTCTACTTTTATAAGCTATAAAATTTTGGTTTCAGTTTTATATTCGCTTTTAGATTTACAGTCAAATCCTATAACTTTTAATTTTACGACCGGACTTTTATGAGTGAAATATATTTTATTCCGATAGTTCCTTTTTCAATGCGGATTACAGTGGTAGGTTTACAATAGAAAATGTTATTCAATTTTGAATATGAAAGCTTTGTCATTACATAGCCAACATCATAGACATTAACGATTCTTATCACAAATAAATAAATAAATAAATAAATAAATACACCCAACAGTCACATACATAGTCCTGACCCCACACTAAGATCGAGTCTTGTGTCGTGGGTATCAGAAACTACGAGAGACTTTTCGGTCTCACAAACACCCAGACCCGAAACAAATACCTGTGGATCACACAAATATTTGTTTCGGTGCGGGGATCGAACCCGCGGTCTCTCGTTTCACAGGCCGGCGTCTAACCAACTGCGCCACGGAGGCTGTCAAGTCAACACAAAGTCCCTACTTTGATAATATTCATAACTAAAACTCACAACAACAAAAGCAAAGCAAAACCAGACATTAACTTCTTAAAACACGCCGGCTTTATATTTGCTAATGCTTGTGAGGCATCCTGTCCCGTACAAACACGGAAACATCTCGACATGTTCGCGTACACACTACACAGCTAGATGACTACCGCAAGGCAACTGAATTAAGTCGCTTATGATATGATATTTTAGTCACGATTCTAGTGAATACTCTGTTACCGGCGTCGGCAAGTCGAAGTGAGTTAACGGAGTTAATCGCAACACGTGTGCGGATAATGTACCTTATACCGAATGAATTTTCCCTAATACGAAGATTCGATAGCGATGTTCCGCACTTGTGCGTTTGTTTTGATTTTATTAGTCTAAATTTAGACGGAGTAAAGGTTTATTGTTACAATTTACACACAGGTTAGTTGATTGAGTTTTGTATGTGCGAATGAAGTATAAAAAAAAAACATAAATGAATGAGTTCGTCAAATTGCCAGCTAAAGTCTGGTATAGAATCCTAAAAATCCTAAAAATATTGGATTAAAAACCTTTAATAATAGATTAATATAATAAAAGTCCGCATGTAACCAAAGGGTCATCATATTTATTCATCGAAATTAAATGTCTAATAATGAAAGAGACGTAGACCCGATGTTGACAAAGATAGCCTTAAAAAGCAAAATTATAAATGCACTCGACGTCCACGTCGCCCACTCTATACTTAAGTAGACTTAAACTTCTCACGCAAAAGCGAACCTTTACACACTGCTCACTCAGTCTTTTAATTTTAAATGCGTTATTAAAGTTAAAATGCAGTTAAAATATTAATAACGGTTATAAAGTTGAGGCTCTAGTGGGAGAGTAGTCGATGGAACTTAGCAGCGATTAAAAGAGTGTCGTAAAAGCCAGCTGAGTTATCTCATACCAACCGTAATAAAGTATTAACGAAGAGCCTGCGCCTTACCAACGCTTTTATAGATATGTTTTTGGTATTCGCCAAATAATAATAAAATTTAAAATAAAGTTGAACACCGTGGAACGATTTTAAACACGTTGAAACGTAGAGATGTTGTGTTAAATAAACGAAATCAAACAATAATCTAGTAGATAGGATTTCAATTAGTAGACTAATATAAAAACTAGATATTTGAAAACAAGTGACGAATATAATACGTAAGATATGATGAAAAATACTACGTATTTTATTGGAATGACGAAAAATAGAACTGGACTAATAAAGCAACAAACTTTATCCTTACAATGTCAGGCTTTAAGAAACTAGCATTTTTGCAACCACAAATATTTCTACGTAAAATCTCATGGGTATAAAATTCCTTGAGGTTATTGATAAAGCTAATAAAACAAATTGTAGTGAAATGGATATGAAATTTCTTGTTGTTATTGATACCTATATAAGTAACGGTAAGATAGTTTCAAATATCTTAGGTGCAGTAATTGTAAATAAAATGTTATAAAAGTGTTCCCAATGTAACGCTGGTTTAGCAAGAACGTTAAAGTTTAAATCTTCAGCTCCTGGCACAGTTCTAGAGCTTTGGACAATTACCTTCATTACGCAGGTAATTGCGTTGATAACTTCAATAGAAGCGGAGTGCCCGTCTATTTGGAAAGCAGAATTATTGGACAATTACGCCACTTAATGTTCTCTAATAATGTTTATCTTATGAATATTTCAACTTGAAATCTTTCTGAATAATAAAAGCGGCCGTTTGTCTCGAAAAATATTCATGATTTGAGACAGAAAACGACTTCTAAAAGGTCTATTGTTCGATACTGTGTGACAAAAATGATTGGAAAAGCTATTATTTTTTGTTTTATTGTAGACACGCTGCTGTATGAAGATTGTCGATAAGTATAATTTCTACTCTGAATGTCCATTATCAATTTTTTTAATTGCATATGCTGCAATTGTCTTTCATAAAACGAATAATTGACTTTTAATAAAATTTCATAATTACAAAGTTTGTAATTTATAGAAAGAAACTATAATGTGCCGCCCACTCATAAAAAAATCTTTGAATTTCACGCGAAACGAGAAACTCAGTCTGTCTTTGTAATCCTTTTACCATTCGTCTTGGTAGACACGAAAAGGCTCTCCCGTTGGTGCGGACTAATTCCGAATGCACCTCCAATCGTAAAAGAAGTCGTAAAGAAGCGAATCTCCCCTCGAACCGATGCACGGAAATCAGGGGAAAAATAGTTGATTTCTTATTGGCTTCCGCCCAGACTCAGATTGAAAATTCGCCATAAAGACATTGGGACACGCCTGGCCGGATTAAAGGGGGAAACTAATAAAGAAAACTTTTGCGACACCGTATTTTTACCAAACCCGCACCTAAAACTTCACAGCCTTTATTAGCTTGGCGTTGGTAATTTAGAAAATGCCATGCGGTGCTAGAACACTTCTCACTGGAACTTATAAAATGGATCTTAGTTTCGGCTGCACCCTTTGCGAGTTAATTGAATTTTCTTCCACACCAAATTTATTATTTCAAATTAAATTCCGATTCATAAATTTCAAAACTTACGGAACATCGCCGGCATATTAAATTTTTTGAAAGGATTTTAATAATGTCCCCGGCACTTGTATGCATGCATTATGTTAGATAGCTTTCAGAGTGTGATAAATATGAATCCGCAGCGGAGTGCGACAAAATTATTAAATACGGCGCAGCGGTACTCAGAGCAGAAAGTAGTGACACGAGAGACGACATAATAAAGACAAAATACAGCAATAAACATGTTCTGAAAACACGTCAGGCCGCGTACTTCGAATCCTACTCGGGACGGGGTAATGTGTATTTCATTTACATAAATTATTTGGTCGCCAAGCGGCCCGACTGTGCGTATCTATGCGCGGAGTGCGTTGTGGTAGCTTCAAGGGATGCCTATTTATGCAACACGTTCTGATCACCCATTTGGATTAATTCACTTGGGGCTTTTAAGGATTAAACAAATGCAGCTTCGTTCAGCGCCGAACTAATAAAATTTCTCATAAAAAATGTGACGCTTAAATACATAAAATATTTTGTTTCCTTTGTTAGATTAAAAAAGTGCGGGCCGTGTCTTGCCTCACCGGAAAGGCAGTAAATTTCACCGCCACGCTTTAGGTACATAATTTCACACACGCCTCGACTCATCGTTCGGCGAAATATTAAGGTGTATAAAATTTTATTACTAACATTACCCCCTTACCCTGTTCTCTATAAACATATTCTGTGTCGCACGCTCCCCCTGTGAGACGCCAAGCGCCACGCGGCGCTACTTTCGCCTTTGCCTTATTTCCCTCTAATGCCACATTTGTGTCTTAATAACGAATGGTATTATGTTACGAACATTCGCATTGTTTGATTTTCAATCTCCAGAGATTGCAGCTTTCTTCCTCCTCCCTAATAGCCCGCGCCCGGGAAATGGAATACTCGGAACACTATATCGGCAGCTTCACTTTTATTGCGTATTATTTAAACTTCTCATTGATTTATCGGAGCTTTCGAAGCGAGTGATCGAATCCATTTTTAATATTGTCCCACTTTGGATCGAACTGTAAAAGTAATATTGCATTATGAAGTCAAATGAGATGTTTATTTTCATTGCACTCGGCGTGAGAACGGCAGGTTAAAGCAAATTTTCATGAAACATGCCTGGATTATATATGATTTTTATCGTTGTCTACTTGCAGGTACGTTTTTTTGCCGCTGTGTGTTAATGAAGTTTCAGATGCACAAGTCCAAGCGGCGGCGGCGCGGGCAGTCAGCACTCACTGGTGGTGCGCCGGCAGACCGGTTTCGATATGAATCTGTGACGTAATCGTGGACAATCCGGCGGGAGCACGCACCGACCCTTATCTGGGCGGCTCGTCGGCGCTCCACGTCACCGTGCTTATTGATATCACCCGGTGTGCTCTATTGATATTCTCGATATTGCCTGTTTGTCTTGCACCTGTTGTATTGACTGGCTTCGCCGCACTACTGTTGTTACATTTTTTTCTTATTGCTACTTTCCTGCAAGAATTCATTGGAACGGGAGCCGCTCACATGCAACTATTGGTTTCATATTGTCGTTTAAACGAATAGGGACTTCCTGCCAATATGTGTACGAGGTTTGTTTTGCTTTGAAATGTTCTTTACGTGAGACACGTGTAAATGCTACGTTATTTAGCAAATGTAACAAAATTTCATCGGAATTTTTGGTTTCCCTCAAACGTTGTAATAACAAGAGAACCAATATTTAAATGGATATTTGTTAAACACACTTATATAAAAGAAAACGTTCAGGACGCGATGTTGTCAAGAAATAATTTACATAAAATGTTGAGTAAACACAGGAAATAAATTGCGTAAACTTGAGCCGTGACGCGCACGTCTGCGCGCCCACGTCTTTAGGAAATCATTTCAATTTGATCATCTATTAACCCTGTATTCTTTTATGTAATTACGATGTATTGAAATCGTGGGTGGGCTTACATTACAAGAGCTTAACGTCCGGTCGAATATACCCGGACCGGAATCGTTCGACAATAAAAATGGTCCGTGGGAATATAACAGATTTCCCATTGACACCTATTATAAAATAAATATTTTCGAGTTAACCCACAGGCCGTGTGAGGGCTTCAGGTAAATCTTTGCACCTTTTCCACGTGGTAGAGCCGGGCAAGAAATATTCGGGGCCATCCACCGCGCGGAATCCTATTGCAATTTATGCTCATTGAACTGGAAAAAGTATATGGGGTGGCTAAGGTTGGCGTCGATTCTTTTATTGCCACATAAAATCAATAAAAAGCGTGACGCGGCAACTGTTTTCTACGTAGGTCGTGTATTAAAGGCTAAAAAATCATAGCATTGGCAATATCACTTCGTCACTTCAAATACAATAAATCAATATTATTGTGTCTCTTGAGAGCGAATTCAATCAGAGCCCGGTGTCTGTATGAACAATTATTCTGAATATATTATTAAACCATCAGCTGTGTCTGATGCCGTGCAATAAGTCTTGAGGTCCTCGAGGGAACGTCCGCAATCGACTGGCGTACCTGGCGAGACATAATTGGGAATTGAAATTTGTTTAGGACCGCGCTGGACTTCTAATTCAATTTCGGAGACAGTTCGCGCAATCGGGAGTCGATAACAATAAATAGGGTTGAATTGTTGCTTCCATTCACACAGTAATTGCTCGATATATTTAGTGTAGTGTACATAAATTACGCGGCAACAGTCAAGGGTTAATATCCTAAAGAGAGGCGGAAAAAGCGGCATATAAATTGCCATATTGTGGATTTAACTCGTTTGCTAAAACATCGTCCCGGAAATATTTTCTCATTGGCTGCTGGGTTATAAAAATGCTTGTTGCTTAGAAATTATCTATAATACATTTTTATATTTTTCTAGTTTATTTGAAACAGCGTGTTTAATATAATTTACATTCATATACATAACATTTGGTGTATACTTTCATGAATACTTCGACTCACTGATCTGATGAAAAAGAACGACTGAAATTCGGTTTCAATACCCATTTGAAACAATAATATGTAACTATACAAGATTTGAGTTAAAAATATATTGTTTTAACATTATACTATTAAGGAACAATACCTTCGTCGTGCCATACGTATTAAAGGGCATCTTTATAATATGGACAAAGTATGAGATAGAAGCAAAGTAAGAAGTCGTCTTTAATATACTTATTTTATAGGGTCTCATCAAATACTTTTACGTCGCACAAACAGTGATGGATGTCATAAAGCAAGGTGTATGAGGGCAAAATACCTTCGGTCCTTATGAGCTCTTATTCTTCCACGGCTTTGACTCCCATGGAGGGCATAACCGGCAATATAATGCATCACACACATAAAGTAATAAACTGCATGCCCGCTACGCCGTGAATTTATGGTCCCAACGCCGAAATTACTCTAGTTCTACTAAGCAACCACTCCACCGCTATTAAATAGATTAAACTAAAGTTGTTCATGTAAATCAGTTAGCTCTAACCAGATATGAGCTCATGTGCATTGTGGGGCGATTTTATTGGCAATATATCGTATCGAAATACTCGTGACAAACACGTGCCTTCCAGGGATCAGCTATGGATTGCCAAGGTAGCGAGCGCGCATTGACAGAAACAAAACCGTGCGCACGTGAACCCCTCCTTATTGGCAATATCCAAGAAATTTCACCGATACAACAGAGAGATACTATTATTAGCTGGGGCTCCTCAGTGCGGCCCCCTTTGCTATCACTCACCTATCCGTATCACGGGGGGTCGCCCCCACACGACTAATCACGGAGGATGTGGCATAGACGCGCTATGCATATTTATTAACGACGAATTCTCACCGTTCGATACGGAACGTGGATGTTTTTCATTTGCTCCAGTTATTTATTTAGCGAGGGCCCCCAGGTACGCTTTGCGAGAGCTTAATGTTTGATGAGCTCAGATTCGGCCTCCTTAATTTCCACACGTCGGTTCTTATACAGAGCGGAGTTCTATCACGTCTCGCGGTTATTTTGCGCTAAGTGAATTAAATTCTTGTATGTGTGCCGATTTCAGCGTTAGTCCGATTGCAAGAAATCAGCTTTGCGCTGTGATAAATTATATATCAGAAATCAGCAAATTTCCGGCGCTGGCGTACACGAGCGATATTACGACCGCAACAAACAATTTGCGTCCGAGAGCGGCGCGAGCGGAGGCTTATAAAACACCGTTACACGCACCTCCCTCGCTGCAGTAATTAAAACTTCTCTAGCGAAAAGAAAATCCAATAAAATTAATTATTTCTCCCTATAGTTAACAGCGTAACGTGTGTACACTGCACACTGAACACTGCGCTGTTTACGTATATAATTAAAATGCTAAAGTGTATATAAATATTTTCAGTTGCACGCGCGAATTAAATTCCTGACGAATGCTAATGTTTAGCCGGGGAATTGTTGTACGCTACGGAAGGGGGAGGTCGGGTTAATTAAATAGGCCCCAGGTTCATTTTCATAAAATTATTTGATCTTGGCCCAACAAGGCCAATTGGGCGCGATTCGTTCTCTTTAAGATGGAGCCGGGTTTAATTTTCATTTTTGTCCGCCAAGATTTTACTTCGGAGCATTAGCTTGCTCGGGTTGATTACTTGTTGTTTAACTACATAAAGACTAGTTTATTGCTGTCTGTGTGTGTTCACTTTTGACTTCTAGAGGAGAGGGAGGGGGGGTGTAAATTGAGTAGAGTGCGGACTCGTGTTGCGGCAATAAAGAACTTTTAACGTATCGTGCCTCCCTTATTCGACACTTGTGTAACTGGTGTATACGTCAGCTTTAAAATTAATTATTTTACGTATTCTGAACATGACAAGTAAACTAAATCCAAACGACTAAATTACAAATTTCTTACAAAATGAAAAACGGTACTAACAACGTTTTTTGTATCAATGCGAAAAGAGAAAAAAACTGTTTCTCCAATGCCTAACACAAAACTTATACATATTTAAATCAGACAGCAATATGTACCTACATAGTTTTCACTGCAGGGCAAACGCCTCCCCCCATGTTGCAAGAGAACTTAAGTGTATATAAAATATTTAAAACTCACAATACGGTATGGATTTGAATGCGTTATGTGGATTTTTTTACACCGCACTGTCTGTGAAATATTTCACAAAATTATCTGTTAATATCAAAATGGCGTCAAACCAAAATAGACTGCCTCGGTGGTGTAGTTGTACTACGGTACGATTACAAAGCTGAGTTCTCGGATTCGATTTTCGGGTCGAGTAAAGTAATATTGGATTTTTCTATTCATTATCAACCCAGTCAGGAATTCGTGCCCAATATGGCGATACGCTCGCCCCCATCACATCGTGTGACGGAACATGTAAGGCGAAATGTGGGTGTCCTGGTGGCGCCTCTGCCTACCCTTCAAAAGGCGTGAGTTTATGTATGTACCAAAATAGGCTGCAGCATATTTTAATATATTTTATACTTCACGAATGTCCATCAAGTTAATTATCGTAAAACCAATTAAAATCCACCGCGAAAATTGCTTGTAAAAATGAAACTACTTTCGAAGCCACACCTGCAGCCTGCATAACTGCAATTTTATACATGGAGAAGAGTACGCGGTGTGAAATACCGCGATATATTACCGTGGTCGTGAACTTAACGGGTTCCGGCAATATGTTCCTAGCGTTGTTTCCCAAAATTACGCCCGCTAAGTACAACCTAAACAAACGTTAGAGATTTATACTCTCGGAGTGCATATGACAGCTTGCATAATTTACTAATACCCTCACACCCTTGATTAAAATTTTGCAATAACGCATTAGTAAGACGCCTAAGGGCGTAGGGCAAGGAAATTAAACGGTCCATAATAATTTTGTTACGCCAGTACCGTGATTAAAATCTTACAATTAATTAGCGAAAGTTTCGCTACACTTGTAGGGGATGTCTTTTTCATTGATCATGCCTTGTGTTAAGGAATGATTCAATTATGAATTATTGGGAATACTATGGATGAGTATTATATGTACATGAACTAGGTATAAATTTGATTAACAGCTTTCTTGTTATTCTTAAAATTGTATCTCTAAATGTAGGCGCGTTAACTTGTTTGTTCTTATTTTTCGGAACAACGGTCAGACTGACATGTTTTTAATATCAATTTTATACCAAGAAAAAAATAACTGTTTAAAAAATACATACGCCCTAAATAATATCCAAGAACTATTCCGGAACAAAAGCCGCAATAACTTCAGAATGAAGCTTATAAAATATAGAAAATACTGAAATGATAAAGCGACTACAAAGTATTGAGTAGATAAAGACTAGAATGTTCGAGAAATTGTTGACACAAAATGTAGCGCACATCCAGTTGACGTGTAGTTACATACGAACATTAGAACAGACGTGGCCGGGAACGTTTACGGGCCATTCTAATTCCGAGGAGCAACTGTTAAAGTTGAAGATATTCCAGTACTAACTCTAAAAGTTAGAATGAGCACATCGCAGACTTTCGGTTCACCGTAGCGTGGCAGTAATGGCTAGAACCTTCATTCAGTGGTGGAAAACTTCGCCGCCGATAATTACTGAAGTGTGAACGGGGTGCCAATTTCGTGATCCACTGTGTAGCTTCGTGTGGGAGAGCTCAATTTAACAATTATCAGGCGAGCCGCGCACCGCGCACCGTTCGATCGAACATCTATTCTCAGTAATTGTGATAATTACACTGTTGTGGTACAACAACAATTATGATACGATGCGTTGAGCCGATCCCGGAAAATGTTACGGTAACGGAGTTGGTAAGCTTTACCCATTTGCGCTTTAACGAAACAGTGCATCCGATATCCTTTACATTCACGTTAAACTAAATGCATAAATTAAAAGCAAATCGTAGCTTCAATGATTTCATATGAATGATCGAAATCAGTTGAGATTTAAATAATGCTTAAATCAATTTTCAATTGAGATTATTAATAATTTTCAGTACTTCACGCGTATCAAGGCAAATTCTACTAAAGCAATATTTGTGTAGTTCAATGAACAGCTAAATAGTATCATCTATTGCAAGCATTATTTCCAAAACTACGCATAAAAGTTGGATATACTATTTACATTACTTTTAAATAAAACCAATACAGTCCACAAACGGACAGAAGATGAATGAGCCACCATGATCCTCTAAACCACCAGCAATCCCGATCTAACCTTAAGGCATAAAATATATCGCAAGACGGTCGTGCAAATAAACACATAAACATTCGCAGCCGAAACAAGAATAGATCACTGTAAGTTCGTCGGCAATGGATATGTGCCGGAAAGTATTCCTTTCCCCATGCAATGCCGGGAATGTGTTGAATTATAGATGCGCGGCTCCGGCGCGTTACGCCGTCACTCGTGTGATTTTAAGACAATCTGATTTTGTGTTCTCCCCGTTTTGGCCTTTGAATGTTTTATTAGATACCTCCAAGAGATCTCGGGCATGTCTAATGGTTGTGCGGTCACCCCATTTCATTGAAGTTCGTCTTTACATTTTGAGTGTAGCGAGTTCGTTTTTTTAGGACTTTTGTGCTCTTAAGATAAGTGCAATGCAATACAAATGCAGGATCGATTTTGGAGAGGTTATCTTTTGCTGATTGATCCAGTTATGCCGGTGTATTCAAGACCCAAAATGTACAAATTAAACCTGACAGAGGACATATTTGCGTTGGTCACTATAACGGATCTACTACCAAATAGCGCTACCTATCCGCAACAAATATGTATACATATAATGTCATACATCTACCAAAACAAAAAAAACAATAGCAAAGGTGCTACTTGACGTCGGCTTTACCACGTTAATAGCAGCGGAGCAGAGCCGACACATTGTTCCGAGACCTTCCGGATTTTCAATTTCCTTCACGTCAATGTAATGTAGTGTGACTATCGTCGGTTATTTCAACAGCACCTAATATTTGTATCCATCTAATTTATATGCCTTTTTAGATTATATTTGATATCTACCACAAACTGTTCATTTTTCTAATGCTCCACAAACTAATGTTGAAACAATTCAGATAGGCCATTTTAAGCATCGTTGTTACTGTAATTCCCACGATAACTCTTGAATTCCAACCTTTACAATTAGATATGCAAATGTCAGGTAATAACACATTGGTGGGCTTACCAATAGAAATTACAATTTTCTTATCGTTCATGTCGTGCGGATAACATTCGTAATTAGTGCTGAGCGCTCGGTACCTGTGTGTGCTAGGCACATTATTAGCAAAACGTATTTCGTGCAACTCAAAGCAATGTAAGCAATGCACAATCCGAGATTCAGTCCACTACGTTTGTAATGCCGGTAATTGTCCAATGCGAAGCGAATATTTAATAGTACTGACCCAGTATGCTTCTATTTCCATAACTCAAGTATAATTTTCACAATTGCTTCATACTAATAATAGATAATTCGAAGGCAACAAAACAGAGGACAAACAAAGAAAGGCTGGTTTGTAAAAACTACTTACAAGTAATTTGCAAATGTAGTTGAATAATTGAAAAGGGGAATGTCAGTCAGATTAGACGTACCTACCCTAAAATAGGACGCCAATGTAATGGTAGAAGTCAATTTGTATTATTGTTTCTAACTTACTATTAAAGATTACATTTGGAAATACAATATTTTTGTGTTATTCCTGCTTTATATTTTGATCAACTATGATGACTCGTTCTTTTTATGATTTTACATGTAGATAAATTAAATTAAATTTTGATCCAATGTGTGATTGTAGATAACATGAACCTAAACTGTAACGGTCTTAATCATAGACAGATTAAAAACCTGTTTTAGGTATCGAGTGCTTTGTCCCTTTCGAACGAATATAGAATTCAGTTTGAGCGAAAAAGACAAAACATTCAATAAGTAAAATAGGTTGAAATCTGTCTAAGAATAAAGCCGTAAGCATTTATTTAATACAAAACAAAACATAAACACATCGAAACAATAAACACCAATATAAACTGGGTACTAAAAGGTGTTCCTAACTTGAAAAATCGTATCAATTCCACAATCATAGATTAAAGAGGCCACAATTAGATCGAGCTCGCGTATTAAGTAATTTGAGTGCAGCAAATTTCTGTAATAAAACGGTCGACTTTAATTACGGTACCGAAATCGAAATCGGACGGTACCATCGGCCCATAACATTTCCCATGAGTCGCGGACATTTATTGGCGTGGAACGTGCGTGGATAAAACAATAAAGAACGGTTAACGGCGTTTTAATGTGAACAAGGACATAACTGGACAATGGCAGCCGATTGGGGTCCGCTTGGGCCGTGGTCAGTGCGAACTACCCCCTGAACACCACACGCTGTCCCTTCGAGATGTCGATATCGAATTTAAAAATATTATTATAAAGATTATAAATCAATTATTTATTTCAGACAGATTATTTAATCATGAAATGAATTAATACTGACATCCAAGATCAAACTACACGTAGTGTCTACAACGAGACAAGTGAAAAGGTTAATACGATAATATAAAAAAATGCAAACTGGAAATCTGTCAATACTGTAACTAAGTCAGTCTTGAAATATCTTCATTAGAATAAATGATGAATTTAATTGCGTGTGTATCGATAAAAATGCGTTCAGCACTAGACAAGTATGGGTAAGTAATAAACGTGGCCGCATAAACCTTTGAATTGCTGACCACGGTATCGGCCCTGTGGCCTTTTGTCTGTGTCCGGCCGCAAATTGTTTAAGAAATAAAATAAAATCTAATTTACCGCCTTGCTACGTTTATACCGACGGTTTACGAGGGCCTCTGACTCCGACCATTGTTTACTTTCAATACTTTTCGTTTTATTTGTTTGCCCCTAATGCGATTAACGTTATAAAATACTCAGGAATAAAAGTTATCCGATTATTTATTCCGAGAAACGTGGAGTGGTTGTCGAAAATAAATAAAAAAACGATTTTATATTTAGCTTTCCGGGGCTAATGTTCAGAGGTGAAATGACGTTTAATCAACACTGAATAATTTAAAAGATTCTACCATTGAGCGCTTAAAAATATTTTTAAGAATATTTTTCATATCACTTGATTCGTTAGGAATGGAAATTATCGGTGGTTTTAAAAGTATCATAAGAAATTAAGACGAAGGATTTATGATAAAAATCTTCTATTTTTTTTTTGTTCTCTAGCTTGACATTAACTTAAACATTTAGGAAAATAATTTTGCGTAATTTTCACGCACTTTTCACCATATACAAGAACATCAATAACACAACCACCAGCCCTTAAAACACCACCAATATTTATGGAGATGATAAAAGCGTTTTCGGATCTTTTATTTATGTTCATTGCATTCGCGTCGCACTACCAATGCGGTGGACAATAGAATTGACAGCATATTCTCACTAATACAGTTACCGTGAGTGCTGGCACGGGGGAGCGACAATGTGTCCATGCTAACAGAAAAATGGCCTAGAGCAAGCTGCAAAATGTCCCGAAAATACATTAGTAGCATTAGAAACACCATTAAGGGTCGGGCAGGCCGATAACAATTAGGGTGGATCTGGGATCTTAAGGGGAATTAACAGGGTGTATCGAGTAGGCAGTGCTTTAAAGAACGCGGTAGTGTAGTGACCATTTCGTGTTTGCGGCTTAACACTTTTGTTATAATGTGCAGGTGAATTAAGAGATGTAGGGTAAATACTACATACACTCGAAATCTTGTATGATGAATTGCAAAACTTACTAGTAGTTTTGCATTTAATGATTTTTAGGTGAAACATGCTTTTTCCGATCTTAAGTTCATGATTGATCAAAAAACCTAAATATTACGGTCATTGCAAGTGTGGTATAAGTAGATATGATGTTTTTTTCAATAATAGGGTTTTTGACTCTAATTGATTACATTTTTATTATTTTGTGTACAAACACAAATACTATACAAATAAAACATTTCTGTCAGTATCATAGTAGCTTGTAACAGAGGCAAATATTAGTATTTGAAAAAAAGTGGGAGCGTAGTGCACACGCGCACTCTGTAATGCATATTAAGACTAGTGACTTCACCAGTCCTTTCTTTTACTCCCACTTAAAGATTAAAAATGTTTGTAACTTGTTTAATTATTCTAAATGGATTTACAAAATTCTTTGTTTGCTAGATTTTGGTAAATACAATAAAAAATGGAGTCAAATACCGTATTAAATGCTAAGTGGAAGTAATAAACTAGTTAAAAACATTATTCCAAATATCAAAAGACGAGACAACGACAATGAAAAGATAATCATCATAAAACCCGAATTCATTCATAGTAAAACGAAAAACATAAAAGGTATGAAAAATGAGACATCAACGCCGAAACGACATAAAGGAGACGCCAAAAATTCCTCTAACCACGACAGCGCCGAATACTTTTACAATATGCATAACTTGTTGAGAGAGTAATCAAAAGACGATATAAAGTGAAGAGGAAGACACGGCGAAAGGCTAAAAATGTAAACCCTCTCTTAGATTTCCACGAGACAAGCCCGCCGACCCCTCGGGCAAAACTTGCTGTAAGATGGGAAAAATTACCCGGCCCGAGAAACTTTTTTCGATTTGAATTATGATTCCTTATTTCATGCTTCGTCCTTAAGA
The DNA here is from genome assembly GCA_949752805.1 of Deilephila elpenor. Taxonomy (NCBI): domain Eukaryota; kingdom Metazoa; phylum Arthropoda; class Insecta; order Lepidoptera; family Sphingidae; genus Deilephila; species Deilephila elpenor. The sequence continues at coordinate 6,363,273 of OX457108.1, forward strand.
AGTTTGTTTTACATTGGCCCCAGCTTATTTTTAGACGCCGTACGAATATTAATAATGTGCTTTGGACTTTAATGCTCGTTATTAATTTGTAAATCATTGTTTTTATCACTTTTACACGTAAATATTTTTTTTTCTCATTTGCTTGGCTACAATTTTGTCGCATTGTTTTTTTTTATGTGCATCAATTTATTATTTACTTATTTACTATTATCCCCATGAGACATTCTATTAAACCAACACTATTTCTAATCTGTTCAGCATTTTTCCTTTCCCCTTATACCCCAGCATTATTTTTATCTTACAATCTCTACAGCTTCATATAATTGCACCTATTCAATTAGTGCATTATGACGCTAGTCGCGACAAACACTAGTCCTAGGTTATACAGTCACAGTTGTACTCTTTTAAAACTTATATTAAATTGAAAGTAGTCTCAAAGTGCTCTCTGTCACTATAAGAATGCAGTTTGTTCGACCAGGGCTGGCTATGCAAAGTCTTATCCATTAGGGCTCTACCTCGGTATAAATTTGGTTATTCTAATATAAAAATTAAGTTCATAGTCTGATATATTGAAATCTTTACAACAAATATGCACAAGACCAATTTTGTCTTAAACATTATACTAAATTAATTCTAAATATTATATGATATTGTATTTCAGTTTCGTGAAGGATTAATGTCATTTTATAATATAAGTACATAATATTTCAGGTAGTATAGACTTTTGTTAGATTAATAATATTTTAAAATTATTAATTCTAATTTGTCAACGCGTCATTACGTTTCAAAATATTTTGTAATCGAAATTGGCGGTTTTATATTAATCGTTCAAATCTCATTTCATCCAAACCTTTACAATACCCTTCACACACCTATGTATTTTTTTCAACTAGTGGCAATTCCGTTAACGCTGCCACTTTGTTTACGGCATTAAAAGTATTAAATACGAATGACGGTCCAACGGTAATTTGGTTAAAATAAAACTTAGCAGTGAGACGCCAAGGGATTATTACTTCGCGAGAGGCATTGACTTTCAACTCTGTGAAGAGTTTGTTGAATAAGTTTTCTGTATTAGCTAGGGTAATATTATTTGTCACTCGCCGAAGAGTTATAGCAGGAGAATTATTTTTACTTCTTTGTAGTTTTATTTTCAAATATTTGTACATTAGAACAAGGCAATTATTTCGCTTGTTCGTGTTGTTATTTGATGAATGTTTGTTATTAAAATTGTATCACGCAGAACACAAAATAAATTTCTTTTACACAAATACTTCTGATACGATTTATAGCGTTGTGGTGTAATAAATTGCCTAAAAGTTACATAAAAATATGCCTTACTTATTCAATAAAACATGTATTAAATATGGTGATGACGTTGTTCTTCCAAGGACCCTTCAAAAGAGTCTTCGTACATGTTGTAGGTGAACATAATATAGAATAAATATGTGAAATAGTTCACAAAGAGAGTCTGCCCCGTAGGCGCGAGCTCACAGTCTCACTGAGAAAATATGTAAACTTTTAAATTGTATTTGCATTTCATACAAGCCGGGAAATATTGGCTTCGTGCTTGTGAACCGCCACAAAGACTCATGCTAGATCCACAGGGACGCTCGTCGATAAGGTTGCATATACATACATATGACTTCATAATCTTGTTTTAATGGTTCAAGTACATCTGTTAAATTCCGTCTATCTGCAATCGATTTTAATATAATTCCTTTATTTTATGCATCATGATTGGTCATAAATGAAAATAGCTATTAAATGTCCTTGGTCATGTTTTGTTTATTACAACTGATAATGTTTTGATAATTATGATTTCAAACAACAATAAAATGTTCTCGGTCGTGTTCTTTTTGAATTCAATTAATTATTATTTAACTCATTAAAATTCAATTGAACAAACACATCAAAACGTTAAAGGCTGTATAATTTATATATTAAACCCTCCTTTTGTTACACATTTTGGGCTCATATTTTACAATAAGGAATTCTAAACTTTGTCCACGGAATCACATTAATAAATTTGAAGTTGTACAACAAGCTTTGTTCGGAAATTTTCAAATAAATCTGTGGGAACCAATTTCGTGCAGTTTAGATAAGGATTTTGTCGTACCCGTCGAAAGGCTTTCCAATGTTAATTGTTCTAAATTTTGGGTCCATTTTGAGTGTATTTTACGTGACCTTTTGTTGGGGCCTTTAGGTGACCATAAATGGTAAGGAACAATGAGCGTATAAGGAGTTACCCTAGCATATCCGCAATAAGTTCTTGGCCGGGCCACCCCCGTGTCCATCGCCCCTGTCAAAGGCCAGTCTGTGGCCCCTGGGGAAATTATTGTCGGGATTTAAAGGGCATTGCTTACGTGGAAATATAAAAAAAAACAGTGTACTTCTAATAGAAGTTTGTACTTGAAATAAGTTTTATCAGTTATTGGTCACGTGACCGGATTCGATATCTATGCTTATTGACAATCGCTCTATTGTAGTTCACTTAATACAATGCTTTATTATATTCCGGATTATCAGTACTTACAGAGAAGCATTGACAAGTACATAATGTTTTTTTATGATAGCCTCATTGAGAGGTCCGTATTATCTTCGGCCGATAGAATTAAAGGATGCCATAGCACTGGGGTGACGTCGATTAGAAACCAAGCAGCGACTGAGTCTGGTGACGAATTACCAAATCTATCCGTAATGCGGAAATAAACTTACATGTCAGTATTCAAATAATATTTTATTTAATGATGGTTGCTTAGATTTATGCGAATGTTACACATTGAAATAAAACCATTTTTTGCGGATTTTATCGCAATTTGGTTAAATTTTTACATTTTACGAAATGTGAAATGATCCCGTGATCACGAAAGCTGTAAAGCAATCGAAACGTCGGGAAGTTAAAAAATGTAAAAATTAAACCAAATCGCGATAAAATCCGTAAAAAATAGTTTTTCTTTAATATCTTATTTAAAACAAACCTTCCATCCAGATATGAAGAAAGAACCACCAACCAGCGGAGGAAAATATGTATAATAATAAAAATAGCTTCATAAAATGATCTTGTTTAAAAATGTTTACTCGGCAAAATTGTTTAGATCATTTTCCCCTTGTTTAAACATCTTGTCTTTACATCACATGTACTCAGTCCTCAATAATTCGATTCACCCCCCATAGTGGAAATTTGTTTTGGCAGCTTAAGATGTTCGCAAAAAACTTCACAGCGAAATGCGAATATTATTTACTTGGACAGGATGAATTTGTCAATCAGGATCAAACGCGACACCCCCGCCTAATGTAAACTCAAAAAACCAGCCTTGACGCGGCGAAAAAGTTTTCCTAAATCATTGTCAGTCCCAATAAAATAAACAAAATTAAATAAACGACCCCTGGCGAGATAAAAGGTCTAGACGCCGAAGACCGCACTTTTGACGGTGTCGTATTTTTAAAAGTTAGGGGAAAGTTGACACTTAGACGAATTTAACCTACCATTGTATTAATTATTCAGGGTGGTGCGTTCGTGTTCCAAGGTGCGTTTGCAGGAGGGACGCTAATTTGTTTTAGAAAAAGTGTGGAGCAAAAGAATTTTAGATAAGTTGCAGCGAGTCTGGCGTCGACAATGGCCGGGCTGGAGGAAAGTTTAATAAAATTGTTTTGGAATGCACCGTGGAACGAGATAAGTTCCGTCGAGTGGATGTACTATCGATTGTAAGGTTTTCATGAACTTCGTAATGGAATATACTGGAAAACAGATAAAACATTTATTACTACTGAACTTCACACTTGCTGTAAAATGCCTTTTTAAAAGCGGGGAAATGTTTTGACTTTAAAGGTAATATTATATACAAAAAATACTTTTTCCTTTTAAAGGAGAAATCCTTAATACTTTAAATGGAAAGATAATGTATGTTTTTCTACGAATGTTTATTTATGCTTGAGTTTTAACATTCTTGATGTAATATAATATGTTGCATTTATCTCGATACTGAGTACAAAGAATAAACTCAGCGAACATTATAGTTTTTAAGTACAATTTTTGTTCCATAAATTCTTCACCAAAAAATTCAATTTCGTCTGGTATCATCCCAAACATAATTAGAGGCATAACGCGGCGTCTAATATGTTACACAAAAGAATACTGGCGCAGCAAACTCATTTGTATAGCCGGGGGAGAGCGGCCCGCCCGGAATACTTTAACTTTTCAATTGTAACTTTTGATGGGTTTTCGAACATAATAATAATCGCTACATCGCGACGGTGGGGTGCGTGAATCAACGAATGCCATACAAAAGAATGCCAATTTTTACGCGGAAAAATTGAGTTACATCTCAAGTGTATTATTCACCTTTGTATCTGATATGCATTTTTATTGCCATCGTTTTCAATTCGAAATAATGTTGCGTGTAAATGATTTTTGTTTTCAATCATTCGCAAATTGATTTCGCTTTTATTGTTTTGATTACTTTTTTTTGTTTGACATTTTGCCAGGAAGAGGGTCGCTTAACTGAGTTATAGGCATGTACCGGAATGAATGAACCTTTTATTGATTACTGTCTGAGTTTTACGTTATCTGGCACGACAATGGCCTCTTGTACTTTAAAAGGCTTCAGATTGTGCTAGTAGGCTATCTTCTCAAATATAATTTTATCTATTTTGTATTATCTTAATTCATCTATGACCAATAATTGTTATTGCTTATCTACGAGTATTTTATTCTTATTTTTTTCTAATACCACAAGAATTAACTTAACTAACTCATAACAATCATACTCATATGATTTCCGATTTGTCTAAGCCATTTAAATCTGTTATCAATTGTAATGAAAATTATTTCTGACTTTGTTCCTACAATACGCTACCTAAACCAGTTTGAAGAAATAAAATTATACCTTAGTAATTAGAACATTCAGAGCCTAATTTACACATAAACAACGCACAAAAGATAACGACCAAAAAATGTGTTGCTACGCCTACGGACACAATCTATCTCTCTAATTAGTACCTGCCATCGGAGTTATTTATATTTATACGAATTTAACATGCAACGCACGTGTTAGCTCATTTCTATAATTAAGATATCTGACCGCGTAAAATAAAGTGACCATTCACACGTTTGTGTAGTCCGACAACCTACTTTAGATTTTCGACCATAACTTTTATATATATACATGTTTTAAATTTTACAGCGCTTATAGTTATATGCTTAGAATATGATACAAATCTGTGGAAGGCGGTTCAATCTCACTTCATTTAGACCTGATGCAACAATAATTCATAAACTGATTTCGTCTGAAATGGATTTCGGGTGCTGTTAGTTAGAGCTATCTCTTATATTGCTGGTCATATAAAAATCTCTTACAAGGAAACCTTATAAGTACCTTAGAGATAATTCTCAGAAGCACAACTTGTTTTAGAACTGTTTAATGGAATAAGCCTCTTAAACTCTTAAATACTCCTTATCACAGAGGAGGCCCGTACCTTGCAGTTGGACGTACAGTGTGGATGTTACAAAACCAAAACTCAAAGAACGAAACTGCGAGCCTTTAGTCAAATAAGCACTTACTATGAGAACCAAGAAAGCGATTCCTATAACTGTTACCAAACCTCCTCAAAACAGTTAAAAGAGTAAATCAATTGCCGTCAACCATTAATTCATCTGCTGACGGGACGGGAATATTCAATTCTCAAACGCACATTTTACGCCTGATAAAACTCATGAATCAGGATTCCATATGGCGAACGGAGGTGCCGCTTCAAAAAAATCAACTGTGCCAAGGCGAGAAGGCAAGACGGCAGTCGAATTTCCTGCCTGATATGAATCTTCCCTACTCGCTTTAAGGTGATGTATTTTCCTATTTTTACCCTCCAGCGTGATAGGTGTTGACGCCCCACGCAACAATACTACGCGATTTGAATGTGGCGCTATGCGATCAAACGCCACAATTGAAGAGTGCTTGAAACGATATACACTTGTACTGTTTAATTAAAATTGTATTTTTAAATTAATGCAGGAGTCTGAACGCATAGGTATTAACTAGTATAACTTAGTATATATAATATAATAACTTAGTAATGATAGTTTCAGAAGATAATCTCTGTGTTTATTTGTAAATATCAATCGATATCAATTTCATACGCATACAAAGCAAAATATAATTGACCAAAGTTATTATAATCAGACACTTTTCAACAGAGGTATATAGCGGTGCGTAAGAAAATAGCAACAATGAAGATCTCATTATAGATTTTGCACGTCTCATCTCCAATAGAAAAGTACTTCAACGTCAGACCGTAAATCATACGTAATAAATAGAATTGGATAGTATGAAGATAATAGTGATGGACAGAGTTCTAAGGATATTTCTTAAAAATGGAGTAATAATTTTTTTTTTTAATTTCTGTATTCCTAATATAAAATGTAATAAATTTATTTATTCGAGAACTGGTAGCATGACGTTGCGTTATTTCGACCTCCATAGAAACAATAGCTTAGGACTCTGTTCATTTCTTGGCCCAAAAACAAAAAAAAACGTCATTAGCTTCTCCTCAAAGTTATGTGGAACAGTATCGTTAACAGCGGTGTGTCTCGACGACTGTCACCGCCTACTTCATAGGGGCCCTTGGTTAAATTGATTTTCAATTTGTTTGAAATGTGGTCCGCGGTGCAGCGGGCGGCAATAAGGAGGCGGAATAGCGGAAAATTTGACTCAACGCACCCCCGATGAGATTTCAACTGAATTAGATGTTATTACTTTACTTTAGTTGACGTTTTCATGTTCAACTATTGTGTTAGATATTAAAATTTCAAATTGATCGTTTTTTTTAAATATTTTTTTACGTAATAATTATTTATATAATCAGTACTTAGAATAAATCCACACAAAGACTTCTTGATGTAATTCTACCAATTTTTCGAAAGATCAAGAGGTAACAATGCATTGTACGCCCAGGTCCTTGTTTATTACAAAATAACTAAAATCTCACTGATGATAAATAAATGAATGCTATGCATGCTAAGAAAATAATTGGTGTCAAATATGAAATACATATAAATGTTAAAGAAACCGTGTTAAAATGATACAATGCTGCATATAAAGCACTCACAGTAATCAAAACTTTCGTGTAAAATTAAATTCATTTGACAGACAATAAGATTTCTAACCACTTAATTTACTGAAACAAAGTGCGTCTTATCAAAGGCAAATCCCCACAAGACAATAATAAATTTCTATTAACTTCTTGAGATGTTACTTTCATTTTATTGTCGAGTGATAGGGATTAATTCCACTGACTTATAACCGTCATACATCTGCTTGTCCTGAGAGGGGAAATATAAAATAAAGCGTCCCCTCGATTATATTAATACGTGGTGGGTAGCTGCGAAATGATCCGGGTAGACTTAGTAAGCCGTCTAAGCGACAAGTCGAAGATCTTGTCTCAGCCAGTAATTCGTAGCTAACCTTTGGGACTTGGAAACCTAAGGGTTATTCGAGGATGATTTTAAACTGGAAACGGTTTAGTATTAAAAATACTTTTATAGAGAAATAGAGATGTAGATGTAGAGAACTATTGAGACACTACCGAAATATTGTAGATTTAAATTCAATGATTTTTGAGATGACATTGATTAGTCTATCATATTTTTTTAATAATCAAAAAACTACACTAGATACTAACAATCCTATTATCACAATCTATTTTAATTATACAAGACTGAGAATTGGGAGATATTCAACATACATAATTAAACCAATCCTTTTGTATTGGCGAGATTTAGTCTAATTTGATTAATCTTTGTAATCCTCACAATAAACTCCATACAATTATGCAGCATTTACTTTTCGTGTGAAATTGTCGCAAAGTTACGGGTTTCATTGTTCCCTTTGCGGATAAGTCTCTTGGCTACTTGTAATTTAACATTTTAGTTGGGAGGCGAGTTTGTCTCCGCTCCATCTTTGTCGTTTCGGGGGAACATCTTTATGAATATCTTATTATGAACCTAAATTGAGAAGAAGCTTACCTAGTCCTTATTTGCGTAGCAGCAATTTTTGCTCGGATTTACTCAGCCATTCGCAAACAATTTTAATTGGGTTTTTGTGCCTCCGCAAACTTGTTTCGTCCGAGTAAATTAAAATTTTAGAAAATGTTTATTAATACCGTGTCCCGTTTTAACATAACCATCAATTTCGGTGTTCGGTTTGCTTTAACGCTGTTTACTCTTATTTTCCCGAATTGCTTTAATGTAGTTAACATTTTCATAGAAACTGTTGATGTGGCTGTTGCTAAAGCTACAAAAAATAAAGTACCTACAATCTAACCTCTAGACTTTTCTAATTACATTATTTTAAATAATTTTCTTTTGAAAACACTTCCATTATTACCAGTATGTACATCAGAATTGTATTCAATACATAAAGATATCTATTTCGCACAATTACTCGTTTTATTTGATGTCTCCAGCACAAAAGTATCATGTATTTAAATAGTTGAAAAGTAAACACATCTTCGCAATATCCAATTTCGCGCACGCACCACGTAGCCATGGTGACTTTTGTAATGAACGTTGGAAGAGGCGCCATCAAAAGGCGTCATTACACCGTCTCGCGTATGATTACGTCATTATTCGTGCAACACGCTCTTACAACTCTGACAATCTGAGATGTTGCTAATGGAAAGAACACGGGGGTTTTTGATAAATTCCCGCTCGTTTTTCCCCACACGAGCGAGTTTAAAAAGATCCCGGTATCATGTATGACGGCACGTGAAACAGGGATTGAGTGGAAATGAGCCGTTTTGATAAGGCCGCTTTGTGGACCGTATCGCTGAAGATGTTGCGTCCCATTCTCCTTTCTATCCGCACAAATAATGGCGACTCGTAAAACTGCGACGCCGAAACGGGATTTTATGTTCTAACAACAATGTTTTATTATTTAAAACATTAAAATTTCAGACTTACTTGCTGATTACGAGGGTATGTCCGCGCGACTAAGCTTATTTGTAATTCTTGAAACAAGTTTATTGTTGATAAAAATGTTTAAGAGTAATCTTTTGGAACACCATTTTAGAAAAAATAATTTGAATAGGCGTTATTAATTATGATAAAACATCCATACGAACAATCTAAAATGGAATACAATCTAATCATAACGCCATTAAACTACAACCCTTGGATCAACAAACGCATTTAATAATGAGTGAGTAATAATTTTGTCTACATATTCCCCAATGTGGTGGAAATATTGAAAAAATGTCGCCCCATGCATTTGAAACAAAACATTCACAATTCAATAGTCTGTGTACCTCGCGGCTGACTCGTAGCGGGCCATCGATGCAACATTTGGTGCATCGCCCTGTGTATTCCTGAGGGCATTTCCTCCCCACTCATTATACCCTATAGTTATTACAGTCATTTTTCAACTCGTTATTTACTCTGCACCGGGCTGATACCGCGACATTTGGTCCCAAGAATGATTCGAGATTAGGGGTGGAAGATTTTCGAGGATTTCCTTTGGCTTAGCAGAAAATTGAAAACACTCCTTTAAAGCACGTTCTTCCCCTATTGACACAACAGGCTTTAGTTTTTGTATCTTAGTAAGGGCTGTTTCTTTTGATGCATAAAGATCTTCGTTTGCCGTAACACTTCTAAAGGGGATATCTTATGTGATTGTAAATATAAAAGCAGTAAGTCATCCTCTTGAATAATGTTATTGATAGATTGAAAAATAAGCTATGTTGTGATCGAAATGACTATATAGGCGTTAATATTTTTGATACATGACAAATAATATTAAGAACATTAGTAAAGAAAATTAATAGAAGTGGATTACCAAAACAATTTTATTTTTATTATTTCTATTAAACATTTATAAAAATAATGTAAAATGCCGTCCATGTGAACTGACTATCGTTTCGATTACAAATTGTTATAATTGAATGAAAGTTAGCCAAATTCGAAAAGGCATTTACAAAACTTATGAAGTACCACAATTACATCAATTTGGTGAAATCAACTCGCCGGGGAAGATCAATTATAAAATCGTTTTCGATTGTTATCGAAGACAAATTTGAATTTCCTTCAAAGTTCAAAATTCAGTGCACATTAATTATCCCTAAAAGCTTTTCAACCTAACTTTAGCGGTGATGTCATCTTGTCAAACATCAATTTATTTTTTGACAATGATCAACGAGGAGGACTTAACTCAGTTTAAAAATTGCTTATAGGGAAGGTAACCGACGTCCACTTGCCGCGTAATATTTAAGTCATAGTTTACAAATCGAAAACGACGTGTAATAACCGTCATCATGGCGAACTCTAACCTTCGTGTCGGACACGTGAAATTGCACTAGCAACTAATAAATTCATGGTTTCGTGACAGCAAATACTGGAAAACCGTGCGTCTAGACGTGGGGCCATCAATAAGTAACGATTACCAGGCAACAACGCCTTGTTAACCCACCCCAAAGCAATATGATAGGGCGCAATTTTATAAAAGGCCATCTATAATAGATCTGTGGCCACACAGGATTACGTTTGTAAATATTTTATGCGATCTATTGTGGAGTAGTGGCGAGTGATTGACAGCGGCCTATTCCCTTGTGATTCGGGCGCAGTGCAAGAGAAAATTACTTCATATTTAAGTACTCTGCCAAATGGCGAATCATTTGTTGAAATTCGATATCCAGATCGATCATGATGCAGAATCAAAGTTTGAATTTCAAATATCAACAAACATGAATGAAATGATAGGAAAATTGATGATTCACGCTGAAAAGTATATTGAGGGAATAAAAAAAGGTGCTAAAAATATTTGTGAATTGTGCCATTTCGTTGTACTTATGATACAGTGTTTGACACTCCAATTTTTTATATTTAGATTAAAAATTAAACTTCCTAAATACTAGGACGGTTTTGATGTATGACCTGACCGTCCCGAAGTCAGATCCCGAACCTTTTTATTAATCAACGCAAAAAATATGGTTTGGCCAATCTGAAATTTTTATAGAAGTTTTATCAATAAATATCGAAATGTGCAAAAGCCAGACGAATACATATTAATAAAATATAAAGGGTCTGGAATAGTCCTCAAACCTGAGTGACCGCTAGCTGATATTTGAATGAGATATCGAAAACGCCTACTTTCTTTATAGGTATGTCTACGAGGTCACGCATCCAACGTATTATCGTCTAATTTGGGAAACTTTTAATAATTCTTTAATATACTCTAATATTTCATAAACAAAAATCAATACTGACGTATCGTCATTAAATTTTTTGCATTAATAACAATTTTAGCCCGTTATGACAACACGTTTAACATTAACAGGGGGCTTATTACCTTTCTCTTACAATCGTCCATGTACGGCGAAGGGACGTTAAAGCAAAGCAATTAATTAGCGGGAATCCTTATTGTCGTATCGACGGGTAATGCTTAACTTCACACATGGCACAGCTGCGATCCACGAGACGGCTAACTGTTAACTAGTTTGTAGTTGCAAAGTGGCTCTAAATTGAACACCTGAATGGGCTTCTCTTAGCTGAGCTACAGCGCCACTAAAACGTACGATATATTAATCAACATTTAATTCTATATCGCGGACCAGCAAGGCACACGTACGACCGCCCTGGGACGCGCGGGAAATGAACCGGCATTAGTTTGACCGAAACTCGACCGACGTTGCAAAATATGCAAATGAAGAGGCGACTCATTTGACGAATTTTAATGGATATTTAACTGTGTTAATTATAAAGTTTCAACTTGACTTAATTTGGTTGAAACGTTCTGTCTCCCGCCGCTGCAGATGTATGCTTAAAGAGATTTCGCTGTGCGACCGCACGGAAAATGTACCCACATTTTAATAGACATATCGTAAACCAAGATTATGTGATACAACACGGCCCTGGTAATTACGCGTATTGTTTTAAACTAAGAATTATTTTGCTTACCTACGCTTGCGAACAAGACTTTCGTTTTAATGTCTCCGTGCAGAATAATTACTTTACCTTGTAGATGTCGTGTAGACAAAATGTATTTACCTGAAAAATAATAAAAACCTCCATTAAAATTACATTATTTTCTAAACAGATCGATAATTCTTACACTGTTAAGAACCTCATATACTTAAAATAAATTAAGTGATTGATTTTTTGTGGATTATTTTCTTGGCCGAAGCTATAATAAGGGGCATTTTTATAATAGGATTAGTGGTTACGACGTTGTTATAAAATATATAGATGAAGTGGTTCGACACAACGAAGACGGGACAGGCTCAACAGATTAAAATTTACGAGATATGTAAATAGACCGCTCTGAAAAATAGCTGTAACACAATTTGGGTTAATTGAATTTTTGTTCGTTAAACTCAATGTGAAGCACACCTCCGCTTAATTACCGGCGAGGGTTTGTTAATTTATAACGTCCGACGGACTTAGCGCACTCAAAGACTTCAGGAGAACATCGAAACTCCCTTAAGATTAATTTGGCTAGTACTCGTGAACTTTAACTCGTTTGCCTCTGACCGAATTCCCGTGGGCCGCCCTTGGGTTGAGAATTAAATTTAATGAAATAAATTTAGTGAATCAGCATTCGAAACTTGTCTTGAGGTCGCTGGACGTCGCGTCGGTGCGAATAGTTGTGGGTTAAGATCGCCCGAGTAGCCCATACTGCGCGTTATGGTCGTTCTTAAAATACCTCTTGCTTGGTAATTAATGATGCTAAGTTTTGTAGTTAGCATGAAAGGAAAAACGTTATTTTAGCAACTTCTACGGACATGGATTTTGTAAACTTTTCTACTAGATGTGTCAGGAAAGTTTTTTCTTTAAATTGCATCATGTACATACATACATAAACTCACGCCTTTATCCCCGAAGGGGTAGGCAGCCACCAGGTCTTGAATCATGTCAGGTTGAATCATGTCTTGTAAAAATATTTCTCAATTGAAAAAGGTGTAAATGTAATCTCTCAACTATAAACTAGGGGTATATAAAGGTATATAAAGGGGTATATAAAGGGGTAGGCGCCACCAGGTCTTGAATCATGTCAGGTTGAATCATGTCTTGTAAAAATATTTCTCAATTGAAAAAGGTGTAAATGTAATCACTCAACTATAAACTAAATAATGGTCAGAATTGCTAAAAAATAACCCGTATTAATCTTACATAATAATAGTCTTCTAGGTCATCATTTATCAAAAAGTAAACCAATACCATTTCTATAAACAAATATGAGTATCTTAATATGTAAAACAAATAGGTATGAGTAAATTCTACATCGAAAGTGAATACACATGACTCATAACTCATTTAATACCTACATTTCTTATTTACCTCGACAGGCTTTTTACACCGGTTACATATTGTCAACTACACCTATATATTACCAAGAAGTCTCCATCCATATACCTCGTTAATTAAACTGGAAACAATAGCAATGCTAAAAAGAGCGGCCATTTTGAGTCACCCCCAGAAGCCGTAGAAACAACTTTTGGGCAAGTACTTAGGGTAAAGAAGCCTTGTCAATGACTATCCCATATTAGCTATATACCGTCTGGAATTAACACGTATTGGAAACATTGTTATTTGCTTTGAACAATGGTTGAAGTTTGTCGAACGGTAAGAATTAATTAGCTGACTGAATGTGTGACCACAAAGCAATTTTATTGAATTTGCCTAATTTTATTGAAGGAACAACTGACCATGGAGTATGTGTATGTTATTGTAATTGACGGATTTTGCTATTTAAAGTTCGGTTCGGACGATGGGTAACATTCATAGTGAGTTACATATATCAGATGTCGAAAATGGAATAAACTTGTGATGAGATTGGACGCATTGGGACCTAAAATTAGTAGGTTATGTTTTGACTTTGTATCTTCAAAGACTTCCTTTGATGATACTGACATAAACTTAATAATGGTTTTTAATATGACAAGAAATGGAACTATTTTTTAATCCGTTGATGAGTGATGTAAGCTATTTTCTCACAATATAGTGAAAGTGATGGAATTTCGAAGAAGCCGGGTCTGACCACTTATTATAATAATTAAGGAAATTATTTAGTTTCGTAGGTTACAAAACTGTTTTTATTTCTAGTAATAAAATGGTGATAACGATGACAAATATAAAGAGAATAGTGGAATATGTCTCTTATTAGTATGGTAATTGCATTTTACCTCTACAAATAATACGATCTTTAATGAAAATCTGTGATGAAATCGCTGTAGCAGGACAATATTCCAACAGTTTCTTTATAAGACTTATCCTTTGAAAGCAGCCAGGGAATAAGATCCATGTTTCATCGAGGAAAGAGTATGAACGCTATTATAGGAGCATAAGTTAGATCCGATGTGGAAGATAGAAAACTCTATTCGCAATAGAAACTCATTAAGTCGACAGTAAGTCAAACGACGGCGGCGCGATGAGTTATAAACTTGAGTGTCAATCCGGGAGCGTTCGTCGAGTGTCACCGTAGCGGTAAGAGGGAAATTAAAAATTGAAAAAGTCGCCGCCATGATGGCAGTGGCGTTAATGGCTGTACATAATAAATAAAGCGGGTCGCTCGTGGGCTTATGTGTCAGTCGAGTGGAGGGTGTGGCCGGGGCCCGCGAATGGGCTCTCCGGGCGACATCTGAGACGGCCGGGCCCTTTGGAGTGCGGATCACTCGGCCCGACCTGTTTCATATTGCCCTGCCCGTTGCCTGAGAGCTGCTTCACTTTGATTTAAGAGAAAAAGCCGTTTTGACGCTACACTCGTAGAAACCCCTACATGATAAAAAGGTTCTAGAATGTCAAACGTCTATGGGCTGCACTAAGTAACGTGGGTCGGCGCTTAAACGAAACTGGCCTGAACTCTAGAGTCATTGAAACGTTGGTCAAGGTCGTGAGACCATTTTTATGGATAAGACTCTTCAGTATCAAATTTAAAAAGTTAAATCTTATTAGTTATAAATATGGTTACAAAGATATCACATTTCATTATTTTCAAGACTAGTATCTTCGATTAAAATAAAGTATTAAATTACTAGTTTTTATAAGTAGGTATCTAAAAGTTTAGAGGTGGTAACTTTTGATATTGAACTCGTTACAGTCAAAATATGATCTAGATTTTTTTTAAATGGAATGATTTTAAAGATGACAATACAATTTTTGCTTACAAGTAAAGTCTCGCTTACACGTGTTACAGGAACGTGACACTCATGATACAAAAAGACAATCACTTTTTTACCAGACAAAAACATGACAGTAATTATTCGAGAACAAAGAATTGTCTTAATGATTGAAATAACGTGTCGCCGCCAAAACACTCATGTAACCCCTTTTAAGCGGCCATCTTGTTTTGCTCGTTTCGTATGTCAGAATGACGTCTGACATGCCGCCATTTTGAAAAAAAACTCGAGTGCGGCTTCCTTCCGCATCGGTGGGCCGTCATGAGAACTATTGCGTTGACACCCCCCTCGTTTACATACATCGGATTCATTGTTTTAGTAGCGCACGTACATACGATAAACTTTTGTTGTTTGCCGCGGCACCGCACTAAATCCGACCGGGAGACTTCAATGCGCCGACAACACTCAGAGCGCGCCCCTGCTTTGAAGTCATTTTTACTTTTGTAAGGAGATTCCCACTAACTTATTCCTTCTGCTCTCTCCAAATGGCTATGAGAAACTATAAAGTTTATTTCAATAATTTTCAAGATAAAAAATCAGATTAACTACGTAAATATGATGCATATATTGCAGAAACCATGACTCGAAATGAAATTGTCTTACAATGAGGTTCAAAGTTGGAAAAAATTCTAGCGTTTCCAACAATATTATTGTTAATCCCAACTTCATCGACTTCTAATCTTGAATTGATGCGTCCAGCCAATTTAATAATTATTTGAAACATGCTCTTATAAGTAACTGAAAATGTAAGGACACAAACTGAAATTCATAACTCATTCATAAATTGATTGAAAAGAGCAAATCCATCAGAGTAGTAGTTGCAGCAATTGATCATAAATTCGCATTACATCTCAGTGTAAAACGGTCGCTTACCGTTCTTTGCCATTAAAAATCGAGAATTTGCAATTGTAATGTGAAAAAACGTGCTCAGTCATAATTCAGCCGAATACGCATGCTTTGTGCCGCGCAACAAGCTGAAGGAAGGTGTTGTCGGCAGTGAGCGCTTCCACTCAGTAACTCCCTCGTTCTGTCGACCCTCGCGTTTTAATTGTTACTTCTGAGAGGTGGGTGGATCTAAGCTCTCAACTCTTTTATATCTCAAGCGTAAATAGGATGTATTTAGGTGCATATTGTATGTGAAAGTGCGGCCATTTTGAATAGTTATGTAAGGGTTAGGTAAGAGGTTTGTGTATGTGGAACATATGTGGAAAGTTGTACTGACATAGAGGAAAATATTTAAACAAAAAATATAACCAAGGAATATGAGGTAAACCATAGAGAAGATTATCTAGCTATTTAGCAGTAAAATATTATTTTAAAGTATTACTCTTAAACTATATGACATATAATATTTGCTCATATTTATATACATCCCCTGTTAAGCATGAGCCTTCTCTCCAGTTTTAGGGCTTAGCAGCCCGTCACATTCCCAATCAATCTATCATGATTCATGTGAACATGATTTTTCTAAAGTTCATCTTTTATTTCTAAGATCAAAACATTCATTTTATTGGGCACAATGTAATCATGACTTTGACTAGTTTAAATAGCAGCCTGTACGGATTGTGAACGGTAAAATTTTGGGTCCACCAAATTTTGTGCCAACTTAATCGTTTATAAATGTAAGATTCAGGCAGCTTATGCACGTATTTTTGTGACAAAATAAAGCCACTAATTAAACATTCAGCCTCACAAATCGCAAGGAAATCACAGGAACTGGCCGAATCAAAGTAGCAAAAGAATTCAGCGTATTTCATTAACATTCACCGTCCAGATAAACAAGGGCAGCTGAATCGATTGTAATTACGATTCTTGAATACGAAACGGTATGTAACAAAATAAGCCTGCGGGAATAAAAACACAGGGAGCCGTTGTGAAAACACAATTGAACTTGGGACGGGATTTAGTGACAAAACTCTGTGTGTATTAAAAGGGTCTGGTTGGGCAATTTTACGTTTGTACGAAAACACCCGAACATCACCTACGGTTTATTCGGTAGACTGTTATTTGAGGTAGTAGTTAAGGGTAGGCTTTGTATTTTTTTTATGGAAAAGAATCGAATCTTTTCAGTGTATGTTATGTAACAATATTATGGATATGTGCCTTTTAAGCGATTCTAAATATTAGTATTACGCTATCGGGCTTCTAGTAACGTATCAAGCGTTGAAGTTTGACCTATTTGACCAATTTTTATGATGGAAAAAAAAACCACAGCTGTTGTAGATCTAAACTATAAAATATATAAATGGTAATTGCAAACACATTCAAAAAGAACAACAAAATTACGTCACTCCCAAACCCAAATTGAATCACATTCTGTTTCATCAGATAACACGGTTGTTGAAGCTGGGTCCAGCGCTGACCCGGTGGGCGGTGGGCATAAATCAAAAGTCGGAAATGAGTACAGTCACTTGAGTGAGTGGAGTGCGGGCGAGTGTCGCGCCCTGTGACACCAGCCGTCCGACTAACTTATTTGTTTCATACAAAACGGACGCTGAAATTGGGGAAGTATTTATGAGAAACGCAGATGGTGAAATTGGGAAGCTGAAGAACGAAATGGAACGTGAAGATATACGTGTTTGTACTAATGAGTCAACAGATGTAGGATAGTGCAATTAAGAAATGGTAATAAATTGTCGTGCTTTGCTAAGCGTATATCAGGAACGAAAATGTAAACTAAATATTTTACCAGATTTATACGGCGTTCGTGTCAAACGTATGTTACAACGGTACAAAAAATAACCCCGCTTTAACAAGAACGCTCCGAAAAAAAGTAATAAATAAACAAACATTCTCGTGATATTTATTTTTACACGAAAAGTAGACCTCGTTGGAATTAGGTCACAAGATCGTGTGTAAATACTAAACCCTCTCCACTTTTTCTACCATTGAAACCTGAAGTAGCTAATCAAAGGCCGAGGATTACACAAACAAGATACAAGCCCGCCTCGTCGCAATCACGTCGGCCGCCTCCTCTACAGTTTTATTTGCTTGGTCCCCTTTTAGATAAAACATTGAAAACATTGGTTGTCAATACAAAAGGCAAACAATTGCACGAAACAAAGATGTTGCCGATTTGTCACTTCTACTTTCCAGCTTTGCACCTTTAGTTTGGGATGCTCGTCTTTACTTTTGCAATTGCATTGCACTCCGCGCAAATATTGGCTCAAGACGTCGAATTGTTTTTATTGAGTCAGACAATAGCACATCTAGCTTTCACGTTTATACGTCTAAAGCAGAACATTGCCGTACGTCAATCGTAGAATTTAACACCATAACAAAAAGGATAAACAATACACATATTTTATATTAACGTCACTTGGAAGTCGAATCAGTTTTCTGCACTTTGATACGACTTCCAAGTGACTCACCATGAAAGACATTTATTTAATATAAACAAAATAAAATAAAACATAAAGATACATGTGCACGCAATCCCTATATTTCTCAAAGTGAGTAACAACTAACAACTGCAGACAAAAAAAGGTTAGCGACCACCACTGCACCCGCAAAACTTTCAGTTCAAAAGTTAACTCTCCAAGCCATAAATAAACCTTCGGTTTTGCAGGGATCCATGCCGATTGCAAATTTCGTCTCGGTTGGCGCTGCGGTGGAAGTGCAAAGTCGCATAAATTACAATCTCCGTCGGACGCAACGAGAAAAACAATCGCAAAGGAGCACTTAACAGCTTGACTAATCGCTCGTGGCCAATGACAACTGCTGTGAATAGAATAAACGGTTTAACACCAGTCTAACTGGGAGATTCTGCCATTTCCTTTCAGGTGCTTCTTTGCAATGCAGAAAAACTTATGGAACGAAATAAATTCAAAGTTATTTCAACATGATACAGCTGTGATCTTTAAGCAAGACAGATATTGTCAGGCGTTTGTTTTGAAATTGAGGTTGAATGGTTTGTTTTGAACTCCCTGATTTCACAATTGTAATAATATTTTCTTGTCATTTTTGAATCTTGTTTATGTAAACAGATGCTTTAAGGAATTTGCTATAAAACCTACGAATATTTTAATCTACTTATACTAGTATGTACTTACTCATATTATATTAAAAAGAGACTTTAATAAATGTGTATTTTGGACTCTTATTCTTGACCATTCAGATCTAATTATTCTGCACAATAATTCATTAATTTAATAATCTGGCTAAAAATAAGTTACATCGGTACTGCTTTTCTAATCTTTATTTAATTCCATTCAAGAGTAGTAAATCAAATAATTAATGGAGTAAGTTGGGATCTTAAAAGAGACATTCACTACGCAAGTCTCGACTTGGCGTAATCTAAAGCACATCCAGCCCCTGAGTTGTGCGGTCTCGTCGTATATCTTGTTACAGAGGCAGTTCATTTGCTTCACGCTTCGTACCCACAAATAAATCAGAAGCCCTAACGCGTTCACTATGCCCGCGAAAATTATAAGGACACCTCTGAAACTACGGGGCGAGGGTCCATTAAGTTTCAACTTGAGGATTGATGGTATCTTGGAAATCAGTTTCGAGATGCGACAAATCAGGTGGTGTAGGATGGCAATAGATAACAGCTCAAGTGTGTCTGGAAGGGAGCGGGCTTGTATTCAATTCATGTAAAGGAAACTTGCGGGAATAAGGCTTACTATGAACGCGTCGTTTGATTACTCTAGTAGAAGCATTTATGAATTGAGGATTACCTATGTAATTGCTTCTAGTTAGAATTCCCACGGCATATATTCGATTTTAAACGACTTTCTTGTGTTATATAAGTAATGTCCAGTTTTTTATATCTTATATTATGAAAAGGAATGGTGCCAATCAATAGTGAATTAATAAAAAGTCAAATCTAACATCAATAGGCTCAAGAATAGCAACAAATGAATGTGAAAGAAAGTGTAATCTACCAGGAAGTTACATCAAACAATACCATGCCAGTTACAAGCAATTTGCCTTCGAGTATCCAAAATACAGTAAAAGATGAAGGTAAATATTAGCATGAGATAGTTGGTGTGAAGTGGCGCTAACGTTGTAAACAAACGGCTCTGTTTGCACTGATTACAGAGCACCCGAAGCGCACAAGCGGTGTTGGAGCGTAAGCCGTTCCACACACTACTCGACCGCACTGACTTCTTTGTTACGCTTAAAGGCCCTTGCACACTGTATATTGTAGACAAGTTAATCAGGCATGCTTGGGAATTGATCACTTTGTTATTACAAGATAATTAAACCGGCAATACGTCGCTGGGATTAAAATGTTCAACTCGCGCTAATTTGCTCTCTGTAATCATGAACATGGCATAATCTTCGGTAGTTTGTGATAGGTTTGTAATATGTTGTCTATGAAAAGGAACCATGTGTTATGGTTTCATTCAAAACATAGTAATTATGCTGACGAGACATATTTTTATCACGATTTGAAAGGTAAATTAGATTGCCTTCAATAAATTTGTGGCAATAAAATAATTAAAATATGAGAGTACTTCCTTATAACACGAGGACCATATATTGTCGTAGAATTAGGTAATACGCAATGAAAATGTGACTTCGATGTAAAATCGAATGCGTGATAGAATCTACAAACGCTAAAGCCACGTTGTCAGTATCAACTTCTGCCTGAATAGGCTGCGTCGATCGATGTTGTACCAATGTCTCAGATATCGGATAGGGGACAGCCTTGTGTCAGCTCGGTTCGAAAATTGAGATTGCTGGACATTCAACATCATTTTCATCCAATACATACAAAATCGCGCGTATTTACTCGTGTAGAAAGTAAACAATTTCTTATCTTGTTCAAATATGTACAAAATCTTTTCCAAATCGCTAAGCTCTAAATCGCCTCGACGCAGAAAGAACCTTTGATCTTTATTTTATTCTCCTGAATAGATTTTGATTCAATATAATTACCGTCGAATTCTGCTTTAATCTTTAATTCTAGACCTTTTTTCATCGACCGTGAGTAGGATACTTACCGTGTGTGAAGTTTTGTTTACAAATATATGTATTTTTATAAATAAACCTAAACCTTAAACTATATCCCTATTTTTAGGAATAAGCAGAGGTGACATTAATGCTTCTGATTAATTTAATTGCGTATATAGAAATAATTGGTATGTAATATTAGGACCGTCCGCTTTTTAGATTTTAAAGATCAATTATACCCCTATGATCAGAATGATCTTTTCGTGTGCTAATCATGGTTATTGATTTGAAATATTCGCACTATTCAACCTGCAAATTAAGTTCAATCTTTAATTTGAAGATAGCACCACCACATTAATAAAGCCAAAAACTTACAATCTAATAATTCCAAAAACGACCTTAAATCTGTACATAGTTTTCTCCCAATACCTATCCAAAACAACCAGCCTATATGAAAACGTCAAAACCAGCGGAACCGCAACGCGCTGTCTTCACTCGGTCAGTGGCGTACTGAACAACGAGTTTTACTATTGTTCACAGGGTGCAAAACTTGCTCCTGGATAGAATGGACAGAACAGTCTGTGAGAAATTGTTGTGTGTGAGCTCTGAAAAGGAAAATATTTAGTGTACAGCTTAGCTGAAATGTTTAAATACTGGATGGTGGATTAAGAGTTTATTGTTTGTGAACTGGAATGGGGGTGATTGAGTTGATAATTGAAAATAGCGAAGTTAAATAGTTTGCATATGTATAAGCAAATAATAAATTACCACTTCTACAGAAGTCGTTAGCTTCTGCAGTCCATGGATGGAGAGGCTCTCTTCAATAAATACTTATCAATCATTTTGTTCAAATGTTTGATCATTGTATACCTTGAAAATCTTTATTGTGGTAGAATGTCCTAACGATATTAACAAGACATGGCTTATATTCTAGGGAATTCTGTCTACAACAATGATATTTTGTTGATTTAAAAAACCGACATAAACGCTCGTTGCAATAAAATAAAATTCCATAAACCGAACTCAATAAAATAAATAATAAATTCAATATAAAGAAAATGAAATACACAGACACACACAACATTTGATTGAGTTCGAAAACTACAGAAAACAATAATGTAACGTGCCAATATCGAATAAACACTCATAAAATAATAGTGACATAAACACGATTATTACATACAAATAAATCCGACGGCAAAGTTTTAGATAACTCGGCAACAATTTAATTGATACCTACGTAATTTATATTTCGCCGGCACAGCTGAACAAAAACAAAATTTACAATACAACACCGGGATTACAGGCAATTAAAAGTTTTGTTTTCCTAATAACGTCCATATATTACGACAGATTCGCGCGCATCTGAGTCCCGCCGTGCGGTCGGTACGTAAATAGATTCCACTGCTTCGGTATCCGCTTTCGTATTCCTTGTGAATATACAACAATGTAAGTTCAATAAAATAAATATAATATGTAAGTTACAAACATTAAATGTTTGGAGCGAATTAAAGATGCGGGTGAATTTTCATCTTTTTTTACATTTAAGATAATTCTCTTTATTTATAAAATACAATTCAATAATAAATTTTCCTATTTATACCGCGATCTATTATAAATCTAATGACATTTTTTTATTACTTGGGAAATCAAAATGCGATGGAAATCTTTAACATCGGAACAATTATTTAGATTATACATTTTTAAATAAGTTGTGACAAATACAATTCATAAAATCTGTTACTATTTGCATTGTAACTTGTAATACACACTGCATTTCCGCATGATTGCACAATGAAACAAATACACAAACTATGGTTACGTGTACTAACAAATTAAATTAATGATTAAAATTAATATACGCTACATTTTATCATCGCATATTAGACCAATATATGAATATTGACAGAGCATTTTTAATTTACTAAAAGGTGGCACAGAAAGTTGATACCAGCAAAAGTAATCTCATTTGACATTTCCCATAAAATAATTTAAGCTATAAATAAATTACTTTAAAGAGCGAAAGAGACAGATTGTGTGAGCATTCTATAATGAAGTTTTTAGTGAGCGCAGCCAACCGAGTTGCTCCAAACTTAGCCCCTTGTAAAAATGCTTTGTTTGTACTAATTGCTCAAAGTGGCTGCTTAACGCAACTTTCGGCCAGTCATTGTTTTCGACGTGCCCGCCCCGTTATAGGAATATTTTCGGATACAGCCCCTCAGGAGAATTCGTGACTTTCACAATAACCGCCATGGCCGGAGTCGAAGAATGGCGATATTTGTTCTGCTAGTTGCGGAGACAAATCTAAAGATGTGATGATGTTGGTATGTATTCGAAATAAGAAAATACCAATAACACTACGAGTATAATACGGTCTTTTATTCTATTATTATACTTCACCAGGTATAAAAATAAAAGAAAATAATAAATTAATTATGATAGAAAAAACGTTCTGCAGTCATGTCAAATCTTATTAGAAAAGAAGTATACAATTTAATGGCATAATTGATGATACGTAGCCGTTGTTTATAACCATCTTTTCAAATACGTACGCGGGTCTTCGAAGAATTTCATCAAAGTATTGTCGAGATACATAATCTATTTGCCATTTTCCGCCGTGATCCTAAATTTCTTTGTTCTCTTTGTAAGCGTTTGAGCAATATCTGAAAATTACGTTTTTATGAATTGAAAACTTCTCCCAATTTCTAATATTTGATTGTTCGGCTCTGATAGCAAGTAACAGAAACAATCACTCAAATAAAACGTTCATACTGAATATTAATCGGCATTTTCAATGACGGATGAGAATAATCTGAAAGGCGAACCCGTCGGTTTGAGGAAATAAATTTGTAATGCAAAGTCAGAAATTCTATTCCTGTGTTATCGATAAGTAAACGCTTTTACGAGGGCGGCACAAAGGTAAGAATACGTTTAGCATTTCGTTTTCCAATTGTGTCACAAAGAAGCGGCGGGAAGTAGGCGAAAAATAATCCAGTACCAGCGGACCGATTAAACGTTGAGCCAATAAGGCCTAGGTATTCCGCAATTTATTAGCCTTGCAAATTCGAAGCCGCTCCGTCTCCCCTCTATGAAATATAGCTGCGGCCGCAACAAGCTTCCCGCGACCGACTCCAACCTCGCAGCGAGTATTACACCCCTATTTTAGCTCTAATTAAAAAGCCATCAAAGAGTTTTCAGTCATTAATCATGAAACTGTTAACGGTGAATGCCGACTTCCCTCTCACTGGGATCCGGGGAAAAAGGAGGATTAGGATATTAACAAAATACCTAAAATATTCAGGGTTAGTGGACTGGTAAGCCGGTTGTTAAAAAATACCGTATTTCTTGGTCCAGATTTTGCGGATTCAACGCGAACGAATCTTAAGTTGTTTCAAGCGGTTTAAAGGATTGGCAACCCTTTCTTTTTCGTATTACAACAAAATATACCAGTGATATTTTTAAGCTTCTAATTGACTGTAGGGGTTATTCTTTACATTTTTCTTTCTCTCCGTTTAATGGTCAGAACGGACAAATTATGTTTTCGTTTAAATATTTGAGGCGGGAGATAAAAGGAAAGTTGTTAATAAAAGTGGATTAAGAGGATCAGTCGGACTGGAGCGGGTATTTTTGTATTTACAATTTCTTGATACCGGCTGAAATTTATTTAAAAATTAAGGCGTACAAATCCACGTAGAATCATACTTTGGTATAAAAAATATACATTACGTAATGGTAAAATCATTGTTTATTATTATTATAAAAAGTAGGTAGGGTGGTAGTAATTGGTTTTCATATTTGGTCAATGTCATGACATAGAACATAAGATGATGTTTTTTTCCGGCAGCGACTGGATGCGTAAGGCAGCAGACCAGGCTCTGTGGCGTACCTTGGAAGAGGCCTAGACTGCCACGGGCTGATGATGATGATTTCAATGATTTCCTCTTTTAGCGTACTATTGATAAATGTTTATACTATACTATTTATAAATGTTTAAGTATGTACTATTAAATACTTGCTTCTTGTCTAGATAGAGGGTATGAAAAGGCTTCTAGTCTCTAATACCCACGACACATTACAAGTGTATTATCACAGGGTCAAGACGGCGTTGGCTTCTGGGGTGTATTGCTTTATTCGAAAGCCAAATTCGAATTCCGAATCAAGATTGATTGGCTAGTTTTTAGTGGACTTCTCGATAGAAGACACTACGAAGCAAAAACATATAAGTGAGGAAATATAAATTACGAATCAAAAATTCATATCACAGCACTGAAATTCACTGTCACTCGAAAATAGACAACTAATAAACGTTGGATATTCTGCAAGGCTGCCGTCGGAAATTCGTTCGGTAGCTGTCAGCGGCAAGGCTAATTCCGCTGGCTAACTGAATGTCACACGATTATCTAAACAATCGCCACGAGAGCTGATTCTCGGCAGCGCTGATGAACCTCTCTGTCCGCTTTCTACATGCGGGCACTTTAGAACGTTGTGACGTCAGATTTCTGGGTTAATGTGGAAAATAAAATGTGATTAATCGAGATATATTAATCAAATCAAGCAGTTAGGTTATTTAATCATCGAATTTAGATGGTAAATATAATAATGAATATTATTAATATTTAAATTACTTAAACACTAATTATTATTGATTGAATATTGATCATACAGTCGTGCGTCGCAATGCGTTTTAATGAATCTAATAAAGATGACATATTATTATAACGAACGTCCGTCTCAAACTTCCACGATATTTATTTTATTCTGATTAACTACACAAATATTTATCTAAGCTCATCAACACATAAGATACGAGTCAAATGTGCTCCAGAATTGAACTTTTATAATATGTATCTCCAAGCGACTGAATATTTCAGTTTTATAAAATTACTAAAACCTTTTCAAATTTCGAAATAAAGTGATATAAAAAAGAATAAAAATTTAAATTTTATATCAGTTCCAATTTCATCGGGCGAGCAACAGAAGCTCCGGATTAAACATTTCCAAATTCAAATTGTGATCGATTTGAAAGGTTTTCAATTAGCCCACAGTGAAAGAGGTAGACTAGACGCGTGTTTCGGACACAGCCGATGACAAGTAGGTACTAGACCGGCGTGCGAACACCGGCATATGGGCCGAATTGAGAGCACTCCGCTGCCCACTCGATAACTGATTCCGAAACGCGATTGATATTGATTATATACGACAACCCGCGAAACAATGACCCGCTTTGGTTTCGTATCATTGAAATCCGATCAAGGATATGGTTGATGCGATGACTTTTGTGATGTATAAATTAGTAAAATTAAATTGGTAGACTTAATAAACTAGGTATGATCGGATTGATCACGGAACAAAAAATACATCAAAGCACAGTACTTCTAGCTAATTTAGCTAATTAATCCTTTATTAAGTAGGTATTTATTTTAATATTCATTATCAGAATATAAAAACTTTCTCTATCTGCCCTTACCCCACACTAGCTCGGGATAGACGCAGTATCACTATTAATCATCACATGCTACCTGAGAAAAATGTTTGTGTAATAAATGTCACACTGCAAAGTCTTTCATAGTTACTAATAGTCATGATACAAAACTATTATTTATTAACTACCACAAAGATCTTATATTAACATTTATTTAAAGCTTCATATTTTATAGGCTGACTTAATGCCTGAGGCATTCTCTTATAGTCTACCTAAAAATAACACCTTCTTACTGTACTTCTACTTGCTTCTTATTTATTTCAAGAGTATATAAAGCTTTATTAAAGGAATTATAAATAAACAAACTAGATTATTCCGTAACGGTACAAAAACCAAGGAAATTAAATTATTCTTGTCATAACAAAGAGGCGTAATTCATCCGAGAAGGTCACGCCAGTCGTCAAACCACATTATAATCTGTATGCTCCATATCCGAGACAAAACAGATTTGATAAAGATCTTTGCCGTCCCGAAAACCAGTTTTAAAGTGTTATAACGAAAAGATTAAACCAATAAGAAGAACAAAAAGTTTGTTTAATATAAAATTTGAGAAGATCATTTTTCACCACCCACCCGGTCACATTGTATAATTACTTAATACTTTTTTATTATTGTGGAAATCCGGCAAGCGAGCAAACGGCTTATTTGATGTGGTTACCACTGCGGATTAACTACACTGGAATCATGGACACGTCGCTGATCTATTATAATAGGCGAGAAAAGGGAAGGCAAAAGCCTTAAGACTTGGTGTAGTATTTTTATATTACACGAAAGATCAATACTTGCGTACTATACCTACAGGATTTTTTTTCGCAAATCTCGCACAAACTGTAATGGCAAACCGAGAATCAAATCCAGGATCACCCGTTCCACAGCTCACTAACCACTAGAC
Source organism: Deilephila elpenor (assembly GCA_949752805.1). Lineage (NCBI taxonomy): Eukaryota > Metazoa > Arthropoda > Insecta > Lepidoptera > Sphingidae > Deilephila > Deilephila elpenor. Next base: position 6,390,707 of record OX457108.1, read on the forward strand.
CAATGCTTAAACTACAAAATATACGAAACAGTATACATCTGTTAAACGTTCATTAGCTGATGGCAAAACTGTTTTCAATGATTCTAAAGGCTCAACCGGCATAAAAACCACTATAAAAGGGCCAACAAAACCAATCCAATAGCACAGTTTATCGTCATAGTAGCGTGATCCCAAGCCAATTTACCTTAGTTAGGGGAACAGAGTAAAAAAGTATAACAATAAAGTAATATAATTTGGGACTAGCGGGCGATGTCGTTACCTATTTGTATCGGGGGGACGATATTAATTTAATGAAAGAATGGGATTCATGCAGACCATTATTCGATTGAGACGTGACTTTTGTAATTAAGTTAATCGAATAGCGAAAATATTTCTTTGTGATCGCATGACAAATATGTGGCATTGCTTTGCCAAAAGATATGGCATATGAATACACAAAATCATGCGCTTTGTTCTATGATTTTTTTTAAGATACAATAATGATGCTGCTGATTACGACATTGGATAAATAATTTTATTTGTAGTTGTAATGCCTATCGGTTGGTAATAGTTTTTCTTATGCTTTATGCCAAAATCATGTTGTAGTTAGGTTCATTGGGAAAAACTTAAAATGATATTAAGAAAAATAAAAAACATAACATGTACAATAAAATACATTACATAGGAGCTTTATAAAAACTAATCACAAATATCAGCGTCATGATTGAAAGCTTTTCAATTACATCAGCTAATATCCGCTTTTTACCCAACTCAATGAACTAACCCAATCTACAACTAATCGGTTGTATTATACACCTTTACAATGCGCACCATTAACACGTATTAAATAGAATTCCGGCTATCACTCATTCTAAAAAACCCGAATAACTGTATAAAGGTTCCAAAAATTCCAACACTGAGCTAGAAACCATTCAAACAAATTGAATTTCCTACACAACAATAAGTTCTGCGTCCTGTCATGTCCAGATATTTCTGCCAGCAAGAGCGGTTCGCCGCAATCCAACGTCCTACTGAATGAAAGATGTGTGAATGCCGAAAATTCACTACAAACCCGAAGAGCCTAGGTGCCAAAATATAGTTAAAAATTGCCAAACGTTGATTAGTAAAAGTTGATTCTGGAAATTGTTTAATTAAACTGTAGACAAAACACAATTGCGAGACATTTGTTCTTGATCGCAAGAATCAAATCCAAGTAAACACGACAAGGTTCTCGATTGAAACAACGCCAGCCCTCAGGCAAAACACCTGATAAAGGCACTTGATAATTAATTTTCCAACAAACCCTCAAGTATTGTTACCTGATTTTACAAGAAAGATGACGAAGGAGGGGTTGCTCTTGTGTTTAGTTGTAATAAAATCTTTACCGATTGAAGTGAACTAATAGGCAATTTATAACATGGCATTTTAGACGATCAAGAGATCATTTACCTCTCTCATTTGATTTTAAAGTGAAAGATTTGTCTTTTACTTATATAAAATCATAAAAATAATTAATATCACATCCTGATTAATATCAACAATCTTAATCAATGATAATTATCAATAACACTCGCAAAATCTTTAAGACAACAAAATATGTACTTATAGTTTGGACTAACACAATGTCTCAAGTCTCACTGTCCACTAATACCCTAACTTTTATATTAAAGTTTAATATTATCATCATCATCATAATAATATATGGTGCCCCATTCAATTTGGAGTGTGAAGGTCAAATAAACTGAATACAGCACGAAAGAGCCGATGCAACTAAAAATATACCACCTCCTCAAAGAAAACCGATGTGTAGAAGTTTTCACTTAGTCATTGACATTCCCTTAAACCGTAAACTTAAATACCTTTTTATAATTTAACCCTGCTATCCTCCGTTATTTGAGGCAGGCAACCCATTTTTTCATTAATTGTACAATATTTTGTTAATTTATCGGTACATAGTATATTCCTCAAAAGCCATTTCTTTTCAGTTGGGATTGATAGGTAGTACGTAATATGTAACAATTCTATTGCTCTAGTTGTCCAATCCGAAATATACCAATATTTCGAAATTCGATATTTTTCTGAAATTGCCTTTCAAGCTTATTGGAAGCCACTAGAATAAAAATCATAATATTTTTTTCCCACGCCCATTAAAACACGTTGAACACATTTCTCAGTATTTTTAGGATAAGTATTTAAAAATGTTCAATATCATAATAATTCATAATCCTCGAAATATTATTAAAATATATTATCTTTTCTAGTGTATTGAATTATGTATTTCAGATTATTCGTAAAATAATTCCTAGAAACCCATTATGTACATCTTGTATGTGTGTTTTATTTAAGTAATATAATACGCTATTAGTCTCGGTCAATAAGTATTATTACATAAATGGGTCAAGACGCAAAAATGTTTTAATAGGATAGAGGACATTTTATGCCTGTCTAGTCAATATCTCATCTCAAAAAAGTACTAATAATGATCATGTACATACATACATCATACATAAACTCACGCCTCTATCCCCGAAGGGGTAGGCAGAGGCGCCACCAGGACAACCACATTTCGCCTTGTATGTTTCGACCCACGATGACAGGGGGCGAGCCTATCGCCATATCGCGCACAAATTCCTGACTCCGGGCTGATAATGAATAGAAAAAACCAATATCACTTTGCCCGACCCAGGACTCGAACCCGAGACCTCAGCTTTGTAACCGTACCGTAATACAACTACGCCACCGAGGCAGTCATGATCATGTATTTGTTTTTAAATACATTATACGTATGTATTAACTTTTAAATTTAACGTATTAGCAATTACGATCGAAAGTTCCTAAACAAAAATTATCGAACATCAACAACATTGTAAACCCGGAGGAAGTTACGATACAATCGTGAATACGAAAATCGTTAATCGTAAACTTTCCTTTTACAGTGTCATTAGGGAAATTGGCATCGTTAATTTATAAAGGCCCCCCTTTAACTGTTTCGATATCGACGAATTTAAATCGGTAATCCGGCGGTTTGTTTTATGTCGCAGATGTACAATTCCATCCATTTGTATCGATATGATTGTGATCGGGTAGATACAGTCGAGATTGCTACTTAATTACGAATTGATTGTAATGCTTTTTTATTGTTTTGTATTCCTAAAACGGTCCTATTGATAACGTATAAAATTAAATAGACATTACACGTGATCATAGATTCAATTTAGTTGTCATTATTCTGATTTCTATATCTTGTAATTCATATTTAATTTATATTACTTTGTAAATGAAGATTTCCTAAATATAGCATTAAAAATATTATATTTAATAATTATTCATATATACACATTATAATACCGGCTAGCATACCTACTGTCAACTTTACTGCACATGTCTATTTTTTCTGCATTGCCGTAATGTTTGTTAGTTTCATATTTATTCACTTTTAAGGAAGCAATATTCAAATACATAACATTTGGTGATGTTTAATGTTCTCTGCGGTTTTATCGTTCTGGTTCGTCGTTTATTTTGTCGTAGTCGTCAAGACGATAATACAAATGGCTTAGTATAGTTGACAATTCCACGAATAAAACAAACTAGATGTATAATTTTAGTTTTTTGTCCAACTACCAGTTATTAGCGAAATTGTCATAGAGACATGTTATTACTGTACTGAGTAGAAACAATTTTAAACATTACGCAAATAAAAATAATTGGGCTCTGTTGGGATTTCCTTACATTGTATTGCTGTTAGCTATTTAGTAATTATTTCATAATTAGTAATATATGCTATTTCCACGATACTGTTATCAGTTTTGTCGACATCTATATCCTTTTCTGTTCAATTATTAATCAAGTATATTGCGTCTTTATGTTCCGAATCACTACGCTTTTATCAGTACCAATTTATTGATATAACAAAACAACACGTTTTTTCGTGGATTTCATTCAATTCACTTGCATGTTTTGATTGGAAGTGTCAATAGGGGCGCGTACCCCGCGAGTGTTAAGTTACCGGATAAAACAAACTAAAGGCGCAATGGTTAAGTGCGAAAACAAAACGAACACGACTAAGAGATCGAATTACCTTTGACGAAAGCGGATTGCATTCGAATAAAGAACCGAATGTACTTGGTGACAACGGAGTCGCTTTTTTCGATGTCTATTTAGGAACGTACGACGAACGGTTTGTGCCATTTTTGACGCAATCGCTTAAGACGCTAAAAAAAGGAGATGCTTTCATAACCACACAAAGGTTGGCGAATATTAAACGTTCTTTTTGTTCGTTTAACTTCTTATTTAATATTTATGATGCTAACACAACACAAAACAAGATGAGAGTAGTAAAAATCCTAACTATAAACTATGTACGCCAGGAAATCTCTATTTATATAATACGGAAAACAAAATACTTCTTGCTAAATATACTGCGGGATGAGTAGAACAAAATGTACACGACGTTGTAATCTCGGCTAAAGTTATATAAAGTAAATATTTAGAATCGACAAGGATAGAATTTGTAGGCGTCAGAAACAAACAGAAACTCCTAACATTATGCCTGGAACCAAAGCTTAATTAAGACTAGGCATCGCTGCTGAGGAAACTAATTAAACTTATTCCATTATTCGCGCAAACGAAATTTTAAAGAGTACGTCCAAAGACAACGGTGCAAGAAAGATTTGTTATTATGTTCGAAGCATTTTTATCGGAAGCGTTTCAATTTGTTGAAAGCATTTAAAAACTTGTAGTGAGAGATTTATTAAAATATTCTACAACCGGAGACTGCTTCTTCGGAATTCATAAAAATATAATGTCGTTATTCAGATAAAATCCTAAATTCTTCTTATAAAAAGCAAAATTTGGGTTCTTGTTCATTAATTCCAACCCTTATGTTGGTGAGTGAATGGATGGTTTCAGATGTTATCTTATTTTCATTCCTTAATAATATTAAACGAATAAAAAATACAACAGATCTGTGCCTATTATTATACTTATAGTAGTATTATAAATAATATATTTTAGTTAGTAATATGAATTAACCCACCATCGCAAAAATACTGACAATTCGATAAATTATATCCAGAACTAAGAATAATTATTGATGTTACGTTATCCTTCTAATCGAATACGGGTAACGGTAACAAAGAAACATTGTGAATGAATTTAATTTTCTAATATGGAATTCATGACGAAGCAATAACGTAAGTCATCAAACAGCTACACCCAAAACACAATGCGATGGATGAAAAAATGTTCAACCCAAAAATCCTTCGGCGACATTAGCAAATATCAAAATTTCAATAAGCATCCGAACAAATGCCCGGCATAATAATGCTGGAGGTGCAATTTCCAAAAGTATTGATGGCTGGCACACAAAGGGGCGTTGCAGATTAAGTAAGTAACTTGTGCGGCTTCAATGTTCGAGTATTTCATTCACAAAGGATGAAAATTTCCCGACTGCAAGAATTTGGGACTAGCAACAATGGTTAAAGCAGACGTCAGTGGCGATGAGTGTTTTACGGTTGGTATCCCCGGATTCTTATGTCGCTCCCGCAATTGTTTTAAAGTGAACAAAGCGACGCGTATACGGATACGGACGGACTTAAGCTCTCGTAAAAAGGGTTATTATATCGTGAGCAGACTTTACATAATTTCTTTTATTTTACGCACCGTCTTCAACGGGAAACGTTTGCATAAAAGGTATTTTTAAAGTATGAGCTATGAATTTTAAAATAATTTAGACATTTTCAATAGAAATGATTATAAAAAGGGAAAAAAAATGCATAATACATTTACTTACGATGAATATAACTATGAAATGATAATATCTTGTCCAATTCGGTGGACAATATCATAGTTTATTGAACAAAATCAATAAAACAATATTGATATAATCTAACTCCAAACCTAACTTTAGAAAGGCAGACATTTAATTCCAGCGAAATTTGTCAAAATACACCATATGTTATTAGCAAAACTACAGCTGCATGTTAATAATTATTGGAAAATAAAACTGATACATTATCCAAAATTATTATACAGAAAAACTATAAGCCTCAAAGAAGTCTTTTCCTGCCACGACACGTTTAATTTGTACTAACGAATAGTGGTTAATTTCCAATGCATCGTTTACGTTTACGAATGCGAAATTAAAATAATTTTATTAATTAGTTCGCAATAACGTTTCGCGTAAATTGAACTTATCGATGAAATTACGCCCCGGGCGTAATGCAATTATTATTGTTGGTCCGTGTAACGAAACAAATTCTGTTACTAATTAGTACATTTATGTACGCGAAGTTAACTCTGTATTAATTTATGGCTACATTTACTACATTGTCGTAAAATATCCATAAACAAAGTTAATATTGTAACGCCGAACGTGTGTATGAGATTGAAATGTTCATTTTATGTAAATATTATACTCTCGTGATAAGTAAATTTCGTAATAGCATCGTATTTTATTCGCAAAGTTACTTTCGAACTGTATATAAAATGTGAAAGATAAAAGCTGATGTAGTTGGACTCGTAATTTGTTTGTGATGTTATATTACTAATAAACATTATCCGCAACGAGACTGAGCAGCAAAAAAGCATAAAATTTGCAAATCTGCAGTAAACGTGATATATCCGCGAGTGCATTACGTAAAGCATATTCCGGATTCATGGTTTATTTTCATATGAGCTCACAGTGCGTTATCACTGCAATTTCATCGACAATATTTCCCAAAATGGCTGTTTTATAATCAGCGAAAAGCCAAATATATGTGCGTGCAATTCATTACTTAAAAATGCTTGACATATTAATAGGTCAATATTTATATCAGCCGCCGTGTATGAATACTTACTCATTGAATTATTTGACGTCAAACATTCGTTGGTAGCGCTGGCGATATGAAGTTCCAAGTGAAATATTTCTGCCATTGACATTCCATTTACATAAAATTTCCAACAGTAATGTGCTCGCAAAGGTGATAAATACGACTTATATTTACTTGTCGGTGGCCAGGTTCAAGCAGGAGACCATAAAATACGTGATTAGTGTGACTACGCGAAATGTATGCAGTTTGTTCACTCGGACACATTGTCCGGTAAATGGAAGTGGTTGCGGAAGAATACTGACTTTAACAACTATTTGCAGTGCTGATTCCGCTGCTGACACTTTACTATCTCATTCGCCTTTCATCCAGGACACTGTGCTAAGCTTCAGTAAAAGCAAACTGTGTAATTGATTGCCGATAACTATATCAATTCATTACTAATTGTATTAGTACAATTAATTTACTTAATTAAACGAATCATTCTTGTTCAAACAAATGTGTATACACGAATGTCATTTTATTATCGTGATATTTGCATAAGTTACAATAGGCTACATTTCTAGATAAAAAGGCAACGATCAATATATTCCAAATACCTGAATGTTTGGTTCTAAAAAGCGGTTTGACGAAGGTAAGCTTTCTCCAAACGTCCTCAACCCTTTGTCTCCAGAGAATACAATGGACAATCGCGATGGTTTGAAGATGCGACAGGGGACACCCCTCGTAAAGCTACGTGACTAAATTTTGAGCAAAATGTTTCGTGGTACACCTATGCTTGAAATAAGTAACGTCATCCCTTTCGCAATATCACATATCGCGTCCGAAACACAATGGTAGGAAGAGACAGTTTGAAATAAATACAAGTCCCGTAAAGGGCCGCTACCTTGTAAAAATATGTAGCTGACAAAATGTTGTTACGAAGTCGCGCGTCTTTTATAAATTTTATATCTCTCGCGGAGATAAAGTCGAGAGTCGAGCGAGCGCGAGGTTTCATGGTCAATTTGAAATTCAAATATTTTAAAACAGCGTGCAAGTGGAACTAGGACTATTCAAATGAATCGTGGTCAATGAGTCAGCGGTCAAAGCGAGTTGTGCCTCAAGTTTCGTCTACCCCGGACGTGGCACGCCGGTCGGCCTCCTTCGCTTATTGTGTGATTCTTTTTTACCTTTTTCACTTTTGCTCGGCTGAGTGCGCTCTGTCTTTCAACTCAGGCCGTGCGTTTTTTGTTTGTTCTCCACTAGCGTGGACATTTACCTCTCAGACTCATCCAGCTTACTCTTGGATCGCTTTGAATGTTTCAGTTCATGGTCACTTAAATTTTTAACGATGCGACATTGAGCTATATTTCTGTTTCTTTTCATCGCAACGTCTCTTTTATTTTCATTGAGCGTATAATCACATTTTTAATAATAAATTGTAGGCGCTTCAGTTTTTGTTTCTCTATTATGTTATTAACAATGTACCTACTGTACTACTTTATATTTTTAACTGCATTGAATACGTATTTATTAATACCACAATAATATATTTATTTAAAATAATTAAGTTTATAAGCGAAGCAAATCTAATGTTTGTCTAAAACAATATTATTGGTATTCCCAAATCTGCCTGTATTAAAATAAACAGCTGTTACGTAAACCGTAGTTAGTTTGTGTACACAAATCCTCTAAATCTGCAAATTGTATGTTAATATTATTATTTGCGTAAAGTAAACTCGTTTTTTCCCTCTAGTGGTCGGGCGTAATGGAAAACGGTTAAAGCTACGAGCGCAGGGGCGTTCGGTTCAGCTCAAACGTCATCAAAAGTGTCAATCACGGATGTTTTCAAATAGCAAAACCGATTATCGGGCGTATTAAGTCGTTTATTGTTATCGACAGGGCCTCCCGTCCGTCCAACCGTGAAGTAGATTAGGGACATCATAATATAGCCATATTTTGGCGTCAGCTGCACACATCACACACTCGGATCATATTGGCTTTTTTACTTCACACAAATTAAGTTCTATTGCATCAGGAAATTGGTATCATTAATTTAATCTGTCTGTATACATATAATATATTTCTATACGCCATTGTGTATAGCAATTAAAAAATCGACAACAATACCAACACACAAAATTACACTCCTTCATGATTAAGAACAGAAATAAAGTAACAAAACTCGCCCACCAGCCTATAACATTTGTAAACATTCCAATTATAAATAAACTGCAGTACCTTCTATACACATACATTGCCGACTAAATTACTAGCCCGGCTAATTACAAGAGTAAAGGCCTTGGACGATGACCAGGGGTCGAAAGGGATGAATAAGTTTGGGACAATTCTTTAACGAAAGGACACATTTTGAGCTTGGCCTGTCATTAGTGGCTATGTTTCGACTTGTACCGTATACCTTGGACCTTTTGGTGAATAGATGTGTGTTGAAAGCATTACTTAGGTAACCGTTAATGATATGCCAATGAATAATAGGATAAAGGTAACCAGACTGATCGATACAAGAAATAGATGACTACGTGCCTTATGAGATCACTGGGCAAACTGCTAGATAAGTGCAAGATCAATAATGAGTGATTTGATGAAAAAAATACCATAAGTTGAAAAGTGAATATTTAGTCTGGTTGAACATGATAACCAAGTCAAATATAATTTAGATCGGGTTTGTGTATGGTGAATTGTGGAGCAAGAATTACTTGTAAATTGTGTGTTCGTTTACGGGTAAATATACAATGTATTTTTTGAGCTTCCCCTCACCTATATAACACGTAATACAGTTTCAATATAATCATGTATATTAATAATAACTGGTAGGCACATATTACACGAGGGCAAAATGAACAATTTCAAAAATTAACATCAGCAATGGCGAATACACCTTCATACACTTATCGAAATAAAAATATATGGTGAAGCCTAAGATACATGAATGATACATATTCTATGTGCGTTAAACACGTCATATCAAGCAACAAAATACTATTTATTTTTATATGTTGTTTTTTTTACAGCTAACTGACTAACGTCATAAGTTTTACTAATGTCTTCCGTTGCTACTAAATACTGTAGATCATTATTTGACAAAGTTTGATTCTAATTTCTGTGTGATTATAAATATTTACATAGTTCAAAATGTAATTAAAAAATGTAGTTATGATTTAAAAATATTTTGGTGGCCTATTGGTAACGGACCAGACGCGGGTGCCAGATATTCACTTTGGTTGCGAGTTTAAATCTCAGAGCACACCTCTGACTTTTCGGAGTCATGTGTGTAGTGATAGTCAATCACCACGCACTATGACGGTGAAGGAAAATATTTTGAGGAAACTTGCATACCATAGCGATTTGTAATAATTTCTATGGTATGTAAAGTCCACCAACTCGTACTAGGCCAGAGTGGTGGACTATATGGCCTAACCACTCTCAACCGTACCCTTGATTGTAAAGTAGGCCCGTGCCCTGCAGTGGGACTTATATGGACTGATATGTTTTGTACCTATTTGTGCGTTGGTTGGTTACTAAATTATCTTCGTTTGTGCATATTTTAATTAATACATTCAATATCGTGTTTTCATTCCACTACTAATGAAATGGCGGAATATTTAACATAGGAAATATTATTTTTTGTTACAAATTGAGACCACACTAATGAGGTAACGTGTAATGAATATGATTTTGTGAAAGCAACATTATTATTACCGGAGTAGTGACCACCCACTCGTCCAAATATCACTAATAAACAATAATAATCGAAAACTGACTCATGCAATTTAGCTGAAAAGTTGCAAATTATTCTGGGATTAATCCCAAGCTAAAGTGACACATTAAACGAATAATTATGGGCTTATTCAAGCTTATTTCGAAATTTCTATGCGAGAATATTTTTTATAAATCATGTTGTTGTGTATAGTATTCATATTTGCTGCGCGAATATTTTTACATAAACATAAATATAAGTTGGAATCAGTTCTGCAAATTATTAGAACAATTGTTAAAATAAATTTAGAAATTTTACTGGCAACACAGTTAACTTTATTAAAATTAGTTAAAGTATCAAACTTTGTACTGTTAAGTAAAGACAAATTAATGCCTTTTAAAAGTTTCAGCAACAAACCTTACTACTTTGTTTTATAGTATTATATGGCATAAATATAGGTGTAATTTATTACTTTTATTAAAATTTATTAACTCATAAAGAAAGATTTATTATATTACTTGAATTTTATTTTTGCAAACATAAAACGGGCCTTCTAAACTTCATTCTCATATTTAAATTTATTATAACAAAAAGTAAAAAACAGAAATAACATACATGTGTCATCCGTACTTAGAAAAGAAGAATGAAAACATGAGGAACACCGGTATTAACTACAACTGTATTAAAAATCTTCGCTCTCGACATCATTGTAGGGAGGGCAATGAAACAAAAGGTATCTACTGTCTCATTTTCACACTTTGAAATTAATATTTCCTTCTCATGTCGTTCCATGTACCCTTGACAGCGTCTCAACTTTGAATGTGTTAGTGATAGGAGCACTTACATTATGCACTAGTGTGTGTGCGCTGTGTTCCATGATTCATGATCATCATGATTCATAAAGGCATACAATTTGTGGAATTTCGTAAATCGCTCAACATAATGACGATAACATGTAAACATTTTGTTGTAACGGTGTACATGTTCTTGGTAATGAAGGTGACATCAGAATTTCAAACAGAATGTTCGAATGTAAAAAAGTGAATTGGAGACAGTAATAATGGTTACTTAAAGGTAGTTATTTTTTAAATATAAAATGATTTAAAAAGCGTTTTTATATGTGGGAATGAAATTATTCGTAGTATTATGGTATCGTAAAATCTTAATTAAGTTCTAACCTAGTCGAGTATTGTTTCAAAATACGAGTGTAGACTTTACTAATAAATAAAATCATTTAACATATGTTTTACACCCATGCTTAAATGTTTAAATCTTAAAATACATAAATTACTCACCTCGTCTATGCCTCATGTGATACTTGCTTTTGGTGACAGTACCGGAACAACACGGTTGTTCGTAGTAAAAATTATAAGAACTGTCCACTTCTGACGTCTGTTGCACTGTCTGGGATCGAACCTGCCATCCCACGCCGATGAGCAGGAACACGAACCACCGGACGACCACGGCTAAACCGCCGATAGTCCGAACACTCGATAGATACATAGTGTTTTTTTATCACAACACTAACACAAAGTACTTGAACAGTTAAACTTCCCTACCAAACCGCATTATCAGTCAATCTGCGAAAATAAATTTTTCCCGTCAAAATTTATTTTTGATAATCCCACCCAGCCAATTAACTCCGGCATTTAATCATCGATAGAACGAATTGAAACAACTGAGCCGAGGTTGAAAACATTTAAATTTATAAAGCGGCAGGTAGGCCTAGATTTTAGGCCTAAATTCAGTATGCCCCTTGTGATACAGCGCACGGCGACGGGTGAAAATTTAATTAACATGTAAGTGCCAACCTTGAAAGGCATTAAATTAAAGCTCTGAATAAATAAATTTAACGTGTACGATGTACCCGAATCGTTTTAGAGTTACGTTTAATTTCTGATTAGGCTGAATTCGTGAGTTGCAAACTTTGTTCCCGACAATATTTATGTCGCTAATAAAATTATGATTTATAGCACCAATTACCGGTACAAAGAGAAACCCAACAAAGCAAATTTAGCAGCAAATGTCACATCACGACCGTACCCCGAATAGAAATATAATGACGACAATAAAACGTAATAATGTGAAAGTAAAAAACGGCATCGCGTACGCCTATTTGACAATAAAAATGACAATTTTCCTTGTTGAGTTAACATTAAAAAATACCATGTTGTGGGGTAAGTTAATGGTGGCAAAGACCATTACGCGACCCGATGGCATTAAGCACACCTCGTGTAATGGAAACCGCATGGCGATATGCAACAGGGGTACACTGGCTTCCCTTTATGCCGCACATAGGAAATTATTTCTGTTTTTAATTGCCGTTTTGGTATCGTTTGTTTTAAAAGCTTATCTAAACGTTGCAGAGTCGTCTAGGGATCGACGCTTGTTTGAATACAACGAGTAAAAGAATTGTGAAGATAGCAGTTTTAAATCCAAACGTACGGGAAGTTGAACATAATAAACAACAATTTTTTTTTGCTTTTTGCTCTCCACGTTGCTCAAAAACTGTTATGCATTTTCAAATTGCTTTAAACGCATAAATATTTTTGGTCGTTTTTGTATTATTGTATATTTGTGTCGAAAACATTACCCAAGGTGTATAATATGTATAAGAGTAGTTCCTTAATTAAATATTTTGCTTTCAAGCCATTATCGCTGATTAATTAGATTTGTAAAGTTTTACGTATTCCCTTGATCACATACCTACTGTTTCCAATACTAAATCTAAACAAATTCGTCGGTGAATCCCATACAAATTACGTATGATCGAACACTTTTGCATACTTTAAATGTAATCCATTAGGTTATCATAACGATGATCTGAGGTTATTCAGTTACCCTCAGAGGCGATTACCCCACATATCAGTGAATAAGTAAATAAATGTCTTCTACTAAATTTAACTCCAATCTCTAGGCCGGAGCCTTCGTCATGTGACCGATATCATTCGTTGAATGCGGTCAGGGTTCGCCCCTTGAAAGAGTTCTGAGATGAATTAAATAGATAGGACCGTCAAAAAAGGAATATGAAAGGGACGCATAATAAGTATTGAGCCAACTCCGATCGATAACTTGAAAACTATCCAGCCAGAATGTATCGCGTTCGATTCATTACTGGTTTTGCGTGATTAACGAGTGAATCTATCTTAATTAGTACTTTGAATGTTGTTCTGGATTACGCACAAACACCTAAGGGAGCATCGATAGTGATAGATGATACTCCACGCTAATTGTATCTTTTTTAAATTATATTCCTTTTCAAATAAAATCGTTATCGAAAATTTATATTACTGCTCACATCCAAAATGTTTCCCATGCTTTAGAAGTGTGCGCTTAGCATTATCGAATGGGGATGGGGTTTCAAAAATTTATTTCGAATGATTAATGACATTGGTTAGACGCTTGAGCGATTTTTGTTCAATTGACAGTAGATCCTTCGGAGTAAATAAACAGGATTTTGAAACGTCCCCTCAATTTTAAATAACGCTTAAAGCATATCAATAATAAGCTCGTTTCAAACTCTGTTTATGTCCTGCGGGATAAAGCTGATGTGGTGCTCCATTTATTGAAGTGAAAAATGATTTCTAAATCGCAAGTATTGGGTTATGAAATTTAAAATGGGATCGTTGTTTGGAGCTCCGTTATTACTTTTTCAAAAGACATGTAATATTTATAATCATAAGTGTTGGTAATGCTATGATTCCAATTCCGAAAAACTTGAACGGAACGTCTTTAACATGTGCCGCTCAATTATTCAAACCGGTTTTATGATGATGTCTTCATCGCCAGTTGATTCACAACATGACCACTTATGTCCGTTGATAACCGATTTTTATCTTATAATTTATTACTCGCTCACTTAAAACCTTTTTTAAAATTATTTCGTGTATAAAATCTTAAATTTCTCAGAACACTGAAATATATTTCGTCGTTACAAAATTCATCTCGGCGCCATTGAAAGGCGAATCACAAGACTTGTGGAAATATTAAAATCCTAATTTTATAACTCGGGTTCATTAAGTGGATTTTAATCTCCCTTAATATCTTTCGATCTCGTTTCGCAATACAATTACACCGTTACTGCTGCCCATTGCACGACAAGCTCCGCTCATAATGAACGAAGAATGTTAAGAAATTTCATCCGACAACCCATTGAGGCAGCCCTCCCAATTGTGCGAAGGTGTTCCAATTGAATGGTGGGTAGGTGGAATGGGGGTACGATTATAATGAAATTTCGCCTCGATAAAGACCAGTGAGCCTCGTAACACAATACTCGATGTTTCCTCCTCAACCCGTATCCATGACACATCATTAAACCAAGTAAAAATATCTGCCGACACATCTTAGTTAAGTAAATTAACATTGCGTGCGGTTTAATTAAAATGCTTTGGTTCGGTATAATTATTTCGAGGGCTCGGGTGCTAGTTTTAATAGATGAAAACTTGGACAGTTTTATGCGGGCCTCTCTTTTTATTACTTACAATAACACGTTTGGTAAAAAGGCGTTTTCTTTCATCCTCTTCGCGGTGCTAAAGTGACTTCATGTTTAAAGGAAAAATTAATTATTCTAGTAATTATTTCAGCTCTGCTGGTATGAATAAGTAAACTTTCAAATGCCTTCCGGCATTTTAACTTTCAAAGCCTTTTTCTCTTATTGTCACTTAGTGGTGTTGATGAAAGCCAAATAGAACACGCATTACATTCAAATAACAAGTGGTTGTATAGTGCATTTTAATCATATTATTTGCATGTTGCTTATAATCTTTAGAGCTTCTGCCTACTAGACCGTTCCGTCGCCGACCAATGACGCTCCATAGTAATTTATACACAGAATACTATTTTCCTTATAAGTTCATAGTAAAGTCATAGCAAGTGATGAAGTTAAAACATAGGCGCTTATAATTGAACATTCGTTCCTCCATTCTCAACGATAGGCGATAAGTGTAGTATATCTATGGCGCTGTTATCGTTCATGGGCATCGGTGTTCACAAGCTATGAGACGATCCGTTCGTAACTTCAATGATAAAATTATTATCAGCTCCGTCTACGCAGACGGAGCATAGGATCTCACAATGAAAATACGCATTTTCATTGTGAGATCCTAACAATAGAATAAACATTATAATCGACTTTAATTTCTTAACATCAAAAATATAAGGTAGACGTTTATCCCTTAATCCTTGATTGTATCTGACAGTTTTAAAAATTTCAGTAAGATTTATTCTTGCAATAAGAGTATACCAGTCGTTGCATTTCGTGTTTGAAGGTTTTTTATTTCAAGATTACACAGCAACTGATATTTAGTTTTTAAATTGAGCGTCTATAGAAATAACCAACCAATTTTTCTTTAGAAGTACTAAATAATATTATTATGCTTAAGTATGTTATGGGTTGTGTAAATGAAGTGAGTAATCCATGAAAACGAATTGGCTGGTCGAGAAGATACAGTACCCACGCCAGGAAATTTGCTTTGCATTATTAATACAATTCTGTAGTAACAGCGAATTGTAAGCTGCTTAGGAAGGGAACTGAATAAATATCGGTGAGCCGATAGTAATAGTAGCCAAAACATTATTTTATTTTTTTATTATTTGGGTAGAAAAACAATAACGTATAAAAACGAAAGAACAGAACAGAACTGGTATTGTCACAGAGCCAATGCCCGTTGAATAAATTGATTTTCATATCAGATTTACTATTGATTGCATTCATAAAACATTTTTATTGAGCTCCGAGTTGTTTTTAACTTTTATGTAAATTTACACTGTTATCGATGAAAGAGGTTAATATGGTGTCTCAGATTGTTTCAATGATTTGTGTTATACGAAGGTTTTATCGTAGCTAAAGCCAAATATTGTATTCATTTTAAATATTAGTGTAGATACAATTAACTAATTAAAACAAATAGATAGGATGCTGATCTGGAGGTCTTCAGAGGAAATCTACTTCAGCAATGAGTATGCTTTGTCTGCTAATGACAATAATCGTATTTAGAACACTATTGGTCGTCAAGCTGCTATAGAATAGTGACTCTATAGTTATTATAAATAAAAAACTGATGATGTCGACTGAAATGTAGGAAATCAAAATTAACAGAATCATAAATCAAGTTATATAGTGATTATTCTTATTAGATGAGAGCGTAGGCGATAATTCTTTCAATGTAAGAAAAGCAAACGTAATAAATCACGTGAAATTAAAATAAACGGTTGAAGAAAACGTGACATATCACCAGCATAGTTTATTTTTATCCGCTTTGTAGGTTTCTGTGACTGATCTCGTTAGAGAGTTCGCGTTTATAACAAGTAACGCACTCCGGTACTTTGTTACAATTATACTAATGATTTTGTTCCTTATATTTATTTTGACGTGTGTCAATTTAGTAGGAGTAATGAAGGAACTTCTAGCTAAAACAGAATTAAAAATAACCTACTTTTTTAACGATTTCTAAAAATTCATGATTTTATGTTGTAGTTTAATGTGTTTTTATTACTTTATGAGTATTTTAGATTTTATAGCATTAAATAATATGAAATATAATATAAAAATTCATTTTCAAAAGAATCTTTTCAGCCAGTTAGTCAACTCAAATTGTAATAGGCCCAAATATTAATTTATTCAATTAACCAAGACGGATTACTGAGACGAGATTATTCGAGGGCCAACACGATAAGTTATTAATACTGTTCGGTTACATAAACCTCAAGTCTAATTAGTTTCTGTAGCAGAAAATCAATTAAATGGTACTAACGGCGCTATTGGATCTCCCTAACCGCAACCTCAAGAAATGTTCGTAGAGGATTCAAAGGGGATGCACGAACATCTATCGAGAAATAACTGCAAATTGTTATTAAATTCTACTGTAGATTGCTAAACTTCGTAATTGTAGTGCGCCGCCTTAACGGGACTCGTTGCGAACTCTTATATATTGAACAAGGTCTTACTGTTGTGACTGCTATCAAAAACCATCTCAAAGCTTACGTTATTAGCATTCCGTTTGAATTTTTAATCGAAAGAGTTTAAACTAAACATCCAGAAAGCATTCTATAGAAGAGATAAAAAAATATAATAAAGTCAGTGAAGATTATTTTAATAATCTTTGAAGTTAGCTCTCAACTGCGCACAGAAACTGGTTTTAATCATTTCTTATATCAAAACTTTAACGCATACAAAATTATTTTTATAGGGTTCTCTCAGAGGATTCATATGACAGATTTAATATCAACGGCCTGTCAACTATAGTCATAAAATGTCACTCGTATTAATAATCTGATGATACTGACATAACGTTTTGACTTTATATTGACAGCATTATAATTTAAATATCTGAAATTGAAATTTATTAAAGATGTAGAAAGTGTTGATGCTAAAATCAGTACTAACTTCTAAACAATACATTAATCTATTAGCAGCAGCTCTTCAAAACTAAAATACCACATACAGAATTGATCCAAAAACAATAGCAAACGTAACAACCGTTATTATAAATATAGGTGCGGTGGGTGAACAAGCCGGAATCCTGGCATAAACATCAATAGTTTCAATAAACGTGAAGTCCGCCACATCGGGGGAGGATCACTACATTCCAACCACGTACAAAATGCACGTAAACGTCTGCCTCTCGTATTATTGATACAAATAGAGATATCAATTGTTTAGGACAAGGCGAAACAACGGCGTGGCAATGATAGTAATTCTCCGGACATGTAAGGGATCTTTATAGACACTTGGATATCTGTGGCTAACTTTACTGTATTATGGAATGAGATTTTTACGCGTTTCGGGACGGTCGTAATGTTATTGACCTTCTATGGTGTCCGGCGACATCCGAGCCGCGTTAAGGGTCCATTAAATTCGTCTTGCTTGAGATAATCCTAATTACTTTAAACGTATTTCCTATCCTTTTGAAAGTAAATTATTTGTTTAATTGTGGACTATATTTTATGATAGCGCTTTAATTGGTTAAACGTATTTATGTGTGATTTCTTTTTGAATGCATTTTGGGTATTTGTGTCTAATGTTTTATATAACTGGAGTGATTATTATAACTTAACACTTTACATCCTAGATTTATCGAATTTAGGTGTGGTTAGATACTTTATTATTAGCTTTAATGGAGGGCTACGGAATTTCCAAGGTAAGCGATACCTAACAAACGCATTAATACAATGTGACATTGTGAAAAGGGCCTAATAACACATACATACTTAAACTCACGCCTTTCCCAGAAGGGGTAGGCAGAGGTGCACAATCATCTAAAAAGCTTCTGAATTAGAACAACTTCGTTACACGTCCCGCATTATCATTTTATTTCAATTTCCTTTACTTTTCTACCACAGGGTTTTACTTTACCAATCAATAGACGCAGATCAACTTAGTATAAGCCATGCCGAGCTCTGAAGTGCAACTTTCAAATAGTTCACGTGGAATGCAAAGTCACGAGCAGTGCTATGTGTCTGGTTTTGAACTTATATTAATGGGTAATTTGTGGATAAATGCGGTGCTTTAAATCCAAATACAATAACCTTTTAAGAGGCATCTATTTCAAAATAAATTATATGATAATAAAATTAGGAATGGAAATTGTGTTGTTTAATTTTGTTTTCGTACTTTTTATTTTCGTATTTTTTACATTAATTGCAACTAATGATGATAGTCGCAATAGAGAATTCATTGCAAAATATTCTCTAAGTAATTATTTTATGTGCAATAATTAAAAAAACCAATAGGCTTAACTAACTATAAAGTTTAATGTTATAGATTTTTTACGTCGCAAACCTTTTAGAACATGTTTTCATTAACATAAATGTTCATGGACTTTAATGTTCTCACGGCCGTTTTATTGCTTTAATAAACTTAGCGTATCGTTATACGTTTGCGTCTGAAGGAGAGGTATAGAATCTATACATACATGTATCATTGATTTCATTGAAATATCGGGGACAAATAAAACTCCAAGCCAATCATGCTTGGATCTTTTGCCTTTTTGAGAGTTTTCTATATTTAAAGATTAGAATTACGTTATATTCAACAATATTAGTCCTGTAATCATTTACGGCCCTATTCATAGACAGATTTAAAATCTATTTTAATTATCGAATGTTCTGTCCCTTTCCAACGACTTTTGAATTCAGTTCTAGAGAAGAAGACAAAACATTCGTTAAGTAAAATAGGCTTTAAAACTAACTATTTTTTTCATTTACCTTCATAATATTGATTTATGTTAGGTTACGTCCGTATGTCATCTAAGGTGATCACTGAAAATCAGCGTTGCGCTGTGGTCCGCACCGCAGCGCAACATTTTGCTGAGTGATCACCTACTTGTCACAGCCACGACGTGCAAAATTCCTCCTTCTTTATTGTTTTTAATTTTTTGTATGTTGTTTTTTTACATCTGTATATTATGTACGTCGTTTTGTTTGCTTGTGACAAATAAACAGTTTTTCCTTCTTTCTTTCTTTCTTTCTTTCTTTCTTTCTTTCTTAAATAAAGTCATTAATCGCTCCTGGGCACGGATTTTTACTATGATTTTTGTAGGTTTAAATCTCAGTCTCATATACTGGCTGGCCAGATAAATATATTTGAATTATATTTATCTTTGTATTTTTCATGGGGAATTCATAAGTATCCATTTTTTCTCACGATATATTCTTTTACATTTAAAATGAGTGATAATAGACCATTACATCGCCACATATATTTATTATACAAAGTAATAATAACAAATGTGATTCATATTTTCCGAGTTTCGTTCTGGTCAGGATGCGATTATCACGTTTATATAAAAAACCGGTATTTTATTGCAGAACTTAATGTTTTGTGGCCGGACGGTGAGTATATTTTTACTATTTTTTTATGGGAATCAGTAATATAACATCCGTTATGTAATAAATAATATCAATAAATATCCACAGGTATTTGTTTCGGGTCTGGGTATTTGTGAGACCGAAAGTCGTTTGTCGATTCTAGTGTGGGGGTCAGGACTGTGTATGTGTCCAATGGGTTTATTTTAACGGAATTAAATTAAGAATTTATAGGAAACCATTGTCCGTTCTTTCAATATTTATACTTTATAGTATCATCAGTCATAAGTTCTGCCGCTACTGCTAAACATTGGCGCCTTTAAAGCTTTTCTTAATGATTGTTAGAGACAGCCTGCATTTAACATCTTGAATTACCTACAAGAGAACTGCCAACAACCTCCAACAAAAATGTGACCTCAGTTCTCCTGATAAACCTGGCAAAAAAAAGAAAATCTCTTTGCTTTTAATGTTTTAGCTAATATTCTAATTATTATAGAGTATGTATTGTCTAATTTTATAATTCATAAGCACACGCCATTCATAATTTACATTGAACGAGTCATACTTCATTATTTTTGATTATTATGTATTTTTAGCCCTATCTTTGAAATAATTTGTGTAAATAGCGTTTTAAATTCTACAAGTAAATATGCCTTCAAGAAATATATGTTCAAAAATAATACCAGTGGTCTAGTCAAGGATTCTTCAATTTTCAAACAAAAGGCCCTTTGTAGAATTATTTAGATATAAATCCAGTGTCTAGTGTTTTAATTTGTTGAGGTCACAAAACGAGCTCTTAATGAAATTAATTTCGTTTGAAGTTTCATTAGATAAAACTTAATGTTATTAATCTTGTTGCTTTTTGCGTTAAATAAACATGGTTATCTTTTTGAAGTTGTATTTTAAGTCATTGCGCAATTAATTTGTAAAGGCTTTTCTGATATTGTATGTTTTTAAATGTATAAATATTCCTTTGTTAAAGTAAAATGAACGCTTCGAAGGCCATATTTAATTAATACAAGTATCAGTTAATTTGGAATATATTTTTTTTATGTTAGTTTTCGTTGTTCGAGTATATATTTTTTTGTACTGTTTTTGTTTATCCTATTTTTTTCCAAGACAGTTTCAATGTTTTACTGTATTACAAAGGTTTGGCTAAAAAATATTTGATTGGCTGCCAGTCTACCCCTTTTTTGGACAATTATTGAATTCTTGCAAATCGTTAACAATTAATTAAAATCTCAATGTAACTTCTTTAAAATTAGATTGTTACCCAAGGCCTGATAATTCGAAGTTTGCGAAGCTGGCGGAATAAAAAAGGCAGTAATTAATACATTTTGTACAAGCGATTATATTTTTAATGATAACTTATTGTTAACTGACTATAATACTCTTTGACCTCTGTTCTTGGATTGTATTGCTTTGTATACCTAAGTTTCATTCATATGATACTAAGACGTGCAGAAAAAAATACATATTTGGTTTCGTTTCGTTTACCTGGATGATATCTGGGTGTCTTTAATCCTTTTGGCTGTGGACATCTCTTCAGCCTTAGAATTACAAATTCATTTTCTAGGCTGATGTACAGTAGTGTGTTATAGCAGTGTGTATGTATGTCCGTAGTAACAAGCGCTGTTTATGTTTTATTAATAGAAAAGTACGTTTTTAAAACATATTAAGTTATTAATCACTTTTTTTCAAGAAGCTCTGACTAACACATAGTTATCTCGTAATTCTATTCTTCTTATATATATTTTTTATTGATCATAATGATTACTTATATCAATTGTGTGAGTGATTATTATTTTATATATTAGAGTTGGTGTCAAAAAATAATAAAAAGCCCGTGTCTGTAACATGCCTTTTTTATTCGTTTTTTAATAAAATTAAGTAACATTATATTATAATTTCATCCTTATTGCTATATAATATACAATAAAGTAGTGATAAATGAACTCTTTAAAAGTATACGCTTTATAGTAATATATTATTTTATTCCCTTAGGAATACGTATGCAAATTCCATTATAAACCTTAAATTATTTGTAATTAATACCAACAATTATTAATACCCTGTTATTAATACGAAATTACATATTTTTAAATTCTATAAGTCCAGCTTAATTGTCAGTTTCAATATTTATAATCCTTCTGTATCACTATTTTAATAAAACACGTAAATTCTGAAAAATTAAAAACAAAATAATTGAATGCAGAATATTTTTAATTCATGAAATAGGTAATAAATCTATTAAATAATTATTTTTATATTTTTTTCTGCGTTTTTCAAACAAGAAACAGACTTAGTTTATTGACAGTTGACTTTATGAAACAAAAATAGGTAAATACTTTATTGCACTATTTATTATTGTGACTGCATCGGTGGCGTAGTTGTATTACGGTACGGTTACAAAGCTGAGGTCTCGGGTTCGAGTCCCGGGTCGGGCAAAGTGATATTGGATTTTTCTATTCATTATCAGCCCGGAGTCAGGAATTTGTGCCCGATATGGCGATAGGCTATCACATCATGGGACGGAACAAAGAAGGCGAAATGTGGGTATCCTGGCGGCGCCTCTGCCTACCCCCTTCGGGGATGAAGGCGTGAGTTTATGTATGTATGTATTATTGTGAAGAAATCTTCCATGTAGGAATTTCATCAATATGCATTCTTTATTTTTTTAAACCACGTTTGAATGTGATTTGCGGCACCACTGGTACTATTGTCATATAAACTTTAACAGGATTTTTAACAAAATGAATGTGTATTTGAAACATTAGTGCGGTCATACAAGAGTTGGTGGAAGTAGGGCCTAATAATGATTCTTAAAGGGGAGCCGTATTGCAGACGTTTTCTGTGTTTGTACACCGGCTGTGTATAGTGTCTATTTATATTCTAAGGTTGTTCAACTCTTCAACCCGTCAAGACAGATGCAAGCTTCGAACATCAGGTGATTAATATCATAGAAAAACAGCTATAATAAGCTTATTAACGATTAATTAAGATTGTGGGTAGGACCAGGATACAAGATTTTAATGGTATGGGCGTTTCAACTGCTAGATATACCTAAGTTACTATTAATAATTACAACTAACTATGTATGTAAGGTTTTTTATAGGAAGGTAATTAAGACACTAAAAGTGTATAAATATCATTAACGTCACATGTACCGCTGATATTTTGATATAAAAATGCGTTTTAAGCCTTGCTTTTAATCGACTGATGATAGTATAATTATACTTTATTGAGTTGTTTATTTTCAATATTAAGAATATGAAATGCAAGATAGAATTCAACCTTATTATTTGTATAAGCAACTTAAAAACAAATGTGGTTTTGATGATTTTAAGTTGTCCCAAATATTTATTATGAATCTCTGTCATAAAAAAAGTTTACCAAAACAGTTCACAAAATAAACCTCCTAAAAATTATATATTCAGAGCTTCAATCTATTTCATTTTATGAAATACGTTAACTATTGTGAACGGCTTTGCGTCATTCAAACACAATTTTCCCTCAAATTTACTTCGACTTCCCAAAAATTCGCTCATGAAAATATACAGAAATATAAAAGGCATTTCGGTCCCTAAAATGCCGGAGTTATTTGGCCGGTGCACAATAGCCTACACGAGAATACGACGACCAACCTCTGTAGTCCGTTGAACCAAACACGTTGCAGTTTCACAAAAAAATCATAAACAACACTATAATAATCCCATACAGTTTCACTTTAATCGCAGGCAAGTGTCCGATGACACGCAGAAAACTTCAACTTTATTTGAAAATATTTAGAAAACAAACGCCTGAAGTCGTATATCCGCGGAGAAGTTCGTCCCGAGCGCTGCACACGCGTGCGTCACGCAAACCGGCCGGCGGACAACTAGCTCGCTGCTTTCATTCCGAACAAAACTTTTAAGTCATGGAGACGGCAAAGCTATGTCGCGCCTCTACAACTCACACACACAATCACGTCCGACACCCTATGCACAAACACGAAAGCGAACTTCCAAGTTCACTAAATAAACGAACACCAACACAAACGTGCACCAACACCGTCTACCCCCTGTTCATGAGACGTACGAGCGGGACGCGTATATCAACAATCCATTTGGACGCGCGCGTGCGAGAGGGACGCCCTCACCGCAACAGATGTATATCATTTTACGCAGGTAAGTATTGAAAATGTTGGTGAGTACGAATGAGACGGCGCACGAATTTAGCTTAGGGGAAGCCGGTCGCGAATGAAAGGGACAGGAAATGTTCAAGTCACCCACTGTACATTCCTTCCTGATACCGGCGCGCTGTCGTACCTTTCGATCGTTCAAGTGCCAGATGAAGCTTTTAGGGATGTCACTTACGTCATCGGACGATTAAAGAACAATAGACACGTGCTATCATTAATAAATAATAAAAAATATTTAAGAGATTTAAAATTATTTTTAAAAGTTTATTTTTGTTAATAATAAAACTAATTAGAATTTAAAAGAACCAAAAAAAATATTTTTTACAATAGTGATACTAAAGCTAATATTAGATATAAAAACATGTTTTAATGAATTAAATATTAATAATGCAGTAAAATGCAGGTTATTGATGACTGTGTGGTAACCCTATGTCAAGACGTCACAAGGTAGCAGGTAGCGGAGCCAGTACATCTAACATGTGATGTTAAATTTCGGTTATTTTTTGCATGCTCCACTTTACAAACTTATTTTTAACATGTTCCCTACATACATTGTATAATAAAGACATCTGCCTTCTAAATGCGGGCTTTGTTAAGTAAGTCTTTGATGTGTTATTAAGCATTTACACTGAAATAAATATAGTTATTATGTCTAAATTTAAGGGTAGTTTTTTGTGTTGATTTGAATGAATTATACAGACAATTTACGTCATTAAATTCAATGACCTAACCTACTCGAAGGAATATGATTTTTTTTAGTATCGTGGACCGTAAATATAAAAATAATAGCAATAAAAGTACAATAAACCATAACACAATTATTATTAAGATTGACAATATACAAATATACATATCCATGTTTATAATAATATCGTAGTTACTTATTTGTATGGTGCAAAAAAGATAAATAAATAAGTATGGGGGTAAGCAGAGGCGCCAGGACACCCACATTTCGCCTTGTATGTTCCGTCCCACGATGGGATAGGGGGCGAGCCTATCGCCATATCGGGCACAAAGTCCTGACTCCGGGCTGATATTTAATAGAAAAATCACTTTGTCCGACCCGGGACTCGAACCCGAGACCTCAGCTTTGTAACCGTATCGTAATACAACTACGCCACGGAGGCAGTAAATAAGTACAAGTACAAAGAGTGGGGACGTAGCGGGGACATTTTACCGTCTCTTTCACACCCGCACACTATAATGCCCTATAATGCACAGTGACGTCACTAATTTTGTTTTGCATCCCTTTTTTATGACCCCCACTAAAAGATTTAAAACGTTTCTAACTTGTTTAATTCTGAATGGATGACCAAAATTCTTTGCTTGCTAGATTTCGAATATGGATACTTTTTGATTAATACAATTAAAAAAATGAGTCATGTACCCTATTAAAATATATTTTAATTTAAGATTTTACTGGGTAGACAAAATTACTATATATTTGGTTGCGTAACAATATGGTATAGATTCTACTCTTTCATAAATCAATGTTAAATTGTAAAAAAAACATGATTTATGGTCTATACAAGAAGTATTATTTTTGGTTTGTGTACCAAACCATAGAATTGTATTAAGTAGCAACCATTCGCTGCCGTTAACCAATAAGGAAACCTTCGAGAATAAACGAGTATTTACTTTAACTCAAATATAGAACAAGCTTTACAGATTGGGAAGGAATTTACCGACTTCGATTAACAGACACGAAGTAAGGTTTTTGCACACTATAACCGCTGGTCTTGAATAGAATAATCCTATTAGATTTTATTTAAAGATTGTCAAAACTATCTTTAAAATGTTTCAGTTCTGATTCTTCTGTTTCTCTAGTTATTTAACAAAATAACATAAATTCACGCCTATTTCCCAGGAGGAGTAGGCAGTGCTACCAGGACACCTATGTTTCGCCTCGTGAGTTCCGTTCCACAATTTGGCGGACGGCGAGCCTATCGCCATAACCATGGTTATTTAACATTATATTCATTAGAGAATGATTATTATCTGATCGCCATACCACGCAAGTAAAGGTACAATGATTTCAGATGCAACGGTTCTCAATGCTGTTTCAATCCCCAGTTAACAATAATAAGCAATCATTTAAAATTAAAAGTATTACCGTTCTAAAGGACTGCATAGTTTTTCTCTTAATAGTTCAAATAATACTCAGAGAGGCAGAATTATGAATATAAATAAATTAAGAAAGAGAGACTACTCTCGCTTTAAAATTAATATGTAAAATGTAATCGATCTCAAGACAAGGAAAGCAAACAACGTGTACAACAAAGTACGAGTATCTTTATATTATTAGTTTTTTAAAGCAACGCATTAGTAACACAATACTTCCAAAAAAACCCGGCGAGGGTCTCAGGCGGGTGTCGTAGAACGTCAAGCGAAACACTTCTGCGAAACTGGAGACCGACGGAGGTACGGCCCGCCATGATGCTAATGCGCCGAGACAAGCTATCACAATATACAGTTCGTTCCCATGTAGGTAACATACAAATTAGTGTAACATTATGTTTACGCCCTTTTTTTATACCTTTGTCAAACTTCACGAGTTATGACAACGCTCGTAACCAACGTGGGTATGCGAAGCTCTCAGATTCTCTGCATCACACCGTCCTCCTAATCGCAATCGACGTGGCGAGCACTTAAAAAACAAAAAACACGTGAAATATGACGTGTTTCTGACAGTTTGACGCGGGTACTGTTGTTGGCACACTTCATTAAATTTTGTATTCCTACAGTGCTGAGTGTGAACGAGGAATTTTAGGAAAAAATGTATTCCGGATTTCGGTTGTTTTTTGCGATTACACGTGGGTCTCTCGATCAAATCATGTTATGAATGTCTGTTAATATAGTCACCGTGTTCTCGTTATCTATCAATGAGGTCGCCCTGATTTATATTAAAGGTATCCTCATTACAATATTATTCAAGTATACCATACATCATTATAGTAATCTACATAGTTATAATGAACTCGATAGCTAATATCAAATTATTTTGATGTATCTGTCGTCGATGATACTGATTAAAAGAACATTTTAATTGGAAGAGTTTTTATTCACATCTGCTTCTCGATCATTTTTATTTGCATATCGTATTCGATCACTGCTCTATAACAGTCAATTTACTTGGTCTTTCGTCATGATTATAATCATAACTTAATTTATTAAAAAAATAAACTATTATTTTCTATTAAGCTTGTAGGTTTAGTCCGAGCCACGAGCCAGGCGTATGTCAATTAGAGTCCTTTTATTTTAAATGTGTGGATATTATCGCATGTCCCTCCTAACGTGATAAAGACTGCAATACTTTTTTTCACATCACTCCCAATCGCTGCGCCTCCATCAATCTCCTGCCTCATTTGCACCTGCCCTTTATCTCACAATCTAAAATCTATTTAAATTTTGCTTCATTATACCCAATAAACAACATATTTTACAACCGAATGCTTTAATGAGCGTCTGGTAGAATTAATTTGCATTCTTTCCCCTTTTTAGAACATTTTTGATCATATCACTAATCAAAGGTACTATTTCACTATCAACTTACATGCCAAATTAATAAGATTTCATATATTAAATGCCCTTGTATTTATTTTGTACTGTTACAAAACCTTTGTAAAGAGTTTAATTATGACGGTAATGCTCACATAAATTTGTAAAGTGCGGGCAACAAATGAGTTGCGTGTTGAACTTTATTTTACAAACGCTAGAGCAGTGCCGACGTAAAATACTCGACGACATAACGTTCAATTGTTTTGACATAAGGCGCCGTCGGCCTGTGGAAATGGAGTGAAAAGAGGGCCTCCAGATCCATAAGCGCGAAATAATGACAATGCATTGTGGCTTCGTAGGATCAAGTAAGTCGCTATTATTTATTTCTCTGAAGACGCCTCACAATGGAGCCGCGCAGCTTTGCTGTCAGCGATACAATAAGCAGCTGTATTTAGCTTATTTTGTTGAAGCTGCAGTGCAAGACGTACAGGAGATGAGGTAACATTACCTGCCTCCTAGACTCGATAAAGGAAATATGACAGCGATGTCGTCTTAACTTGTAGTCTTTCGTGCTTACCTTTTGTGTCCCCTGATATTGTCCCCAGCTCGCCTTTAAGATTCTCATACGTTGTATTGTTAGCCTGAACATCATAATATTCTGTAGGCTGTATTACTAGCAAGGGTGATTTCATATGAACGTATTTTCAAGGTAAAATCGCAGACAGTTCTAAAAGGGAGTAAACCATTGGCCGAACAAACTTTACGGATAGCTCGACCGCATCAGTCAGGAGTCGCTGTAAATTTTTATCTTGAAACCGCGACAAGCAATTGGCGGGCCGGCATGTTGCCGAGTGGTCAAAAGCCGAGAATAGTGTGCAAAACGCCGACCGTCCAGAATATAATGGCAGCAATAACAAAAGTGAGCCGAGCTAACCATTGATTTGGATTTTATGTTGGGCGAGCAAAAAAAGTAAGGGCTTTTGTGTTGCATGCCCGAAAGTCTGGTCAGTGGATGTCACTCAAAATGCACGACGCGCTCAATGGGAAGCCCTAGGTATTATTTCAGCTCGACACGTGAATACTAAGTGTTATTTTCATTGTTCTATCTATTCCTGGCACTTATCAGTTTTAAAACTTCGCACTGTTCCTCAAATACTGGTTGCATTTTTTATTCGCCCTTTGCAACACACGTTTTGAGGATAAAAATTACGGAAGCGTGTGCTGATCGATAAACTTAGCCGAAAATATTGCTTGCTTTATTAATTAAAGCTTGTTCTTAGTTTATAATAAAACAATGGATATTATGTCATTCGTATCTTTATACTTTATTTTGATGGATTGGTTTTGTCCAAGGATAGGCCTATTATAATCGATTCCTTTAGAATACATGTTAAAAATATAATATTTGTATTTCAACCAATTTTTTTTAGTCTTGCGTTCCTAATGTTTTTTATTGTATAAACAAAACAAGTGCCATTTTAATTTAATAAGCTTCTTAAATACTTTTTTGATAATTCCTTACTCACGACTATTTCTTACATAGTGCAATACTTGTTCTCAGAATCAATTTTTACAAAGAAAACTGTTCTCCAGTAATGTTCAAGAGCTAGTAAATTAAATTACGTCGGTACAAAGCAGGAACAGCGGTACAACATAAACGTTTCTCTATCGGTTGTAGAACAAGTTTAATTGTGTGACTGGTCAGTACGTATGTATTTCCCACTTAATAAACGTCGGAACAGCAAACGCCGCTCGAGGCACGCCGCGGCGTGACGCTAACTTGACAGCTGGCTGACGGCGCTCGGCTCGGCTAAAAATGATGCAGTTACTCCAACCTAGTATTGCAACATCAATGATATGTTTCTTTTGGATTTTTGTACTGCTATTTTAGTTAGTATCTAAAATTGTTAGCACGATACGAATTCACTGCCAGTTAGACATTTTTGGACTATTAATATCGTTTACATAAAGAAATAAAATTGGCAACTAACATTACGGCAATTTGGACAGAAATAACGAGCTCGAAGGGCTGTCACAATTTTTATATATCAGTTTTATTTCGATCGAACTCCCAAAAATACGCAGACGATTCAATTGTATCAACAATTTTCCATGGCCAAGATTTATTTGTAAATGTTAATGAGCAATCAATCAGGTGTAACAGAAATCGAATTGAGTCGGTTGGCGAGTGTAATCAATCAGAAGTGGGTGTTATTGTTGTGATTTGTTGCGGCATCGGTCGGCGGCAATCGAGCGGCCCTCCGGTAGCCATTAGTTTGATTAGCTCGTCCGGACCACGCACGCTGATTGTGCGAACGTTTGGCTTTGATTGATTCTTCCAATGGCACAGTTTCTTCACTTGACTTTATTCGAGCGACATATAAATCAATCGAGGTCTAGACGGAATGTATTGCTGCTTATTCACATGTGCGAGCTAAGTTCACGTCAATAACGACTGAATTAGAGTGCTGTCCATTACTTCTACATACGGACTACTTTCTACGTATTGTGTTAATATTATATTCTTTATAACGTTAATTATAGTAACTTACATAAGCCCCCAAATGGATTAAAAGAACAATTCATTTAAGATTTGATCATTGACAAACATTTTTAGTTCGTCGCGTACCACGATATGATCAAAATCGGAGATTCCAGTTCAAACAAAATGTTTCTAAACATTCAAATGCACACCTATCTTGTGACTAACAACATCCTATTGTAAAACATTTTACAAGCTACAGTTTCCTATTCCACAGTTAAAACATACACGGAAACCTTTTTGCAAGCCACCTAATTGCAAGCCCACAAAGGAACGTCTGCTTATGGATTAGACGGACATAAACTGTTTACCCAAACACGGTGCGACGTTTCAATGTCAATGTAAGGTAAACGCGTTCCGTCCAAACGATATCCCCAACAAATGTAGGCGAGGGTGAAACCGGGTAGAATTGACAAAAACTTGCCAAATAAAGGAAAGGTCGTGACGGACCAGCGCGGGCCGAGCTGAATGACGATGTCATGTTTATTTGCGTTGAAAAGTACTTTCTTATGTTAGTATAAAGATGCTCCCTCCTTGAAAAGCCTGTGACGTTGAAGAGGAGACGTGAGTCTTTAAGGGGCATGATTCGGAAGAAAATTTTACCCTATGCAATGTTTGCAGTTGTTATTCTAATGAAATGTACTTTTGTACAATCCGCGCTGGAATGTGGGAGAAACAGTTTCAATTTGTTTTAAGGGTATTTAATATTAATAGTTACTAATTTCTTCGTTTTTATTAGAAAATATCAAAAAATACCAGAACAAATTTGTTTTAATGAGCATAGTATCATGAAATGATTGTAATTACGACATGATGGATGTTATGAAATGGAGAAAGAATGGGTAGAAGGCTGATCCACCACCATGGATCATTGGGAAAGAAAAATAAACACAAAGGAAGAGAAGAAAAGGGAGGAGAGAGAAACTTTTGATCTCAGATGTTGTTTCCACATTGAAATAATTTTTTTTTGAATCTTTGATATACCTTGAGAAATAAATTTGTGCTTCAGGTATATGCTAATGGAAGGTAAAAACTTACTGTGGGATCGGTGTTAGGTTTAGCGCTGCTACTAGTATAACAATATTTTTGTATTAAAAATCGCTATTGTCAGTGCACTATTAATTAATCATAATTAAAACAAAATTATCATACAATTAGTAGTTAAGTGTGTATACATATTTCTAGGTCAGTCCGCCAAATTTCAGTTCAGACGACCTATAGAGTCATTTTAAATGTCACTAGTAACTTCAGCATTTGTAATTCGGCACTGAGCATAAAACCACAATACCACCCATCAGTTTCATCCATGAAATCAAAGACATATTTACTTTTCTAAATAGCAACGAAGCTAAATTAGTTTCGATCCAATACGATGTACGTGATCGGGTTGTATAATTACATTTTTCTGTTTCCACTGGCAGCCGAGATGCGTATCGTATCGATTGAAAGAGTCCTGCTAAATCGAACTCGGGCTACAACTCTCTGAGTGGACCATCAAACTGCAGGAAAAGGACAAAACAAAATGTATAAAGGAAATTGCTTCCACAAATCCACTCGTATCTTGGACAATAAACGTGGAACGGCTCGACCGCCCTAATAGCAATGAAATCACGAAACCAAAACTGTCTCCCATGTCGAATTCAGTTCGATGTTTTATGCGTTAAGAACTTTTTAGACTATCCCGATTCTAAATATAAGTCGGGATTAGTTTTGTATCTTTTTCTCGTGTGACATTTCAGGATCCAAAATCTTTTGCCGTATTAATGTTTGGGATGTTTCACACCACCTTCAATGAATTAAAAATTAAGGTAAGTGTTCGCAGTCCAAAAAAATCGAACAATTAAACCTATTACATTTTGACAGCCTCCGTGGCGCAGTTGGTTAGACGCCGGCTGTGAAACGAGAGGCCGCGGGTTCGATCCCCGTACCGAGAGAAATGTTTGTGAGGCCCACAAATATTTCTTTCGGGTCTGGGTGTTTGTGAGACCGAAAAGTCTCTCGTAGTTCTGATACCTGCGACACAAGACTTAATTGATCTTAATGTGGGGTCGGGACTATGTGTGTGACTGTTGGGTGTATTTATTTATTATTTATTATTAAATACCTTCCGTCGGCAGGTCTTATATAATTAATGTCTACACCAGCCCCTATAAAGAATGGTAGAATCAAACTAAACTCCTCATACAATGTAGTAGATGGCCAGTCACCGGCATTGAGCAACACAATACGCTGTTATAGATAATTGTAAAACACAATATTAATTATGAATATTCTCACAGATGCTCCTTTCATCATACCTGAAAACAAAGCGAGTGAAAGCTTTATTACTTCACAAAGGCAGGAATGATAAATACGTCATAATGGGCCTATGCATATCCCATTACAAAACCGGAACCTTTTCATAAGGAGTATTTTTATTATAGCGACACTGGCTGAATATAGGTTAGTGAATTTATAAACCAGGAGGAAAGTAAAGCAGACACTCAACCTTATTTCTTGTAGTATGGGTCAACAATTTCATAACGATTACGATGATAATATAATTTAATATTTAATATCCTCGTCAAAGAAGCATGGACTTTCGGTAATGTTAAAACACGGGTGAGTCGCGAAGATTTGAGATATATGTCACCAAGTGGATCCCCATTTAGATGAGGACTGTCAAATACTAAATTTACAGAGAGACACATTATAGACAATCCTCCTATATAGTTTCTTACGATTAATTATAACTAGTACTCACTTCGATTTATTCATACCATGATCATAAATCTATGTCAATTATAAATTTAATATGGATCTACGATTTAAACTAAAAGTAATATAGTCATAATATGATTTTACTAATATACTTTGGTACATAATATAAATAATTTTAGAGCACAGCAGTCGACTATTAAATAAAAAATCCATTTCAAAATTCACTTTGTCGTGCTCATGTAAATCCATTCCTTAAAAACCCACGTGAGATGTTTTTGTGAATATAGACCGTATAAATAAAATAAATTGGCGTGTATTTCGCAGTAAAATTTCATTACCGTTTCGTAAGTTTTATTTTGTTTAGCACACCTGAACGTTACAGAACAAACACGTACCACCGAAATTTCGTCTAGCGCCGAATGTAAGATGAAGACAGAGGTTGTCTTGCCTTTGACCGTTGTTTTTCAAACGTAAGTGATAAATGATATTGCTCGAGTTTTTCTACAAAATCGCTTCTAATAAATTGTAATGGAAGATCACAGCCAAGAATTGTATTTTGATATTTTTATTTGCTATTGTCTGAAACGAGATTGCTAAAAGCCTATAAAAATCTATTACTATTGTTCTTCAATGTAAACCGCCGCTGGGCATAGTGTTCTTATACGTTTTTATTAAACACATTTTTTAAAATAATAATCCCTATTTTATGCATACAGTAAATAATTCAAATATTTAAAAAAAAAAACTTATAAAACCAAATGTGCCTTCTCTCCGCATTCTTAAGTCTACGGCCCGTACCGATCGAGTAGCCGTAAGTACTACCCCGGAAAATATCTTGATACGTGGCCAATAGCCGAGATTTCGACCGCAATGCACTTCGCGCCTGAGAACACCTTTGTATCCAAGGTTACTTTTACCTGGTATTATCCTGGTAGATAGTAAGTATATTGCATCCGGGTTAGCGAAATAAATGGCCTCCATATACTAATTGAGATTGAGAACGTGATTGCTTAAGACAAACGCGTTTGTGTTACCAAGGATGTTGGGGAGAGATTTATATTGCTGGTTTGTGTTGTTAGGAGCGATGGGTCATTATGTGATTCAAAAGATAATGCTCTTACTGCTAATGAGATGCTATATTAATAAGATAAAGTTGGTAGATATTCGTCACATTTTTTTTTACTATAGGTCCGGCAAACGAGCAAACAGGTCAACTGATGGTAAGTGACTGCCGCCCATGAACATCCTCAACGTATGGATCACAAATGAGTTGCTGGAATATCAAGTGGGAAGAAAAAAGGATGGGAAGAAGAAATGGTTATTAGGCCTCACCGGACGAAAAGCGACACCAAAGCTGTCGCTTCACGTCAATCTTCTATGAGACAGTGGTACCGCCCCGGACGAGCCTGTCCATTTATGTTAAGTCATGACTGACAACAGCGTGGCTCTACCAGTTTTACATATAACTGTAGAAAAAGGTATTTTTTTATTGTAACTTGAAAGATTTATTTTTATACTTTTAGAACTTAACGTTTTAGTTGCGAGAACTGAGACTATGGTAAGAATGACGTATTGCTTAGCAATAGTAACTACGGCTGGCAGCTTAACTCTCTTATATTGTTTCCAGAAATATTTGTACTCTGGATTTGTACTCAAATTCTGTTTTACAGACTGAATTATAGTATAACCCCTCCTATTATTGCATAATTGTGAACAGATCTCGTAATCAGCAACACTTTATCTCATAACATTAAAAATTAGCAATTAAAAAACCGGGTAAACCATGTAAAGTTTTGACAAGAGAATCAGATGACGACATTTATAAATTCGGTTATAGAAATAGATTTTCCAATTTTCCGTGCACGAGGGTCGCAACGTACCAAGTGACATTGAAAGGGCTAACGAGATTAACATCCCCGAAAGGGTTGCATTTGAATGATTTACTAGTGAGAGTCGGTTTTATTGCTGTGAAAATAATAAAACTGCGCATAAAATTTCTGTTTAATCTCCGTTGTCGTGTGGATGTGGCTGTTTCAACATTTTTATTTGTTTACTTGTTGGATAGACGGGAAGGGTCTAGTTGGGTATGGATAGGACTGCCAATACAGGGATCGAAGGTTCAAATCTAAGGCGTGTATACCAGGGAGTCCTACATCAATTTCAAAGGAATTTAAAGTCTTCCAACAGCACTTCGTCATCGTGACGACTACGATCAAGATCTCTTTGTATAATATTAGACAGAAAAATATTTGGGCTACATAATACTCAGCTATATAAAATAAGTTAACAAGCTATGTAAACTTATAATTCGCGTTCGAAATGACGTCACCTGTCCATAATTTTTTGTTCTTATTTTTAGTGATAAAATTAAAATAAGAATATAAGTTATAAAATCTATAGCAATACGACACAAACACAACTACTGCATAAATTCCCGGAGGATAAAGAAACAATTCCTTCGTTTAAAACTTATAAGATTTCGAGAACAATCGTAGAAAACAACCGTTTTCATTGGAAGAGTGAGCCGCGAGCTAGACACAGTGATTCACAATGAAACCGTAATCCGAGGCAGAAAAGCGGAACATCTGAGGTGAGTTCAACAACTGGAAAGGATACCAGACACTAAAGCTGTGAAAATTATCGACAGTTAATATAGAGCTTTATGAAAGCTTTCTTGCCTCAAAGCACTTTGAGTTTTGAATGATTAAAATTTTTAAGTATTTAATATAATTGTTTTTTCAACACTAGTTTCTTTGACTAGATATTTTATTTTCCTGTAAGTGGTGAAACAGAAATGACTTGATTGAACGCGACACACCCATTAGACCTTTTACTGTTACGGGAAAAAAAAATCACAGGGGGCGTCTAACCAACTGCGCTACGGAGGCTGTCTGTTGAATTTTTATTAGAAGTTTGTTCAAAGTATTACATACAATATTTTCCATAAAATTAAACCCGTTAATTTTATAAAAATTGTACACTGTAGTTGTACAGATATTATGTATTTTGCAATATAATAAATTTATTTTACTACTCTTGGTTCATCGATAAAATAAATTAACTCCGGAGTGTCAAACTGAAGTATATTGAAAGTGTTTTAATAGTATTTTTCGTTACAAACATAACAGAGAACAAACACATTTTATTATTGAAGAAAATTGCCTGTCAGACGCACTACAATGTGGTCAAAGGATAAAGAAAGAGAATATGCTTTTAAGAAATACATTTTTGTACGCTTAATTAGATTCTACACTTAGAATTATTTGTAGTCAGTTTCATTTTGGGCCTAATAGTAAAATAGAATAAAGAACGGTTATATTACTTTTCTAATATAATTAGCAGACATCCACATTTGGTACTAGTATTCTAAAAATAATGCAGTATACCTGATATTTAAATTAGTGCATTTTAAACAAGTGTTTAAGAGTGGGACTTGGTTATTTATTAACGACAAAATTCCGCCAGCGCAATAGAATGCAGATATACATAGGCTGAACTGAAAACACGACACACATTTACGGGTATATGACAAACTTTCCATCAAACTAGATGATGGTACTTCAGCCTAAATACAAACACATTTCTAGAAGCGCATATAATGCCCATTAGATGCATCTGCAAAGGATTGTAGATGCATAGCTGACCTATGAATGTTGAGCCCCCGGCATTCTCATTCACTATACGACAGGTAACAAGCTAAGCTATTATTTCATGCCAGTATTATTTCTAAATTCGAATGGCAGTATAACTACACTTTACTTGATATTAAGTGCAGTACAAATCATTTTATTGCCTTATGAACCCTTAAGTATGGCGAACCACGAAGGCTAACAAACCATTTCACAAATAGGTATTGTGGAAAAAGTGTGAAATTTTGAAGTTTTTGACCAATTTCTTTTGAACTTAGTGACGGCGTGGACATATTCCATAAGCCTACAAGTATTGTATATTTTTATAACTAGAGGGTTGGATAAGGCAAACTACGCTTCATAGCATAAATTCTTATACAGTGCTATCTATTGAACAAGCTATATAAAAAAAGCTTAAGTAATTTTAAAAGTGGTAGAGCCACGCTGTTATCAGTCATGACTTAACATAAATGGACCGGCTCATCCGTGACGGTACCACTGTATCACTGAAGTTGAAGTGAAGCGACGGCTTCGCTGTTGCGTTTCGTCCTACGAGTAAGATTACCGGATGCCTAATAATCCTTCCTTCTTTCCTTCCTTTTTCCTTCCCGCTCGCTACCCTGCTTGATAGTCCGGCAAAAAAATTATATCCAGGCGTTGTGGATGCTCATGGCGGCCGTGACCACTGACCATCAGGTGACCTGTTTGCTCGCTTGCCGGACCAATTGTATAAAAAAGAATTTATAGTGCTTATTCTACCTATTCTATTATGTCCTATTTTGACTATTTACAAAATATTAAATAAATTGAATCTATTTCCTTCTTTCCAAAAAATCTTAGCAACATGGCACATCAAGCGTAACGTAATGGAAATTATGTAAGGATTTTTGATGCTGAGTAACATAGCGACCGAGTATAACCTTGATTATTATATTACCTTAACTTATTCGCAAAAAAAAAGTTCCTTAGAAACCAAATTTAATAACGGAGTAAATTTCTATATGGGCCTTCTAAAAATCAAGCTTTGAATTTATAGACATTTGTTCAGACGCTTATTGTGCCATGTTTCAAAGTAGTTGGAATAATAATTACGCATAATTTCTTTCAATTATGCTTTCTATTTCAAGTGTGAGAATTTAAAACTGGTGAAGATAATGCTTCACGTCATATTTAGCTTGAAGTAGACAGGATCATATCGCACATGAAAATTCGTTTTTGACTGTATACCGTATGTGTCTAGTATAAACATACGCGGTTTGAACGTACTACAAGTCTGCGACTCATGAATATAAAGTAATTAACGACATCGCCTAATAAGAAACCGTAAAACTGGCTGTCGTAAAACTAGTGATTCGATACAGCCATACTGTTAGATAACAGTTACTCACTAGTTCTAAACCCACAGTAATATGCAGAGTCTTTTGCAGTGGGTGTTTGAAACTTGCCAAGACTTTATGGTCTCACATTACCCAGATTCGAAACAAGTATTTGTAAGTCACACAAACATAATTGTCCCGACCCAGGGCTCGAACCTGCGGCATGTCGTTTTACAGCAACATTCTTATCTAACTAGCCACGAAGGCAGCCCTCACCACGTGCCTTATCTACACACTGCCAGACATCTCTAGCAGGTATTGAGGTATGTATATTAAACTGATATACACGTCCTTGTATTAATTAATTACATTAGCGGATACATCACTGAGAAGTAGAACATAGGCTTTGAAGAAGCAGAAGTAGAGCAGATTGTACTATTAGTAGACATAGCGAGGCCATTACCGTTTTCTGTAATGACTCCAGCAGCCACATTCATACGCATTGAGACACTGGTCATAAAATTACGAAGTAATTTTTCTTTAACGGAACCCTCATACTGGAAAAAATATGTATCACACAAATATTTGTTACAGTGTGGAAAGAACCCGGCGCCCTCTCGTTGCATAGCTGATATGTTTCCTTTAAAGAAGTTTGAGTACTTTATCCATTGCACACAAAGCGAACAATCTCAGGGTAATAATGCAAATGTGGCGTTTCCAAGGTTAATAGAGCTCATTTGATAATCCATTTCCCAAACTTACATCTCAATTCAAAGGAATGCTCACACGAAGTTACAGTTTGGAAATTGTTTCCAAGTTACGCCACGTTACTACTTGGTATAAGTTTATGATTACTCTGGTAACTTGAAAATTATACACACCTACGTAGGGCAAATTGCTGTTAAATTGAATATCCTAAAGCAACAATCATCCACTCGTACCGCGCTAGATTTCTAGCCTAGAGGAGTTTAAATTACGAACACTGCGTTGCTAACTAAATTCCCTCACTGTGAACAAAGTGCGTTGTTCTAACTTTCAAAACAAAGCGTACTATTTTAGAAAAGAAAATAGTAGGCATTGTATTTTTAACACACAAAGTTACTTCACACTTGTGTGTGTGTGGCAAATTCTTGGGAAATGTAAAAAAGTTTTTGTAACTCAATGTTACGATTGTTTGGACATGTAGAGAGGATGGATGAAAGGAGAAAAACCAAGCAAATATACAAGGCGAGTTGTGG
This sequence comes from Deilephila elpenor, assembly GCA_949752805.1. Lineage (NCBI taxonomy): Eukaryota > Metazoa > Arthropoda > Insecta > Lepidoptera > Sphingidae > Deilephila > Deilephila elpenor. Next base: position 6,430,099 of record OX457108.1, read on the forward strand.
GTAGGAGAGTAGTAGGTAGGGGTCGACCTCACCGTACCAACACCATACAAATCGGTGATACCCTCAACAAGGGTCTGGTCAAAAGTACCCTGAACTCACGAGAATGCAAGAAGAGACTAAAATTTTAAAGGGATTGTAAATAATAAATTAAATCTTATTGTGAGATGAATTATTGAATTTATAATGAATTAAAGTAAAAGCATTGTCTCAAAAATATAACTCTAGTTATTGACAAAAATATTTGCTGTTTTTAAACAGACTTTGCTTAATTAAAGTTGTAAATGCTTAAATCCATATTTAGCTATGACCTAGATGAGTGTTATATATAACTCAAGAATTATTGAGGAAAGTAACATTCAATAACACTCGAACATCTACACGTATAACAACACTTCGTACAATCTTCACATTACAGACACTTCAACTCACAAGACATTGAAATGAGCTTCTAAGACTTTGTAAGTGAAAATTATTATTCTGTCTCAAATTATAATTAATCCGAGAAGTGAGAAATGATATCTGAAACAAAAAGCTGACAGTGGTTTTGTTGGACGGGCGAAGTGTCAAAGTTAAATTGAATATTAGAGGGAATGATCTCGGAGTCAAGCGAAGACAAAGTTTCGTCAGTTCCTACTGAGTAGTTAATCCCATGCCACAATTCGCTTCGAGTTATTGAAACAATTGGCTTTTACTCGCATCGCTAATTTATTGTTACGTAATTAAATAAGCCTCCGTGTCAGTATCTGAATAATAATAATTACCAATCAGCACAGTCCGAAATTTTCAATTATTAATTATAAAATCAATTATATGTCGCCTCATTTATCATTCGTCTGCCAACATCTGCCGATATCAGTGAAGCCAAGCTGTATGACTTTAAAACTATAGTATCAAGGGGTAGGATCGACTGGGATGGTACCGCCAGCTCAGTGATATGACGTGAAGTAAAAGCTTCGCTGTTGCGTTTCGTTTCTACAGCCACCTCACTGTGGTATACCCAATACATCGTATTAAAAATATTCGAATCTTCCCGAATAGCAATCACAGAAGGATAGTTTAGGATAGTTTTTACAGTATAGCAAGAATTATTGTTAAGAATATAAATAAGTAAACATTTATTGAAAAGCAGCTGACTTCCGTATGTCACTCTGGGTGACCACTGAAAATCAGCGTTGTACTTATACATTACTTGTACTTAGTGGTCATTCAAGTGTCATAGCTACGACACGACACGCGTATTATTATTTTTTTACTTAGTATTATAGCTTTAAGCTATTCTGTTAGTACACAATTAATATGTATGTCGTATGTTGTTGTGACAAATAAACAAAATTTATTTCTTTCTACTTTCTTTCTTAATCGAAACGCGATCTACTAACACTCGCAGGTATGTCGGATTTTGGCTTCAGCTTTTGCATTAACGGTTACAATGCTTGGTGTCAATTATTTGCATCCTAAACTTAATCCTGCCTATCGGGAGTAGTTAGATCATGACTAAATATAACCGTTTCTACTTAATTAAACAGGCGTGAAGTCTATATAAAGACTGATAATTTTAGACTGTGACACTTTGACCTCAAACTTTATTGGTGAAATAGGTCACTGGAATAATACACTACTCGCTGTTGTATAATTTTAATTGATACTATAATGTCAGTCAAATAAAACATTGTAGATCACTTTACTCATTAATTTGGTACTAAACATAATTGTAACATAATATATTATTTTTAGTAAAATGTAAAAATAATTAATGTATAAAGATATTCTTATAATTAACTTTGCAATAATTTTGTTCATTTCACTAAATGCAACTCCGAAACCGACGAGCGCGTGATCTCACTTCTGTCGCAGACGCCCATAACAGTTTAAAAGGGCGTCCAGATCTAGAAGTAAGTGGGAAGCAAATTTGTTCCCCAATGAGAGAGACCAGCCTAGGTCCTGGTTATGCGCAGGGCGATCACAGGGAAGGAATCAGGGCGCTTCTCACCCTGAAACATCCAGTGCTGCCCAAAATGCGCGCGACGGCCACCGCGGGGTTTTTAGTCAGTATTTTTAGTCACTAGTAGGGTTTTGTTAGGGAACCGACTCGGCCGCAATATCCGCACCGTGCCGGTCAGGTAGGCCAGTGATTCTGACATACACCTTTCGTGTCCTCCAGGGTATCGAAAAGGGAGCTTTTCCCCTTGACACAAAAAATGTGTGTCATTTTTTTTACACGAGCACAAATAAGGGTTGGCAATGGACTAATATATTATCAGCGATGATTACGCAGTTCAATCGAAGTAGCGCATCCACTGACGAAATTTTATCAGAAATATCAGTGGATTCTATTAGGTTGGCTTAATCGATACCGGATAACAGTCTAAACTCGAAACGCGGCATTTGTGCAGAACACTACGAAAAGTTTTCTTCCATCAGAAGCAAATTAACAAATAAATTTAATACAAGACTTATTTCAATCATTTAAGTCATGATTAATTTATTATTCAACTGAATTTTAGTACTCTTAGTATAGTCTTTAGAACAACAATGTTCAAAACAATGTTATACATGAGCATGTGCGAGTATCACAAAATAACAGTGTAGTAGGCACCGAAATAACAATACATCACTACATAATGGAGCCGATATGACGGATTGACACAGATTATTGACACGGCGAGCCGCCGTCCAGTTAATAGTCTGTATGGGTCGCACTGTGGCCAAATTGTCTGGCGGTCATTTATACCCAAACTAAACACGACGTTACTAGGTCCGTCAATGTTCAATTATTATGAAACAATTGATGCTGGGCAGTTAATTAGCTAATGCTGAGTTATGGAAGAAAAATGTAAGAGGTATTTGTCTGCGATATTTTTCACATTTTGATAATACAAGGTTAGTTTTCTTATACACAATTTCGAATACAACTCCAATGGGTATTATTATAGACAATTGGTGTGAAATATCAAAATAATAGGTTAGTTAAGTTATTCTTATTTTAAAATCCCCAAACCTCCCCTTCATGATTCATGTAGGTAAATAATGTTTACTACTTAAATTATATAAAGAAAATAATAAAAAGTCGATCACACCAATAGCCCGTAAAATAAATCTATTAGAGTAAATTCGAGCGATTCATGGTATCATAGATTAAATAATCGATGTATTGGGGAGGCAGACCACGTCCAATTAGGGTCGGTGTCCCGGGGGAGGCACGGGATCTTGCTTCCAGTCCCGACACCACGTTAGCTCGATAGCTACGTGTATGATCGCTTATGTTTTTAATTTTACCTCTAGTATTATTTATATTTATTTGAGACATATTGAATATGAAGCTACGTTTATATTCACAGTAGATAGCAATAGCTGTGATCGCGTATAATTTTAATGATGCCCCTAAAATTATTTGTTTATTTGAAACACAGATATTTAGATGAACTAGATGAACCAACCTTAACTTATTTATTACATAATAAAATATAATTTATTTTAGAAAGCAACACTTACCTACCTTATATCAAAATTCTTAAACCAAACTATCTTCAAAGCGTTTCAAAAATATTTCTACCACCTGTTCTCATCTTTCTCTTAACAATTTGTAGTCGCAGGTTTAATAACATAGGCTCCTAACTCACGCCGTTCTCTAAATAACAAACGTGTATTATTAAAAATCTAGAATTTATTTCGCCACTTAATTTTGCTTTTTATAAAGGTGGCCCACCTAATTTGGGGAAATAATGAATACAGAAATGAAATTCCAAGGGGAACAAAAAGGACCTTTATTTCCGGCATTGTCGTAAACCTTGGCAAGCTATTGGTGGCGTAAAGGAAGGTAAGAATACCGTTGGAGGAATATTCAAAGTGACAGGATTAACTGGACGGCTACGGGCCAAGGCTTACTTGTGATTTTTTTATTTTGGGTACTGGTGATAATGAAATTTTAATGGAATTTTAAGGTAGGAAATTTCGCCGCTGCATTTATTATGAAATGAAGATGCCTGTTTGATTTTCTAAGTCAGAAGAGAAAGGATTATTCGTTTAATTTTGTACTACCAACAGTGATTTATATAACTCATCAAATTAAATCCTCAAGTGTAAGCATTTTTTTATAATTACCTTTTGGTTTTAATTTAATATTTATTTGAATTGACACAATTAGATAATTAAACAAACTAGAAAAAAATAAACGAGTTCTCTTTTGTAATATTTATCCTGACACACTTTTTCCGACCTGCGTCAGAAAATACACAAGAAACCAGAAATACAACAGGCGATGCCGAAACGCAAAAACTTTCGACGGGCTATCCAGGTTATGAAGCAGTGGTTGCTGTCCGGGAGGACTAAAATAGCCTGGTTGTAGGTTATTAAATCGATAAATCAATAAAGTTTAAGCCAATAGATTGATTAAAGGAATAATTCAATTAAGTTATTTTTACCTCATGCGGGTAATACGGTTCGCATAATATTTAAGCCATTTTTGGAATAAAGTGTGACATTTCGGCGACATTATCATGAACCCGACCTGACAATTTTAGTCAGCTATCTCTTTACTTTATGAGGTTTAGTTTACTATTTAACAGTATTAATAGTAATATATTCGCAAACCCCCATTAGGCAAATATGATTAAATTTAAAAACAAATAATAATATTCTTTATTTTACAAGACCTGGTGAATCTTTAATTACTGCTACCACCGCTTCGGAACGTGTAGCTGTGAAGAAGAAACGGCGCAAGAAGCTCCCTCAGCAACACGAACTCTATTCTTTTTTTTTCTTTCTTTTTCTCATAATGCCATTAATAGGTACAGTGGTTCATGTCATAAATGTCACAATAATGTGGCATATAATATTGGTAGGAATTGAGCAATTTATTCGCCAAACTAAATATCACCCACATGTATACGTGAATGAGATTTCGATCGTCGAGCGTCTTAATTGTGACGACCGGCGAGAGAAGGATCTTTAGATCATATTGGATATTTATATAGGTTTTTCTATACGTTCTATATGGCTGGCACTGCACATACATTTTAACACTTGGTCGTGCTAGTAACAAAAAAGATGAACTATATATTAACTACCTATGAAATTTTTTTTTTCCAAAATTAGAACAAAATGAATGTAAAATATATTACAATAACATTTATAATTTTATCCGTACTTATCCGAATCAAATATGAAAAAATAAGGAATACATGCCTAATCACGTTATAAAGGAAGTGGATAAAGCGTTCACGGACCCCTCTCGTTGTAAAACTCATTACCGAACGCCAAATAAGAAGTCATAAAGTAACCTTTCTTCAGAGCCCATTAAGCTATGCCAAATAATATTTTGTCTTACTAGGGTCGTTTACATGGGGCGGGTCTCACAGTAAACACGGCCGACTTTAATCCCTACCCAGCTTTATCATCGAACTTGAAACATCGAAATTTGGAGATATTTTTTTATACGGGGTATATTTTTATTTTATTAGTGATGTCTAAACCAAGCTTAATTATAAAGGAGGCCCGTGAACTTCTATGAGGAATATTAATAATATTTACGGCGTATACTTAGTTCTAGTAAACGCAAAATCTATAGGCCTTTTACTGGTGGTAGGTCTCTCATATGTGAGAGGCCGCCTGGGTAGATATCATCACTTCTCCCGCCAAACAGCAGTGTAAATGCACTGCTGTGTTCCAGTTTGAAGTATAGCCAGGTTGTAGCCAGACTACCAAAGTAACTACTGGACACAATGGGACTTAACACCTTATGTCTCAGGATGGCGAGCGCCGTGGAATGTCAAGCATTGCTTTGTAATTTATGGTGTTGTTTGGTTTTGCTACTGTCCATGAACGGTCGCGTATCGCTTACCATCGAGCCAGCGGCATACTCGTCTCGCCATTCATCGCAATAAAAAAACAAAATACCTAAAGCCACGGGCTCCACTGGCCCTTGGTCAAATAGGTGTCCCTGCGAGCCGAAAATGACACCTGACTGATGCGCTGGAAGGAATCATTAAGAAAGTTCGGTCATAGTCAGTGAAGCACGTATCGGTAACCAATACCCTTATACTAACACACAACTTCGCGTGCTATTGATTCTATTAAAATCTCAGGAGCTAGGTAGTTGTCTAGAACAGCTTAAAATGCGATAGATATCCTGGGCGATGGGCGGCGAACAATGAACGTTCTGAAATTGAATAAATCTGCAATTGTGTACTCCAATCCGTGTATTGATTACTACTGCAGTCATAAAAGTCCACTCCTTAACTTAGCGCCGCTACAAGTATTTCCTGAGTGATATACTTGTATTATTTTAGAAGCCGTCTATATTGTTTAACCTGGTCATATCAATTGAGGCAATGTATGCTATAGTTTTAATAAGTTTATTAAATTGAAATGCAGATTTAGAATTTAATCGAAAGTAAATTAATGTTTGTTTTCTTAAGCACGGAAGATTTATAATAGGTTTTTATTTTTAAAATGTTGAGCCCTACTCAAGAATATATTCTAAGAACATCAACACCTTTACAAGATATCTACTTACAGTTACATTTTTCTTGTGCCTAGCATTAATACACGCGAAAATTACATATATTCCGGCTAAATCGCACTTATACATAGAACTGATAATGTTAACTATACAAATACAAACTCATACAATTTAAGAAATGAATTATTCAAGTCATACAGCCAAGCAATAATCGTTATTCGAGTAATACAAAGACAGTCAAATACGTAATACAGAAAACCATTCAAATATAAGCAATGAAAACGATTATGGTTTTGGCACGTCGATAAATGTAAGAACATGAATATTCGTCTTATTCCGTAAATAAGTGGGACGTTTGAACCTACATCATAATACTATAATATCCTGTTTCACAAATACAAGAACGTGAAATAAATATAACTCGAGTACATTTCATAGGTCTCTCTAACAACGTGATAATATTTCAACAAATACGGGGAAAATATCAAATGTCAGCATTTCGTGTATTATTTGGGCCTCTGTAAGGTATTATGGGCCGATGCCGAATTAAGTTTCATATAGATTGATGCCCTCGTTAATACCTTAATTTGGTAAGTCTGAGAAATATTGCATTATATTTACGTACCTAGTTGAAATTCCTTAAGTTTACGTATTGGTAAACAGTGAACGAAAATGAACCGTCACTGATTGAGACTGTGACATCATAACTGGAATATAGGGTGATTTTTGCTTTTATCACGTGGTCATAAGCTAATGCCGATTTTTAAGAATTATGTTAAATTAAAGGAGTTAAGGCGTAATTTATGATCACTGGGCCTTCGGTCTCGATTTGCTGCTAGCACTCGAAACTTAAAATCACTTTGTAGCCATATTGACCTAGCGTATAAATAAACGTAAAAATGTATCCTGCAGTCAACTGTTTGTACAGTTTTGCAAGACATTACTTATAAGTAACTTATATTCTTAAAAATAAATAAATAAATAAGCAAATACTACTCATCGATGTTTGAAAGCAGTACTATCATTATAATATAATATTATCAATAATGTTGTTCATGCCACAGCACAAAAAGATATTATATTGATTGCAAAATAGCCTTTTGTGTTGTATTGTAATGTGACCTTATCTTGCACATTCAAACACATATAAAAACAGTTATATTAAAACACAATTGATAAACATTCTACATGTAAGAAAAAAGATTATTCGACGAAATACCCGTTGAAGCGTCAAAAGAAAACCAATGTTTTCTCAATCCCACGAGGATTTGGCTTAACGCCGCATTTTTCTATTGTTGCGAATCAGGCTTTTAACCAACGCGATTGAATTAAGATGAAGGCGAAGATTTGGAAAGGATTGAAATCAAACATTGGAAACAAATGTTGCGAAACCTATTTCCTTCGAAGAAGAGTATGATAATAAATCTTAAGTCTATATCGAGAATACATTATCATGATGAATGAGACCTTAATATTACGCGATATAATAAAATATGAGGGAATCGAGGTCAAGTATAAAGGTAGATAAAAAATAAAGTCGCGAAATGGGCTACGATATTTTTCCTCACAGAACTAGACAGTATTATTCTACAGTAAATGAAGGAATTAAACTATTTTATCAATTTAAAAAATACCAACATAAAGTGAAATGGCATTTGTTAAAAAAATAGCGAATTTAAATCGATGGACAAGCACCAAAAACCGCAGTATGCTGCTTAGAAAACGTAATTTATATAATGGCATGACTAAGTGGCTATTATGTATAGGATGCTAAGTGCAGTGCAATGCATTTGTACATAAAGTATATGTATGTATATAAATAAATAAATACATAGTCCTCACCCCACACCCTAGTGTGCACACAAATCGAATCTTGTGTCGTGGGTATCAAAAACTACGAGAGTATTTTCGGTCTTACAAATCGAACCCGCGGTCTCAAGTTTCCCAGCCAGCTTTCAACCAATTGCACCACGGAGTTTGTCAAATTATATTATTATTATGATATGGTTAAGAGAGACCCACACAGTTAATGGTAAAGGTGACATGAAAAGAAAGTTGTAAAAGAGGTGTTATATTCTTGTTATTAGTTTTAAGCCTGTTCTATGGGAACAAATAAATTCAAGTAAATATATAAAACTAACGAAGCAGCACTTTCAACAGTACGCATATGGTTTTTCATAAAATCGATGGTTAAAGTCTCAAGGTCAGTCAGAAGTAATTAACGTACTAGACTAATGTCAAATTAATTACACTTATCCATTTCAATTGTATTGATGGAACTTTATTATTGAAGACACAAAAACAAGTAACTAATTTCTTTTATATTAAATATAGAAACGTTGTATCAATGAATGTTGTATTTCATAAATCACTTTTAGAGCTAATATGAAAAACATTTAGTTTCGCTGATTTAACATGACAATTATAAAGATAAATGGGTTTATAATCAAACCCACATATTTCTCACTGCAGGGCAACGGCGATATTTATGATTATGAAAAGTTTACATATTATTTCAACAAGCTGGCCAAGCGCAGGTTGGTGGACTTCTCATACCTAAACCACATAAGTAAGAGCTTCATATAAGTAAATAGTTACTTAGGTGAGAGTTCTATATAATCCCGTTTGAGGTATTTTATTGAATATCGAGAAAGTATTTGGGTTGAAATGAGATCTTTTCGTATTATTTTTATAGACGTCTTTATCTCTCCGTAGAAGATTGTCAGTGATTTTTTACGGTTGCCTCTTCAAGTCTCGAAGGTATTTTCCTTATGTACATTGTAATATTATTATACATTTGTAGATTTTATTATTGCGAAATTTTATGCTCAAATATTGTTTCTACTTTTATATTAGGTCTTTTATTAAAAATATAAGAACGTAAATTGAAAATGTGCTGAAAGAGAAATGTTGCGCTGAACGTATCTAGAGTTTACTGTTATAATGTCAACTAAAGTGCACAACACACCATAGCCGCCTGATGACACAGCCCGCTGACTCAACCCGGCGGCCTGTAAGATAATAATCATGTCGGCAACAAGCACCCACACATGTTGCCCGCCGACATGTTGGCGGCGCAAGCGCTCAGCTCAGTTGCCCGGCGGCACTCAACAACCTCATAAAAATGTGCCTCATGTCGTGTCGAGCCGCCGACATGTCGCCGTCAAAGTGTTCCGACATGCAATGAGCGAAGACGCCAACAAGCCTGCCAACAAAAAGTTGGCGACATAGGCCGGCGGTTCGGCGGCTTTGGTTTGTAGTGCGTTTTAACTTCCCATTCAACTATTGTAAAGCTGACAATCACTTATGTTGTAGATATACGCAAATATGCTATCAGAAAATATTTTTTTTAACTAGGTATAATAATGAGAAGACCATTTTAAGAATAACGGACTTATTACTTCAGGACAAATACCCCTTTTGTCCTGGCGCGCTTTTTCCTACCCTTATCCTTCCCATTTTCAAAGTCGATACAAGTTTTGTAGACGTCCATGTGCGGACGTAATCAATTGCACTCGTAATCTGCATTCGAATGTTTGCCCCAAGGAAACAAAGGAACTTGGAAATAAATAACATCATGCGCCGACCTATCCTTATTCTTATATAAATAAACACAATCTTCATCCAACAATACTAAAGAGAATCTACTTTCACCCAGGACATGAGAACCTGTACAAATACAACAAAGTTTATTCACCTCTTTGTGCATCATCCGTTTGTTATTAAAACTATTATGAGTCATCCAGAGGTAACAAACAAGTGAAAGCTGTTTACGTGTTATTGTGACGTATAAAAGTAACTCGTGTTAAGAACGTTAATCATCTCGGCTATGTCTTCCATGGGAGCTTTTTCATCAGCCACATTATAGCGTTCATTTCCCCTGAAACATTTTCTGTTTCCGACTCCTGAGTAAACAGCCCTGTTTATCAGAAGATGGCGTTGACACAATGTGAAAAGAAAAAATACTTTTTTCATAATCAACATGGAGGCTTAGATTTTCTTTGAAATAAAGGGGTTTCCTTTGAGGTGAAACGGAAATTTAAGATTTGAGAAAAATTTTGAATATCTCAAAATTTTGTTATTTAATGACATGAATTATATTATTAATAAAATGCTTTGTTAAGAATTTTTTTAAGTGTTTTTCTTTGTTAAGAATAATTTTGATGGAAAGGTATTTTTTTCTTATATGAACTACATGTACCGCTGCTTTTAATAGGCCTATAACCTTTCTCCTCTTAATCACGATAGGCGCAATTAACCACCCTCTGAAACAACAATAGCGTCTGTTAAAAACTGCAATAATTCGGCTAGTTTACTAGAGTTGGGACAGCGTTAAACTGTCATCGGGACGGCGAGAGGGGCGCGGGGCGGGGCGGGCGGGCGTCATTTGTTTTAGTGTCACAAATCGCTCCCCACCCGGGCAACCCCGATGGAAACAGAGTGTTTCTAAACAAGTACACTGTTTTACTTAACGGAAAAAAATCGTATCAAGTTGTGGCTGTTTACATGGCGATGTTTGATCGAAGCTTCTTGAAAGTTTTGGTGTATCGGATTTTAAGAAAATATTTGCAATGTGTTCGGGGAATGTTAGGTAATGGTTGTGGTGACGCAAACATTGACCAATTTAGGGGTATTTGTGGTGATGTCAAATGACTTATCTGATGGTAAGTGGTCAATGTTAACGTAAAATGCTAACAAAACCTACAAATTATTCATTTGTAATCGTAGATGTCCTTGCTTTTAAATTGATGAGAAAATTATGGGAGGTATAAGAATGCCCACGTCTCAATACTCGAATCACAATATTAAGGAATAGATTTGATACTGTTAAAATGTAAAGTATAAAGCGGGTTTGAGCTAGGAATCTCTACGGCGTACAATAAAAACGTTGCAGAGCGCAGTGTCGTCACACAAATACAATGCTACGCGAGGAACTTTGTAATTTTCATGTCCGCTGCCCAAATTAGTTTCGGGGCGAGCAGAAGTCAAGTGGCCGTATCTTTTACGCGAATACCCAATATTAACTTAAAACAATGTAACCAAAATGTGAAAGCGAAGCATAAAATTACCCAGAACAGTACAAATGTATTTAAAGCTAACCGTTAAACTCAGGCGTTGTCGTAAAAGTTAAGTAAAAGCCCCACAGAATCTTTGTTAGATTTACGTTTTATGTTTTGTGAAAGAACGAACCGAGAATAATTTAATAACGTTAAGTAATGATAAACGAAGCGTTTTGCTCAGGTTTCTTTACTTTACAAGACTAATAGTAAAGCCTCGCCAATATCTGCTTAATTAAAACCAATGACCCAAGCTAAATATCTTCTGAATTAGATACCAACTATTTATGGACTAAAAATTAATCCCTTTTTATGCGGCTTTATTAAATAGAGTTCAGATTAAGGGCCGCGCCCGAGCGAGCTTGTAAGGCCAGTTCGATATTAGGATGGACCTCTTTTTTCGTTTTATGAACTTGCTAGGTCACACTCTACGAGAAAAAGTGATTTACCATACCCCAATCCACTCATAGGAGTGCAAGCTTATCATAATCATCGGCCTGCATCCTTTCCACTAAACACCAAATTCGTACTCTCTCATTCATCTCTACGACGTGGAGTGATTGCCAATAATGTTCGAGCGATGTCCTGTAGTGGCTCAGCTGTATCAACTAACTTTGACTTTAACTATAAATTTGAGATGCCAAGTATAAATTGGCACAGTCAACTATAAAATTTTGTCGAACTTAAATGGTGTAATTCGGCCTATGTTTAACGATTAGCAAATGATAATTTCTTCATCACGAAATGTTCTTACATAACTCAAAATCACAAAATAATATCACGGTCTACATCAAAGCCAGCGCCATCTAGTAAAAAAATCAGAAGGAAATGTGTACAGTTAATTTTTTCACAGAAGCAATACAATAATTAACCTCTTTTAGCACATGATGCGTTTTTTTCATTATATAAATCAATATAAATTAAACTTATACAAATCAATCGATTTTTTTTTACCTGTTATTGGTCGAAGAACACCCCAAAAATATAACTTCACAACCTTCTACATTAAAAATATTAGAAATATTTTAATATAAAAAGCTTTATGCAATCCAATCACCCATAAACTATGTACAAAAAGTCTCTAACATTCATTTTAGGATTAACTGGAAATCTACATTTTATTTGGCAACAGCCTGTATTTAATTCAGAGAGGACAGCATAAAACGTCTGACCATGGCCAACGTGAGTTTCGGCCATTCGTCGTCCGCATGTTACCATCTATACTTTTAATTGGCAGTCGTAGATCTACGCGCCTGCAGGCGGCAGACATGTTGATGTGTGGAACAAGTTCATGCCGGCATTGTGATTTATCTTGTTGGAATATTCCGGCTCTATTGTTGCACGGCAAATGGGTCAACGTTTTTTTTTAAAGGCTTTTCTGTTTGGCTATATTCACCGTACAAAAACAATAGGGAAAATATTGTGCATTTATCAGTTTTGTTGCGGACTCGTTTATTGAATGTGCGGATAAATGCGACTGCAATTGAATTAAAATTCACTGCGAATTATAGAGTAGCTTATGAAATTGATATTTTAATTATTGGATAATAACCACTGCTTTATGGAAATATTATTTATCTTTGCACTCACCTATGAGCATCGTAGTTTATTTGCCGTGTTGTATCTTTTAAAAACGTATAATCCTTTGACCCAATTGTTTGTACTGTTATTTCAATGAATTTAAACCAGTCAAAATACATCACAAAAGAAAGCCAATAATATTAAAATAATATCGCGAAGTTCTTTTATGACATGATTGTGGCAAGTGTAACCAATGGCTTCATTTATATTTCACGGACATTTGCAAAAACAATAATTGCGAGTGGACTATCGCTCGCCGCGTTTCTGTTTGTAATCGAGCGTGCTTGATTCATTTTGTTAGTGTGCATATGACTTCTATTGCAGTTGGAAGATTACGTCATTAGCTCTAGTCTTTGGAGTTCATTTTCAGCCAATGAATATGCCTGACGCTACTTTATTGTGGGTTAATAGATAAGCTAGGTGAAACGTGAGATTACAGAGGAAAGTGACTGTTTCTATGAAGAGTACAGTTCACTTTTTTGAAAATGGCAAGCAATGCCGATTACAAATGTGAGATGAGTACTCGTGTAGACTTATGAAAATATAAAAATATAAAAAGTCGCAGCGATTTGTTTTACCAATAAGACATTTATTTTATGGTAGAGTAAACAATATTAGTTTGTGATTATTTGGGCGTTTATTTATTAATTATTTGTTGCGCTCGGTATCACTAATGATCACGTAATTCATGCAAATAAGCCAGGAATATTTCTGAAACATAATTTTTAACTTAACAAAAGATTACAACAATAATTCAATTTTAGATATTCACAATTAATAAAATCTTTAATTAAATTTGCCAAGTAAGAAATAATTTAAGCTTCTTCCCAACAAAAGATTTCGGAATATAAATTTTCTTTTTCAACGACTAAAGGCGAAATCTTAACTCCGTTAATTGTCTACAAAGAATTTAAATTTTAACTCAAGTGTTTATTGCAGTCAATCGTTAAGTGAATCAATAAGGAATTTTATGTGCAAACGTTTTTCCTTCAGCAATTACTTTGATCGTTGTAGGAATGCGTCTACGTGTTTTATATGCCGACAGCGCGCTCTTAATTGTACTTTTAGTTCGTGACTTGCAACGAGACTCGCTTATAGACGGGTAATTATTATTTTGGTGATTAACAACTGCTTTTATGGATTGGTAGTAATTTTAAAATTGTGATGAAATATTTAAAATCGATTAAGTCTTTTTATTTATTTATAAAAATATTTGCAGTGGCTATATACGTTGGAATATTCGATTTCAACCTTCCAAACAATGCAAACCACACATCTCCCTGCAGCGGTACAGGGCGCAGAATCTGTCATTTGCAAGCATTCAATAATAAACTCGGTAAAGTTTTAATTATTGCCGTGATTCACTGTTCGAAGAAACCAACAAAACCGAGAACAATTCCGAATCCATTCAATTATTCAAACTTTTTAATTAATATTAATAGGAGCTCTCACTTTCAAAAGAAAGAATACTGAAGGCACAGGATAAAAACTCCTTAGAAATCCGCGTTATCCGCAGCTGTGGACTGTAAATTAATGCGAAAACAATAAAGCGTCGGAGTGGCACAGTCCGAAAATAGACAGCGAAGAGCGAATAAAAATTAATTCCAAATTGTTATTAGTACCCGCGAACAAAAGTAGGTTTGTGTTGAGTCAGTGTGGGTGAACAACTCCGTAATAAACGTCACGACAAGAGAGATAGGAAATTAAACGAAACTAAAGCGAAGTCAGTCGTGCCAACATCTGGGGGACGAACTTCGGGGAGTTTCTTGGGATTTGAGTCGGAAAAAAAACACTAAATTAAGAAAGGGAGATCTGTTCCGTTTACTTTTGCTGCAAACGACAGGGAAATAGTATATTTTTTTGTTTGTTGCATGCCTGAGGTGTTTTAAACATTGGGGCATTTAATCGTTTGCAATAAATTACTTACCTTTAGGCAGGGGTTCTATCACGACTTTGACAGCTTGTACGGAAGCTATTCCAGACAAAATCCACAAAAAAGCCATGGTGCGTCTCAAAGCGTGTGGCAATTCTTCCATCTTGATTTATTTTCAGCTACGTATACCACATCGCTTTTCTGAAACAAAGAGAATAATTTATGATAAATATACGTAATACTCAGGTTTTACCAATATTGAATTATCTTTTGTTGGTTAGCTTGATATATATAAATGAAATCAATTTAATATTGTTATCATAATGTGTTCTGTTTCATTAATATCATGGATGTAAATCTGTTATACATTTATGTGGTTAATACAATTTTGACGCTTGATTAGTTTATCGATAACGTGATGTAAACAATGAATGCTTAGGTATGAAATTCAGGTCGGCAATGTTTTCTGTGTGGTTTCATCTTGTTGTTCTTATATTCGAAACATTAATAATAATATAAATTGGTTTGCGTGTAGTCTTATGTGTGCAAATTAAGAATTTAAAAAAAAATACTGGAAAAAATTAAATAAGTGTCGTTTATTTTTTAATATTTTGGATTAATTTTAGGAATTTAAATAGCATTAAATTTATCTTTGATTAAAGAAAGATTACGCTATGTATCGATTTAAGTATAACCGTTGTAAGCAACAACGGTTGTAAACGAATTTCATTTCAAGCAACGAATTGCATGCAAAAGTAAAATGTTGACTGACATGCATTTATAGTATTAGTATTTCGTATTTAGGATTTCGAATTTACATACAACTGCTTTAAATTCATAAAATTTCCTTCTGTGGGTGTACACACCAAATATCATAATTTAGAAGACGAATATACCGATGAATTTGAAAATCATAAATTTTATATGTATGTAAAAAAAACAGGTACCTCATAAAAAAATACATTTCAACAAACGATCTGACCCCAGGTGATATAATTTTAATAAAAACGAGCCAAGTTATAAAAAAAAATCGAAAATACCCAGAACGGGTTGCCCGTAATTGAAATGTAGAAACTGTCTGATCCGTAACAGAATTACACTTCCTCCCGACGTTAAGAAAATCGAATCGAGTGAAATATGAAATAGGCAGCGCGAAGCATTATCGCATCAGCCGTATCAGGCACAGTTCGACGTAATATTGACAAGATTCAATTCAACTCTCGAATCCAATCCTTCAACTTCTGAAGTGATTTCGCCTAATATCTAGCGCCTTTGCATTTATGAATAATAACTAGAAAAAGTTAAACTCACTGATCCGCCTCCAGCTGAATATTGTTGAATTTGAAAGGTAACAGGCCAAAGGGAATATGAAAAACATTTTTACTTGTTCGGGAGTAAGTTTATATGGGATTATGTGCGTTGGTGCTGGAGATAATTCCTAGAGGTTTAGACAAAAGCGTGGGCTGGAATTCGTGATTACCTACTTACGTTTAGCATAAAATATTGTTTGTACGTTTCTCTTATAAGTTCATGCCTATATTCCCGAAGGTGACACAGTGAGCTGGAACCAGACACAGTTCGTGGAATTAATTTCCTCCCTAAATGTGAGACCAAAACACTAAGATGGATTTTATATTATATTGTATAAAGTTGTAGCTATGCCACATAATGAGTTCTAGCGACATAAGTTATTTATTTCTAAAAATCAAATCAAGTCCACTAATCTATTAGTTAAAGGTAAGATTGTATTATTTTTCTTAAGTGGTTTTATTTTTAATTTCTATTTAAAATATGTTATTTTCTTTTCTTCTTTAATAATAAACAATATTAAAACTTTTAAAAGTTTCTATGAATATAAATTATCTACGCACACATTAAGGTGGATTTATACTAGTTTTTGAATCAACAATATTTCCATAAATTACAAATAAGTTTCAATAAGTGGGAATAAGAAATACCAATATTTTAAAACTTACGAAAACTAATAAAGAAAAGAACTTAAGGCGGTACCTGCTGCCTTCAAAAATATTGAGTTTCTTTTGCAAACCTTAACTGTCAAGTGAAATGATAATGGGAACAAACTTTTGGAAATAAAATATTTGATCTCACTTCTACTTTATGTGTCTGATATTCAAATTTGGCGTCACCAATCATAAGATGTTGGAATCTAAAAAAATATATTTTCAGTTTGACCATTTTTACTAATCTGCAGTTTTATTTCACTTAATGATAAATAATTATACTTTAGTTAGCGAAAATCGGTCTTTCCTAGTATATTGTATTATAAAATCTCATTGTCCATCTCATACATTATGAGATTCAATAAAACGACGTAATTGTGATTCATCAAACAAGGCTTGCAATAATTGATAACTCGGCGGTGAACACAATTTTTATTTTCTAGTTCTGTATCAGCCCTTCATCAAACATCCCACTGCAGGGCACAGATCTCCTCCACAATCGGGAATACGATTGAAAGGGGATAGGCCATATAGTCCACCACGCTGGCCTAGTGCGGTTTGGCGGACTTTACATACCATGGAAATTCATAAAAATCGCCATGGTATGCAAGTTTCCCCACGATGTTTTCCTTCAACGTTGTATTGCGTGGTGATTGACTATTTATATTTTCTAGTTATTCGAAACCAAATTCTAATATTTTATCTCCATCGGAAACATGAAATCCAAAAACACAGTCATATAGTTTGGAAAACGGTGAAGGAAAACATCGTGAGGAAACCTGCATACCGTAGCGATTTTAAAGAATTTCTACGATATGTAAGTCCGCCAACCCGCACTAGGCCAGCGTGGTGGACTATATGGCCTAACCACTCTCAATCGATTCTCTCGATTGTAGAGTAGGCCCGTGCCCTGCAGTGGGACGTATATGGGCTGATATAGATAGATAGATAGTTTGGACAGGAAATACATAATATGGACGTTGCAAGTTAAATAAAAGCTTATGATGAAACCACGCTACGAATTTATTGATACAGGTATGTTATTTTTCCTCAAACCCAAACGCCGCCAAAAAGTTACTATTTTTATAACAAAATAAACACTGACGAATGACGAGGAAACCTTTCGAATAGTTGGTGTTTTTGATGACAGACAAAATAAAGATTCGATTGATATAACTCTTAATTTCGTAGTAGCGTGTTGGAAATACAGCAGATACGAACTACTGAGAGAATAGTCTTGCGTTCGAATCCTAGCATACATCTATTACTTTTGGGAGACCTGTTTGACATTGAATGTTGTATGTGAATATGCAATTAACTACCTATTTAGGAGCTTAAAACCTAAAACGTCCTCTCGCTTACTTCAGCTGCAGGAAGTCCACTACTGAAACTAGGCCACCTCCAAGAGTTTTATGGCAATCAGTAATAAATACACCAGTCACATACATAGTCCTGACCCCACACTATTGAGTCTTGTGTCGTGGGTATCAGAAACTACGAGAGACTTTTCGGCCTTACAAACACCCAGACCCGAAACAAATACCTGTGGATCATACAAATGTTTGTTTCGGTGCGGGCATCGAACCCACGCCCTTTAGTTTCACAGCCGGCGTCTAACCAACTGCGCCACGGAGGCTGTCAATAATAATAATAAGTGGCAATCTGTATCCAGCGCCTTCAAGGGCTATAGATGCCTATGTACAATATTTTCTTTCAACGCAAGCTAGTTTGGTAATGTACACCCCTCAAATATTATTAAGCATCATGTCACAATTTCCACACACTACTTCCGCAGACCAAACACTGGGCAAAGACGTTGTCTTCTATTCAATATACACTAGGTAAAATTAAGCAAATGCGTAAGTCAGTAATAATAGATGAATGTTCCTAATTGTGCGCCGGGGTAAGCTGTGATAATTGCAACATGCATCATTAGTAGGGTGGTAGTTTGTATGAGGCGATAGTCTTTCCCTCTCATACGCAGACGTTACTTTTGGTCTGCTCTAGGCTTTAGATACAAAAGAACGGAACCGCATGATTAGTAACTAGAAATTATTTTTGCATTTTTAATTATGCAGTTTTTAATACTATGTTAGTGGTGATGTGGTGTACCAAGTTCTTTGTTTTAAGATACAAATTATATTACAAATTTCGCTTTTACATTAGTGTATTATTAATTCTCCATCAATTTGTCTTCTATATAACCATCTAATTACAAATCAAAAAATATATTTATACTTTACCAATTACCGTACAATTTACAGGGGTTTTAAACTACAATTACTAATCTCTTTCATTTCGTTACTTAATCATGCCAATTCATCAAACATTGCTCTTGTTAATTGCATCGTAAAATTCTAATTGAAAAAGATATCCACTAGCATCTCCTTGGAAAATTGATTCCCCTCGATGTCACTTAGGTGCTCATTCGCACGTCTGGAGAGCGATTCTGTACACGAAGACATTCTAATTACGCTGCTAGGCGTGTCCGTTCGTTCGTCACCTGATTAAAGCATCAAAGATCCCTGGATCCGCTCCGTAATTATTTGGCCTCAGTGTGTCACCTTTATACAACGCAGGGGTATTCAGCTCGGTGCAAATAAGGATTCATTGCGAAATTGACGTCTCATTAGAAGCAGTTTTTTTTTATTTCTGTCCGCTCAAGGTTGTAGCTTTTGTACTGTTATTATATGTGCTGAGGAATGTTTGTTGTTACATATTGATTTGATAAGTTAATGTTGAATATGAATACTAGGTATATTTTTTTATTGCAATGAATGGCGAGACGAGCATGCCATTTGCCTGATGGTAAGCGATGCGACCGCTCATGGATCGCAAAACCAAACAACACCATGAATTACAAGGTAATGCTTGGCATTCGACTACCTCGCCATTTTGAGACATAAGATCGATGGCTCCAATGAACACTCCTCTAACTCAAAATTTTGTAATTTTCGTTTTTCACGTAAATTGCTTTATAATTTAGTAAGTATTACGCCCACCAAAATTTAGAAAAATATTGTGAAAAATAAAGAAGTTTTCAGGTGTACATAACGCTAACTATATGTACTTTTGGCAATCGTGCGATAAACATACCGCCATGTTAATATAGCGGAGTTTTTACGGCGCGCGCGGCGGGCAGCCTGCGTGGAACATGCCGCCATCTAGAATTGGCGGAGAGTCATTTGTTAATATTTACTCTTTTTGACAGTTGGCGGTGTATTGCCCGTTTGCGATCACTTTTTAACCGACTTCAAGAGGAGGTTATCAATTCGTTGGGTTTTTTTATGTATGTACAGCGATTACGCTGAGATTTATGATCCGATTTACGTAATTCTTCTTTAGTTGGATGCAAAATAGCTGTCATTTGGTCCCATAAAAATGGTTCTTTTTGCAATAGGTTCAGTATTAAAGTCAAGTTTAAGTGAGGTAGAGAAAAAGGAGTAGGGGTTAAGAGGGGGGTGAGAAAATGTAAATACTTAATATCCTCCGTAGCATTGAACCGATTTTAGTGATTTTTTTGTCATCTGTAAGAACATTTTTTTAATGTACATATTTGTTTACGTGGACGATATAATTTTAGTTTGTGTACGGTTTTAAGTTATTGTAGACGTTATGCTCTTATGAGCGTTGCTAACGGAAATTAAGTTTAGCTTACAGACACTAAAAAGTAAAAAAAAAACAAGAAAACTACGTATAAAAAAAAACCGACTTCAAGTACTGAAAAGTATAAAACAACTTAATAAAGATTTAATTTAATACACCTCTTATGCAAACCTATAGCTTTCATATCAATAAAATACAATTATTTGTATGTGCTACCTATTCATAGGTTCAAAGTCGGTGCCAAGTCCTAAACAAAATAAAACTTAATATTATAAACAGCTTAGTTACTGTAAAGAAATTCCTACGCTAAAGATTAACCTGCATAAATAAACCTATAAGCAGTGTGAATTAATATGAAACAGATGAAAACTTTACGATAATAAATAATATATACATATTATATATATAAATGTACACGGAAAGCCTTGCACTGTTATAGAGATGAAACAAGATGTAATTCTCAACTTCAAAAACGCCATTGTTGTAAACAAATTCAATGCTTCAAAAAATTGGGTACTAGACAGCCTCGTGTGGAGGCTTTGCCACAAAAGACATATGAAAACGTTTTGGCAATTAGCAGAGCTAAGTACAAGGAGTTAGTTTATTTTTGTATTAATAGTGCATAGTCCTTCAAAAATATCACAATTTTTATAAGAATTTTTCAGTGACAGGAGAACCCGAAACGAATAATAATTATGAAGAAAATTGTTTAGCAAAATTCAAATCATTTTTGTTTTCTTAAATTTTGATAATATTACATTATCTTTTGTTTATGATTATAATTTTTGAAAAAATATTATAAACATTAATATTTCAAAATATTGTCAATACATGCCATTGCTTGATCTCACCATCTCTTTAAAAATTCCTGCGAACATATTACTGTGATTTATTATGTAAGAATATTATTTACTACAAGTTTTTAAGTTAAAATTATAGTTTTATTCGTACCACGAGAGTGCTGTGTTATTAAGGCATTTTGAAGATTTATAATAAAAATAAATAAATATTCTGTTTAAATCTAAACTTTGTTCCGAATTATACTTCCCTCCTACATAAAATAAAATTTTAACAACGTTTTTGGCTATATTATACCAAATAGATACTCCTTAATGGTTTCTTAGATTTACACGAATGTTACACATTGAAATAAAACTATTTTATACGTCATATTTAAAAAAAAATTGAGTCCGTCCGTGACCACGAAAGCTGTAAAGTAATAGAAACGTCGGGAAGTCAACAAATTAAAAAAATTAAACCAAATCGCGATAAAATCCGTATAAAATAGTTTTATTTCAATAGATACTCCTTATTATTTAAAAAGCTTAAACCAACTAGGGTGCAATCCTACGATTTTCTTGAATATTTACTAATACAAACCGCCAAGTCCATACACATTTTGAGTAACATTACGCTATATTATTGATACCGTTTTGTATCACAGCCGAAGATTTTCTTATTATTATAACTATACAACGCCAACTTTTATAAGTTGATAGAATAGGTCTTATTATAAGAAAATAATGGTTATGATACTGTAAAATACTTACAAAATTGATTTTTAACGTAAGTAATATGTGTTTTAGTTCTGACACGGATTTAATTTAAAGTTGTGTATTCTTGAGTGTTCCCTCATATACTCCACTAACTGTGAGTTAGCGGAGTGTATCCTAATTTTGAATAAGAGTTTTTTCTGTTACATTCCGCTAAGTAGAGCTAACATTAAAACCAGAAAGATGTACAAAATATTATTAATGGGGTTTAAAGCAACAGTAAATCAGCTATTCACACAAAAAAACTCATAATTATATCTGCAATAGTAAAGGTTTTATCAACTTTTTTCTTTCAAATGCTCCTCCTGTAAACCTATGAATTTTGAGTTAGAGGAGTGTTCATTGGAGCCATCGAGATGATAAGTCTCATAAAAAAAAATTGTTGGTACTAACTCTGCAGCTAAATAAATGCCACTACGATTTCAGAAGATGCACTTTTTTCTTTAAATTACTATGTATATAAAAACACGTTAACATAATGTCAACTATTAAAACATATACACTGATTAATTCACACACATACTTTAAAAAGGAACGTCTCTTTAGCCAAAGGATGGACCGCTCAAAAATAATACATTTCAGTCAAAAACATCGCCTTAGGAGTGTCGTTCTGCATTTTCTTCATTCAGAGCACCTCGCGCTCTTCAAATCCCATATAATAATGAGACAAGCTCCGGCCCCTTTGAAGAAAATTTTTAATGAAACACCCTAGAAAAGTTATAAAAGCCTCGTCTATCTTTAAAACGTAATTGAGCCAGGTTGAGCGACGCTTTTTAACTGATATTCTGGGTTTTGTGTCGTAAAGATTACTGCGAAAGGCTTTATTTTTAATTGAAGCGGCATGGCCTTTACAAATGCTATTTTTGCATCACTTTATTGTTTTATATCCTTTGACGTTTGAAATGATATTGCTGTGCCCTTTTCTTAAACTAACAATAAGTCTAAAGCCTAGAACCTGAGAAAATTTAATTGCTATAAAACGTCATCATCATTATCACTCGTCCACTTTTAATAATGACTTCAATGTTTTGAAAATATTCAGAGCGACCAAAATATTGTAAGATGTAAAAAAATTAATGAACTTTTTTACTAAATTTAATAAACATTATTTAAATCACCCGCTATAAGATATATTTATTTCTTGATTTCTTTAAAATAAGCGTTAAAGCAGAGTACTCATGTAACTTTTACTAATGCCTTCATAAGTTCTGAGAAGCAAAATAATTTTCTACAGCTGGCACGTTATTCTTTTATTTATCAAGGCCAAAATTATTTAATCCGGTCAACGGTAAATTGGTATTAAGTTTTTGTCTTTCTATCTAATTATATATACATATATATTTACGTTAATGCTTTCGGAAATAACTTTAATTTATAATAAAACTAGAAATTAAACGTTTACTCCAGGCATGAAAATTAAAAATACGAAAACAATGAAATATCCAAAAGCGTTCCGAAGTTCTTTGTGATAACTCAGTAGGTGAGTCCTATTAAGTCACCGTCGAAATTAGTGAAGTTGCTATTAGTGAAGTGTGAAAAATGTAATTACACCCTCGTCGGGTCGTTTACAATAGTTAGCGGGAAGCTCTCGACTCTCGTCACACCGTTGCTGCGTTGTTGGACCGTGTTGGCTGATTTTACTTTTGTTTTATAGTTCCGCATAATTATTTCAGGCCGTGATTATTAGAGCCATTAATTAAATTTTATTATTTGTGTCGTTTTTTTTTATTACTCTAGTTGTGTAGGTCAACAATAGATGTCGCTACTAAGATTTTTAGTAAAACTTTTTTTATATTTACTTTAATTTGAATATTAAACGTGTCCAATGTATTGTCAATTATTGTATATGCTTCGTAGGTGTCCTGGTAGCACCTCTCTCAACCCCTTCTGAAAAAAAGGCGTGAGTTTATGTACGTATGTATGCTTCGTACTGTATAGGAATATTAAAAACCGTCATATCTTATATGATAATTGAATCACAATATAAGCTATGAAACCAAAATCAAGTGTTTCCCTTCAATAAATCTTATTGTCGCAGATTAGCAAGCCTCTTACTTGCACAAAATCAGAATTAATTTAACCACAAGCAGCCTTATGATTCTTCATTAAATCCAAGACCGTCTGGTCCTTTTGTCAATTTATCGACGCCATAAAAATGAGTCCCGATCACAGCCGACAGTGGCACCGTATTCAAGGAATAATCGAACGGCCTTACAAGCAGATAGTCTGCTGGAGACAAAAGAATATTTTCTAGCCTATTATCAAAATTATAGACGTCGAGAGACAATGCCGGTCTTCACTCGACTATGTCTTATTTTAATTGCGTCGTCTCAAGAGGTGGATTGCGTTTTATGACGGAATAATGCTGTGGGCGTTTTGTCTTTATTGTTGTTTGTAAGAAGTTTACGGCACAGCGAACACGAATTATACTTTTGAAGCTCTTAAATCGTTGCAAATCGATGAGTCGTTGCCTTGGATACTCCGTGTCAGATAAAGTTGCCAATTGATATTCGTATTTGACAAGGCATTTCAAACAAGCAGATTAATTTATGTTTGGCAGACGAGTAGATTAAGGCATCTATTTTCTATATACTCATTGAGAAAACTAAATATATATTAACATACTCACACGTTAAGCAGATATCGGAGAAAACTATATACATACATACATACATAAACTCACGCCTCTATCCCCGAAGGGGTAGGCAGAGGTGCCACCAGGACACCCACATTTCGCCTTGTATGTTTCGTTCCATAATGTGATAGGGGGCGAGCCTATCGCCATATCGGGCACAAATTCCTGACTCCGGGCTGATAATGAATAGAAAAATCCAATATCACTTTGCCCGACCCGGGACTCGAACCCGAGACCTCAGCTTTGTAACCGCACCGTAATACAACTACGCCACCGAGGCAGTCAAACTATATATTGATAGATAAATTTAAATTTCGCCGAAATCCGAATGATTCTACTTTATTTATTTACTCGACTTATAATAATCATTGAAACAGTTAAGTATTCGAATTGAGTACACTCAAATGTGGCTTGTGGACTCGCAATCGTTCACCCAAATCTCGTTTCTGCGAATGAGTTCATACCAAAGAGTCAGGACTAACATCTTAGCAGGCTCTCAATTGGCTATTGGATCCAGTAGTCAGTAAAAATTGTGACGAGGTTCTGCACCTTGGATCCATAAAAACGATTATATTATTAGATTATTTATGCCTATTCTATGGCGATAGGCTCGCCCCCTATCACATTGGGTAACGGAAGGTGAATCGTGGGTGTCCTGGTGGCACCTTAGCCTACCCAGGAAAAAGGGGTATGTACATGTATGAATCGAACGCAGAACTCAGTTTGTTAGAAGTACTGATAAATCTATCAGCCCTTTACGTACCTCTCCTGAACATGAGCCTCTCTTAAAATTATAAGTGTAGTCTTGGTTCTATGCCAACTTCGCCGGCCCAATACAGCTGGTGAAGGGATGGAATTGATTATTCTAGTCTAGTCAGAATTTACAAGTGATTTATAGGGTATCCGACACGGGTTAGTGACAGCTATTCTCATGTCGTAACAAGCAGGAGCCATGGCATGAAATGGTCTCTTATGCATTTTGAGGATCTCACTTAGGTATAGCAGTAATACTGTCCAGTCGTCTTTTAAAAACTGTAGTATTAAATCATGTAAGTAAGCTTAAGTATCAAAAAGGTGACAAAAAAGACAGTCTTTGTACAAAACCTTTGCAGAATAAAATTAATCGACGCGCAATAATATCAACGCTGTGTAATTATCTGCTATAAATGATTTATTGCGATGAAACGTACATCCATTCAGCGCCATTAGTACTCGCTATCGAGATGAAATCTTTTTAAATCTCGTACATAATTACGATAAAAAACACTCATCAGTGGCTCGTTCATCAATCAACCGCAAGTTTCATAGTGATATTTTTGCTTTCAAAATGTCAGTTGAAATTAATATTTAATACCTTTTATATACAACTTAGTGTTCAATTGACCTTTGGCTTTAATCTTTTTTGTGAATGAGTATTTTCAGTTTGTGCGTTTGTGGAATCGTAGCGGTCAAATTGGGGTTACTTTATGATTTCATTTATATTAAGTTTGAACTGTAGAGAAGTTTTTGACTGTAGTTTTCTTGAAATATCTTCAATGGCTTCTTTAAAAAAAGTATTTAATTTTGCAAAGAAAATCAACTACGTAACATTAATTATTTTTTAAAATTATACATGATTTAACCCTGCTCTTACTTAGACATAATATATTCTAGAAACCCATCCAGTTAAAATAACAACACCTATTATATTCTAATTAAAAACATAAAATATTAAATTTTCAATGTAAGCAAAGTAAAATCGGCGATTTTCATTAAGTTGTCCGGATATGCACAAAGGCAGAATGCTGGCACCACCGTCGGTAAATGCAGGTGGTACCGACACCGCCCTTTGTACAAAGAAATCTAGTGGGCCTGACGCCGGCTACAAAGTGGTTTTATACGCATGCGGGAGCTACGGTCACTGGTGCTACCTGTGAGAAAATTACTTTCAGCTTCGGGCTTGCATACAAAAAATTGTTTTTCCTGCATAAATTATTGAAAGGAGGATAAGTGAGAGTAACAATGTTAAATGTTTCTTCCAGTGGGCAGTTAAGAGTATAGTATGCATGGGCTGGATAAAACAAATTCTTACTATCTTAGAGAAACTGACGTGAATTCAGTGACTGGCTTGTTGTAGCGTGGCTTTAGCAAGCGAATTTGACAGAGATCCAACTACTCATGTTGTATGATAAAGACGAAAATATACGACATTACGCATAAACGACCGTAAAGTATCATAGGTGGTCCTTTCCAACAAATTGAGTTGTATCATGAATTATAATGATTAAAGACTCAGAATAGAAAATTCTAATCTCATAAGTCAGCTATCCGAGGTATAAAAAGTGTTATAAAAATATTCAAAGCACCTCCTAATACTATTTTATAGTAGAGGAGAGCTGAATTTCCAGCCAATATTTCCGTACATCGAAACGCCGTGTGTAAGGCAGCGAGCGATACGAGAAAAGCTGACCAACATGTCCAGTAAACGGATTATTACAAAATATTGGCGAATCTCAACATAAGTGGAAGGAAATATTGACCATGCTCCTTTCAGAACTGGAACGGTATAACAACATTATTTTCATGTTATTATTTTATCTGTCTTTATTTTATGGGATTAGTTCGGGATTTCATAGACTTCTTGACTTTCCTCTTTTGTTATTATTAAATTTTATTTTATTGATATAATGAATGCGAATAAATAAAATTGGTAAATTGTGATTCTTAAATCTCATGACAATCAATAATTTTAAAGAAATCTTATGACGTTATTCAGGTCAAAATTGTCACTTATAATACCACAGGAAATGCCAGATAATTTTGAAGCTCGTGTGGTATTCGGGGGATTATTTTTCCGACCCAAATGTCGGCCAATAGAATTGCACCATGAGACGAAATGTACAGTTAACAAAAAAGAATACAAACAAACTCCAAATCGACTCATTTTCATGCAAAATCTCCAATTTTCACAATTGAATTCAACCTGTCAGTTTGACGTGTGGTTAATTTGACTGGATCATGTTTTGTTTTTTATATATAGCAACGACCAGAGAAAATTTTCAAAAAATTATCAGTATAATACCATGTAGGTTGTACCACGTGACGTCGAATGGTGCAATTCTATTGGTCGATATTTGGGTCGGAAAAATAATCAAAGATATTTAAAAGATTTTATTTTAAATGAAGTTTTTAAATTTTCATGAATAGAATTCTAAGTATTTGCCGCAAATGTTTAACTTTAGTTAATAAATATTTTAAATATTTACATTAATCGGGGCAAGTTCATTAAAAGGTTGCGTCGATCTTTGCGTCGACCTTTAATAATAAAATGTAATAAATCTTTAATATAAGCAGATCTCTAAGTAACAGATGTCAAATTACTCGCGAACAAATATAGCGAGACGGTGCTAAGAAATTAAATTTTGCAAATATAAACATTTTATTTAAATGTTGATATTATTACTTCAAACCTCGAAAATTGAATTTAATTATTTGTGACTTGACACCGCTCTGGTCGGGTGTCAGAATTTACACGCCACATAAGCCTAGTCAGACTATTTAGATTTTGCTGAAATTTAGTAACAATTAAAAGTAAATTGTGTACTGTGTAAAAAAAAGAAAAATCAATGAAGTGATTGTTTGTCCGAGGTTAAAACTGTCTACATGAGTGAGTAGGTTAAGACTTTGGCTAGTAAACCGAACACGAGGCCTTATAGGCCGTATGTTCGATCTCCACAGCAAAATCGCCAAAGTTTGTGTGACCATGTTAGGAAGTTTGGGTGTTGTGAGACCGAAAGTGTTAAAGTAGGGCTATGAGTGTGTGACTGTTTGATTGTGACTTTTGTATTTATTTTTTAACTACTATGCAAAATTCGGTCAAACTATAACATATTATCCATGTATATCCACAGAAAATCCATTCATCAAGAACGAAACGAAAATAAACAAAGCACTAAGTAGGTGAATCGACAGGATAAGTTTCTATGTACATACCCGAGTACAAATGCTTACAAGAATAAAGAGGAGGAACGCTCCAACTCGGCTCTGTTGTTCCATCGGTTTTTGTGCTCGGCGTCCTTAAATTCATAAAACTTTTCTTTTAATTGAATTATTTCACTTTTCTTTCCTTCCATTTCAGAACTCCTGGACGAGATAGCAGTTTGCATGTTTGGCACTGCATTGCCATTCCGATAGTCAACTCACTAACAGCCAGTCTGCCAGACTACCAGATAGCGGCATGCCAGGCACAAAAGAAACTGCCAGATAAAAATGGCGGAACGACATAGAGCGCGGCGACGCTCGACATTGCACTTCTAATATTTTTGCCTTTTGATTTGCTTGTGCCGCCGTCGACCCCCGATTGCTTTTGTTTCCCATTTTCAATTAAAAACAGGCAAATAAAAAAATGTGATACGGGTTCAGCGATGATACTCGAACGGTTGGTACTAAGAGTATACGTGCATCGATTTTCAGGACCAATAAAAAATCCTACACCAAAATAAAAATATAGATTTATTTTTTATATCCACTTTAAATTCTAAACAACTTTGCGTCTATAAAAACGTAAACAACACCAATATCACGTGCAATGTATATGTTAAATATTGTAAAGAAATTTCAGATCCAACATTTTTACCCGACACTCTAATAATATTACCGGGACTTAGGACTTTAATGAAACACACTGCATCTGAAATTTCACACTCAGACGGGCTCACATATGAATATAAAACCAAGTATGGATTTGCAGTTGCCTGCGTTCTGCGAAAATAAGCAGCGAATTTTCACACCCTCGCTTTTAATGGTCTGGTTAGCAAGACAGACAGCAGAAACACTCAGAACCCGTCTAGGTGCAAATTGAAAAGTTTATTTCGGATTATACATATTTGCGTGCGAGGATTCGTCCCGTTCTAAAAGTTAATTTACTTATTTTATTTAAACCTAGCATTGTACTTAATTGTGTACAAATTATTACTCCCAACATTAGTTGTTAAACAGTGTAATTGTACTCAATATTTCCAGCAAAAAAAAAATAAAGAATAGGTACTAGACTTAAATAATAAATCAGAAAGCCAACATTGGAGGAACGTACATTGCTTTAACGAGCACACATCTGATCACACAGCGCGCCATCAATATAAAATCCAATCAAGTGCGGTAAACATTTTTTCCGACGCTACGATCTAATTTCGCGAGTCGGCTCCTCCGCTAGGCTCTTCACAATATCCACAAAGTAGCGAAAGTGGCGCGAAGTGCTCATAGCCCCGGCAGACAATCCGAGCCTGCCATTGTTGTCTTTGATTTAGCCACCGCAGTACGTTGCGCGTCACTAACCTACTCCGTAAGGTATACATGTTCTAATCTGCATGTGCATGTATCTGTTTTTTGTGTTATCGGAAAGATTTGTTAGGATGTATTTTTGTTGAAAATTTTGAGAGGATTTAGTACAAAATTATGTTGTATTTGGAAAATAAAGTAAATAATTATTAAGTATTAATTGGATACATACATACATACATATATAAACTCACGCCTTTATCCCCGAAGGGGTAGGCAGAGGCGCCACCAGGACACCCACATTTCGCCTTGTATGTTCCGTCCCATGATGTGATAGGGGGCGAGCCTATCGCCATATCGGGCACAAATTCCTGACTCCGGGCTGATAATGAATAGAAAAATCCAATACCACTTTGCCCGACCCGGGACTCGAACCTGAGACCTCAGCTTTGTAGCCGTACCGTAATACAGTAATTGATATTTTCAAATTCAATTTAACGCTTGAATAGTTAGATGATATTTTATTATCCCCAAGCATATTAAATCGTTAACGCTGTTACCCGAAAAATTCAGAGATATTTTCATTTGATCACGTCATTCATATTAACTCGAAGAGCTACCTAAATATGCACGCAATTTTCATCCATTCCATTCCTAATGACTTTCACTGACACGGCGCTAAACCCTCATTTTACACTTTGACGCGTTCACTTACGCCTAGTCCTGTCGCGATGACATTTTCCAATGGAAGCGAAAATGATATTAATTCGAAAAAATGTGAATTCTATTACCATAAGCACTGAGCTTAAAATTGCGTGAATCAACACGCCAAGCAGGGTGACTTTTGTCTATTCTGGGTCTTCAAGGATAAAGTATAATTCGAATGTAACAGAGCCCAACCGAGTTAATGTATTTTTCAAAATTAAACCTTATACGGTGCTATTAAACCTGGTTACACCTTGGCTGTAAAGTGTGGATGTTGTTAAATACAGTGTATAGTTTTCGTTGTCGTATCGTTTTGTCTATCGGTAATATGAGACTCGGTTCGCACCTCTGAACAACAGAACCTTACTTTTTTCACACTTTATGAAAATACTTCTCTGCACCGACGTCAGTGCGCTCTCTCGTGGTGTCGCGTTACGTATTCCGCTCGTATGCTATTGTGCAATTAACGTTTTTATCTCGCTTATGACACTTTAATTCTTTCCTTTTTTATTACAACATATCCGGTCGCTGAAATGTATCGTGGCTTTAATCTACATTGTTGGGAAAGATATAATACAATAGGTGGTGTAATTACTTTTACGGAAACTTAAAATGGTAGTTATGATTTTATTCTCAAACATGTACACGTATGAAATTCTCCGTCAGCATTACACTTCGCGGAATCTTTTAAATTGAAATAACTTTTCTGACGCAGTTCCTTCATAAAATAATAATGAAGCTAGTCAAGAATACCTGACTGACCAATATTCACCGTGCCGGCGACGCGTGCCGCACATTCCCCGACTAAGTATGAAATATGGAGGTGAGGCTCATGTGACCAGCTAGCCACTGCTATGAGGAAATTCTAAAACTGAACGTCCATTAACCTTGCAAATTAAACTTGAAATATTCCGCCAACTATTAGATGAGATAAAATTTTCGTATTAATAGACTGCAGATTTAGTTAATTAAAAGTGGATGGATGTTTGAAATATTTTTGAGCACAATATATAAATTAGCAAAGAAAAACTGGATCAGATAATAAGTAACGAATTCATGAACAATACCCAGAAAATGCAACATCAAGAAAAATATAAAGAAGAGTAAGATAGAGTAGAACATCATTCGATATCATATAATATATTACTAATCATACGAAACACGGTGATCACTGGTGGCAGATCGCCTAGGTAGGTACCACCGCAATGTCTATTTCTCCCGCCAAACAGAAGTGTAAATGCACTATTGAGTTCCGGTTTGAAGGATAGTATAGCCAGAGGGCAGAGTAACTACTGGACATAATGAGACTGAACATCTTATGTCTCAAGATGGCGAGCGCAGTGGAATGCCAAGCATTGTTTTGTAATTCATGGTGTTATTTGGTTTTCTCGTCTCGCCATTCAGCGCAATAAAAAAGTGACAACGAAGCTGTTACCCCACAATGGAGTACCAGTAACTAGTGTTATTAGTGTTAATTCCTGTCAAGATGGTTCATTCAAGCTTAAGTAAAAACCAGGTAAAATCTTTTGTAACCGATCGATGTCTGTACATAAAGATTTAAACGACAATAACTAATACGGGAGTCTCTATTAACGTAATAGAACACGAAACAATTATTTTTAGAATTTCTGTCTGTGCCTTTGTGTACGCTAATCTCAGAAACCGCTGAACTTATTTCGCCTAAATTTGGTATGGAGGTAACTGACACCCTGGATTAACACATAAGCTACTTTTTATCCCGAAAATGTAGTGTTGCCATGAGATGAGTAAAGAATTCAAATATATTTGCTACTTTTTTAAACTCCAAAGGTATGGGATGGGACAGGATTACATGTTTTGAGTGAGTATGAGACGGGATAGGGCGGGATATAGCGGGGCTAGACGGGACGGGGAAAGCAGTACAGAAGACGGCATTGAGTTTTAATATAAATAAATGCTGATGTGGGCTGGAATCCAAAATTATCTACAACCGGGCGGAGCCGGCGCGGCCCCTAGTACAAAATATTTTAGATCAAAATTAACTTACCACCAACGACAAATAGGAAGTAGTTTTGAGACGAATTTATTTGTAAACCTTTTTTTACTTTGTAAAGAAGTTGGGCGTTGTATCAGTAGGCAAACATATATTGTGCTTTTAAACTTTCAAAACAATTTTGATACACGTCAATCTGTGCGTGCCCCTAATTCCGGTACAGAGTGATGGCCCAATTTCTGTCCCCACTTTGCCGTAAGGGTAAGCGGTAACAGCGCGGCCCGCGGCGATGTCATATGGGAGACATTCCCCTTTCCCGGATCCTCTTAGTTGTTCTACACGTTTTCACACTTTTGACCATCCACAACACAAAAAGCGATGTGAAAACTTTACGAATTTGTTGTGAATACGGGTGTTTAAGGGTTTGGTATTGTGCTTTGTGTTATGGTCAGCGGGGGTTATATAAAAACATTTGTTGGAAAGCAGCATCAAAGTTGTTTTAAAATGACGAAAAAAATTACAACCAGTAAAAAGAAAGGCAGCGGAAGAGGACCTTGACGTCTTATTTACGGGAGTGACGTCATAACTGTTACTTAAATAATGATATATCCTGTTATGGTTATTGACAGCTGCCTGTACAAACAATTTTTAACTGGGTTATTTCTGTAAAACTAATAATTTCATGTTCAAAATAGTTACCGATATGAGAATACAATAATTGAACTAAACCAAAAAAAGAAATTATTCAAAGGAACAAAACAAACCTGTTTGCCTAAATAAATATCCCAATAAATGTACACATGAATAAAACTGAAATACTTCCCCCGTAAAAGTGGTATCGAATACTTAATGCGTGAAAAATATTTTTAGCTACGCTCTTGAGAAATCAGACAAGATATACCGCCATGTGCACACAGTGTGAAATAAGGTTTTTGTTCGCAAAAAATGTTTTGATATAAATCTTTGCAAAAATATCATTATTCACTTAGATGCTGTAATCCTCGTATATTTAAATCTAAACTAAAGCACAAATCCAGTTATCATATTGTAAACAATAAACTCAAAACACCATTTATTTATTAGTATTTAGGTCCATAGATTTAAACTATTGGAAACATAACGTGAATTATGAAATGTCCCAGGGCGGATAATGGTTTCAGTTCGGTCAGTTCTTCGTTTGTTCCACTTCCAAACATTGTTTGTTTTCAAACACAAATGCAAACGGAATAATGGGATTCCAATCGGGAATTCAAGTAATCCCATTAATCATCTTTGAAATTCAATACATTGACACGTCGGCTTGCGTAGCTGCGGCCCGGGCGGCCATTATGTGCATTCCACAGATTTTATGTTTCAGTTTCTATAGACGGATGTGGGGGGCGCGATGGCGAAATACTTGGGATACCGCCACTTAGGTATTCGAATATGCAGATCAGCAATTGGCATGCTGTCTCTACTCCCTATTGGCAGCTGTGTACCTTTGTTAGTGTACCAAGATCGAGTGTTTGTTTTGAATGATGAATTATTCACGGTGCAACCTTGTCGATTTCATTATTATCGATCGACATAATAACATGATAACATTGTTGTACTGGCTTGTTTAATCTTAATCTGTATAATTATTTGTTTATTTACATTATATGCATTTTAACTCAACGCATTTGATGGTAAGTTCAGTACAATCCAGAGTAACCATGCGCCACTGGTCGACATAACTGTACCAACTTGGCCAAAACTGAATACACAAAACTTAAATCGAAATACTGATCTTAATTTTTAAATTTGGTTGGTTCAGTATGACTGCATTTATTGGTAATTTATGGTTTCACAAAAAAATAAAGAACTAGAAATCAAAGACCAATATCAAACACAATGCGAAAAAGAAATCTTTTATAAATCACGGACTCCACATCCCACGTCAACCGATTTCTAACAGAGTGGTACATGTATCCATAACAGTAAGAGATTTTTCAAGGAAGCATGTTCGAGGGGAATCTAATATTATAATGTACTCGTCAAAAGAAATACCGAGAAGGAATAGTAATACTTGGAAGTACTTTATGGATTTAAGCGCCACATTTTTAAGGCGACGAAACGTGACCAGCGTTCGGGATGACCCATTGTTCAGTTCCAGTAGACCAGAGTTCTCTAAGTTTTTTTACATAAAAGCGAATTCACTTATTTGAGTTACCGCTACGTAATAAATTCAGGCGGAGGGAGCTAATAAAATGAGATAACACTGAATGAAGTCTTCCGCTTGTTGATTAACTAACTTGTTTCCTGTAATACAGACGTATTGTTTGTGGATGTCCATAATTTTATATGTTATTCCGGTTCATTAATCTGTTAGCAGAGGGTAAGAATAAGAACCAAGCAATTTTCGGTTGTCAGGTGGAAACTATCTACGAATATTAAAATAAGGCAACCAAAAGGGGTTTTCATGAAGATAGATGTATCGTGGATGCGGCATTTTTTTTTTTCAATAACATGTACATACTGGCATAATTTGGTTAAAAAAACTACGATATCGTATTCTACAGTGGAACACACTGACAATCAAAAGTCCATTGTCATCACCCAGTCACGTGTATATTTGCAGTAAATGAAGGATAAAGACAACATAATAAAGAATCCTGCATACCTATGGTATATAAAAAAATTAATCGGTACTAGACCAGCGGGCTAGTTTTAGACTTAAAGGCCTCTTAAGGCCCAGCAGTGAGAAGTGTTTTGACTAATTTACTATGTTATTACTACCTCCTTTTTGTCCACCAATGTTGTACTAGCAACCAAATTAACGAGTTTCTCCTGTCAAAACTCGACCCAGAACCAACTGCGATACTTCATAGGATAAAGGACGTGAATAAATAAAAACTGAAAGGCTCAATGCATATTCCACATGCGGTATAACGAATTGCTGACCAATTGCTACTTCACATGTGCTACCAAAAAAATCGATACAGACTATTGGTTTGAAAACGTGTCCGCCACAAAGAGCGGCCGCAATCCTCCTCGATTCATATAAAACTGGCCGATATAGAGTCGCGCGGGATACGTACCAGTGTACAGTATCTCTAACAAACACGCCACCGAATATGTAAGCAAATTGTGTGCTTTTTTCACAGTTGTTTCAATTTTTTGCAGATTTTTGTCCCGAATTTTTTGTGGTGCGTTAAATTTTTGGAGATTTGAAATATTGAAATTGTAGTTGCTATTGAGGTGTCAGGTGATAATTAACTAATACAAATTGTGCCTATAAAAGTGATTATTTATTTATTGCTTGAACAACATTAATACTTCAGTTGAATTTAAAATTGATACTATAACAAAATGCAGATAGCGTGAACAAATTCAAACATAAAATATTAAAATTATTGAAATAAAACTATTTTATACGGATTTTATCGCGATTTGGTTTAATTTTTACATTTTTTAACTTCCCGACGTTTCGATTACTTTACAGCTTTCGTGGTCACGGGGCGGACTGAGGTATTAGTCATCCGCTCAGTGACTGTTACAATTAAACTACCCTTAATTTATAATTATTAAATTAAAAAATTAAAAAAGTTAATTTAAAAAGTTAGCTAGTATTTGCGATCCGATCTACGCAGAAGGAGCTCACTGTGTCTTGAGGTCTGGCAGCTGGTCTTTTGGGTTCCGATTTAATTAAATGTAGAATTGGATCCCATGATGGTGCAAGCTTCAAGCCATCTTCTCTATTGAAATTTGGATGTTTTTTAATTTCAATAGCCTCGCGAAACATCCTGGGCAGGAAACGGTGTTCTTTGGCAAGGATTTTAAGATTTTAAGATTTTAAGGAAAAATATTAAAATTATTTATTAAAATGAAACTGGATATATAATAACTGGAAATGGAATGGAACGATCATGCGGTTGTGCTATTTTATTCGTATTTATAGTTTAGCAATAGACTACGACAATCAATTACTGAAAGTATGTTTTATAGCATAGGTGCATCAAACACGCGTATACATAGATCACTGGGTAACAATATTTGATTATCATAGTACTCCATGAATATATAAAACCTTATTCGATCGTAGGTGCGTAGCAGGCCTCTCCAAAGGAAAAGAGAAACAAAAAGAGCGGGGGCAGAAAAAGGGTATTAGAACTCCGACAATCTCGCTCACCAAACGAAACACGACAGCAAAGCCGTCGCCTCACATCTAATTTGTATGAGATAGTGTTACTGCGATCGAGCCGCGCCATTCCTACTGAAGGCGATGGTAACAACAGGGTAGCTCTGTCAGTTTGCGTAGTCTTTATCTTTAAAAAGCTTTGAAAAAGCTTATTCTATACATGCTATTTTATACCCACATGACTTCAAAAATTAACGTCTTTTAAATATGTTATCAGGAAAATCAAAATAAAGCCTCAGGACAACTTTCACACAGCTTTCACATTATTTTTATAAGTGGGTTTTGTGATCAAAGTAGTTGAGATAATAATAATGAATACCTGACCCTATCTATCTAAGTCTTGTATGGTAGGTATCAGGAACTACGAAAGACTTTTCGGTCTCACAAACACCCAAACCGGAAACAAATACCTAGGGTTCACACAAACATTTGTCTCAGTGCGGAAATCGAACCCGCGGCCTCTCGTTTCACAGCAGATGTCTAACCAACTGCGCCACGGAGTAAATTCTATTATTTTATTTAACTAATTATTACTTAGTCCTTTTTTTTTCACTACGTAAAGAAATAATTACAGAAGACATAATAATAATAGTTCATAGTACAAAAAAGGCAAATTCTGTGCATTTTATACAGTTATTCTACTCGTGACTAAGCTCCCACACTAAAAACAACATACGTTATCACAGTCTGAAATAACAATTAAAAAAACGAGATAGGTTCAAAGCGCGCCGATCCCCACTCAATCGGTGGCTAATCTTTGTTTGAGTTTAATTAACGCCCTCTATCGGAGGGGTACGTGCTTTATGCCAGGCTTACCCCGGTTATCTTTAGTTTCTCAGGTAGATATTAAAATTAGATTTATTCGTGTATGAAATTGTTTTATCTGGGTATTAATTGAGAACCAAACTTAGTTTGTAAGCTGGGATGTTTAGTTAAATTAATTAGTCGTTGCCTTGGATCGTTAAACATTAAATAATTTGGAAAATTTGAATTCTTGTATTTATAAATTATAACATAATGTTAAGACAAAATACCATATTGGACGCATATTCCGTTCTGCAATAAATCGTGTTTGGTAATTTTGTTTTTTTCAAAACGATAAACAACAAAAATATATAAACGGTAATTTATCACAAATATGCAATTAAATAATTTAAGCAATTTATAATTTATTTATCTTATAAAAACGTTAATCGCTTAAGAACCAAACAATAACATAAACAATTACACAGGAGCCGTGTAAATCACCGCATTATGCAAGAGTTGAACGCAAACAAAATTTTCAAAGTGCTGCTTTATACAGAACGTGGAATGCAAACAAAACGTAGACTTAATTGATATAGTGTAAACAAAGATTCCCATCAGTTGTCGGAACAGATATCAGCACGATGCATTGCTTTTGTTTGTTTATTTTGAACGGATATTTATATCGACACCGGAACGGGGAAGGGCGCGATACTCAAAAATATAACAATTATTCAATTGTAGTATTCATATCCGCTATTCATAAAAAAATAGGTGTTTAGTAGGGAAAATATGTTTGTTTAAACTCTTTCCCTATTAGCTTATCATCTACGATGTAGGCGTGAGCTTAAGTCTGTATCATTCTAAATAGTTAATAGATAAAATACAAGACATACATAATTATGATTATTGATTGTAATAAAACTACATTTTACGGATTTTATCGCGATTTGGTTTAATTTTTACATTTTTTAACTTCCCGACGTTTCGTGACCACGAAAGCTGTAACACTACACTGCTGCTTCAGACGAAATGAAAATGCGTGCAAACGATAAAGGAGTTTAAATCTTATGATAATCATTTTATGTTTGTAGTCATCACACCTTATGAATTCGGAAAATAAAACATTTATGAAAGTCTAAAATATCGACTAAATATATTTTTGACTCATCTTAATGACTCCGCTCATTAGGGCTTTGGCGTCAATCATCAGTTCGACGTATTTAATGACATAAGTATTTATTTTTTAAGGACAAAATAACTTTTCTTTTTTGTACTTAAAAGAAGTATGGTATTGATATTTTAAAAATAACCAGGTACT
Organism: Deilephila elpenor; assembly: GCA_949752805.1. NCBI lineage: Eukaryota > Metazoa > Arthropoda > Insecta > Lepidoptera > Sphingidae > Deilephila > Deilephila elpenor. The sequence goes on from OX457108.1 coordinate 6,468,982, forward strand.
TATTTTTAAATATTAACTAAAACAATTTCAATGAAAGATGGTTAGTTATGGAGAGTCATACCATTGTGATTAATCTCAGCACAAATTCCTCCAAAATTGCAAATCTTACAGACCAAAATAACTTGCTAAGTAGTTAGTACTATGAAAGAAAAACGTGACAAGATTGTTAAGTCAATCAACATCGAATGTTTGTTGTACTTGTGCGAGACTTTAGTAATTGGCTATATTATGTGTCGTCGTAAACTCTGACTTATGTTTGCCAGACGTCATGCGATAATCTCACACCAGTTCGTTTAAGCTCATTAGTCCGATATTGCTGAGAAGATCGCACTTTCAAACAGTCTATTAGAAGTTTTCTTATTAGAAGTTCCCCTATTACAACTTGTCTAGATGTTGAAAATCACGATCGATAAAAATCAGAAAACCTGCTGTACTGGCGCACGTTATAACAAGATCCGACTAATATACTGCTATAAAGGTGAAATCTTGTTTAAAACGGATAAACGACATTAGACGCGGTTTTAACGATCACTTAAAGTTTGCGGACCGTGAAATGGCATAGAGGCGCCAACGTGATCGTTCATTAATAAAAAAATATTTGGCAGTAACGTTTTTATGCATACATAAATAAGTGACTTTTGCAGCTTTTGTGTTAGAACTACATTATCATTGAAATTAACATCGAACAAATATTTAAATATTATAAAGGAACATTGATTATGGTTTTTATTTGGTGAAGTTTGAATGAGTACAAAATTCCGACGAAACGTTTTAGAATTTGTCTTTGATATTGATCTGAATTTCTTGCTACTTAAGCCACGGCACATTGTAATGCGATACATTATGCTCCGAATTTTTTACCGAAACTAGAATCTAATTTAATATGCTGCATTTTTTACGTTTGTGATCTTCGGAGCGAAATGATGAATATCTATGTATATCCCCTGTATAAATATTTTAAACTGTAACTTTTCACTTTTACTACTTAAAGTTAAATATTTTTAAACAGATCGATCTCTGACAAGGGACAGAAATCAATTATTCTGCACCTGGCAACACTAAATTAACTTCACTCGTCTAGACAGTTAATTAATATAAAATAATGACTATGGCTAGGTCGATCGATACGTCCAAAACCGGCTGTGGCCATCACTTTCAACATCAAACACGTGGGCCCTTTGTACTGACTAATCCTTGTTCAATAATTTGTCCTGTACATGCATTCAACACTCGTCTTCAAACTCATCAGAATCCAGATAATAATCATAATCTACGTGAACATTGGCACATGCGTCGTTAATGTACGGAGGGGGAGGGCAGAGTTCAGCGAACATATTAAATCGTTAAGTGTTTTGATAAACACAGACACAGGGGGTTTAGCGATGAGGCGATTCAGTTGGGAATTTGGTAAATCATCGCCGATGGGGAAGCACGTTCAGTGATTTGAATTGGGAGGTATGCTTATCTGCATCCATAAAATGAGAGTGTTGTTTTAGTACACAATTCGATACTAATAGCGATACACGAAATCACATTAACATCAACGAGATCCAAATTAAACCGCAATGCGCGGAAATAGATTACCAAACAAATTCAACGCTTAAAAGCAACATTCTAGTAACCTATTTGTAAAAGATACCAGGAAACCAGAAAAATATTCAATCGCAATATTCATGACTCCTCGATTGTATTTGTGATTTGAATGCAAATTGAAGAAATCTAATTTGTACCAAAAATTATTGAAGTTGTTTCAAAACACCGCGGTGCCGTGTAATTTAATTTTATATGTGAGACCTGATAAACTTAATGAGGGGATTACGGAGAATGACTCAGCTTGAATAAATTCGATATTCTAATGACAAATAAATGTGTTTGTGTAATAGACAGAGTGTCCCGAAGGTACAGAGCGCGCTCCCAAATTAGCTATCAGGACAGCCGGCGACAAAGAGCTCACGGCTTATCTGGCGGATTTAGATGAACTGAACCCTTGGCGACTATACAAAATAATAGCCGGCTCGATAGCGTCATTGTTTGAGCATGAAATTAAAATTGAACTGGGTTCACACGTGCGCACCGCCGAGATAAGGGTTGTCCCGCCACGTCCGTGCAATCGATTCTCAACTCGCGATGTTTGCCGTGCCTCGTGCCCGTGTACGTTGATTTACTTAAGGGGTTTGTTCTTTTCTTTATTTGAAATCCTAACAAGTGCTCGTATGCTTTTGTTGTATGGTTTATTAAAGTAGTATTGTGTTTGCTCTATCTGGATTTACCAGCGAATAAACATACTTCAAGAGCTAATGCCCCAACCGTTTCTTGCGTTTTCTAATCTCGTGTCTTGTAAAAGAAGCAAGAATTGCGAAATATGTTTTACAAATCGCAATTTCATAATATATCTAGACAAATTTATTTATCTCGATTCTATTTTTCCAATTGTTTAACTTTTGTGTATTTATTCTCATTTTTAAAATTCATCGTCATATTCATCGTCATTCTCAAGAATCAACAAATAGAATTCAGACCGATAGGGTATAACATAAAATTAGGATGAATATTTAGGGATAAACTACATAAAAATATTTTTACATAAATTGACACACCCTATAGATCACCACAACCGTACATGTTAACATAATACACTCGACACAATTCAAGCAATCAAGCTAACGCACAGAATCTAGACGCATTCCCAAATCTATTAGACGAGACTTAGGTGCTCTGCGCATGATGTTGCGTCCATATTCAGTTATTTACCAATTAACATACAGTATGGGCTCTGCGGTCGGTCCAATTTAATTTATCGATATCGTGGTGTATTGTGTGCACTACATACACTGCCCACCGCTTTGGTACACCAATGTGCCTGAGTTCTAGTTGCCTTTATTTGCTCTACCCTCCGCTATTAGATATTGGCGATGGGTTAATTAATTAAATTTGTGTCCGTATCGGTAATTTCAGGTTTAAATATCTGTACTTCGGTTTGTTTACCTGGTTTTAGGAGAAATTTGCGATTAATGATAAATTTCATCGTAGCCATCATCTCACATTTAATCGTTTAAGCAATGTAAGCAAATACGTTTAAGCAAATACTTGTTCACCAAATTCACATACTATCATAACAAATAATATGTGTATTTTTTTTATTATCAATGTTTTTGTTTAATTTATTCGTTTGGTTATACATTCCAATTTTTCTATTGTGTCGCATGATTGCATTGAAAAAATAGCAACCAATTAGGTAGTTGTAAGAGCAACCTTAAAAAAAATGCAAAAAGTGGAATTTCATGACATACAAAATCATCAGACGAACTCCACCACTAAGATGAAAGTCAAAAGCACAAAAATAACACTCCAAATCATCCTCAGAGCAAAAAAACTAAAGCGTTTGAATACTATTATGCGGATTTAATTAAAAATCAACCCTCAAAAGGGGGCAAAGTTACAAAAACGTAACAGATAAAACAATAATAAAAATTCGCCACATCCCGGCAATTACACAAGGATAAAGTGAAAAAGGTAGAAGGGTAGAAGCTGAAACAAATCATGAACTCTTTATGCAAATCCGCTGAGTAGGACAGGATTACACGGCAGCATCTGTGTCTACATTCACTAATGAGATTAGTAACACCAAGTCGAGCGTACTCAATACTAAAGTGTTTAACGTTGGAGGTGCGAGCAACCAGAAACTATTTATTGTTGACCCCCGCACAACCGGTGTTATGGGATTTGATGTTCGATAAATGTTTTCTTTGTTATAAGGTAAATGGTGTTAAGGAAGTGATTATCCACTTTAAGAATAAGAGGTATTGTTCGATGGTATTAAGAAGCAGTTTATATGTAGTATGCTGTATCTTGAGATGTCGTTTTGAAAAATCATCGTTGTACTTCTAAGTAATAATAATTAGGTAATATAAAAAAATCTGATTTTTTTGTTAAAAAAACTAAATTTTTGTATTTTTCATTTTCAACATATCTACGTGGTGTCGGAGCAACATAACATCCTTATGCATAATATTACAAACGGGGCATAGCTCACTTTTACTTGACAGTAATCCTTTTAAGGCATGTTTGGTTGTTTCCTATAAAATAACTTTTTAATATTGAATATCTTGCAAAATATTCACCACCTTATTGAAGAACAGAATCTAAGTCATTTCTAACGCAGAGGAAACATTTGCTTTCCTCTTTTTGTACGACAAGAAAATTGCCTTACCCCTTCGTAGCCAGCATAAAAATATTATTGAAAGGGAAATAATGTATCGTGAATGCATCAATATAATGAAAGTGAACAATTCGATGCAGTAATAGCGACTTGGCACGAAACGGTCCTAGCCAGTTCTACCCCACGTCAACTCAGTTTACATATAAATAACCATTATTATATTAATCACGAAAAGCTTTAACAAGCCTAACAATCACATACGTAGTCCTGACCCCACAATAGGATCGAGTGTTGTGTCGTGGGTATCAGGAACTACGAGAGACTTTTCGGTCTCACAAATATCTAGTCCCGAAACAAATACTTGTGGTTGACACAAATATTTGTCTCGGTGCGGGGATCGAACCCGCGGCCTCTCGTTTCACAGGCGGCGTCTAACCAACTGCACCACAGAGGCTGTCAATTTTCTGTGAACAATATAAAAAACTAAGTCACATTATATTTTTTGTAATCCTCACACACAAAAACAACACCAGACATCCTTCAGATATCTGTATAAAGCAAACTTTTGTAAATAAATGGGAAAAACTAAATTAATATTGAGGTAATTGTTAGTCAACTGACTTTTGAAAAGGAACGGACAACATAAAATTAAGAGGATTGTCAGTCGAAAAATTAAAGTCCTACAACAGAAGAAAAAGCATCGGTATCAGCATATCTGTTCCAACATTTCAGGATCGTAAGAAAAAAATACCTCAGTATTACCTGAGTACAGTGGACTTTACCACTTAATAACCACTTTTAAATACGCAGTTTTCTATTCGCTAACTTGCACAAGGCCCGCAACCTGAGTCTTCACAAAAGACCTCACTACTGAAGATGTTTCAGGATTCTGCAGCAAGCGCGTATGGAACGAGTATTTATTTTTTATATTCAATCGTACACAGAGTAAAAACATTCAAATCTAATTTATGATTATTAAACAACAAACCTATTACGTTTATAATGTGCGAACGTCCTATCACATCGTTCTATGTAATTTTATCGTTTTTTCGGCAAGTATAATCACGTAATAATATCTTAAACCCCAGAATACAAATAAACTAGGATTACGGTGCGGTTGCATGTAAACAACCCATAAGAACAGACGCCGCAGTAATGTTATGAGAACTACCCATTTTTGGGATTTTATTAAAACAAAACAAATAAATAACAATGGGGGAGACGGGGATAATACATGATATGTAAATTGCATGGACTCAGAAAATATTCCATAATATTATCCGTGACAATTTATATTTATTCGTTTGGGTACTATAATGTACCTAAACGAATAAATTGAAATTTAATATGTAATTAACACATATGTCTAAATAACATATTAAATATTATAATCTTATCGTTATAGGTATTTAGTTTTTTTTTTAATAATGTTACTAATTAACGAATTTTTGGGTACTTTCACTTAAACAACAAATCTTATGCATTAAATACCGGCCATGCCAAACATCTTAACATCAATATTTAACTCAGACAACAATCTCCAAGATTATTTCCTAAGAGATTGGCTGGAATCAAAATCCCGTTGAGACATACCACGTCTCCTTGGTTTTGAGTTCCTATAAATGACAGGTAACGTAACGGTCCTTTGGGATTCAAATAACAGACGATGGAAATGTTACAACAGTTAGTATGTCTGAAACTAAATTGACGCTTGTTGAAATACTACAATTATTATAAGAACATTTAGGAATACTCGAAATCATCATCATTCCAGATACTTATCTAAACTCAACCATTTTTAGTGTAGTTTTATAAAATTTTAATAACGGTCTACAATATATGAATTAATTGTATGTTTATCATAACCTCTATAGATTTATAAAAAGACTAAAAATACACCCCACAGTGATTTCTCACATCTGTTTAAAAAATCAGCTCTATGCGTTAGTAGTAGCTCACTGTGATGCGATACATTTTCAAAAATATGATGCAATATTCAGTTTACTACCAAACATTTTACATAATTTAGGCGACATTCATTATCATCAGCCTATATTAGTCCACTGCTGGACATAGCCCTCCTTAAAAATTGCGCCATTTCACCCTGTCTTAGGCTTGTCGCATCCAACATCTGCCAGCGACCTTTCGCAAATCGTCACTCCACCTAGCTGGAGGGCGTCCCACACTACGCTATTGCGCTATTAACAGTCGACATTGCACTTCCTTAATTACATACCGTAAACAAAGAACAAAAAGAAGTTAAAACAAAAGGCGGCATCCACAGAGACGCAGACGGCACCGGTCATTAATAATAAATATTAAATGAAGAAGAAGTTGTAACGTGCACCGCTATCTCAAACACTGAACTTGTATGCACTGCCGCGTCCACCATGTCATTAGTGTCACGCTATTTAGCAGTTAAAGCGAACGACGCGCCGATTTATCAACGCGACATTTATATTCTGTTAATAGCCGATATTTGTGGGGGGATTCGAATGCAGGATATTTTTGTGCTAATTAGAAGTTGAAGTAGTAGTAGGCCGGACACACAGCGCAAAGAACTGACGGCTGTTGGAGCCGGAAGTTTCTGGAGTGAAGGACACGTGCAGGCAAGCGAAGTGTCGGTCACACGCCTACAAGGAGGATGGACGACCTGGTTAAGGTTGCAGGAATTCGCTGGATGCTGGCCGATTCCAACAGGCTGATGTGGAGATCATTGGGGGCGGCCTATGTTCAGCTGCAGTGGACTTCCTGTGGCTGAAGAGAGAGAGAGAGACAGAGAATTGGAAGTACCTAAATAATGTTGACTTTGAAAACAAAAAGGCTGTTTATTAACACACTGGTTCCTTTGTGATATGGGGGTGATTGAAATTGGAAGCAGAATTTTAGGATACAGTAAATTTTAAATCAGTTCTAAGAGTAGAAATTTTGAACAGATCCCTAATTGACAAAAATAATTAGAATCACTGGAAATTATTTCTGTGATAGTAGCAGATTTTTACCCATCATTACCAGACAGAATAAAAAACAGACTGAAAACTATACCTATTATAGATTCTACCTAGATAACTCAATAAAATATATATTCAGTTCCAATCATAGTAAATCTTGAAAATCTTTTAAAGTGATCATAATAGTGGGTCCTTTACCCAAATCTATACCAATGCTTTGCTTTGAATACATAGATATATTATAAAATATTTTTATTACAAGCAGTAGTCGTACCAATTACGATAATAGATGTGTGAGTCGCATCCATAAGGAGTAAAATCAAATAAATAAAATCATCACTCACTCAAAACAAATGTATAAAAAATACTTACATTCACTTCCTTAAATCTAATTTGAACTGAACAAATTACTGCCTCGGTGGCGCAGTTGTATTACGGTACGGTTACAAAGCTGAGGTCTCGGGTTCGAATCCCGGGTCGGGCAAAGTGATATTGGATTTTTCTATTCATTATCAGCCCGGAGTCAGGAATTTGTGCCCGATATGGCGATAGGCTCGCCCCCTATCACATCATGGGACGGAACATGCAAGGCGAAATGTGGGTGTCCTAGTGGCGCCTCTGCCTACCCCTTCGGGAAAAAAGGCGTGAGTTTATGCAAATTATATTATCCGGCTAAAGTCAGTGGCACACAGATACATTCGGTTCTCAATACTGCAATGTGCCGCTTTAAGTACACACAATATGAGCGGTCGAGCCATATTTAACCGCTATCGTGTCGACGCGCACACCTAGTATTCATTGTCCGATGATTTACAACCGGCTTATCCCACCTTCGCTCGACTTATGGAGTATAAAACGCTGTCTGGTCCGTTGTGCCGACAGCTTTTTGTAAATGTTGATTTACAAATATAATTCTATCAAGATAAACGATGGTAAGTAGCTGTGAAAAGGTCGCTTCAATTTTTCATGGTTGTTTCTTAAATGTACATTAGATACTTAATCAACTACCACCTACATATCAATTTAATTAAGTTTATACATCAGGGTGAACTTATTCGAACCAACTTCAAATATAATAAGAATTATGTTCGAAGTATTATTGACTTAGCTTAGATTATTTTTACTAGATTTTTACACTAAGTAAATTCGTTCTGGTACGACTGCGATTGCGCAAGGTGAGTTTATAGGGATCCAAATTTGGAGGCAAATTCTCCTCATAAATTAAGGGGCAGGAGTAGTTGTAACATATATCACAATATAAATTGACTACTAAAAACTGAAATAAAAATCGCCGTATAGGTAACTCACGCCATGTTATTTTTAGACCAGTTAGAAACAATTGAATGAACAAGGTTTAGCCAACTGCAAAAAATTAACCCACGTATGGAACGTTCCTGAAACACAACGCATATTGATTTTGAATACAATTCCTTTTTTATTTCCAACTCGGATGCATTCAGACGTATACCGATAATGGAACGAAGCGATGTGGAAGCCCTTTTTTAAAACTGGCATTTGGCAACACGCGATTAGCCTCATATCATTTATGGGACTGCGCGATAAAGCGCCTGTTGCAATAAACCCTTTGTGATACAATAGTGTCAAATGTTCAGCGTTTTTAATGATGCTTTGTGTTTATCTGCAAGCGATTTTTGTTTACAGTTTCGTACTTTTAAAACATGTTATACAAGGTATTATAGTGAAATGTTTTGGGTGCAAATCGAGAATGAAGACAATCTCTATGAATGCGATCATCTTTATTGCTTTGGTACTTCCGAGCCTCCAAAAAATAGATATAAATATGAGAATATATGTGTGTTTCTGGGTGTTAAGTATGATACTTGAATAAGTACAGTGAATAATTTAATAGGTATAGTGACATTATAATCTACCTTATTATTATAAGTGAATTACTAAAATTATTGTACAAGAGGCAGATTTCGAATATTTTAAAAATGAATTTTAAAACTTGTGAAACTAAAATATGATATGATTTTTTTCTGTGTTTAATTACCTTATCAACTTATACGTAACCCCATCGATATCAATGATACATTAGATAAGACATTCAGTACAAAAAATGTGTCCCACCTACTTGCGGTGCATGCACCGCACATGAATCAGTTTGCCTCGTGACAATGACAGTGCAGTACGCCTTATCGCATACGATTAAAAGTAATAAATGAATGTTTCGCCGTCAAACCGAAATCAAATCGTCTGAAGTTACAATATTTTAATAAAATACCAGGTAAGTGATGTAATATTACTGTGTCCTTTTAAAATACGGGGGCACTTTATTTCTATGACGTGTCTCGTCTATCGGTAGAATATAAGTCAATGCGTAACCCAAATATATTTCAGCGAAGCTGCGCCCGTAAAACTCAACGCGTAAAATTTAAACAGCATTGACTCGTCATCACGAATGGATAGGCAAAAACAAACGGAATAGCCAGAGTTCCCCTAAACCGTTTCAGAATTACGCACCCTCATCAACGCACACGCACGAATGGCTCGCCAACTATGCAAAAACTAACCAAGCAGTGCACTCAGCATTGATTCCGATGATGCGGTGCCAGACCGGGTCATTATCATTATAGTACCGCGCGGAATCCATTAATCACGTTGGTATTCCTGAACAGTGAGCTTTCGCCCCACTCTCCCCGCTCTCCCCTCGCAACCCCAAGTACCTGGACGCACTCGTGCATTCACCCTTCCCTTATCAGTTTTGATGTGGCGAATAGTGAGCACAGAGCGGAACTGGGGCGTTAGGAAATGACAAGATGCCTTTGCAAACTTTTATCGTGTCTTCGTCGTGTGAATTTAGTTGTTTTCTGTTATAGTTCATACGTAAGGGGGAATAGTTTTACTAAAATAATATACACATATTATGGTAAGGATGAGCTTGTGTCTTTTTCTTTCTTGAATAGCGGAGTAAGTGATTGTAATTTTTTTACATAACATGTAAAAACAAAAATGGACTGTAAAGTGATATAAATAAATAATTAATGATTAATGAAAAATTAATGATTTTTACGAGATAGATATCGATATAATTTAACGTATTTTAATAAGGATCTAAAAACAACTTTATCCTTATTCCGCGCCTGGTCTATATGGTGCCTATTCTGCTAATGCGTTGTAACAGAACATTGATATTCTACATACAATAGCGTTCATTCGATTCGCGATGAGCCCAGTTATTAAATCAATAGGATAAACAGCACACACCTGCGTCGAGATGGATTTGCATACGCGGACAGGGGCGCCACTGTCATTTGCATAATTATAATGGAATATGAAAATGTACCTGCTCATTATATTACGCGAAAATACATCTGACGTGTGGAACTTTGTGATGACGTGTCGCCTGTGTAATTTTACGTTGATTCGCTGTGTATTTTGTTGTGTGTTTGTTATTATTTATATATTGTTTTATATATTTTGGTCTACTGGTGGACACATTCAGAGAATTATAAGACAAGCATGTACACTATCTAAGGAGTGTATTTTATAATCGATTACAATTTCACATAACGTAGTGTTGAATTCGAATCAACCCATGGAGTTATTGAAGCGGCTTAATTGACAAAAGATGCCATCAATAGAAGGTGACAAAATTGCGCCTTAAGTGGTTATGCTCGCTGAGGCGAAATGTTATGGATATCAACCCTACTTCTGGGTGTATATTGCTATATTTATGTTTTTGTATAAAATTTGATGCTCAAATTAACGAGTGCCTTAACAAAAATTCAAATCTGGATTCTATTTCCAGCCAATATGCCGTATCGCTAGAATAATAACACGACATACTAATCAACCCGTTGGAAACTAAAATAGAAAGTAATTTTAAACTATTCATAATTCTGTTATCATTTAATAAAATTTCAACTTTTAACTTCTAATTAAATATATCAAAATCTTAGTATAATAGTCTTTCACAAGATCTTTTGAATCATTAATTACTGCTATCACCGCTTAAAAACGTGTTGTAGATGTGAAGAAGAAATGGCGCAAGAAACTCCCTCAGCACCACGAACTGTGTAAAACAACATAATCTATGTTAAAAAAAAATACTGCTGCGATTTGATGTATTTATTGAAATTGCGAAATGTGCGTGGTGGCCTGTTGGTAAACGGACCAGACGCGGCTGCCTACATGTTCACGGTGGTCGCGGGTTCAAATCCCAATACACACATAACTCCGAAAAGTCAGAGGCACACCTCTGACTTTTCGGAGTTATGTGTGTATTGATAGTCAATCACCACGCACTTTAACGGTGAAGGAAAACATCGTGAGGAAACCTGCATACCGTAGCGATTTTAAAGAATTTCTACGGTATGTAAGTCCGCCAACCCGCACTAGGCCAGCGTGGTGGACTATATGGCCTAACCACTCTCATTCGATTCTCTCGATTGTAGAGTAGGCCCGTGCCCTGCAGTGGGACGTATATGAGCTGATATAGATAGATTGAAAAACAAATTACAATATTCAATAAACACAAATTAATTATTGCGTTAATTATAACATCAAAATCGAGGGATTAATAAATCAATCATCGACTCGTCACAAACATTTTCGCGACCCGTAAATGGAGTGCATCAACTCATAACTCAGCGAGTAATGACGGGCGACATGGGAACGCGACAGTTGTTGCTAAACGGCGGCGACTGTCAACACCGCTCTATCAGTCGCATTACAAACGTAATGAGATAATAACACGTATGCAAACATGCTATTGATTGCGAAAAGTTAGCGTTAAATGAACAGTTGTATAAACAGTGGGATCTGACATGTGCTCGATGTCTTGTCATATTCTTAAATATGTAATCGACTGTCGCTCGACAGTCACATGGTTTCTAGTCATACACGTCTTTAGTTGGAATTCACTTCACGCTTCAGAACTAAAATATAGAGTTTCGATTCACTCTTGACTTTTTTATATAGATTATAGGCGAAAACGAGGAAACGGTTCACCTGATAATAAATGATCACCGCTACTCATGAACATCTGCAAACCCCTTAGGGTATGAAGATGCGTTGCCGGCCTTTAAGGTTCGCTTGTATTTTAAAGGACGCCAGGTCGTATTTGTCTATAAATTCCGCTGCTGTATTAACATTACTCAAGATAACCTGTTATTCATGACATTGTTGTATAAGCCTAGTTTGATCATAACTTCGACGCTTAGTTATTCTTGTATTCTAATCGTCTTATTCGAATGTTTTTTCTAGTCGTTATACTAAACTATCAGTCCACAGCTGGACAACTGCAAACCCTATATAATTGTTAGATAATATCTTATCGGTCAGCACATTCCCTACGCAGGGTTGTATTCTCCCCTCGCATTACGTGAGGGAATTTGGTCCATTGTACCCGCTGACCATGCGAGATGGCTGGATTCAGATGCGTGGTCAGTTTCAAGTTATGTTGTAATACTACATTACATCCCCAGTTCTACTAATTATTTAGATTGCTCTTCCTGCAAATGAATCTGTTTACCTATATGTTTTTGTTATAGTGGAGTTGAGGGACCATAAGGTTTTATACCGTTTAGTGATGCCTATCCAATATGCGTTTCTCTAAAAGACAAAAGGGATGATAGCCTCTTAAAGTCAGTACTGAAATATGCCATGTGCCCTTATATCCCAGACAATGCGAGGTGGTACCACGTTACAATCTTAATAAAGACTTATCCCACATTAAGGCCGTTAACCCTTCAACTCGGCCTGCTTAACGGCTGAAAGGGACATTATTATAATCACATCAATACTCTTAAAGTAGGTCAGGAAGCAATTAACTCCAGATTATGATAATAAGAAGCAATCAACGTCCGCTTGCCAGATATTATTATAAACACGTAAATCACTATAATGTAATGGCGTTATCGGATTGGTCCGAGTCAATTACGTCGTCTCGAACTATTACTGCTTGATATACGGGCAGATTATGTGTTCTGTAATACACGAATTACTAGATTGCCTATACGTGTAAGTGCGTGAAATTATGTATATAGTATGCTGGGATTATGATACAGGTTTCTATTTCACAGGGGATTATCGTAAGCCATAGTTTAGAGTAAATGAATGCCTGAAAACAAAATGCGAGCATGGAGTTTGCCACAGAGTAAATTAAGTTTAAAATGTTTGTGCTTAACTAATACAAAGATGATAATAACTACAATACACCTTTTTATGGATAATGGATCCAAATAGAGTATCCACCGACGGAAGATTATCGCCGGTCAACTCATTTTTTATGAACTGTACAAAACTGTGATAAACACAGACTAAACTTCAAAAGCGACACTCGCGACTGTCACGAGGACGAGTTCTTACCATTGCGCAGGATGGTTGCTATCTGGGAGGACAATATTATAATAACACAAATTATACAACAGCTAAAGTATTTATACATTTTATTATAGGCGTTTATTTTGATGCTATTCGCATGATCGCTAATTTCACTAAAGAATTAAAACGGGATAATATAAGTATTAACTTACGGAGGTTTTCTCGAAGGCCGTGTTACTCCGTCAAGTAAATAAATTCTGTAAAACCTATGACCTACTTGTAAACATAAAGTACTAAATAACTTTACCCTCTTCAGTATAATTTCTATTTCACTCTGAACGGGTCAGTTGCTCTGTTTTTTGCAAGTAAATGCTCCAAAGGCTTACTGTTAATGAGCCAACAAGCCTTTCGCACTACGAATTTTCCGCAAAATGCTGGAGCTTAACTTTTTCGTTTGTGTACGTAGAATAGTTTATTATCAAACATGTTTTGGCTCACTTTGAGGATGAACAGAAGGATTTAATTTTCATGGAGGGACGAGTGACCTCAAGCTGGTGGTCGAATATGACGTATTCACTCTGGTAATGACAAAAAGACATGGTGTTAGTAAAACTGTCATAGTGACATACACAAGTGGCTCGCAAATACACATAGGTTTGCTCATGTATATTTCGTCACGCCAGGCCGGCATAATTGTCGACGTATAGCTAGGAGAATTAACTTTAATCATTTATTTATGTTTTTGTTGAAAATCGCAAAACGCACCATGATGTAGGTTGTTATTTAACGATATACACCGAATAAGTAAAATGTCAATTAATTAATTCACAAACATAATGCCACGTTTTGTATATCAGCGTTTTTCAGTAGACGTTAGCCCAGTTACGAGCGTGACAGGTTTGCCGTAATGTACATGACGAGATTAAGCACACATATCGTGTTACTGATTTTTCATGTTTTCGCATATTCATAGTCAAATTATAATTATTAAACGCCCAGTACTAATGTGACCTTTTTCTTTTATTATTCAGGTTAGAAAATAAACTAATATATAATATTATGTATTTTTAATCTATTTAATTTTAAAATTATACTGTATTTATAAATAGGTTGTACTTTTTTTGATTAAGTATTTAAAAATTTACTTTTGCTACGATAGATCATTTATTCGTACATTGAAAATTAATTTACATTGTATTGTTTATACAATGATATCTAAATTCGTAGATGGATATTTATATTTTCAATGTCCGTCCACAACAGTACGGTGCAGTGTCCGATAGCATCTTTTGGAGGGGCGTGTTGTGCGCCAGGGTTGGGGAAAAATATATATTTTTTTTACAATATATAAAGCCCTATATTTTAATAATAAAAATGAATATAATGACCCACACATGACCCAACCCTGAGCACACACCTGTATAATTTGGACGGGATGAAACCTCAGTCCATTTTGTTCGCCTTAGATTGGTGGAATATAATATAATATGAGAAATTCGTGACAAAATATTTGTGTTATTAGATTAATCATAACATGTTATTGTACTTATTATTTTTGATGTAGATTTTTAAATATACCTAGATGTTAGTTTGTCATTTTATTATAATATACCTGTGACACCAGAATATATAGACGTAAAATCTTCAAGTATCTGTTCTGCCAGAAATATCCGTTGATAATTAGTATCATACCTTTCGGTACCTTATTTCATCGAACCCATAAACTCCCTTCAAAATTACATTCGTTTAACTTACCATTCAAAAACAACGAAAACTTCAACTATTGTCAACGTTCCTCAAATTGCTTAGATTTTTTCCCTTAATGTTCATTAGATACGGTAATCCAGGGCTAAAACAGAACGAACAAGGTGGCGCATGTCGGTAATCGGTCAAATGAGGCAACCCTAATGCCGTGGCACAAGCAAGGGGAATCGATACCCTGAATTACCGCGCTCTATGAATATTTGAAAGCTTTTTGTGCTGTCCGTACTTTTGTCGCGCCAGACTATCCGCCTAATTGAAATAGTTTGTTTATCAACCGCACTATAATTTAGTATGATTGAGATGTGTTTAGAAACGTATAGTGTAATTATAGACTGAGTTTCATTAAAATGTTTTTAGATCATTGTTTACGTCGTTTAATAATCAAATGATATCAGCACTCATAGAGTATATTAAATTTCTGCGAAATATTTCTGTTTGTAAATTACGTGCCTTAAAAATATTGTTAGTAAAAATACGCACGGAAAAATTACGCAATATTTTCAGGGACCTATAAATGTAATGTCGGAGGTCGGCATTTCCACTCATTTGAATATTCACACATAAATTCGGAATATATTTTTTCAAATTTTTACGCAAACAAAAGGAAAGGTCCCGCGTCGTTTACGCACGCAGTAGTAAATTACGCAACAATTCGAATGGAAAATGAAATGCCTGATTCCGAACCATTAAGCAATTTGAATTTAACACTCGTCCCTTCATTTTCCTATTACCGCAGAAATTTCGCGATTTGCAAGACCTTCCGAGTGCTACTACTTGACAAGAAAACAAAATAAGCACTTCAGACTGACGGGGCTCTAAGTAAATTGTATCCCGCTTTTGTTAAATCTTATGACGCATTTCAAAGCCCACGAACTAATTAGGCCTCTACATTACACACAATTGTTTCAATGGATAAAGACAAACTTCATTCAAAACGAAATTCCCAGTATCCAAATATTTCCTTAAATAATTCAGTTTCAGGGAATTTACAAAATTTATATTTGTATATACTTAGCATTTTCATACTGAATTGAAAATAACTAGCCTATTCCGCTTGTAAATAAATTTTAATCTAAACTGAGATATTTCGTACAAGGTCAAATATTTTATCACAAACTTTGCTAAAAGAAAATTTTAGGGCTCGTTTAATATGTCTGCAATCGAAAATTCACGTTGCGAAAAAAAGGCAGAAATCGTTTGCCGACCGTCTGGATCAAAGAGAAATGAAGTAATCGAAGTGGAATAAATCAACACAGAACAAATTAAATACGTGTGTAGAGCAATTGAGCCGCTGTAGGATGTGAGCCAATCCGACGCTTTATCGAAACTTCTTCGAGGAAATGAAAATAAAAGTGGAAAAATCAACGACACAATGTGCACAATCTTTCTGCCTCGAATTCGCTTAACGCAGATGTTAACTCTTCAATTTCTTATGAAACGATTGTAATAAACTTTCGTAGAGTTTTTGCAGTAAAAATATTATAAGCACTGTAAGACTGTTTTGTATTCTAAAAAGCAAATTTTCTTTTAGATTCCAATTACATTACCGAGAAATATATATTTAAAAACGGGCCGTCTTTAGAGTAGTGATTTTTGTATTCAAACTCATTTACATTTAGCACAAAATTGCTGGCAATTTTCGCGAAATGTACCTTAGAATTTGCTGTAACTATTTTTGTTTTTATTTTAGCGGACTTGTTTTATTAAAAAAAACTTCGCTAGTGTGCACACGTCTGGTTTAGTAGATACGCTTAGGAGAATGCTAAACAGGGCATGAATCATTGAATAATAGCAACATTCTAGGCAGTAGGCAGGTGCTCGGTTTCAGTTAGCAGCGGCAATAAAGTACCGCCGACACGAAAGCATTTATCGAACCGCTCTCGACGAATTGTAGCAAGATTAGTATTCCTCGCTGCAACCAGAAAGGGTGGCAAAGATCAAGTTGCGTTTTTTAATCAAACACATCGCAATCCGTCAATGGGACGCGCCACTGAATAAAACAAAGCGATAAATTAAGGCAGGAAACGGGAGGCGAACGCTCGCCGCTCGTATTGAAAGATTTACTTCCTCTGTTTAATTGCAATAACGGCTAGGCACGTTGGTATCGTATTTTTCTTTTTACACTCCGCCTCTTATTGCCTTCGGGCCGTTAAATAAATTTATGACGCCCAACAAAGTTCAGCCCACCTCGGCAGCCTCTGCGGGCTGAAATTAGGTGGAAATGTGAAACAGAAATAAAAAGCCGGGTCTCAGGTGCGCCATTCGGCGTCGCCGGCGAGCCGCGGCCGCAGCGTCGCGCCACCGCCGCGCCACCGCCGCGCCACAGCCGCGCCACCGCTCGCCCACGGCCGGCCGGATTAACTCTTGACTCGCGCTTAAACGACTCGGCCGCTCATAAAAGTTTCTTAACACTCATAGTTGGGGCCGCCTTCCTGTTGACTAAAATTTCCCTCTGTAAAAAGTTCCGGCGGCTAGTTTTCGTTTCACATTACGCCGGCCTATCTGCTTTGGGACTTTATTATTATGCCCGGCCTGAACGCGCCGGACACGAAACTTTGTTATTTACGTGTAAGTACGCTCAGTTTTACTGCCCGGGAAGAAAATGGAGGAATTCAATTACGTTTTACGTATAATAAACAAAAGTAAAATTCGGAAACTCACATTAGCGCCCGGCTCCTTTAAAACCTCCGATGTAATCTGAAACAAGGAACAAACACGCCTAAATAACAATAAAATTGTAATAAAAACTTTGAACACGCAACCGAAATTGTGGAAAATTGACCAAATTATTATTTACGGTTGGAAATTAAAACGAGGCATTATAGAAGATTACTTTCCCCTCTTTAAAACAACTTGCCTGCGGTGTGGTGGATATGATTACCGTGTTGTCTTGTTGCGTCTACAATGTACATTCAAAACTAATTACTAACTAACAACTCCTTTGTATTATTCGTAAAACAGTCCATAAATACTATTCAAATTTCCAGACAGAATAAAAGCAAGTATGTATTGCAGCGTTCCTAAATCCAAAAATCCATTTGCGCTGTAACACACGCAAGTGTGTTCTCTTTGCGGGCCACATCAAAAGATTCCAAACATTAATTTCAAACCGCTATCAGATCGAGTATTTGGTTTGCGGTCGCGGTGCAAATCTACTTTGTCTATCAAAACTCATGCCTAAACGGGTTCAAACAAAACTTTGATTCGTAATTCGTGCGTAAAATTTCAAAATTATTTAAAGCGTATATGAACATACTAACTAGCAGTGGCATTAATTCCCGGATTCCAAGAATAAAATAGTATCTGTAATTCCAATAGATATTTAAAAAAAATATCGCTTTGTTTTTTGCAGCACTGATATCACTTTCACACTTATAACAAAATTTTGGTAAAATAAACATTCCATATAAAAATATATTCACACAATGCCTAACTACCAGGCTATGTTTAAAAACATATTCCATGTTATTTTGTGCGCCATTTTCGTTCCAAAAATAATTTGCTGACATTTCATAGTTGTCAACAGCAAGTTTTCAAATTGTCATAGAGCTTTTTTAATCGTGCAACGTACTGAAATTGTGAAAATTCATCATTTTTTTAGCAACGCATGCGTTTAATTTAGCGAGGATTTGTGTTTGTTTTTCGAAGTATTATATTAGTAATCTTTACCGTAACCTATCATACTTACAACTTATATTTAATTTATGATCATATTTTCCGAGATATCCAACAGGTCGCTGTGGAAATCCTCGAGGATGGCATTTTGTAGCTGACAATATTGGTACATTTTTAAATCTAAATATTTAACCGATTATTTTTCAAATAAATGCAATTAAAATAATGCAATCTGTTTTACAAATATCTTGAATAATAAAAATACACGAATTCGACGCCAAATAAAATTAAATCGCAATGTACCAAACAAAAACCGATATGCGAATATCTTTGTACCCTAAACTTGCTAATTACCATTCGTTGTGGCGCACTTCGTGTCAAAATTACCTCATTCGTCGTTATAAGGGTTAAAATTAACATTTTGTAAATTTTGTTGCGGCATTTATTCACGGCAACCCTCATGCAGCGAAGTTAGGGAGAGCGGATATCCGCAACTTCGCTAATGTTGAAATAATGTACACAGGTAGGTCGCATGTACCGCTGATGGAAGGTAAAGTTTTTATTTATATTGCACATGTATGCGGCTAGTTGCGGTCTCTGATGTCCAGTGTACGATGGACCGCTATAATGAGTCGGCTGGACCAGTTTACTATGATTTGTGTTTTAGCTAGTTATATGTATATATGTGTTCAGTTTCTTATACCATAATGTTTGGAATTTGTCGCAGGAGTTATAAAATCACAAACTGTAATGTTCTAAAATGTAATAATAAAGTAATGAAATGTTAGTAAAAGATCTATCGTCCGATTTTAATTATCCACTTGATGTCCTTCAGTAAATCTTGTCTGAAGATTTAAATAAAAAGTTTTGGCAGCCGTCATCCTATGATATTCTACCCCTTTTAACCTTGTTCGGCCAATGGGTCACTGCCCCATAAGGAGCTTCATCTTCAAAACTTTTCAGACATGTCAAATAAAACACCTAAAATAAATAAAAATACAACGACACGAAGCAATTGTTTTCTAAACCAACGCAAACTCAATAACCTACTTTCATAAATAAGCATTGTTCCCACACGACCTATCAAATACGATTACAACAAAAAATAGCTATTTGCTGATTTGTCGGGAGATTTCGCAAACTCATATATCTGTAAAGAGATTGTACGAGATATGAAAGAATACCAAGAATCCTGAACACTCGTTAACTGAGTTGTCCCATGTCGCGTCGTGGACGTGGCCAAACAAAATGTAATTTTCCCCCCGAAGGCCCTCTTACGTGACCCGAGAAAGATATAACGCTTTTATTAAATTATTTCAGCTTTTACAAGTAACTGTTACGGACGTTTCTGGTAAAAATAACGAGAACAGAGACTAAAGAGATTATGTCGTGGAGCCTAACAATTTAGCTAATGTTTGGCCTCACCTGCGTGCGTGGACACCGGCCGAGATTTTAAAAGCTCTTTCGCCTTGTGTTTGGCGTACCCATTAATTTATTTTAAGGGTACGATGCCGCAAATTTAATAAAGTTAAGCGGTCAGTCCCTGGATGTTTCCTACTCACTGGATATATTAAGTCGTGATTAAAATTTAATATTTTAATGGGATGGTTTTGGAATTAATCATTTACATTTTGTACTTTTATAGCGTAGCCTGTGTCGGACATATTTTTTACATTGAAATTTACTTAGCTACTTTCAAAGTTATTGTATATTATAATACAATATTTATACGGAGTGCTTCCTATACTTGAAGAAAATAAAATAATTTCCATTGATTACAAGGTTAATGTTTTGCGCAATTCTGAAGTGATAAATATTAATAATTTAGCACACGACAAGAACGGAGTGTAGTGAAACTAAACAATTCCGAACTCAGTAGATAAGTTCACGGAAACATAGGAAGTCTCGCCTTATCACTGTTCCGTCGTTATGAAATAAATGCCATCCGATTTTATTTATGAACGGAAGAGGGCGCGATGCTAGATTGCGCATCCGATTGTGACGCCCCAATGAAACAGATATTTTGCTGAACTAAGCTAAATTATCATTTAGCAACGATTTGTTTCGTTTGCGCCCCGTTAGCTGCACCTCGGGAAGGCTCGTCCAATTAAAAGCCCCTTGTCATACCACGCGGGAGTTTTAAATAGAATTAACACTGTCTCAATTCATTGAGAAGGTCATGTTATTGTTCTCGGCTATCTGAAAACCTTTATTTTATTACGGGTTAAATTACTTTTTCTATTAATGTGGGTACCGCGAAAGTCCAGTGTAAGTCATTTCACATCAATATTTTTGACCAAAGTAGGTATTATGCATTACTCAATTCTAGAATCGGAAGTATTCTTGTTAAAAAATATCTAGAAATTGTGAATAATCCGGGATATAAACTAGCTTTTACTGAATGCTAATAAAGTATTGCACTAAATAAATGAAGACATACAAAAAAACTAAAATATCGATATAAATGGCATTATTCCACCTATTATAACTCTCTCAACTCTAACTCAACATTAACCTTATACAGGGTATATCAAGACCGGGACCGAAAACGAAGCCAGGTGGTAGTTTTAGCGGTTACAGACACAATGCAACAAATTTTTTTGCAAAAACAGCGACGGTTTTTGTTTTTAATTTTTATAAAATCATTGTTTTTGGGGGTTAAATACCAAATTTTTGCAAAAATAGTAATTTAAACCCTTAAGTACCATTGCGTATTTAAAAATAAAGCGGTGTACGTCATAATTTTAGTAAAACTATGTATTTATCACTCAAATTAAATATTGACGATGTCTTTTGTTACATTTTTACTTGCATTATGTTTGATATCACTAATACTACCACCTGGCTTCGTTTACGGTCGCGGTCTTGATATACCCTGTTTAGAATGAAATATAACATACAATAAATAACATACAATAAGTTCGATATAAAGTAATCAATAAATAGAAACAAACAATCGCATGTAATGAACACGAATTGTTAAGGATTAGCAACTAGTTCACGCTTTGAACATCACTCAAAGCGTGAACAAACATTGTCTGCTGACTTTTATAGACTTATAAAAGACAGACAAGTTAAGTAAGCCAAAGAACAGTGAGTTTTACTTAAACACTGTTGTTAGCAACTTTATAAATAAGTTAATCGCACGGATACTTAGCGTTAATTTTCTGCTTAGTTTAAAATCGACTGAGTAATCTTTCAAGCTGTAGGAAAATGTGAAGGAATATCATAAACAAATATTCCTTTGAAGTAACGTTTTAAAAGAATATTGTTATCTACATTCAAACAATAAAAGTTCTTTATAATAATTAATTAATTAATAATGGGTCTTGCGTCTGAAATGTTTGCCGGTTCGATGACCTATAATATGATTGTATCGCCTGCAAATGTTTATTCTGGGTCTGAGATTTTTACAAAAATACTTTTAACAAAAAGCAAATATTTAAGATTTTTAACTATAATTAATTAATATTTCTAGTACATCAAAGTAAACATTCCAGCGAATATTTCGAAACCATAAAATTGTAATTGATATCTTGAGTGAACGCAATCCGAATTGTTAATGACGTATTAATAACACAATACACCTTTGTCATTGTCGCGGATTAACTAGGAATTAATTAAACTGTCCCTTTTAATCTGTAACGTAATTTTCATCAACGCAATTTGCTAACAGTCCCGTCCGGAAAATCTCTAAAAGGCATGAAATCTCTTTAAACTGTCTTGTCGTGGACCGCTGGTGTTCCTCTACGGCACGGCGCTTCTACAATCAGAGCTTATGCATAAATTTGAATTTTCAATTAAGGATACTTTGAAGAAAATTTTATTAGACATAAAGTGAAACCTTTGGTCTTTTAAGACGAAATACGTATTAAAGCGCAGGTGTGCTGTGGAGTCGTTATTGTATTTAAAGGTTAGAAATAACATGATTAGGATTTTAAAGTGTGTTCTGAACATTATTTAATAAAAATGTGCTGGTTTAATTGATTTGCATATAAATATGTCGTACTGGGCGTCGTAAATGAAAAGACTCATAACATAGAGGAAAATACTGCAGAAGCTGTATAAGATTGTTACCGATACCGCCACCGAATAATACAATGTGTACACTTTTAAAGGAGTGTTTCATAAGGAAAACTCGAACAAAATGTCTCTTTCGAATATTTTAATCTTGATATTGGCATTATACTATTCGCATGTATATTTTCCTATCTGAAAATACTCACATCGATTCCAGATAACAACATGAAATCTATTTATTGTTGGAAAATTATACAAGTCTTTACTTGAAATCATTTTTTTTTTAATATAAGTCGACTCCATAATCTTCTATAGCCGTCCCAAAGGCTGCACCCCAAAACGTCTGAAAGGCGTTCGCGAGATATCTTAAATGAGTTTCGTTATCTCCAGCAAAGAAAATGGGATTAATAGTTAACAGAGATCGCTTCAGCCGCCAAACAACGTTTAAATGCTATGAACCGGTACCCACTACGCCTATTCGCCAAATTTATTGGAGTTGAATTTTCTAGTATTATTTTAGTTTGTGAAAAAAAAAATGAAGTCATGATAAATATTATGATATTTTTAATGATGTAGAATAATACAAATATAATATAGGATTTTATTTAATTATATTATTGTGTAACTCATTTCACCTAAGAGAAACAATATTAAAAAAAATATAAAATAATTATTTTATGTAAGTTGCTTTGTGAATGAATATATTTATCAATTTTTTTTTAATTGTAAAAATAGCATAAATAAGCCTACTTCATAGTTTTAAATTAGAATAGACATTTACTTATCCGGTACAATCTTGGGATTTCCGTATAAATTAACTTTCCAAATTCCATCAAAACATCACGATGTCTAACAAAAAGGTATTTCAGATGACGACCTTCCTGCAGACTAAGGTCTCTCATGGTAAATAATGAAACAATACATCGACCACATTATTCTTTCAAGCACCTGCAACGGCGGGGTATCATGTCTACCGCAATAGTAATGCAAAATTCAGCAGGGAGGGCGAATGGTCACACAACGGCCGAGGAAACTTCCTTCGGTGTGGAAGCTTTATGCAAAATGACCTTAGTCTATAAAGCGGCCATAAAGGGCTCGCATACAAAGAATGCAAAGTGAGCTACGCCGTAAACTCGGCTAACCTCTCCACGGTGTCCTTTACGATAGATTTATATTCATGACACTATCTCTAGCACGTAAAATTTCGGGCAATGTCGATCCAGAAGCAGGCATATGTAATTTTGTTTGAATAAGTAAAGAAGGGTAAGGACAAAGGCTATTTGATCTTTTCTGTCTCCGCTCGAGTAAGAATAAATAAATTCGCCCGCGGACTGGTTTATGTGATATATCATAAATGGATTTCGAAGGATAGTGTGTTATGGGATTATTGAGTCCCCTAGACGCCGCCTGAAGTATGTAGGCGCATTATCTTAGTCCCCAGAGATAATCTAATACGTCGCGTATCCGGCAGGTAACTACTCCACAGCGTTTTGCTCATTTAATAAGGAAAGATATACCAACCAGGATGTTTGAAAATTGAATTATTTATACTTAGCACAATATGGTTCAAGAAACAAGCATTTATTAATGTTGCCAAGAATAAAATACATCAAAATGCATGAAATCTAAAGGTATGTTTCTGTATTTAACGTATTTTATAGTTTGAAACGTAAACATTTTTCTAGCACTAAACGTACGCAGAGAGGGAAATTAATACAAAAATAAATATTTACTACATGCGCGGAGGCTTGCAAATGGCAGCGTTTATATTAAGCGTCCTTCATAAAACCAAATGAATATTTTCAAAAAGCAATTTCGTCCACTTTTACGAGTAGTTAGCTGTGGTATGTTTTATTGCGGCAAGCGCATTCGGCCTTCGACTAAACCGACAAACAGTTAATCATTCAACGTCAACGACTACATAACGTTTTATTGCGCAGACGTCTGTGAAAAAAGAAGTACAATACGACGTCGTAAACGCTTAGACTGGATTTAATTCGGACAGCCTTTTCATAAATATTTATACGCCAGTGTGTAAAATATGTTTAAGAATCTACGGCGGGGCTCGCGGCGGCTCGTGACAGCCACTCCGAAACACACGAGGATACGGAATAAATAAAAAAATGCACGTACAAACCACTTAAAATAAAACCTTACGTTTACAACTGGAAGCCGCAGTTTATCTTTGTTATAACATTTCTCTTGTTCGTACTTGGCGCTAATACCCAACGTACCGACTTAAACGTATACATGTATCCGTTTTGTAAGTACGCGACTTCTTTATGAGTAATGCGATTGTTTTTTATTCCCAGTACGTGCTGCGTCGGTGACATTTTTAAACTGGGTGTTAAACCATGGGTTAAAAGAAAAAGTACAAATACACTATCTATAATATTTTTTGTTAGTAAAACTTTTTTACTTGTTGAAGCAAGCGAATCGTCAAGTTAAAATTATTCATCACCCTATGAATAACTTTAACATCTGGGAAATATACGTTGTAAACATTTAATGAATTAAAAGGAAATGTCAATAAAGAGTACTGACTATATACTTCCCGGCGTTAACCCTTGCTGAATAAAAGAAAGTAGTATAATTGGCCCCGTTTTTCCTTGAGTTAAAGACCACTAGATCGCGTCAATCCACTATGAAATATATTAGAGGCACAGCCTAGTTCAAAATTGATATATTCTGTTAATATTAAACTAATCTCTACTCAAATCTGGACGCCTGTGGAAATTTTAATAGCACAACAACTTTTAATTCCGCCCTTTATGATCAAATTTTACTGTTGATGGAGAGCAGACAAGGTAAATTGGATACTTAAATAAATACACCTACATAGCTTATACTTAAAAGGTCTATTAGCGGCCTGCTTCGAATTTTCCCGAAAAATTCAAAGTAAAAAGTCGTAAAATGTGATGTAGCAAAGAGTTTGATATCTTTTTATCCGAGGTAATCTCTTTTCCGTTATTAATTTTTAGAGGATACGTCAGAGCTTAAAGTAAAAGAAAATGTTTTCTTTACTGCAAATACTAATTTAATTAATTTTAGATACAAAAACTAATCAGGATAAAATAAAACTAAACAGATAGAGTCCAAACAAAATACAGCTCTGTAGCAATTTAAAAACTAAACTAAGCTAATAGCGAAAGAATGTCTGTCACAAAAATAAAACTATTTTGGTTGCACAATGTACGGATAGTGAACAATATTAACCATCTGTTATCTTTAATTAAATCAAATGATTCGTATAATTAAACAACGTTTAGCGTAAATCCCGTCGACCGCTGCATTAAAATTTTGTTATTCACAACAACAATGAAAATGAGAACCGACCACAATTTACGCGCTGCAAATGAAATCTTTGCCAAATTGGTTAACCATTAATTTGGTAATTATTTTTCCGATCACAATGCCTTCTAAATAAGTTGGTTAATAAACTTGCCTTTTATTGTTTGGAAAGATACACTTTTAGTAAAAATATTCTTTACTTAATTGGAATAAGGGCTATTTTATCTAGATACCCGTCACGTAGTCCTTGTGAGTTAGGATAGATGGCGTGCTTTAAGAAATCATTGGGGCATCGGGAACGAAAGAGTGCGATTATTGCACTTAATGGTGTAGTTTTGTTTCACCGGAATGAACTTTCAGTTTAGTCAAAGGATTCAACATTAATGTACCCAAATTAAAAAAAAATTAACGGCTTCACCTGGATAAAGAGTACTGTAAAGATGATGAAACATCGTAATAATGATTCAATTAAGTATGTTAGAGATCGGCGTTATTTTATAATATAGGTGCAAGTATTGATCGACATTTTATTGAAGTTAATTTATCGACACTGAATTTAGAATTACGAACTACATTTAGCATTAAATTACGCATTTTGGCTCTGGCTTAAAAAATATTATAACAATTAAAAGTTGAAGCCTTATACTCGTAGTTATTATTAATCTGAAATTCTGTATTAATTGCTACTGGATTGATCTGGATTGATCTGGATTGATTGTCTATCCGCATTGCGTCATACCAACGGACTGTGGTGGTATCAAAAATAACTTTACCAAAGAGACAATCTATTGTAAGATTGCCTGTAGGGGCTTTTTTCAGCAAATAAGATTTTGTACTTTTCCAATTTCGTTCTTAATATTTAAAACCATTTTAACAATGACACATTACCAAGACGTTAAACGTTTTTCGTTCAAATAAAACCCATCTACGTGATTACTGAGTTCATTGAACTTAAATACAGATTAGATGGAGTATTCTGCTTATCTGTTCTATAAGAGATTTAATTAACAAATGGTTGCAAAGTAGTCTTATATCTTATGTGTGAGAGATAAAAACATAATATTAATAGGTGAAAATGGCGATAGGCTCGTGGATCACATCGTGGGACGAAACACACAAGGCGAAACTTATGTGTCCTGGTAGCACCTCTGCCTACTCCTTCTGGGAAAAAGGCGTGAGTTTATGTATGTATGTATGAAAATTTGAACGCATATCTTTGAAAATATGGAGTATACTTGTTTTATTGATGGCTCCGATTATTATTATTACCTCACTTAAGCCTGCTATAATTGAATTAAATATATCATCGATTTAAAAATAACAAGCACGAACGCCTATTATTAAGACTATAGATATCATATATGGAAGTACATTTAAAAATAACGAGCACAAACGCCTATTATTAAGACTTACTTTGATACTCTGGCAATTGTGTCAATACAAGCGTATCCTAAGCAATAGAGGGATTTAATTGGCGGAAAAGAACGAACGTGAATTATGTCACGTTTCTCCTTTACACCGATACTTATATACAAGTCCTTTCATAAAGGTTCATCATACGCGTGTATAAATGGTAAAGCTCATAATTAGAGTAAAAGCGTCCCACAGATTTGCGACGGTGTGTACGCATCTCAAAGAACACTTACAATAGGTAATGTACTTAACGCGCGGTAGTGCCTAGTATCGTCATTACTTTGAGGCGTCAAAAAGAACACAGACGTGTGTGGAGACTTTGGACTACTTTCTTTAAAGTTATAGTAAGTATAAACCTTTTGTTTTGTAAACACATTCTATTTTTTTTAATTTAAATATAAAATAGGCAAGAAAATGTATAAATATAATAATAACAACTAATAGAGACGCTGGCGCAAAGCGCTGTACGGACTAATTCCTATAAACACTTCGTTCAATATTTCGTAATACAGTATGTTTTATAGTTTTTAAAATAATAGATTGCATTAAATAGAGATAGCTCTATCCTTTAAAGTCAAATGTAAGAACAGGTGGAGACTCACCATTGAGACGAATCTAATGACACCTCACGTTTTGAAATCTGTCAAATAGTTTAAGCCTTAGAGCAACATAAATAAAATAAAATTTACACACATATGCATAAAAACCAATACACCCCAACTCCAGCCGGGTTTACACAAAAAATAAACACACAACTAAAATAACCCGAAAATGTTTCAACACAATGACGTCTCCACATATTGACGGGTCGTTCTCACCCCTGTAAGATAAAGTACATTTGGATAAATGGAAGAGCGTAGCATCCTCCAGCCGGTTGGGCACTCCGAGCTAAACGACAGTCTTAATTTTCCCAAAGTAATAATTAAGAGTGAAGGTTCGTGGGGCAAGAAACTCCATCCAAGGAAACTGGTGCTAAATTTTTAAACAAGCTTTAAGTACAAAGTCCGATACGTTCAAAGTTGATTACGTTAATAAATAAAAAGTCTACCGTCGCTTGAAAGTTGTTTACAAAAAATCAAAAGTGAATAGTGGGGCTTCATTTTTGAGAATATTTTTTAGTCATTTTTTTAAAATTGTTTTGACATTATGAGTTTGTTTAAGTTATGGAGATGTAGTTTATTGGGATAGTTAAGATTGGCAGTCATTTTAATCTGTGGAATATTTATAAACAACAGTATTATTTAACAACATTCGGTGGTCGTATAATCAATCGTATAAGCACATAAAATAAAACTGTTGTTTGAATAAAGATTTGGAAAAACTCTGTCATTTAAGTAATGAAAAACAAAATAATTATATAGAAAAAAAGACTCGTATTTCCGCCGAATAGAATACTAAAACTGTCACAACTACAATATTAAAATGAATAATAAATATTGAAAAATATATACTTCACCTCTGCCACGAATAATTTATTAAATACTTGAGTGAAGCAAACAGGTGTTCCAAAAATTGGGTCTCATTACGCGCGAAGAATATTTCGTGATAATTAAACAAGAGTTTTAGGAGGGTCCTTCAATTTAGGTGATATAAATTGTTCATGAACTACACCGGCCAACTCGATTACTAATTCATAGAAATCGTAAAACTTTTGCCAAACAACTGTTCCCTTTTAAACATTTCCACGTTAGCTATTTCTTACCTAAACTTTCCTAGTATAATTGAACCCCTTTTTAACTACTCTGTTAAGACGTTTTGATGTAAATATTAATTCTAAATTTAACTTGGTTCCGTGTTTTAACCTTAACGCATCTTATGCTATAACTTCTAAACTTAAAACGTGAAGGATAGTGTTTTTTGCCTCAAGTGCTTATTTTAACCTACATACCATCTAAGAGGTAAGAGGGGATGGGCACCCTCTGACATATTTGGGGTGGAAATAATTTTGACAAAATATTGTGGCAATCACCTTAGCTTCTCCTTTCGGGATATAGTCGTCCTTTATGTATATTCGCATATGTGTATATGTTACCGGTATATTGTCAAAGCCGTGATATTATAATTTCACTACATATATTATTAATAAACGGAAGATTGTCAATTGACTTCATTTTAATTACTTGAGTTCATATTGACTTAATTTTATTTAAAATGGAAATAAACTAACCTAACCTAACCGAACGATTGTTTCTTTGCGGTAACTCAATGCGGTACTTCACTCATAATACACCTAGATTTTACAATTTTTAGATTGTGATTCAACAGTTTCACTTCGATAGATTACAATCTACTGAAAAATAATGCGTTAAATTGTAAGCAGTATGTTATGGTTCACAATCTTTCGACAGTTCACAATCTCGCGAGATAGATTGTAATGTAACGGTATTTACAATTTTACGATGACATAATATATATTATGTCCCTACAGCATTATTCTTTAAACAATAGGAAGCGTTAAAATCAACTCACAGATAGAACAATCTCAGCAATTTAAAAATAACAGCGACCAACGCGACGCTCGTGTATAACGTGCTCTCTGAACGGACGGATTCGAGATTTGAGTCAATACGAGACACACTCCATTTATGCTCCGGAGTGAGGTCAGTGGAGCGAAGTTATCTCACTGTGTTAGCTGATGTACTCTGAAACAAGGAATCGAAGATAACTGTCCTTTGGAGGATTATTCAAATTATTGTAGTATTAAACGGGTGCTGGTGCAAGAAGAATTTGTCGTTCCGTAGAGTCGAAGCTTATTTAACTTAATTACTTTATGATTTAACATTTATGGATAGCATCTTAAGGCTCGTACTCTCCATTGTAAAAAAACCTGTGCCCAGCAGTGGGACGTGTATGGTTTATAGAGATACATATCCTACATACATACAGATACAGATACATACAGATCCTAAAGTTAGGTAATACTTTTTTACAAAAATACACAGGAATAAGTTGCTAAATTAGAGAATCTTATTTACAATCTCAAGACTTAAATTTTTGTTTACCCTTGTACTAATCTGTCAATGAGACCTTATTTACCCCGTAGTAATTGACGCGCTTTCAATTAAGCGACAGACTCCCCTAGTTCAAGTAATACGAGTTATTAATTATATAAGAAGCTGGCATCATTGCTTGAATTAGCCGGTTAATTTATTTGAATATTTGCTCTCTAGATTCACTCTAATTAACTTAGTGATTGCGAAAGATACGAATCGCCCTCTCGCGGGCAAAAACTCCACAACTCTGATCATAATCTTGCTTTATGTTTAAATGAACTCGCTGAGTATTCGCCGGATTTAATTTCAAAGGATTCACTTCAATTTTCGACTCAGACGTGTCAAGGTGAAAGTTAATACAGGAAATGTTCGCGTGCATTTGTTAATTGAAACACATGCTAATAATGATAAACAAAAGTCAACGTCCGTTTAAAAAACCTTAATTAAAAAATGTATGTTTCACCAATTTTAAAGCATTAACTTTTAATCTTTTCAGCTAAACAAATATATCTTTCACTTCATGTTTTAAAATAACTATGGCTCTTGCTTGAGTTGATCCTTGTTTTATTTAGAAAGATAAGGTTAATAAACTAGATTGTACATTCTAATTTATACTAATTAATAGCGCAAAAAAGATACTGAAGGAGCAAAGCATACCGAGAAGTGCAGCGTGGGACGTGTACAGTCAGTTTTATTGTAGAACCACTGTGTCATGCAGGTATAATAACAGTCAAACCGCGTCATTCGAAGCCCAATTAGTGACCTGAAAATTCTGAAATAATTGCACTAGCCGTCAATCAACAACATCTAGGCATAGTAAATTAAATTAGATGATAATTGCAGCATCACCATGACTACACTTAATGTGACTTGAGCTGATAAAGATTGATGTGGGTCTGTATTTTATTATTTTCCAAACACCGCTGTATTTTCAAATCAGCACAATCAACAAGCAAGTACATTAACATAAGCTGAAGCAACGAGACTTTGTAATTTTACTTATCAACGCGCCCAGCTCCCAATTGCAGAACGCACTTCGAGTAATTAACGAATTCACTTTCTTCCCCTCATTCCTTGGTACTTTGACAAAATTACTGCTCTTTTGGACTGTGAACATGGTTACTAAACGATATTACCCTGGAGTAAAACTTTGATTTGTTCAGTCATTAACAGGGGTGTTTTTTTTTAATTTCCGCTCATGGACAGTAGTAAAACCAAACCACATCATGATTTACAAAGCAAATTTATTTACGCTTGGGATTCCACTGCGCTCACCATCCTGAGACAAAAGATGTTAAGTCTTATTATGTCCAGTGGTTACTCTGGCTTCAATGTTCTTCAAACTGGAGCACAACAGCGCATTGTCACTGCTGTTTGGCGGGAGAAACAGATATTTCGGTAGTACCTACACACGTGGCCTCTCACATAATTATGAGAGACCTGCTCAGTATGTTCACATGGAAAATAATGTTGCCATTGCCAACATTGTATAGATTGAAGTTAGAAAATGAGCTGATGAAGATACGAAAGGTAAAAATAACAAGATCTAGGATATGCTATTGAAATTTTGTCAGCAGTGCCTACAACTCGTGATAATCATCATATACCGATTAATATTGTTTCCCGAATCGCCATATTGTTTACCGTGAATGCTGCTTTATCATATACCGCATTTCCTGTGGTTGACGTTTAATCAACCCATATGAAGTTTACGTACACCGACTAGGTATTCCGATTAATGTTAGCTAATCTACTCTCACGTGAAACTTGAAATCGATTAAGCTGAATTTAGTAGTTATTTCATTGTATAAATTAGTGATTTAACTTTTTAAAACCAGAAGATTTAAATATACAAGGTAACCAATCCTAGACTAGGCCAACGCATTGAACTAAAAGGCTAATGAACATGCCCTAAAAAGGTCTCTGAGCCAGACACTAACGAAGAATAAAATCATATTGTGAGGCGCAAGAAGAGGAAAAGCAAAGAAGCAAACGGTTCATTTGAAGGCATTATACGTGCATTGTCGGTTCTAGAGAATAAATTGCAGAAAGAGAGGCGAAAAATGTTAGATGTAATTAGGCATCTGGCTTTTTCTCTACCCAGACAAAACACGCAAGCTTTACTCGTTTGTTTTAGTGCCACCGTGCCACTGCCCCGAAATAATCCTTTGAAGATAAATTCAATAGCCTATACTACAGCTTGAGGCAATGGAATCAACTACGAATGCTTCAAAATTCATGTTGAAACAAGTCTGTATGTACGATCGTAAGCAATTTGTAGATTGGCGAGTCAGATAGCAAAGAGAGGTCGATTGTAAATTATCTAGTCGTAATACGTGTTGTTCGCTCCCGGGACATTTGTAAGGAAACCACTTGTTTTCTATTGATGGCACCTATTCATTTAGAACTTGCGCATAAATAATTCAGTTTGAACAAATCGTTTACTCGATCTCGATATTTATTAGATTCTGATCTGCATTTAAGTGGAGATGCAGAAGCGAGGCAAAAAATAAATTTTAAATTGTATTGCCATTGAATAGAGAGATAATAAATTGGTTATGGTAATTTATTGTTTTTGTGTCAAATACGTTCATAAATCGATTTTAAATAGTACATTTAAGGTTTACCTTGCATTGAATGTGCAAAAATTACAGCATATCGTTATAAACAGTGCGAAGTAAAAATGTATAAAAACATTTTGTTAATTTAATAACAAAGTTAATCCGCTGTCAAAATTATTTGACGATATGACAACCACAAAGCAATGAGATCCGAAATCTCTAATTTACACAGATTAATGATTTGCATGAAACAATCGAAATGATCACATTGTACGAGCTTAATCAGGCATTGTATGTGATCAAATGAACCGTACCTTGCGCTCGCGTATATTAAATTTTCAGTTTGCTTTGATACTGTCCAAATGAATTATTACACGTTTGTGATTAACTTAGTATACCGGAATAAATTATATTAAATGATGTGTTCGCGCAACCAACTTCAATAAATGACAGCTAATGTTTATTTTCTATTCAAACGATACATCGACTATCACGCGTCAGGTTGGCATTGTGCAATCGACGCGCCATTCAATAGCCATAGATAAACGAAGCATGGGAATAATAGTGTCAGTAAATGTTAGTAATATTAATAATGCAAACAATGCAATGTGTGTTTTTTGAAGAACATTGTAGCCAGAGTAATTACTGGGATAATATGAGACTTAACATCTTCTGTCTCAGGATGGGGAGCGCAGTGGAATGCCAAACATTGCTTTGTAATTCACGGTGTTGATTGGTTTTGCTACTGTCCATGAGCAGTCATATCGCTTACCATCAGGCGAATGGCATGCTCGTCTCGCCACTCATCGTACTAAAAAACCAAACTTTTACGCAAATATTTAAAAAAATCCAAAAAATTATAATGATAGACAGCTACAGGACTTTAAAATGTTGACAATAACCATGTGGTGCGCGATAAAACCATTCTGCCTGACTGACCAAAGGTTCCGTTCCAAAAATACGCGCTCAAATCGCGGAAGTGTTCAACGAAGCAAGTCAAGTCAAATAGGCGTTGCGTGTATCGAAAGACTCCAATAAGGGACGGGTAATAACCATTCGATACGACTGTATTAATCTCGTACTAATGTGGTGTTCCATGCCCTCTGGCGAACAGAACTAAACTCAGTTATATTGATGAGCCCGCTTTGTCTACGTCGCTTGGCCATTTCGTCTGTGTAACTTTAACGTGTTGTTGCGAATGGATGCGACCTTTCCGAATCGCCGCCGAAGGGGTCTTGCTTTAATTCTATGGAGATTCGAGCGTAATTTGGATCCAAAGGACATAAATCACGCGGTAGTTGTTCTGTTCGCAGTGTGTTAGCTGATGGTCTACTAATGTTTACTGCAAGTTTATTGGAGGGAATTTTATTTGTCTTGTTTCCCTTTTAATGTGGGTTACAATTAGTACCCGCAAGATATTTAGAAATAAATTGACACAGGTTTTATTACTTAGTTTTATCAACAGGTAAATTATACAGGGTATATCAAGACTGCGACCGAAAACGAAGCCGGGTGGTAGTTTTAGTGGTTACAGACACAATGCAAATAAAAATTTCACAAAATAAGCGACAGATTTTTTTTGGTGTTTTTTGAAAATCATTGTGTTTGGGTAGTAAATACCTAGCTATTGCGAAAATAGTAATTTAAACCCTATCGTACCATTGCGTCTTAAAAAATAAAAAGGTGTACATAATTATTTTAGGAAAACTATGTATTTATCACCCAAATACGACAATAAGTAAAAAATTACCAAAAAAAAGTTGACGATTTTTTTTGCGAAATTTCTAGTTGCATTATGTCTGAAGTCACTAATACTATCACCTGGCTTCGTTTTCGGTCGCGGTCTTGATATACCCTGTATTCGAAGTTTCACTAGGTACAGTCTACCAATATTACGTAAAGGTACTAAGTCTCTTTTTACGGGACGAAAGCTGTTAATCTCCCTTTCCCATACTTTGAGGGCGGCCGATAGGGTTATGGCACCAGCTTTGCTGCTCGGTTCGTTTACGGATATTTTGAACGGCTGAATCTTTTGTAAGTTCTACACCAACATACCGGCTATATTCCTTGGAAATCTAACCCAGGGTGAGAAGCGCTTTTTTCTGTACGTGGTATGACGCCACGTGCTCTATCTTCCATCTCAAGTTAGTGATGAGTCACCAACCCAGCAATGTGATTTAGCATATGGTCAATGACTTGGCTGAACAACTAATGCTATTCCCAAATGGTAATAACTTATAACTATGCTTTAGTTACCAATCAAAGTAAGGAAAGGCGTAAAATTCTCGTCATGAAACTCAAGTGGTTTCTTTGATATTTGAAACCACACTGTGATGTGGTAGTCTGGAGGATCAGCGCTGTGCTATTCGTATTGAGAAATACGAAAATGGTATAACAAACACACATCTGTGTGTTTGTTTTTGTATTCCTCAATACGAATTATTCGCATAACTTAAGTCGGTATAATTCTTTTGCATGGAGAAAATATTGCTATTGCTATTCGTTATTAGGTCAAAATTTCATTTATAAACAGATGCAGTTTAATCAACATACCGCACCAGTGTAAAAAAATCCGTGACACAAGTGAACCTGTATCAATATCGCCAATTAATTCATCAAGCCACCCTTTGGAATTTCATCAATATTGTGAGAGTGACCAGCACTTCTCTTTGGCCCATCCAACACAACAGCGAGATTTTATTCATGCGCAAGCGTTTATCACTCAATCAAATTACATTTCACACTTAAAACAATTTACTTTTGTTGCCGAAATTTAAAGTTTTACAGAAAAAAATAATTTAACAAAATAATTTCAGTTTGTTTTAACCTGACCCCTTTTTAATAAAGAGAAAGATGTTTGCTAAATACTTGACAACAAATTACTGAGGCACGTGAAATTCAAATTAAGATTGTACCCGCTACTGTACACCCCTCATCAAACTCACGTGGGCGTGACTAATTCTAAACCGGTCTCGGCTTGTAGTTTAAGCATTGATAAAACTATTGCAGTTAATTACTGATCCCTGAATAGCGGTCTGCTTGTGGCCTACATCTCTTTTGCTGAAGAATTCAGCGTTCGCGTAATCAACAGCGAGAACTATTCAAATGATGAATTTGAGGTAGCAACGTCATTGCCGCCTATTGATGTCGGTAATGTTTTAACTTTGAGCTGGGTTTTGATCAGTAACAAAGCATCTCAAGTCAAGTATCAAAATTATTCTATGACACAAGCGTTCCCGTGGCAGGCTCATTCTTCTCTAGTGAATACCGGGAGGTAGAAAAATAAATACTGAGTCTAAATGATGGTGAACATTTTAATAGATTCAATACATTATTTATTTTGGAAGTGGTAGAACTACGCTGTTGTCAGTGAAGACTCAGTATGAACGGGCAGACTCATCTGGGGCGGTACCACTGTCTCACAGGAAATCATCGTAAAGCGACAGCTTAGCTGTTGCGTTTCGTACGGTAAGTGAGGTTGCCGGATGCCGAATCCCCATTGTTCTTCCCATCTTTTTTCCTTCCCGCTTCTCTCTCGATCTGATGGGCCGGCAACGCATCCAGGCGTTGTGGATGTTCATAGGCGACAGTGATCACTTGCCATCAGGTGACCTGTTTGCTCGTTTGTCGGTTTCATTTCGGTCGGTTTTTCTATTTTATCACATTTAAAATTCTTCAATTGAACAAAATAATGTACATGGAATAAAGGATTCCTCCCACAAATTCGTTTGTTAAATGATATACAAATCGCAATTTAAATCCAAATCCCTAATAAGAATCCGCAAATTGGACAGTCGGGAAATAAAACAAATCAAAGTTTGGACCGCAGAATAAAATAAAACAGGCATGTGTCGTGGCTACATTCGAATCGTTCCACTCCGCTTGGTTTAACCCCAAAGCGGCATACGTTTTCATAACGTTTCGAAAAGCTTTTTATCTGAGAGCAAAGCCGTCGATAATGATGGTCACAACTAGAGCCGCCACACTTTCATTAAGTTTTCTAGTCCACAAACGTTGTATTAAATCCGCAACCCTCAGGCTCCGTGTGACAAGGGCGGAGAAACACTTTGTGGGCCATAGAAAGAGACAAAAGGCTCTTATTCGTTCCCGCACTTGATCCTATTTATCATGCGCGGGACTTATTAAAGCGGCCAACACGCGTGTTGTTACTTTACAGCGAAACTTTAAAGTGGATATGGAAAACTTGGAGTCGAATAGTTTGCGAGTGCGGACCACTCGATACTTGCTCGTAATTTATGAACTGCTTCGGCAGTGGCAAATCTTTCGAGAAATAAATTACTCCGTACAGTCATTTAATTTGTAGCTAGTGCGACCCTCAATTTTGCATTTACAAATAAGCTCAAATGTTTGTACATATGAGAAACGAGCAAATATTTATCCGAATATTAAATAAGCTTGTAATGGTAACGTGCAATGCACAAAATATTATTTTTAATATAGTGCAGATTAAGCAAACAAAAACAAGCCCGACTCGACGCCCTCCAACGTCCGACAGATTGCTTTCGCTATTCATATGTAGATTGCAACAAAAAATCCAATAAACAAGACGCGGGGTACTCACGTCTCCCCTCCCATCATTATTGAAAAGAATGTTAACAGTGCACCCGGCTTATCCTGGGGTCGTTTTACCAAAAGAGTTAGACTAACGAATGGCCACCCTACAGGGCATGAGTGAGTCTCTCGTTACGCTTGACACTTCAATTCGGCTTAAATTCAGTTACGAATTTAAATTCTCCGGCAGCGTCTGTGCGGATCTTGGTTGAGCTATTTTAAAAAGAACTGATTTCAATAAAGTAACATTCAAAGGACACACGATCTCTTACAAATTTTATTACTTTTTATGGAATATTTTTGTCGAGTGCTGGTATTTTACTCATAACGAGTTAATCTAGCCTGATTTATTTACTGGTACTATTAGAAAAGTCAATTGAGAATCAAAGTAACTAAGTATTATATCATTAATAATTTATTTATAAATATGAGGATATTATGAATTTTATAGACTATCAGGTGGCAAACATACTTTATCTTGCAGTTACGTTATAATATTTTAAGCTTTTCTTTAATTTTCTTTTTTATATTTCTTATTACTTTATCTACCCTTAAAAAACTAAAATCTGTCACCACTATATCAACGTAAAATAAGATTATTATTTTTTAGTTTCAAGGCATGTACAAAAATCAAGACATCTTTTGTAGTCGAAAGTGATTTATGCCCATTCTCCCCCATCGTAACCCGAAAGACATAAAGATAAGTTGCTGCTACTATCGATATCGCTCAGGTATTGATGACAGATCTAACGGCGGTATTCCAAGCATTCGCATATTAGCCCACAACGGGCTACCATTTTTCCACTTCCATGCCGCTTAGCACAACTTCAGAGAGGTGGATTCATATTGCCGCAGCGGATGCGTTTGTTTTGTTCAAATTTATTTTATCAAGTAAACGTTCGCTTTCTGCCCAGTGGGCCGGAGCTAATATCCAGTAATGCGGGCAGAGTACGCCCTCACTGTGCACCTAGAGGTACCGCAATGACGACTAATGAGTGGAGTTATTCGTTTAATTATTTTCGTACTGCCAAGGTTTACTGAACATTTTAATTATGTGCACTGAGTTGTGCATCTCAATTTAGGGCTCCAAGTTGCTACAAATTTCATGCAACAAGGATCAATTTCAGAAAAGAAATTCCAAATTTAAAATTGTTTCGAGACCGCTCTAGGTTGAGACGCAACAGACAGCCGATGCGAAACAAAACGCTTCCAGCGAACAATGATATGACACTAACCGTCAGGTCGGCCGAGCTCGTCGTGGCTCCAATTTTAAAAAGCGCTTAATTAACCGGCGGAATTTAAGCCTCAAAAATGCACGAAATCTTTTGTTTTCCTACGTAAATACGTATGCTTTAATTTTTCCTATTTAAAACAATATTTTAATGGTGCGGTTTTGTTAATTCTTTTATTTTATTAAAATGTGGAACAATTTTATTTTCAGACAGTAAAATACAATTTTGATTTTGTGACAATAAGCGGTTTATGCCATTGCTTTTTAATAGTAAAATTTATTGAAACATGACACACTAAAGTCAAACCCATTAAAAATTTTAAAATAAGTTGCATATATTTTTAATCTAGATTAAAAAGGGAACGTTCATCATAAATTGAATGGTCATTAATAACAAAAATAGTACACAATAAACAAATTGCAGAATCACGCGTCGCATAACATTTCACTGAGAGTGCGCTTGGTGATTAATCGTGTTTTCATTAGCGTCGCATCCAAAATGACATAGTTATGAATCGCCAGTTCAATCAACTCGGTTTCAATAACAATTTTTCATTCTCAGTTGAGTTTTATTAATAATATCAAAGGATCTGTTTTAATAGTAGGGGACTTAAATCTTAACAGTGCTTCTAAACCAGTAAACCACTATTATGGCTACTTTTTATCTTTTTGCAAACTGTCAGAGATTAATGTAATTAATAACTTGAAAGGAGGAATACTAGATGTTGTTTTAATTAGGGAAAATTCCGATATAAAGCATATGAATGTTCAGCTAGTAGAGGGATTAGTGCCGCCAGATGTCTACCATCCTCCTCTGGGTATAAGGATTGGAGTCGTTACAGCTCATTGCTCAGATGTCATCAAACCTAGCAATATAAATCCCAATAGAGACTGGAATTTTAAAAATTGTGACTACATTAAACTATATGACTCGCTTGCAAGGGTTTCTTGGACGGATGTACTTGAAATGGGAAATGTGCAGGATTCAACTGACAATTTCTATAACATTGTTTTCGCACTATTTGACAGTTGTATTCCAAGGAAATTACGCAAAACTTCATCAAATAGGCGATATCCCGTCTGGTTTAATAAAGACATAATTAATGATATTAAATTAAAACTAAAATTACATTCAAACTGGAAGAGGAAAAATTGTCTAAAGTCTTACGAAGAATTTTCAAATCTAAGAGCTTCACTAAAGACCCGCATATCAGTTGCTTACGATAACTATCTTAATTTTATTGAAGATAACGTTAAATCCAAGCCTCGTAAATTTTGGGAGCACATATCAAGTCTCCGATCTAAGGGAGGTTTTGAGCAAACTGTGACCTATAAAGGTGAAACATTTACTGGCATTAATGCCTCGAATGCATTTGCAAACTTTTTTAGTAGTGTATATCTATCTAACGAACCACAATTAAATGTAGATAATGTGATTCAAAATGATAAAACACACGATAGTAAATATGTTAACTTGAAATCGATTACATTTAGCGACATTTATGCCAGCATTAAAAAAATCAAACCCAGTTGTTCTACGGGACCGGACAACATACCAACGTGGTTTATCAAAGATATGAAAGAGTTTTTAATTCACCCACTGAGTCATATTTATAATTTAGCACTAACCACCGGAGTTTATCCTGCACAATGGAAATTGTCCAGAGTCACACCAATTCCAAAATCGTCGAATAAAGCATCTGTTGAAGAGTATAGACCTATTTCAATATTGTCAACACCAGCAAAAGTTTTCGAAAATATAATTCACAAAGAAATTTATAAGCAAGTGGCCCCAT
This sequence comes from Deilephila elpenor, assembly GCA_949752805.1. NCBI lineage: Eukaryota > Metazoa > Arthropoda > Insecta > Lepidoptera > Sphingidae > Deilephila > Deilephila elpenor. The sequence goes on from OX457108.1 coordinate 6,509,636, forward strand.
TTCTATGTAACGAACAGCACGGTTTTCGAGAAAAAAGGTCTGTAGATACTAATCTACTCACAGTTGTTGACTATATATCGGCTCGTTTGGATAGGAGAGGACAGGTAGATGTGTTGTACTTTGACTTCCGCAAGGCCTTTGATCGCGTTGATAATGATATCCTTCTGATGAAGCTTAATAACATAGGTTTTACCCCTGGACTTCTGAAGTTAATAGCTCATTATTTAAAGGATCGAAAGCAATATGTTAGACTCGGTATGTACGAATCACAAACCTATCGCACAAAATCAGGTGTGAGTCAGGGCTCTATACTTGGACCCCTCCTTTTTATTTTGATGATTAATGATCTTCCCTCCGTTATAAGTCACGCGAAATGTCTCCTTTACGCTGACGATTTAAAATTAATGTTCGAAATACGGTCTGTAGACGATTGTTTGAAACTGCAAGATGATGTCAATGCAGTCTATGAATGGTCAATCGCGAACAAAATGGAATTTAATCCATCTAAATGTTACGCCATGACATTCGGTCGAATGTCCCATCCAATAACTTTTAAATACCAATTAAATAGCGATGATGTCACCAGATGTACATCTATGAAAGATCTGGGTGTGACATTCGACCGAAAGCTAACATTTCATGACCACATTATTACAGTAGCTAAGGAGTCCTTCTCGAGGCTGGGTTTCGTACTAAGAAACTCCAGGGAATTTAAAAGCGACTGTGTTGTCAGACTCTTGTTTAATGCGCTTGTCCGCAGTAAACTGGAAACAAGTTCTTGTGTATGGCACCCATATGAAAGCACGTATGCCCTTCTATTGGAAAAGGTGCAAAAGGCTTTTTTGCGGTACAATTATAAATTAAAATATAGTACATATCCTTTTATGTACCCAACCAAATTTCTTTTAGGTTGTTTGGGTTACAATAGCCTTGAAGTAAGAAGAACCAGAGATCAAATTATAACCATGTGCAAGATTCTCCTTGGTAGAATTGATGCACCGGATCTGAGCTCTGAGTTGTCACGACTTTATGTCCCTAATAATTATCTGCGTGGCAGAAGTCACAAATTATTTTCCGTACCAGCATGTCGAACAATTGCTCGTGCCAGGTCTCCTATTCCGCGTGTTCTTGCAGCGCTAAATGCCCTCCTCGATACAAATTCCAAAGTTGATTTGTTTACTGATGAATGGACAGTTATCTTGTCAGCGTGTGTGGAATACTGTGAGAAGATTTGTAAATAGCCTTTCACGGTGGTTAATAAATTATAAATCAGAGGTTTGTTTAATATTTATTAGGATTTTAGTTTTTTTTTTTTTCTGTTTTTTTGTTTTTCGTGAACTTAGTTACTATAGTTTATATATTTTTTATTACCACACTGTTTTTGTTTTTGTTCATAAATATTGTTTATATTTTGTTGATTTGTCTAGATTTAATATATTAGATTTACTTAGGTTTAAGAATTTAATTGATGTAATTGGTGTATGCCGTTTTGATTAAATTAAAATAAATAAATAAATAAATAAATAAATTCTCGACACAGTAATTAAGTGCTTTTCATAAATATTCTCATGAAATCGCGGGCGTGTGTACAGAATTTTGAATTCTATGAGTTTAGTATTAGGTTTGAAAGTCGTGTTCAATTGGGAAGGTAATGGCAGACTTAAAAGCGACATCCTCAGTAACAAGTGTAAAATATTTTCCCCAATCATTGTACCTGGCGCCCCCTAGGGATATTTCAAGGGTGAATAAGCTCGCATAATGGCAAAGGGTACAATATTTTAAATTTCAATCGCTGCGAGCGGTCTGCCTGCTCCCCGGGGTTCCGAGGAACAAAGATTTCACTCGACGACTTTTACTAAGTGTTATAATAACTTATTATATCGGAAAATGATTTCAAATAAAATCGAAAATTTACGATTTAATATTGATGAAGCTGTATTTTATTTTATTGGATGACGAAGTACCATTTATACAAGATTTACAAGGCCTTAAAGGAAATAAGTACATTTTGGTTTGAATACTGTTTGATTAGAATTTGCTTTTAACATTTAGTAACAAAACGAATAAACAATTAGTCTGCATGAAAACGTGTAACATCATAATTTAGATTGACTCTAATTTATTCAAGTTGAAACCATAACTCATCAGCCTCGTATAGTAAGATTTGGTAAATGAAGGTTAAGAATTATCCAGTTTTGAGCTGTCTATATTTAAAATTTACCACTAACTACAACGGTATAAATACTCATCAAAGCATCGTTGTATAAATATCTTGTTTACTGGCCTGTATTACATCATCATCATCATCATCATCATCATCATCAGCCCGTTGCAGTCCACTGCTGGACATAGGCCTCTCCCAAGGTACGCCACAGAGCCCGGTCTGCTGCTTTACGCATCCAGTCGCTGCCGGCCCTTTTATGCAAGTCGTCCCGCCATCTGGCCAGAGGACGTCCCACGCTACGTTTTCCAAGACGCGGTCTCCACTCCAGAACACGCTTACTCCAGCGGTTATCCGTTCTGCGACATATGTGGCCAGCCCATTGCCACTTCAACATACTAACTTTCAGAGCTATGTCGGTCACCATGGTTCTCTGGCGGATCTCCTCGTTCCGAATTTTGTCCTTCAGAGAAACTCCGAGCATAGCTCTTTCCATAGCACGTTGAGCGACTTTAAGCTTATGGATTAGCCCCACAGTCAGTGTCCACGTCTCGGCTCCGTACGTCATTACAGGGAGGACGCACTGGTTAAACACTTTTGTCTTCAGGCTCTGTGGTATATCCGACGAAAATATGTGGTACAACTTCCTAAACGCTGCCCAGCCCAACTGAATCCTCCTGTCGGCTTCCTTTTCGAAGTTGTGTCTACCCAATTGCATTAATTGCCCGAGATAGATATACTCCTTGACAACTTCGAGAAGCGTGCCATCGATGATAACCGGTCCCGGAGCGACGAGGTCATTAAACATGACCTTCGTCTTGTCTAGGTTCATCCGGAGACCAATTCGTTTGGAGGCTTCATTTAAGCTGTGCAGCATTTCTTGAACTTCCTGCAGCGATTCTGCTATGACTACGATATCATCGGCAAACCTTAAGTGCGAGATGTATTCGCCGTTTATATTGATGCCTCGCCCGTTCCAGTTTAAAGTCTTGAAAACGTCTTCCAATGCATTTGTAAACAGTTTCGGGGATATCACATCCCCCTGTCGTACTCCTCGATGCAATGAAATCGGTCTTGTTTGACTATTCTGTACTTGGACGGACATCGTTGCAGCTTCATACACGCTTCGCAGCACCTCGATGTATCGAAAGTCAACCTGGCACCTCTGCAGGGAGTCCAGAACAGACCAGGTCTCGACGGAGTCAAAGGCCTTCTCATAGTCCACGAAAACGAGACACAGAGGCTGATTATACTCCTGGGTCTTCTGTATAATCTGCCTCAAAGTGTGTATGTGGTCTATGGTGCCAAATCCTCCGCGAAAACCGGCCTGTTCCGGTGGTTGGAAGTCGTCCAACCGTCGCGTCAGCCTATTTGTGACGACCCTCGAAAACAATTTGTAGACGTGGCTCAGGAGCGATATAGGGCGGTAGTTCTTGAGGAGGGTCTTGTCCCCCTTCTTGAAAAATAAAAAAACGGCCTGTATTACGGCTATAATTAAATTACCGTAAACAAAACAGTATACAAAAATTATCTCTTCAATATTTACTTCTTTATCATCTCCGCCATCATTTATAACAGTACGCAATTCCACCTCGAAGACTCAATTAATATTCAGTCCACCCCACCATTCATTTGTATCTAAAATAAATATTAACATTGACAAACGTGGAGCGATCAATCGGTGTTCCAGCAATTCCCCTCCGTACAATTTTTTCAAGATTAATTTAGCAAACGTTATCAACGCCTTGCGATTCCGAATTTGTTACACTAGAATTCACCTTTTCATTCAAATTGGGAAAATTTTATGAGCGGAGCAGATAAAGCACCTATAATCATTATTATAACTCATAAATTTGATTGAAATTCGGTCACATTACGAAAAGCTCTTATCGCGTGCCTGCAGTCGCCTTGAAAAATACCTCCCCAGATTTGAGACGACACGCCGCTTCCGATCGATTTGCGTTTAGTGCCACAATAAAGGTGTTTAATGTCGACATTTACATAGTAAATTTGGCAAAAATATTCGCAGTACATTGATTTTCCTAATAAAGTTCGCTCTGCGAGGAATCCTTGGATGATTTTCCGGTTGGAATAGCATTAACAAAAGAAATGTCAAATGATAATGTAAATATTGAAGATACGAATTTCACGACATTAGTTCGAGCAGTCAGTCAGATGATATAGAAAAGCAGAAAAGAATTATTGTTAAAATATCACAGTTTCTGAAGATAATTTTTATATCAATTTAACCACTGAGTTGATTAGTACAATATTTATGCAATCATCTAGATCATACATTTACAATAACTAACGAATAGAAGAATAGCCTATAATTGTTAAGGAAATTACAGTAAAGGTTGAAAGTGTAACTAAAACATTCAACATTTAAATCCAAAATCGCATAATTATTTACATGCAGACGACCACATTCCTGGCTATATTTATATAATAAGCTGAAGCCGGGCGGTCGTAGCTGCCTAATTATCAAAGCTGTCGGTAAAGTAACTTATGGAGGGTGAATTTTTAATCTCTTTCATTTCAGTCGCATGTTGGATTTCATCAAAAGGTATTTTAATGCAAATTCTTTATTGATTTAAAGCTTAAATATTATGCAGATAGATACAGTTCTGTTCTTTGATGTTGCAATTCAATTCCGTGACCGCATAATAGATAAAATGATGTATGGATGATGGCTGACAAAGAATGGACGAAAGATTGGCGAGTCTCGCTGTGATTTAGAGGAATTAGGCTTTAGTCTACCACGCTAACCTAGTTCGAGGTAAAGCACTTCAGATTTCTTTGAAAATCTTAGGAATCTCTCAGATATCTCTTGATGTTTTCTCTAAAGCGAGATATTAAGATGTCGATTGGGAATTACCATATTTCGATACAAAGCATACAAGCAAGCATTGTAAGTTTGCTTTTGACTTATATTTAATTTTGAACGTACTTGTCGCTTTTATTGAAGTTAACGATGTAATAAATTTAATCGGAAAGGGTTAACTCACTTTGATGAAATTCATTAACCCTTTGACAAAATTCGCAACGGGTACGATATCTAGTAAATTTCAAATATATTTTTTTAACAATGAATGCTAAATTTGATTTAAAAACCTGTTAGAACATTCTAATGGGCTAACACCATATTTTGATATTTTTATTCGGTTATAAAGAGTGAGTATAACATAATGCTCGTAGGTATTGAAATTTAGGTATCTATAGCCAAGAAAATTGAATTCATGCAATGTTAAAAAGCAAGAAAAGGCACTAAGTTTGGCGGTAGATATAAACTCCATCCAAACAATAATTACAAAAACGTATGCTTAGTTCCTTAAAGAGTAGAACTACAAGTCAATAACGTTTTGAAAACCTACCATCACCAGAAAATGAAAGTATTTTGCCAAAGCTACAGAAATAAAATTCACCTTACTTGATTTCGTTATGAATGGGGGAATGTCTACGCGGCATTGTGATGGGACATCGCAGCCAATATGGCGTCTTACACCCCAAGGCCAAAGACGACACGGAAATAAACAAATATCTAGTGAAAATGTATTATAACAAACAAAATAAATCGCATTTAATGAAACAAAGCATTCATGAATCTCCCGGGAAGATCTCGTTAGAGTCTTAATGAATCTATTGAGGGTTCGTGGAGCGAAGCCGGACGTGAAAGAAAAGCGGAGTGGGGGGAGGTTAAAGTTGCGCTAATAATTTGCGTTAGACCCAGCACAGAGTTCACAGTAAAAGGAGAACAGTACAATAACCAATGCCCGGCAAATATCGCAAATATCACCTCTATTACCTACTAAAGAATCTCAACGAATTTTTAATTTTAGACCAGTAAATTCATTTGCAGATGATTGGCACGTGTTTAAGGAATATATTTCTTTAAAGTTCGTTTGAAAGGTCAAGCTATTCGTGAGGTGTTCACACCTACAGTCATTTGTCAGTTTTATTTTAAGGAGCAAAGATTAAGCAAATTCCTTCCTTGATAAAGTTCTGACCAGAGATATGGTATTGTGAAAAAAGCTATACGTGTCTTAGGAAAATTAATAAAGGCTGAATATTTTTATTCATCTTTATTGGCAATTCATCGTTAGTGCTTTTTGACAAGGCAAACATTAGGCAAAATATTAATTTTTCTCCATAGTTAATTCTACTTACTTTAATGGTGAAAAACAACGTATGTAATTGAGGAGAATTTTGATGTTTGCAGAAACAAAGACGTTAACTATATTCATGAAAGACTAGTTTTAACATTATAACCTAAATCAGTAATTTAGTTAGTTCTATTTCTAATCTAAGTACTAAGTCTACTTGCTATACTTTATTCTCGGCCGAGGTCAGGGTACCTTTCCCTGCTTAATCTCCTACACTTCACAATGTTGTCTACAAAAATAATTCTCTATTATAAGACAATAGAGTTACACCTCCCTTGACGACATCAATAACAGTTAGAACAGTGCAGTCAGAACAGTTAAAAAAAATCAAGTCTCGCGCCCAGATTATGTGTCATTACATTTGGTAAAAGACTAATACATTCTATTACTTTTGTATAAGTTCCTTGAACAGTAAATATACAAGTTTAAATAACGATGTATCTCTAAATACGCCGCGACACTCGAAACGTTAACTAGCGAGGCTCGTACCAGGAACCATTGAGCCGTAGATGTCTAATGCCGTTTACTCTCGCTTGAACTTTCGCATAGACGACGAAATTGTATGCAACGGTTCAAATAATATTAACAGCTAAACGCAACCATTGTATTAAGAGTTTTAACTCTTCAATTTGAATCTTATTAGACGTCGCGTGGGTGGTTACAACAGAAATATTGATTTAACGATGACTTTTGGGAATTATTCATTAATTTATTTACACTTCATACATTATATATTGTATATTGTATGGGTGGACTTAATGCTTGAGATATTCTCTAACAGTCGAACCTAGGTCCTAAGGTGATGCAGAGATAAGAAGAGGTAGGTGCGTAAACAATTAAATTGAATTGAATTATGTGGTTTGACTGCCTCGATGGCGTAGTTGTATTACGGTACGGTTACAAAGCTGAGGTCTCGGGTTCGAGTCCCGGGTCGGGCAAAGTGATATTGGATTTTTCTATTCATTATATCGGTCCGGAGTCAGGAATTTGTGCCCGATATGGCGATAGGCTCGCCCCTATCACATCGTGGGACGAAACATACAAGGCGAAATGTGGGTGTCCTGGTGGCGCCTCTGCCTACCCCTTTTGGGATAAAGGCGTTAGTTTATGTATGTATGTATGATAATTTGCTTATAAGTAACTAGCTTACAATGAACTGTTGCCTTATCGATTCATTGCTTCTTTTGACGGCTTGGAAACGTGAGGTTTTCAATTTGTTTAGTGAATCCGGCATATCACTTTATATGAGTTTTTCTTAAAAATCTCATGTGAGTTGTTTGGATCTGAAATCTGACTTATTTTATTGTTTAAGCTGAAGTTATTAATAATATGTAGGTTATCAATAACGTTTCAAGGATTCATCGATCAGTATTGACGTGGCCTGCAAAACGTACAATTATCAATATTAGCTTATTCCGTTTAGTTTAGCTCGCACAGAAGCAGCAGTTTCCGGAAATCTGTTTACCGCGCAAACTTCGTTCACAATTTGCAAAGATTGGTTAAATCCTTAGTTTCAAATAGTACAAATAAGTAGAACAGAATAACATTTTACTATAAAATTATCCATAATGTGCAAGAGATATAAATGTAAATTACCTATACTGGTAAAAAATGTGAGTTAAAATATTGGCGGTGAGATCCTCGGAAACGCCCGGATAGCGGACCACAGTAAATACTGGTTGAAAGTAATCATAGTGTATCACGTTTCATTTAATATGAATATCAGGCATCGAGCAGGGCGGGGTAATTACAATACAAGTTAATCGTCTCTCGACAGTCAATATTTTTTTCATAATGATCTGAAATTATTATTAATTGAATTGCAATCTTATTGTGCCGACATGCATCAACCGGTTTGTGAAATTATGAATATGTTAGGTAATGTAATATAAATAATTCTAGTATAAGCTAAATCATAACGACTTTTTTATTGCGGTGATTGCCGAGACGAGCATGTCGTCCGCCTGATGGTAAACGATACGACCGCTCATGGACAGTAGCAAAACCAAACAACACCATGATTTACAAAGCAATGCTTGACATTGCCCTGCGCTCGCCATCCTGAGACATAAGATGTTAAGTCTCAATATGTCCAGTAATTACTCTGGCTCCAACGTTCTTTAAACCGGAACACACCAGCGCATTTACACTGGTGTTTGTCGGGAGAAATAAACATTGCGGTGGTACCTATCCAGGCGGCCTCTTACTAATGAGAGACCCACCACCAGTTACATCTGGTAAAAACTGGGTAAATATTTTACATAATATAAATAATTTATTCTATATGTAAATTGAGCAGTTCCGATGCGCCAACTCTTTTAAACACTAGTACAATTCCATGCTAACGATTATCACATTGAAAAAGATTATACTCATACAAGTAAATGATATATCTAAAATACTATGAACAAAACCGCATAAAGTGTACTAATCATTAACAAAACCACTCGGCTAGCGAATAAATGTTCATGATGGTAATCCTCCATTTGAAACGAACGAGTCGGTTTAAGCTTTGGTGTTATCCATGCTATTTAAAACTACGTAAAAATTTCATATAAAATTTATAGCGGAAGAAGTATTAAAATACCTTAATAACGGAGGTTATTAATTCGGTATTTTTTTCATATATTATATTGTAGGTGGTAGTAGCCAATCAATGATCTATTTAACCCTCCGTGTACTAGGTGGGGTATCTCACACCCCAGCTGGTGAACCAGCGTAAATAATACGTTAACCACTAAAAAGTCGTAGCTCATTATTTTAGTACCTGCAAATGGAACTATGATGCCCCAATCACTGCTGTCAATTCCTTTAAAAAACTATTGTTATGTGAGTTACATGCGTATAAACCGCGCTGGGGTACCTCATACCCCACCTTGTACGGCGCGTAGTTAAAAAGTTACCTATATATTTTTTTGTTTTTATTTTTTCTTTACTCATTTATGTCTCTATTGCTAAAATATTTATTTTCATTCAATAATTTCGTATAATCCTGTCTTAGGCACCGAGTTCTGACATTCTAAGATCACTTTCGATAGAAAAATTACGAATTTTGTTTGTGAATATAATATGCATGCAAATCAAGTCTCTGATATGATAATTCTTTACATATGTGTTTCCAAAGCATCACCAACAGTATGGAGAATGCTTAAATGGTATCTTGTAATTATGACAGTCTCAATATAGAACTTCTGAAATTTCGCAAAAAAGAGTTTATTTATTAAAACATGCGGTTACAAATTGGCAGAAAATCTATGACTCACATCAAAGCTATTGATAATATTATGCAACTTAAATTACTATATAAATTTAATGAAGCAAAAAATCACCACTTTATAGCTTTGCAGTATCATAACTGATGATATTATGATTGACAAATTTATTTACTGTATCATTGAGGAATTTACCCTATAGAACGGAAAAATATCTGAACAACCGTTCTAAAAACTCACAAATCATCAGCAAAATTTAAAAAGAAATACAGAAGTATATTCTAGACAAAGATACGAGGACTAGGTGCAACTATACAAAATGCTAGACGCCTTTATGTTTAGAGTACATTTATTATTTTGTATGAAAATTGCGATTACTTTGTCACTCATTTTCTCAATAAATTTTCTCATGATTACATTATTTTCCCGTTATTTGACAAGCAGACATAAAAATTGTAGTCTTGTAAGTTAAAACAACTGGGATCATAACATATTTAATTAGTTTTTTGAAGTTTAGTAAGTCATATTGGTTTTTATACTAAAAGAAGTTATATTTTGTATTTTTTATACCATAAACCCATTATTAATCAAAATACATTTATTTTCAATTAAACCCATTTTCTAATAGTTATTGAAATAAGTAAACTCAAAAAATATTTTAAATTTGTGATATCTATTGATTTTACCTAGATTTATTTTTGGGGTATCTCACACCCCACCTTGTACGGGGCGGGAGTTTTAGTCACCTGGTACACGGAAGGTTAATATTCGAAGGTATACTTTATTTTGTAAAATTATTTTTAACCTTGACGTTCCCCAGGGAAGTTGAGGTTGACGTCAAAAAAATATTTAAAAAACAAAATATGAACTGTAAAAAATAATGTCACGATATTGAGGAATATGTTCATACAACTTTGCGTTTAAATTATTAGTATTAAGGGACATTTTAATATATTAAGCTTAAATGCACATTGATATTATAGAAACTTAAACACATCTTCGCCAATGAGCTCGGTTTTTAATGTTACCTTAAAATTACTCCAATTTTACTTGCTCAACTTCAGATAGTGGTGCCTAGAAAAATTCCCAGATTTCCATTGCAAGAAACTTTTCGGAAAAAGTCCTATAGGACTAAAATAACTTCTCCGTTGAACCGAGCTATAGATACATATAAGCAATATAATGACATTGATATCTTCAACGTTTCTGTTAAAAAGAACAAGAATTTGTTGTTGGGGAGTTTAAAATGTAATAGGTTTTGATATTTCTTTTTTATTTCTTTTTTGTTGTTGTATGTAATTATTATGAATTGATTTAATTACTTTTCTTGTTTTTAGTAATTTTTAAGTTAATGCGTACTATTTTTTTTTTAATTTATTTATAATTTCTTTTGCAGTATTCAACATTTGTTTTGTATTATTTTAATTTAATAATCTTAATTTGATTTTGTCACTAAATAATTTTCTATTAATATTTCTTTATGTGTAATTTTTCTATGAATGCTGTACGCACCTGAAGAGACGGTAACGCCTTGTCCAAGACTTTGATGTTATAAATCTGTGTATATTTTAGTGTTATTGTCAATGGTGTGTCCAAAATAAATAATAATAATAATAATAATAATAATAATAATAATAACCCTCCCAAAGTCCAACCTTAACGTCCGGAACGACCACCAGTTCCACGTGGGAGGGGGATCCTTGTACAATTAAAACTTACAAGCTAAAAGGTAATGGCAAACCCAATTATATGGAGATATGAGTATTAATGATGTACGTATAGGGCCGCTACCTGGGGATCGCCAGGGCACGTCTGGAGCTGGTGCTGGACGTCGCAGCATGCGAACCACCAGCGGCAGTCAGTTACTTCGGCGGGCTGATGCCGAACAAAATGCTACCGCCGACACCACTAACAACAATCCAGCTGCAAATGCTTTGCAGGAGATGTTGCCTGCAACCACTGCAGCTGGCAGAAGTAGACAACGGATGAAATGGACAGATAACATAAACCATCAGTTACTCCGTTGCTACTATGAAGTTACAGCTTTAGAAACTAATCTTACTGGATATAGATCACAGTTGCACCAAAAATTTATTGAATATTTTCCGGAACTTCATTTCATTTCAGAACAAAGACTATCTGATCAGATTAGAGTTATCCATAAAAACAATAGAATACCGTTACAAAAAAGACAGCAAATAAAAGAAGAAATAGAACGTTTAATGAATATTACTCGAATACCCCCATCTGAAGTTAATGAAACTATAAATGTAAGTAATAACATGCAAAATATAATAAACGAAGTAATATTAAATAATAATCGTAATTGCTCCAATACAGATAACATCACAGACGATACACGTTCCACACCATCTGAACAATGTACTTATACAGAACATAGATCACAACCAGCAAATGTGACAAATTTAAGGGAAGATGAAAATACAATAATTTCAGAACCAATGAATTACAACATAACCGAAAGAATACTACATGCAGAAAATACTTTCCTTGAAATACTAATAAAATATAAAGATTTAGACCCTTCTTGCAGACCTGGCATACCCAAAATACAACAAACATACTTAACTAAAACCACAATAGATGACATAAACGTAGTAATAGATAGATATATAAAAGAAAACATTATAACAACATTAGAGGAAGTACATGCCATAATATATAGTGCTGCAATGACCGCGACAATAATACTTAAAGTAAAACCCGTAAAGCCTACAGAAGGCACAACGATAATTAGTGTACAGAAAAAGAAACCACCATGGGAAAGACGGTTAGAGACAAAAATAACTAAGCTTAGATCAGAAATAGGACAAATAACACAATATTTAAAAGGAAATCTTTCTGTACGAAAACAACGGAAACTAAAACTTAGTAACAGAGATAAAACCAGTATAGAAGATGTGTTAGATACGAAAAAACAAAAATTACAAGCATTAGCAAAACGTCTAAAACGATATACAAAATCTAATCAAAGAAGAAAAGAAAACAACATTTTTAATACAAACCCAAAAAGATTCTATAGAAATTTTAATAATGAGAAAATAATAACGGACCCACCTAATATAACAGATGTCACCCAATTTTGGAAAAATATCTGGTCTAAGCCCACTAATCATTCCCCACATGCCCCATGGTTTGAGTTAGAAGAAGAAGAATCTAGAAATATAGAATATATGCCAGAATTCTCAATAGAAAAAACTGATATTACAGAAACCGTAAGGAAACTACAGAATTGGAAAGCGCCCGGGCCTGATAAAATACAAAATTATTGGCTAAAATACCTAACAGCTACACATGAAACCCTTGCAAACATCTTCAACCAACTAATGCAAGACCCAACAACTATACCATCTTTCTTTACACAAGGTGTAACGTATTTAAAACCGAAAGATACGGACACGACTAATCCCTCAAAATACAGACCTATCACATGCTTACCTACCCTATATAAATTATTAACCTCTATTATAACTCATAAAATAACGATACATTTAGGTAATTTCAATATCATACCCGAGGAACAAAAAGGTTGTTGTAAGGGATCCATGGGTTGCAAAGAACAACTTGTAATAGATACTGAAATACATAATCAGGTTAGACAAAAACATCGAAATCTTTTTTACGCCTATATAGACTACCAAAAAGCATTTGATAGTGTCCCCCATTCGTGGTTATTACGGATTCTAAATTTATATAAGATAAATAAAAATATAATAAACTTGTTAGCATCTCTAATGAATACGTGGAGCACTGTACTGAATATAAAAACTCAAATAGGATATCAGAAATCTGAACCGATTAAAATAGCACGCGGAATATTTCAAGGGGATTCGTTAAGTCCTCTCTGGTTTTGTTTGGCAATAAACCCTTTATCAAATATTTTAAATAGAACCGGTTTTGGCTACACAATAGATAGAACAAATAAAACAAAAATCTGTCACTTATTATATATGGACGACATCAAACTGTATGCAGCAACCAGGGAACAAATAGATCATTTACTCAATGCTACCGAAGCCTTTAGTCACGACATTAAGATGAACTTTGGTATTGAAAAATGTAAAATAAATAGTATAGTAAAAGGAAAACATAAAGAAACACATCCATACAAACTAACGTTAGCAGATAACAATATAGATGGTATGCAGTTTAGAGATACTTATAAATATTTAGGATTTGCTCAAAGCACAGGTTTAAATCATCAGGAAATAAAAAAAGAGCTAAGGAAAAAATATATAGACAGGGTAAATAAAATATTTAAAACACAATTATCGGCCAGAAACAAAGTGAAAGCTGTGAATTGCTATGCCGTACCTTTGCTAACATATTCGTTCGGAATAATACAATGGACTGATACAGACCTAGATGCATTAAATACTACCACCAGATCGCTAGCTTATAAACACAACATCCACCATATCCACTCAGCTATAGAACGATTCACATTAAAACGTAATACAGGCGGTCGCGGTTTCATTGACCTTAAGAATTTAAGCTACTCCCAAGTAAGCAACCTGCGTAAATATTTTGAAATGAAATCTAATACTAGTTCACTCCATAGGGCAATAACAGGCATGACAACATCAGGAACACCACTATATTTTAATAAAAGTGATTATAACCCCACACAAAAAATTATTTCCGATGAAGAAAAAAACACTAAGTGGAAGCAAAAAGCATTACATGGAAAACATATCCACCAACTTAACCAAGACCACGTAGATAAAATAGCATCCAACAAGTGGCTTACCACAGGAAATATTTTTGCAGAAACCGAAGGCTTCATGCTGGCAATCCAAGACCACGTTATTAAGACACGTAACTATGCCAAATACATAATAAAAGATAGCACAGTAGAAAACGATAAATGTAGATTATGCCATCAGACCAAAGAAACAATAGAACACATAACTGGAGGGTGCCACATACTAGCAAATAAAGAATATACAAATAGACACAATAATGTAGCTAAACAAATACACCAACAAATTGCTCATAAATATAAACTTATTAATGAATACATACCATATTACAAATATAATCCAAAAAGCGTTATAGAAAACAGTCAAGTTAAACTGTATTGGGACCGCGATATAATAACAGATAAAACTATAGCTTGCAATAGACCGGACATCACACTAACTTTAAAAGAATCCAAGATAACTTACCTCATAGATATAACAGTTCCTAACACCGAAAACTTAAGAAAGAAACACAATGAGAAAATACAAAAATATATACCATTAACAGACGAAATCAAAGATATGTGGCACCAAGATAAAGTAATTACAATACCTATAGTAATATCGTCAACTGGAATAATTCCCAAATCTTTGCACGATGCCTTAAAGAAACTTAATCTAAATAAAAACTTATATATCCCATTACAAAAATCTATTATCTTAGACACATGTAGTATTGTACGACGCTTTCTTAATGCCCCTGCTGATTTCCAATAGAGGCCTAAAGTGCCTGGTACCCACCCGCACTTTAACCTCTTTAAAAAATTTACCAGTTTTGCTGAGAACCCAAAATTGAAACCAATATAATAATAATAAAATTCTTAAAAACATAAAGTTTTACCAAGACTTTTTGTAGTCATAATAAAAACTAAAGCTATAAAACGAAATATAAAAATATTCACTAACCTCACCCAACTAACCAACAATACGGAAATACAGCAAAACTTTACCATACAAAAGCAAAAAACGCATGAGTGTAAAATTAAGCTCGAGAATTTAGCTGTAGAGCTAAAAGTTCATCGCGTATTTCATTACGGACTACAATATTTTCTTATGAACACTCCATGGTATAATCTTATTACAGTGCGAATTATATTTAGGTTGAGAGCTCGGTGTCGCGCGGTGTCGGTACCGCGCTAAACTAATTGCATTTAGAGCGATAGAGCGCTCTCAGAGACGAAGCAAGCGACGCTAATGGACGGCATTAATTAATACTGGCGTATCGTCAAATTTCAACTTAGATGAAATATCTATTGCGCGTTATTGAGGTTAACGTCTACCATGTATCTTGAAAGATGAAAATATTTTTTTTTTGCTTTTTATGTATGCAGTTTTCTTTGCTATATTTTGCAAAAACTGCTTAGTATGTTTCGATGAATGTTGAATAACTATTTTAAAAGAATATACTGAATGTGAGGGAAACGCTTCCGAAAACGAAGACAGGCGCTAGTACTAATCATACCTTTTATGATGGGTCAGAAAAAATATCCCCGTAAATAAAACATATTTTTTTATTCTGTTAGCTTTAAGGTGAGGTGTCAGGCAGAGTAAGAAAATTGAGAAAGAATAAACAGTAGTTTATGAATATACAGAATGAATTAAAGCTCTAAGAATTATTTACAAAATAATTTTAGGCATTTAACCTTTGATTTAATTTATAAAGGCATCTGTTAAAAAAAAGCTTAATTAGCCTAGTTAACCCCAGTTGTTAATTAAGGCCGTCAAAAGAAATCTTCACGTTTTCTCGTTTTTTTTCTTTATACGAAACTATTAAATAAAATATTATATTTTACTCTAATTTCTTTAAGTAAGCTGATTTCTTTTATCAAACTTTACAAAACACAAACAAAGAAAGCCATTTAAAATTACATTTACATGTTAAATATTTAAATTAATCCAAAATAAAACGGCTTATTTCTGAAGCTAAATTAAAATAATTTTTAAAATGTTCTTCGTACAAAATGGGCATTAAAAATCTTATTTCAATGGAATATGATTATAACGGTAGCAGATGGTCCATAAAAGTGGAATTGCTGAAAGTTGTCCGATAGAAGCGAGACAAAAAGCGTGGTCCGACCCGCCGGAGCAGCATAATGATAAGCGCACAGCCGAATATAACTCGATTTTCAAACAATGGGAACATGTCTATTCTGAATCACCATCGGAAATTGCATTTCTTTCCTTATCGCATTCTACATACGACACATTTATTCCTATACCGCCTTATTCATATCCACATATTTAGAACCCATTTTAGTTATCTAATGTTTTGTCTTCTTCGCTCAAACTGAATTCTAAAGTCGTTCGAAAGGGACAAAACATTCGATAACTAAAATAGATTTTAAAACTGTCTATGAATAAGGCCGATGGTATTTTTTATTTATTGTTCTTTTTTGTACATACACCATAAGAAGAGAAAACAATTATAACTATACTTAAATTATATAACATTAGCGGCCTTAATGCATTCGACAATCTCTTATACGTATAGACAGCCTTTGGATGGAGATAAAGAAAAGGAGATACAAAGTAGTAGAAGCATATTTTTCACCATTCTTGATTTGACCACCTATAACTTGATTTTTATAGAAAAAGGTTTTTTGTTTGTCAACACAGGCCATAAGAAACTAGAGCTACAATAATTCTAAGAGTATTAAACTCGTTGAAAGGTTGATGATTAATTTTACTAAATAAAACTCAACAACATTGCTGCTTCTTTACGTAAGTCAATTGCATTATTATGTTAAATGCAAAGTGTATTTACTTTGCTCTTGTAGCAAAAACGCCATAAATTAACTAATTAACACGTACAGTGATAGGTTGAGTATATTCTGAAAAAAAAAAACGTACTGTCATTGCTGATAAAACAGCAAATTTTTACTTGAATAAAGTTGTAAAAGCCAATTATTTTTTTCGGCTCCAAATTAAATTCAGAATCAATGAATATCAAAAGTTAACACAAATCACCAATAATAACATCTTTGGAGTCAAATGCACCATCGAATATTCTAAAATCCCAGACAGCTGGAAATTATCCATGAAGAAGACGAAGTTGCAAGTTTAACGTGTTCGGAGCAAGGAGCATGCCCGCGCCGCGTCCACTGGCGAGGCTAAAAAGGAACGTCTCACTCGGCAAAGCTAACATCTGTCGTCCCCAATTCCGCTGCCACTTTGGTAATTGTTCCCCGTAATTATTTCAAACATTTAATTGCGTGTTCAGGGCGGCTCTCGTCCAAATTACAACTCGAAACTTTATATTGTAATGTTTTACTTGTGTTAGTTGGTTCATAAGAATTTCGCGTTATCCAGTTTAACGTTTAAGCAACTCAAACGCGGAGTGTTAGCGTGGATTTCGCAACTTTTGTTTATTCTTTCGCTCTATAAACTGAAAAGTTAAAAGCAACTACGATTGCATACAATTTAAATAGCGAAAACATTATGCGAACAAAAGGAGGAAGCAGAAGCAGCATTAGTTGCTGAGAGTATTCTTTGTTTCTTAATTTAGACAGTTCCAAGTAAGCCATTAATCAATTTAAGACTGTATTTCATAAGATATTTTAAGAGTGCTAAATTTTTTATTTGATCTCTAAATATATTTTAAATTCTGATACTGAGCGTTGAAGTTCAGGGTGCGAATCCCAGGTCGGGCAAAGTGGTTTGGATTTTTCTATTAATTATCAGCCTGGAGTCAGGAATTTGTGCCCGATATGGGGATAGGCTCGTCCCCTATCACATCGTGAGATGGAACATACAAGGCGAATTGTAGGTGTCCTGGTGGTACCTATGCCTACCCCTTCTGGGAGTAAGACGTGAGTTTATGTATGTATGTATTTAAATAATTCCATAGTTGCCTAAGTAAATCGTTAAGACTATCGTGAGCCACTACCTCTATCATTAACGTTACAAATGTTCATAATTATGCTTTCATATTTCGTTAAAGTAGTGAAATCATTTATCATCTTACCTAATATTGTCATTACACCTTGTTGATTAAGCACTGCTTTTATATCGTTCCAATTACCTATTTTCTATTGAACCTTATAGTATATCCACATTTCAATATACTCATTTGGCCTGCATTTATCCCACTTTTATACGTTTACTCTTTAAATAGTACAATCAAATTGCACATATTTTCATACAATCAAAGCAAAATCACCGGCTTAACTACGGATCTTAGGAGTATTTACCGAAATATCTGCGAAAGAGGCGAGCACAAAGTTGTCTTTGCTTCAAACGGACGCCGAGGATCTACACTTAGGGAAAATATTTGAATCCGCTCATCGAAAAGTTGGCTGAGAGCAGCTCGACTTCAATGGACGTACCTGAACAGTCCATGGATTTGTACAACTAAATTCATCATTATTTTCTCGTGCACTACATGTATTGCGCAACATTAGATTCCTTTTCAATTCAAATTTAGTAACTAATGTGGATTTTATAACTTCGAATGAATCGAATCGAAATATCGAATGAAATAGAGAACACGTGATTCAACAATTCACTTATCAAAATCATGGTCACACCATATTATTTGCCCGCTCTTAATCTTCCTGCATTATTCATAGAATAAAAAAGAAGTTCAAGATATTAATTACAACAATTGATTTGAAAATATTTATTCCTAATATTCCTATTATAAAATATTTTTTTTGTTTAAATATAATAAGATGAATGACACTAAAACCTTATAAATAAATCAACCCGTGGCTTCACGTACGTCAGACAAGAACTGCACACAACAGCGAGTTGAACAAAGTTGAACGTCTGCAGGAGTCACACTCGCTCCGTTATTGAAGCAGATAGCCGAGTTTGTTATGAATAGAAAACTTTAATAACTATATAACAATTTGATGTATTTGTGATGAAAATACTTTGGCTGGTATAAGTATGGGAGTCACCTGTTCACATGTGGGCAAAAAATCTTCAATGACCCCTTACAAGGGATTCTTACTAGGATCATTTATAATTAAATAGTATAAATATAATGGTATTGTTATTATTCAAATAGGTTTTTGCGTATTTAGTGTGCATTTATATTGTATTGTATCAGCCCATATACGACCCATGTTCGATGTTTTCCTTCACCGTTATAGTGCGTGGTGATTGACTATATCAATACTCCGAAAAGTTAGAGGTGTGCCCTGGGATTTGAACACGTAACCGCCGGGAACATGTAGGCAGCCACGTCTCATCCGTTGCCATTAGGCCACCATACACTTGGATTCATTTATATAAAAATATTTTATTATTCATCATAATGCGCGTGAAACATCTCATGTGACATCATGAGGTTATAATTCACGTTTCCATTTGCACGATGATCCAAAACCACACTTGAAGAAATGTTTACCTAACTTTGTATCCATTAAACTGACAGAAATACTTCCGAAGTTTTTCTTTGTCAGAACTCCGTATAAACTAAGGAGGGATTTAAACATCATTTATTATGTGTGAATTTACAAATATTTTATCACACCAAATCTTCGAGATTAAGTCAAAATATTTGTAGAACTTTAAAATATATTAGAGCAGAAAGTTATTTATCCGCACGTCATATATTCATCTTATACGACGTAAATCCTAATTTATTTCAGAATAAAGCATCGTTTGTAAATAAAAATCTTTGAAAAAAGTATTAAAATGCCTTTGTACGTGCGATAGGTGTGAGTCCCACATCCAGACGAATATTTGTATAATCTTCAAATATTTGTCTCGCGTCTGGGTACTGTGAAACCACGTCTTTTCCATTATCCAGTCGTGCGGCGGATAGATTCGATTTTTTTTCGACAATATTCCGAACCACAGACAGATTACTCGGTTCAATGTTTTTTAATCTTATGTATTTACTTTTAGCAACAATAAAAGAGATTCTATTTTTATACTATTTTAGTAATATTCTCTTAGGAATCCTCGCGGGAGAAGTAAGAGAATAGTAAAATACATATGTTTAAATCTTTGTAATTTTCAGATGCCAGGTTCATTGTATAATAAACTGTAATAAATAAACCATAACGTTTTAAAGTAAACATTTGTCTGATAATTAATCATCTACTTCATAAAAATCTGGCTACCTAAAAACTGTATCTACTCTTCTATACATTAAACGTCAATACTATTTCTCCAAATGAAATAACGGTGGCATTGCTATATTGGAAGCTGCTTCGAACTCCAACTATTCCACATGTCATATTAAACGTCTCTAATACGAAATCCATACGCGAGAGTTTAATAAATCCAGTTTCTGACGAGACAGGCCCCGGTCGCACCTCCAAGAATTTAATATCGTTTCAAATTGGCAAAATAATAAACTGGTACGTCAGTTGCAGGAAACGCAATCACGTCTGTTATGGGGACGTAATTAAATATTAATCTGGTTGAGATGGTAGTGCCACGGATTATACGTGCGACTATGCCAGTTTTCCATCGAGGTTATTTACTACAAATCACTGATGTATTTGTGCACTTTGATTTCAATTTTGTGTAAGGGTGATTGTTCATGTTTTGCTTTTGATTAAGTATTGTGTTTTGTCTTAGATATTTTAGCCGTCAAGTAATATTTATTACTAAGTTGAAAGAATGAAGATGTGAAACTAAATAAACATTGAAAATGTCCAATTGAAAAAATATATATAACCTCGCCTAAAGAATGAAAACTCAGCCCTGGCTCTACTGAAGATTGGCGTATAATGTTTTAAAGAATTATTCTTATCATAAAACATTAAAAAATCTACTCAAAATATACTGCCGTTTTGTAATTTGAATAAAGTACCAGAACATTGAGGAAACAGTTTAGTCAAAGCTCGTTTAGTTGTCAAAAATTCACTAACAAAAATACGTTTCATTTACCTATGGAAAATTTTCATTTTTCAACAAAATACTGAAATAGTTTTTGTACGTGCGCCTATTTTTGGGCAATTCCGCACGGCTGCTAACAGAGTTAATGTACGCAACAAAACACGTTGGAACTAAAAAAGTCTGAAAATGCATCAAACAATCATACGACTGTGGGATCATTATTACCTGTTTTAATTTTCCCAAAAACAGTTCAGTAAAGTTGTTTAGCTCCCAGCAAAGCTAGAACCCTCAGTCCCTCTCGACGGCTCTCGTGGCGTTCCCTTGTGAAAACTACGAAAATTATATGAAAAAATGACGAAGCTCTCAACAACGACGTAACTTGAGCCTTTATGAACTTAAAACCTTTTGAATTTCGGATACGAGACAACCCTTTTTTCTTTTCTATTTCCACTTCTTCTTATTTTATCGAATTAAAAGGAAGTGTGCTGAATAATACAACGGGTTTAAAATTAAAAACTCCACATATATCAGTTGAATGTGTGGTTCCGACGTGTAATTTCTTTATAATTACTCTGTAATTAGTGACACTTATACATGGGGTTGGAAAATATATGTATAAAAATATTATTTATTTTTTCAACATCAATGTCCTTCAGGCAAAGATAAAGTGGCATAATATAAGAACTTTAAACAGTAAAGTTATATCTACGAGTATTTATATTAGTTTTGCATTTCGTTTTTAAATAAACAAAATATTTAATTTTAATTAAATATTGAACATATATTATATCATGTTTCAGTCCGTAATAGCATTTGAAAATAATATTATCCATCTTTTAGTATATTTAAAACAAAACAAAATAGAAATCATTTTTAAAATATAATTGCAAAAATTGTCATATTATTCATAAAATAAATACAGCAGACCGCAGACTGAAACAACTGAATTGAAAAACTGCTAACTGAATACAAACAAAAACACATTTCCCTTCCTTTCACAACAAATGCGCATCTTTGAAGTTCACTGAAATAAACGGTCCAGCCAAAGGAGCATTTCCTTTTAAAAAGCCAATAACAATATAAGTTTAACAAACTGCAACATAAGGGTAGTTTAAAATCGATAAAGCCTTTTCCACACCATTGATTCGCACATGCGAGAACGGGCTCCAGGTGGGTAATCAGACTTTTGTTCGGTGGTTTTATTACCGTCGATAATCTTTTAGTACCGGACTAGCAGTTGGTTGACAAATGGAGTATTACGGGTTTGATTTTTGTTCGTGTGCAAAAATATACTACATATTTTTATAAGCACTAATATAAAGTTTATAATTAATATAATTAATATTATTATATCAATGAATACTTTGAATATATCAATGATTACAAATATATTTTAAAAATGATACCGCTAATAAGCTATCTTGTGTCATTTAATGTACTTACAATACACAAGGGGTATTATAGGTTAAATATTTAACAATGTGCTTTGGTTTAGCATGTCAAGTGTAAAAATCTTTATTTTTACTAAAAAAATCATATAAATGATTTTTAATTATGTTCATACTTTATTTCTATACTTCATTTTTTATTTACCTAATATTTGACAGTAATCGTTCCAGGCAATAATTCAAGGCCAAAAACATTTTACAGTATAATAAAACCTCATAAAACTCGAAATAGAACATCAATGCCAATGTACGCCTTTAAATTGAGACGACGCGACGCTTCACAAAAATAAAATTGTTTAATGAAATTATGCGCGTCATTTAAAAATAAACGAGTACTTAACACTCGGTAGGGTTTAAACGCAGTGTTAACCTTTTAATGCGGGCCTGCTTTATACAGCGAAAGGCTTGGAACACCCGTCGAGTTCCTTTGAGACTTAATAACTGAAACGGTCACAAAGACCGTTCAACAACAACTGATACAAAATTAGTCTCGGTCAGTTGTTAATTCAATTATATTTACAAAATTATTTTATCGTCTTTCTGAATAAAGAACAATGTATTATTTATACTTCGTAAAGCTTCAGGTACGCCAAATACGGAACGAATAATTATTTTATGGATTTACCATGAACATTAAATTAGCCCTAGTAGTGTAATAAAAAATATTTATTGGAAAATCTCGCCATATTTGCTGTATGTAAATTATGAGCCCATGGAGGTTGAGACCTTATTTTGGGTTGGCTAAGTGAGACTTGGGAGACTTTAAAATCTTATGTAAATTTTGAAGATCTGGGGATTTCCTAAGATGTTTTCCTTAACCATTAAACAACTGACTACGAATACACATACATACTTAACTTCAAAAAGTCAGGTGTGTGTTTTGTGTTCGGATTACACAGCCTGAACCCGGAACAACACACACTGACCTGTCATTTTGACCAGGTTTTCACAATCAGTTATTACAACCTAGAATATGCACAATCAGGCGCAGCTATAAATAATCTCTATATATCCTAAACAAAATGTGTCACTCAGTTATGTAAGCTCAATCTAGTTTTAGACAGATTTAGTGTCCAAAGCGAAGTTTTGACGAGTTTATAGTTGAATATTTTATAACTAGCCCTATTGTTAGGGTAACAATACATTTGAATAAATCATTGCAACACGGTTTATTGCCAGAAAACTGCCAAATAAAACGTTTGTAAAGATTTTTTTGACAAAATTATACTGGCATTTACAAAAAACTTGGTTCGGAACATAAACTTGTAATAGATGTGTGAATATAGGTTTGTATACGAAAAAAATATATTATGTATATATAAATAGTCGCCTCTATGGTATAGTAGCAATATAGTAGTTGCATGTATTATATAAATTATAAATCCTATACATGCTGTTGGTACAGTTATGTGGGCCTTGAGGTTTTCAATTCAAATTCCAGGCCATGTGAGTTTCCACTTTGTGTGAGTTTTACAAGTTAGGAAAATTTCATATGGGCTGGCTAGGAATTGATATATCATATTGGGGTGGACAATAAGCTTGAAAAACTTTGGATAACAATTTGTCAAGTTTGCATTCCCCAGCGTGAACTTTAGCCTAAATATCTTAGTCAGTTATTAACGGCATATTCACTTTTTACGATGTCGGTATAATCTAGCTGACTGCCTCGGTGGCGTAGTTGTATTACGGTACGGTTACAAAGCTTAGGTCTCGGGTTCGAATCCCGGGTCGGGCAAAGTGATATTGGATTTTTCTATTCATTATCAGCCCGGAGTCAGGAATTTGTGCCCGATACGGCGATAGGCTCGCCCCCTATCACATCGTGGGACGGAACATGCAAGGCGAAATGTCCTAGTGGCGCCTTTGCCTACCCCTTCGGGGATAAAGGCGTGAGTTTATGTATGTATGTATGGTATAATCTAGCCTTTATTATTGATATAGAGTGACCGAGCGATCACTGAGTGAATAATGAAAAAAATATCCACCACATGTCGTATTTCGCATATAATATTGCAGCAGTATTGCCTTCAACTTAAGTAGATAGTGCGTTTCTTTATGAATAAAAAAGTAAGCGATTGCTTATTTGATATACACTGCTGGATGATTATTGAACAAGCAATAAATTAAATGCGATGTCAGTCACGTGAATTTAATTTAAAAGCATCGTATTGATTTATGTATTTATATAATTATGAAAATGTTTGTGAGACAGCGGTAATTATTAATTAAAGTAATTTGATATTTTTGTTGCTTATGTTTTACGGATCAAATAATTTTTAAGCTTGATTTAAAAAAAAAATCGAACCTTTAGGTACTTATAAAATCAAAATACAAAAAATGAAAATATGTTTTTTGTGAAACGTGCAACTCATAGTTGAATATATCCTTAGCATTTATAACGCTAAATAAATAAACATTATATATTGAAAATTAAAACGCAATTCACACTGCAACCATCACTAACCATAAAAATGGTCGGGTCTGGGTGTTTGTGACACCGAAAAGTTTCTCGTAGTTCTTGATACCCACGACACAAGACTCGATCTTAGTTTGGAGTCAGGACTGTGTATGTGACTGTTATGTGTATTTAATTATTAAATACACTGAACATGCAATCAAAGTTCGAGACGCGTAATCCAGCTCTACCAATCCTAACCGCAACTGACAGTCTTTAATTTCAATGTGCTATTTTTTCAGTAGCACCGACCATGCTACCGATCTCCTCATTTTCTTCTCTATTTACCCAACATATTTAAATTTCACGCCAAACACGCTTTAATATCAAAATTTACGATGAAAGCAAACATCGCTACGAAAAAGCAAAGTTGTCGGTTCGCCCATAAAGCATCTAGAATTATCTTTAAAAGAGATCTTGCCGGGACCGCCTTCATCAAAGTCGTTATACTTCTTTTAGCACTAAACCGACCAAAATTCTCCTTCACTTTTGGCTTTTTCATACTTTCAGCAACATAATTACTTTGAAGCAAGCCGCAACACTGTAATCTTGACAGCGGAATAAAAAGAGCGCCGCGGTTCACCACTGGTTCATAGTGTAGAAAAACAAGAGGCCTACGGGAGCGAAACAACACCAAAACATCGCAGAAATGGGTTCTGCGTTGCTTTTCGCATTTTGGTAAGCTTCGAAAACTGGAATAGTATACAGTTTACATTGTGTTTTTCCTACTTTAGTAAGTTTAAAGGAATGTAATAATATAATTTACAATATGACAATTAAAAGTTGTTACTCTTCAAGATATCAGGGTAGAATTACCGCTTATAAGAAGGTTATTTTCACAAAACTCTTGACATTTGATTAGTAAGTTTATAAAGCCTACATAAAAAAATACTTTTCCATTCTTATCGCAATTAGAAAAATAAAACTACATTTACATTTCATTTACCAAGAACGTTAAACGGTGTACCAACTGCCGATTTGCTGTACATCGATAACATTAATAAGCAGTTACAATACAAAAGTAATTGCAGACTAGGCACAGCCGGGTACCGCAAACAGTCATTACGGAACTAAGCTAATAGATTTAATATTATACGTACACGTTTTCAGTATGATTGCCTTCACTCCACATCTGAAATGAAGAAAATATATCATTACATTAGTTACATTAGTTTAAGTTTTAGAACATTACTTGAAAGGTAACTTAGTTTTTTAAGATGATTTACATTAAAGATAATTTATTTGTTAAAGTAATTTTACGTTGCTTGTAAAATAAAATAAATGGAACTGGTAAAAACTTTAAAAACTAAATAATTCACAATTCACAAACACAAACGCACAAGGCACAAATTCCTCACTCCGGGCTGATAATGAATAGAAAAACCCAATATCACTTTGCCCTACCCGGGATTCGAACCCGAGACCTCAGCTTTGTAGTCGTACCGAAGTTCAACTACGTCACCGAGGCAGCCTTTAAATTTTTAAAATTAAAGAGATACAAATTCCTGAAAAGGGTGGTAGGCTGGTGCTTGGTCGTAAAATTACGAACATTTGTCTTATCTCGCTTCACAACAGGCCCTCAATCAACTGCGCCACTTAGGCTCTCAAGTATTAGATATCATTACAGCTTAGAATTCCGAAACAATGAGAATCGGATGATTAAAATGTTATATTACATGTTTCTTTCGTTTTCGTCAGCAATTTACCATTAGTTTATGTTTTAATATTTTAGCGAATGCCTAAGCTCTAAATAATTGTAGTTTCTGACATTTCGTAATAAGACAATAGATCTGTTATCACGCCTACATTTTTATAGACAATTGAGTAGGATGATGAATAGAATATTTTTACTTTTTTTATCAAAAGATATCGAAGATAACGTTTTATTATTTTGAATACGTCCAGTAATGATGTGATAGTTATTTTCGTTTTTGTTTTATGAAAAATTAAGTTTCACAACATTACATTTCAGTGTAATGAATGTATTAACAAAATCTTGTAATTTAATTTTTCAGTAAAGATAACGTAGTGCAAGGGGCAATCCAAATGCCCTGCACGCTTCGTTATAGTAAACTATCAATGGGCTCGCAATACCACAGTCTCACAGAAAATGAACATGAACAAGTAATACCTTAGTAAGAGACTTGCGTTTCATTAGGTTGACCTTCTTCCAACTCACCCCTTTATTTAAAACGACAACAGCGATAGCATAGTCATGGGATAAGTATATTCAGTGGTAGGGGTAATCTCTCACTACAAGAAATGGTATTTCGACGGGTAAAAAAAGATTTATTGCGCCTTATGTTTTTAATATGTTCCTTGGTACCCTCGATTCAACACTAGACTTTTGAAAGTATCTGAAGTCTACCAACCTGCAGGCTGACATAGACTAAAGCTTTAGTTGTGCCAAAAAGATGACGTCAAGCAAGCATTCAATAGTTTACTAGAAAAGCATTTTTAACACACTTATCTGTGAGACAAGCGGGGCCACTTGAAATTGAGACCTTATAATCATAAAATCGTGTAAAAACAACACAAAAACAACGCATACATTAAAAAGCAATCAAAACGATTGCAAGATAATTTTATTTTCATTAATATAATTAGCCAATACATTACCCACACACCCATGTCATGTAGTGTTTGATAAATGGAAATATAAATGGCATGTCAAATGTAACCATTTTCGTGTCAGATGACTATCAGAAAATTGCTCAGTTTTTGTGGCGACGAGTCGACGCGGAAACCCCTCTGTCGTGCCTGTAATGAAACCACTACAATCGCGCCTAGTGTTGTAATGACGACTGTGCTCTAGTTACCACACCACCCTATTGACGCAGCGGCTTGTATTCAACGCAATTGTTTGACATTTAAATGTTTTTTGCAAGGAAATTCAACACGATTTATCTTTCTTTTTAGCTGGTGTAATCCCGGCAAAGGTCCGGTTTCCTTGCCAATCTCATTTACTGTAACTCATCTTGGGTATTTTTTTATTTAAGGATATTATATATCAATATGTTTCATTGACGCCGTCAAGCCATTATTTAGACCATGCTCGAAGTATTGGCACTACTATGTTTCAACACGTTCCTGTGGTTTTCTTCAGTGGTTAAGGAGAGTTGCATTCGTCCTCTAATATAAACTTATTTACTTCACCTGATATCTAACGTTCCACAAAGTGCGGAAATGTTTGAGAAAATAATTACTTTGTTCCACGCAGTATTTGAACAAAGAACCGTCATAATATTTGATATTGTTGCAGTTAAAAGATCGGAAGGTAATATATTATAATTGTATCTCGTAAAAGTTGTTGGGTGCTGTAGGATAATCCGTGAAGTATACATTGGATTTTTTGTAACTGTTGGACCGAAATTGCAGATAGACATAGTTTTTTTTATATTTCTTCATTTATCATTAATTACCATATTACTTTAGATTATAACCTATGTACTGACAATTAAATGAATTTATTAGTAGGTATTTTATTCAACTAAAAAGCATACAAGACAAAGTTGCAGTTATAATCGCATAAGCGTAGTCACGTCCCGCTGCCAAGTCGTATAATGTCCTCCCCAAGGGGCCTGGGGGTCTAGGCCACTGTCTGCCTACACTACTCAATATTTGGACAGTACGGGCTTAAAATATACAATAATGAATTTTAAAGACAGTCTATCGACTTAAAATCTGTTTCAATATGTATTTTAAGTAAATATTTTTGTATTACTTTTTTTTTTATTTCGGTCTAAGGAAAATTCCGTATAGAATCCTGATTCAGATATTTTGTAGAAATCAACTATTTATTAGTGAAATATTCGTATACACAGGTAAAGCAGGCACTGAATAAATTATGATTTAAAACCCGTCATGTTTAAGTTTACAACATTCATTGCAATAAAAAAAGACAGATTCGACTAGCCTGGGATAATTTTGCCGACTAGCGAGCAGGCACCGAACTTAACATTGGATACCATTATGTTACTTCGTCATACCAATTTAATAATTGATAATAAAATAAATTTGTTAAAAAAAGTGAAGTGATGAAAATAATCGTTCAGCTTAGTATACACTCCCACACACATAGATTAGTAAATTATAACAACATTGATCACGTACCCGTGACATTTATCCCACGTGTAACATTATTATTATTCTTTATTAGATTCTATTTCCATGTTCAACAACAAAGAGACAATAAACAATAGGAGCCTGAAGATAACCAAGTATCGAAACATTACAAGTTTGTTGAACGCTTATCGCGTTTGCATTGAATTAACACAAAATAACAGTTAAACAAAAGCAACAATGCCGCCAAATATTAATACGCCTTTTACTCGCGCCAGTGAGTGTTTCTGCCATTAATTGCACGAAATAACGTTATCAGTGGGCCACATTATACGGTGAAATGTTTGTAAGCATGTACCACATAAATAACGGACACTAAGCTGATTAGCATAAAACCGAGTCGACATTCACCGAATTACCCTAAAATCTGTTAACAAATGGTAGCTTTGCATAATTGAATGAGTCGAACGCAAACTCGCCCATATGGCCGGCGGGATCTGATAAGCACGAGATTTTTTTGTTAACCAGTTAGGCTAGTCTACAAATTATTACATTAATCTGCTCACTTGATTCTACTTTTTGTTTGTTCTGTCCACGTATCTTAGTACCGTTTAGTCTTTGAGTTAGGTTCTTGTGATTAGAAAATGAAGAAATTATGGTTGATGGAGCCAAAAGGTTTCCAGGACACCACGTACAAGCTCCGCGCAGGAACTAATAAAGCTTGTAGAAAATGGTTAGATGCAGACCGCTTTCAGCAGGTTGCTGTGGAAATCTTTGAGTACGAGTTATATTTAGCAATGGACTTTCAGTGGCCGAAGATGATCATAATGATGATAATAAGTTTGGTAATCAAACATTGAATTATTTAATTTATGTTTATTTTCTCAAATGTCATTTATCAAAAAGGATTGCATACTTTATATATATATGGGTAATATTTATTTACAAATTTATTTATTCATTTTAACCTTTGTTGATGTAAAAGACAAAAACAAGTAAATAACAAAATTAAAAATATGATTGGACTTCTACGCTGAACGAGTATTAATCAACCAAAACAACCACATTTTTAGTTTAATATTAGTCATAAACACAGAAACAAATCCGAGAGCCGACGTATAGCGGGAATTTTATCACAAACATTAATAACCAAAGGATGCTAATGATGCTAAAGGGCGAAGCTTGAGCAAAAAAGCGTACCCTGCCACTAGCTTAATACCAAGAATATAATAATAAAAAAACTGATTATAATAATTGTTGCCTTATTGAGACAATCCTGATTTCTCCTATCAATCCTCTAGAACGCTTAACCCCTTAAAGGCCAAGGCATATCTAACCAAAAATCAACAGTGACGATCTGAACCGGTGCGGAATGCAAACCGACACGAACCGCGTGCCAGCCCGCCTGGGACACCGCAATTAGATCCTCCCCATTGTTTCTCCAAGCACTTTCTGTTGTTAGCAATTCCAGTTTCAATTCAACGGCTACTGCATTCTCTTTGGCTCGTTGTGGGACGTTGCGGCCCGTTGCGGCAATGCGGTGCAGTCGCCGATTGCTTCAGGTATGTCTGAAGATTACGGTCCAAAAACGTTGTGTGAATGTATGCGGTTTTGTTCGAATAAACTATGTGTAGGATGTTGTTGATTGTGCTGTTGTTATTATGTATTATTTTAGGTATTTGAAAAAAGATGCGTAATTATTCATTATCTAGTGCATCTTCTAGCTAATGCAGTGGAGTCACTTTGTCGTAATAGCTTAAAAAACACAATACTTAAATTAAAGTCACTTAATTGGAACCAAATATTTAATTTATTTAAAGCAATATGGGTTACGTAAGCTCACATCATGTTGTTATTTATTTTACAAAATTATTTCAATGAAATTCAACATTATCTCATCCGTACATGATTGCTTTTGCAAATACAATTTAATATTTTCCTTTATATACAAAGATAAATAAATTGCTTGATATCGTACCGCAATCCGAACTTTATTACCGACGTACATTCGACCGCACCGCACGAAACACAAATATTGTATGATGTTTTATCAGGAAAATAGGAAGGATTAAAACTATTCGTGGTTCCCGTAATGGTATTCCGCATGCGGAACTCGTAGCGTCGCGGACACTCGTTACAAACTCATTTTGGGAAAGTTTCGCCCGTGCGTGGTGCATAATCATATTTACATAAAAGCATAGTCCGCTGGACTGACAGTACAAAATATAAATAATACAATTTGCTCCACCCCACACTGACGAGCCTTTTATAGTTTTATATTTAACTTGCCTGTTTAGCGTAGTTGACTTCGTAATAAGCATTGTGTAGAAACTCGCAAGCGTAGAATTAGTTGTAGTACTACGAATTACGTAGAACCACTACGGTTCTACGAAAGTTCTACGAAGTTTCGTGGTAATTATTTCTAACGTAGCAACTGACTTATGTATTTAATTTTAATAGATTATAATCGCATTCAACTAACAATTTATGTCCCTGACAAAGGCACTGGAGCCATAAATCCATCAACAATACCTAAACATTTATGGAATGCAATAATTCTACTGCGGCGTTCTGACGTTCAGAAGTAATTTAAAGTAGCTAGACCAATTGAATTGCAAATGTAAGGAAATAAAACGATGTTTGGCGTTTTCTGTTTTCCTCATTTTGCTGTGAAGTTTCAGGACTTGCATGTAATTGCTTAATTCCAGTGCGGCTACGATAAAGTTCCTCCGACAACCTAAACAATATTTATAGTCCGGGAGCTGCGCTCCTTTTTATTGCTTTATACAATAACTTTGGACAGCTAATGAACTTTCTTACGCCATACTTGCATTATGAACTTAAGTGTAGAACATGGGTTTTTCTTTATGGGTGGTAATAATTTACGCACGCTTAATGTGCCTCGACAGGCAGGAATTTTTAAATACAGTTTAAAAAATTCATAATTTTAGTTGTACAAATTATCAATATTCTTTTTCTTACAACCAAGAAATAGTCAATACAATACATACGCCTGTGAAATAATACAATTTGTACAGTCGGATTTTGACGTGCTTGAATATGCTTGCATGATTCAATATGGCGGATTCTCCATCAATATGTACGGTTTTCTATCTTGCCAGACAAGTATTATAATTAATAATAAATACACCCAACAGTCACATACATAGTCCTGATACTAAGATCGAGTCTTGTGTCGTAGGTTTCAGGAACTACGAGACACTTTTTCGGTCTTACAAACACGCAGACCAGAAGCAAATACCTGTGGACCACACAAATATCAAACCCGCGACCTGTCATTTCACAGCCGGCGTCGAACCAACTGCGCCAAGGAGGCTGTCTACAATACCATGATAGTTCTTGACCCACCACGCTGATATCTTCATTTACCGTTAATATTCCTGGGGCGAAGTTTCAGAAAGTCGCTGGATGCAGGCTACTTCCAACAGGTCTACGTGGCGATCTATGGGGGAGGTCTTTGTTCAGCAAAGAACTTCCAGTGACTTAAAAGAGAGAGAGAGAGAGAGAAGTTTCACGTACGCAGGCTGCCTTGCGATGTTTGCCTTTACCATTATATTAAGCATAGCCATCGGTTTACCAGGCCAGATCTCACCCGACTGATCATAAACGTCTAAAAACATTACAATCCATAAAAATATTTAACGTTACATGTGGGCACACAGTTTCCGCACGAGTTTCACCATAGTTACTGTCATAAACTTAGCTTAAAATATGCTTTTTTATTAACTAAATTGATTATTATTTCACAAAAGCGTGTAACATGATACGCACTGGTAAATACAGTCATTAGGTTGACAACCCACTCACAAGCCTTATCTTGTTAAAACATTTTTAATTCATCAACAATTTGCGCTAACTTTTCTAATTGTCAGTCGCTTTACGACCGCAAACAATACATTTACCCGATAAATATAACATTGCCTTGTTATTTCAAATAATTAAAGACTTAATTAGACTGTTAAAATGTTACGAGGAAGCGTTTACAGCGCAAATAATTCACGGAAACATTAACAATTATAATTTGATAATTTAGTAACAAATTACGTCGCTTGTTACTAAAGGAATTAAATTAATAATAGTAATGATAGGCTGTAATGGACTATAAATAACATAAGTGAGTTATAGCCTAGATTGATGAGGACCGGACTGTCAAGAAGAAGGTCGTGAATTCGAAACCCAACTTATATCCTGCATCTAAAAGTTCTGCATCAAAATTTCAAAGGTATATAAATCCACCTTAGATAATAATCGTTATACTATAACTATACAATAATGTGCAATGGGAGGTATATGGCCTAACATTGTTAACAAAAGTAACAACAAAACTTTTGCAATAGGTATTATGCAAAAACTTGTTAAACATTTTTTATCGGGTGTAATCAGTTAAGGATAGTCATATTTTAAATGTCCATCAATCTTGAGTTTAAATACTACGTCTGGCATTATATAATTATCAACTGTTGGAAACAAGTTTTCAAACGTAAACATTCTAATTTGTATAGTTAATGTTTTCTATAATATATATTTTTAACCTAAGCATAGAAATTTTTTTGTTTTCTTTTTTCATTAATAGAATCACTCAAAGGATTACAGATTATCATAAAATCCACTATCAAAAGCTTATTCCGAAAATTATTGTTATCACGCCACCTAACGGTTATTTATAGAACTTACGCAAGGCACACTGGAAGCGTCGTGCATTGGAGTAGCGCCATCTTACGGATATTTACCGCACTAGACGTCGTTGTGAAAATCAGCGTACGGATAGATGGCGCTGTTATCAATTTGAACGAACATATCCAGTGTTATTGATTGCGCGTTCTGTGTTTGCATTCGTTTATACAAATGTTAAGCATGCGAAATTATAATACTTCCTGTATCGATTATATTAAATATTAAAATTTAGAATTTATGACATAAACTTGATATTAAAGTATTTATGTAAAATAAACGAAATGTTTTAATAATGGTTTTCGTTTCTTAGTTTTCTAATGAACGCTATTAAAATAACATAGTCAAAAGCAGTATAATTATTGTATTAAATCAGAGACTTAGGTATATATTTTATAACAATATATGTATTATGAAATTCTAAACGAGGCCCTTGTCAAGACGATTTTCTTCACAAGCTATTTTTCAGTTTAAATAATACCATACCTAAGTAAATTCGTAAAAATAATTTGATATGTATCTTTCCAATCTCATAAATAATGATTATGCTATCATAAACTTAACTAAGAGTTAAGTTATTTATAAAAAACGAGCTTATCAGGTGCCTACTTTTTAGAGCCTGGTACCTGAAAAATACTTCTCTGGTATTGCGAAAAATTACTAAAGAAATCAAAATACTTTTGTATTTTTCTCTCTCTCTTTTTTTGAATTGAATTTTTCAATATTTGCACCCGGCAGTCAAAATATTTCTAGTGCGAAAAAACACTCATAACAATGATTTTCGTCAACCTCACTTGTTAATTCTTATCATAATAACGAGAAAACTGACGACACATGTTGTCACGTTACATAAATATCAGTCTACAAGCTACATTTAACACCAGAATATATACAATAAGATGACCCAGTTTTGTTGAAGACAAAATTTACTTTTTGTCGCGTGCCATACATCTCGAGAACAAAGTGCGGCTAACTCTCCACTGGAATTACAAATCCACTGCAACTAAACTTATAACATTGTTTTGTATCAAAGAAGAGAGATTTTAAGTACGTCACAAAGGGTATAATTGTTGAAAGTTGTTTAGTCTTGTAGTCCTGTATTGCATTGTTTTGTTTTCTTGTATTCTTAAATGGATTACAAGCATACATCTTTTATGGTTAAATGTAGTGCGTTTATTTTATATGTTGTTGTTATTTGCAGTTTTGTATTTGAACTCCGTACACGAACATAGGTACTAGATAATTCAATCTTCAAGAAAAGTATGAAAAATTTAATTTCCATGGCAATACAACCAAACCAATAATTAGTTTATCCAATAGAGCACACAACATTTCATAGCATTATTCGATTATCGCAGAGATTAAATTATAGATGATCATATCAGGTTATGCATAATTTGACAGTCACTGTGGCGCTGTTGGTTGGACGCCGGCTGTGAAACGCGAAGCCGCGGATTCGATCCCCGCACCCAGACAAATATTTATATGATCCACAGGTATTTGTGTCGGGTCTGGGTGTTTGTGAGAACGAAAAGTCTCTCGTAGTTTCTATAACACAATATCGATCTTAGTGTGGACTGTGGAGTCAGGACTATGTATGTGACTGTTGGGTGCATTTATTTATTTTATTAAATTAACTACATTATTATAGACTTATGCACATAAAACCAGAAATTAATACATTTTAAATTATCATGTATTTAAGTACATACATACATACATAAACTCACGCCTTTATCCCAGAAGAGGTAGGCAGAGGCGCCACTAAGACACCCACATTTCGCCTTGTATGTTTCGTCCCATGATGTGATAGAGGGCGAGCCTATCGCCAAATCGGGCACAAACTTCTAACTCCGGGCTGATAATGAATAGAAAAACCCAGTATCACTTTGCCCGACCCGAGATTCGAACCCGAGACCTCAGCTTTGTAGTCGTACCGTTGTACAACTACGCCACCGAGGCAGTTATTTAAGTAAACATTTAAAGATAGTTGTTGTACTTACTTATCTACAGATACACGTAAGCAAGCCCATACAACAACTATTTTTAATTAAATTCACAAGTTAGTAATTATTACACGTGGAAGATGGACATACTTTTGAAATTTTTCTCGATACAATTTTTAAGCTATTTTTTTTTTATTACTAATCTACCATAAACTATCACCTCGCGGAAAATCATACCCATTCACGCCTACTCTGTTTTGTATAACACAAGAAAATCAGCAAACAAATGATAAGATGTATTATTAGTATAATTAAAAATGTGGAATATTATGCTTTCAATATTAATTGATCATCTTTCTAATAGAACCTCAATAAAATACCACTCAAACTAAATCAAAACAAAACGCATTAATTAAAAAAAACCACTCGCCTAACACCCAACTATGACCCGTGTTACTCAACTAATCCGCAAGGAGTGTTTCACCTATAAGGAAGACAAATTGAGCTTCTGTCCTGAGAAGGATCCTACACGGATTATATACAGACATTAGCACGAGATTATTCATACGCAGGTCATTTCGAGCAAGTGATATTGTTAGAAGGTCTTTCGGCGTTGACAGTTCTCAGTTCTAAGGTACTAAACATGTTGACCTAGTTTTACATGTTAAACTTATTTGCAAATTAATATGCTATTTTGTTATACGCCACCTTAATTCAAAGGTAATGGTAAAGTACTGGCAGATTTGATATTGAATTAACTTCAATTATAATAAAAACGGGCGAAAAGTACATACATACATAAACTCACGCCTTTTCCCAGAAGGGGTAGACAGACGTGCTACCAGGACACCCACATTTAGCCTTGTATGTTCCGTCCCATGATGTAATAGGGCCTATCATAGCCTATCATCATATCGGGCACAAATTCCTGACTCCGGGCTGATAATGAATAGAAAAATCAAATATCACTTTGCTCGACCCGGGATTCGAACCCGAGACCTAAGCTTTGTAATCGTACCGTAGTACAACAACGCCACCGAGGCAGTCGAAAAAGGCGAAAAAGTATCATTATATAACATTTTTTAATACGGGTGCCAATTGATTTTCAATCTCAATTGAAGCTTCTTCTTATGTAAGATGTCAAAATTTAACTTTTATAAATGACTGGGACCATTTCTAAATTCGTATAAAGTAATACTTACAAGTGTATGACGAGTTAGTAACTTAGCTTTAAGCTTCTCAACTTACAAGTTTATATTATAAAGTCTTGTGTACTCTTAAAACATAGGATGTAGAAATTTAGTTCCAAGTTTCAACATACTTTCTAACACGGATTTCAAATATTAAACATCATCAAGGTAATTCAGGCTTTTTCATGTTTACCAAACTAAACAAACAATGCATATTTAATTGAAATATTATTCTGAATACAATTTACAAAAGTGACCAATAGCAATACTATGCACATAAGGAAACAAATTCACCTAAATAGCGTTAAGCAAAAAACTACCAAGAAGCACTAAAAAGAGCAAAACATATGCAAAACGTCTCCATTGAGATTACAAAATATTCAGAGAACAAAAAATTCCGAGCAAACTTACAGTATTCTGGAGCAAATAATGGAAAGGGGCATCGTGTGACCGAGGGCACTAAAGCTTTGGCCACATCTTCATTTACTATTTAAAATACAGTCGAGCACAAAACTCGGCAAAGAATTTTATCCTTATTTAGTTATTTGAGCATTTATTCTCCGGGAATAGTACAGTCGCTGCGTAAAAAGTTGGTTTCTAAATGCAAAAGCAGGAAAATATATCCACCTCCTTTATCCCAAATTGAGCGAACAAAAGCGAACCTTCATTGAGGTCGTTCGCTTTGGGCCGTGGACCCTAGATATAGTAGGTGTGATATGGGGCTATATAAAGACCCTGTAGTTCCGGCGATAGTTGATTTAATAACTTTTGACTGGAAAGAGTATCATGACGTATAGTCAACCTATTGAAAAATAGCTATGGAAAAAGTACAGAAGTATTGAAGTTTAATATAGTGGCGTCATTTTTAGCGAGTTTTTGGAAATTCAACATTGTCTTCATGACTAGTGCAGTGTCTTCCTTTCAGGCAACTAAGTTAGCGGGGATTTATACCTCTGCAATATCCTTTACCTCAGCCCTTCAAAGGCCAGCGACGAACTTACGACTTCTCTGTTAAACAACAAGAACCACTTAATTTGGTGATAAATCCCTCACAACTCTCCTATCTTCCTTCCCTCTATTCCTTTATTTATTTTCGAACACTGACATTCCATAGAATTTGCGCGTATGTAGGTATTTATGGCCGTAGGTAACCACTTACACAAAACAATTAAGCTACTTCCTTATTTGTCGGCCTTAGGCTTACAAATATGACACAAATTATCATGAACATGCGCTATGTAATTATTTATATAAACATGAGTATATGCGTGAGCGTGTTAAAAACCTTCAATAAATCTTTATCACATATTTTCTTTATAAAGAAATCTTTCGTACAGCCGACTGAACGAAAACAATTCTATTACATAAAATGTACATTAAAAGGGAACGTTTTCACAAGTTTATTGAAACATTAATGTGTTATTGGGTATGTCTTTGAAGTTCTTCGTACGGGCTCGAAACTTCTGTACGAGTAACTATTACATAAAGGACTTGTTTTTATATTAACATTTCTCGCATTCTGGTACTACGCAATCGTATAATATTGAGATTGTAATCAAGAAACAATTTATTCTTTGAGTACATTTTTGCTCTTTTACGTCGCATAAGGCGTTATTTTTCTTTTGAACTTTACAAATATGACATAAAAAGTGTTAAATAATAGTTTAGTCGAAGAACAATAATATCATATTGAGAACGTATTTTTTATACAACTCACTAATCAGAAACTACCTGAATTTAAATAAAACCGAATTCGCTTAGTCGTATTCATCAAATAATCTATAAATATCTTCCTGAATACCTAAGGACACAAAGATGACGTGTATAAAAGCGTTTAAAAACATTTCTATGGCTTCCATTATGTTGCTGATCTAGCTTACTTTAATGTATTTATGTAAGACATTTACTCTGTGTTTCAGTGACTATTGGAAGGTCTTATTTATTTAGAATCTAGAATCATCTCTGGAGACAAATATAAGCTATTTCATTTTCCAAGTCACAAATTTTCCCAGTCAAAAAAAATGTTTAGAAAGTACCTACATGAAAAATGAAAAAACCCACACTTTTCATTTATAACCCTAAACATTCACATATCCTGATTATCAAGGACCAAATCAAACCACATTCCACATCTAAAAATAGGCTTAGAAGAAAACACACAAATTGCGCAAAATCAGGGATTTATCGAGACAAAAACCCAATAACACAACACTAATCAATCTATCGGAAACATAAGAGCTCTCAATAGGCGCAATATCGGCCGGTTGAGATGGCGGGCGGTCGTGACGTCATAATTCATGACGCGACATCCGCCCGCATTCTGGCCGCGCACGCATGATTTACGAGCATGCACTGCCTGTGCATTTACAAACAATGTCTATAGATACACGTCAGATAAATACAGGCGTGAAATCATTCGGATGTAATTCGTAATTCCATAATGAGAAATTGTACTGTTGAAGCCCATATACGTCCCACAGCACGGGCCTCCTCTACAATCGAAAGTACGATTGGGAGGGTTAAGGCTATAGTCCACCACGCTGGGCTAAAGCGGGATGGCGGACTTTACATACCGTAGAATTTCTTTTAAATCGACACGATATGACTTTTCGTTGTGATTGAGTTCTGCGTGGCGATTGACTATCAATACACACATAACTCTGAAAAGTCAGATGAGTGCCCTGGGATTTGAACCCGCGACCACCGTGAACATGATGACAGTCGCATCTGGTCCGTTACCATCGGACCACCACGCACTCTAATACATTAGCACATTGAAACCCAGATAGGTTTTTACTAGGCCGATGAGAATGACGACAACTTTATATGTGTATTATATAAACAGTTTACACGTAGTAAGAAACCGATCAATCTATATTATTTCGAGGTGTAACATAAATTGAAGCGCTAAATTACTAAAAAAATTTATCTATTAATTACCGAAATACCGGGAATCTGTACAAAACCTCAATCTATATTTAGAACAAATTCTGCTCATTACTTAACAACGACCTCAAATAACGCAGAGATGTAAACATAATTCATTAATTATTAAGTTCAGGTGTTAGCTCCATCAAGTATTTATAAATTACTAATTAAATTGAGTAAAGATCACACGAATAAAAGTTAAGAAAGACATAGTATAATACTAATTTGATTACTTCAAAGAAAACTTATTCTAGAAGAGATGGTGTTTATCAGTATGTCCAAAAGTTTGCTCCTGCCATGTATGCCAATAGTTGTAGTTAAGACATGAGAGTTAATGGTCTTGCAATGGAGGAAGTTAATGACCGAGTGAAATAGTGAAGATTGAGTAAAAAATCGGACTAGGGTACCTAACCTTAATCTGAACGTTGTTGCCAAAAAGCTGTAGCCAAGTTTAAGTAAAGTTGTGGTCATCTTGGTACTACGTAATGTTGACACACAAATTGGCACAAAGCTCCAGGCATCACCGCTTTCCTGCGTAATAAGCAATGATAATACACCCTAAACAGCACATTGTCAAACCAAAATCGTAATCGCAAACTCACAATCCATTAAACATTTGACAGAAACAAAATGAAATAATAATTTGCCGTCGATTTGGTCGTGGGCACATATATGCAGGTCATCAATCACGGGGCCGGTAAATGTGCGCAGTACATTAGCTCCTTAATTAAAGTCGCGTACAGATGACGCTGGCGGCCGTCATATATATCAATTAATTCTTGTCACCAAACAAATTTGGCTGACGAGTATTTAATTATTATCAAAGTTGGGCTGACAAATCACTTTGTACTATTGACCGTTGTGCGGTAAATTATGAATTATACTTATTGAATTGTTTAATTGAGTTTGCTGAGAATTGAGCGTAATTTTGTGGAAGATATTAAGGTCGTGCTGGGTATAAAAGTACACGCAAAAAATTATATGCCTTACTAGGTAAACATAGATGTCTTATCATCCATCTATGAACGAGTAAAAAGACATACAAACTTATTGTATAAACTACCATTATAATTATAAAATTAAAAAAAAATTGAATAAGATATTTTGAAAATTGGTTTAATCAAGAGAATAATCATAAACAATCATGACATGAATGTTCCTATAATTATTCATAATTTTGAAATTAGAAATATTGACATATGCTTTAAACCTTTGCACTGTTACCGATGGAAAATGCCATTGGACATAGCACTATAGGAGTATACAACTAATCTAAGAAAATAAAGGCAGGTTTGAGTAAACATTGCGTCATCGATACGCGATACCTTTAGATTATCAGCTTACTTACTCAGCAGAACCATCAAGGAAGATTATGGCGCATAGCAATAGCCTTTATTCTATATGGAACAATAACTATAAAAGGCTATTAAACTATATAGCCAATATGTATTGTAGCAACCTTCTGAGTTCAATACTATGTTTTTTTTGAGTTAGATTTCATAAGATCAGCGAGAGAAATATCTTGTGGATACAAGATTTGATTCATTAGTTTAAGATATTCGATTTGACATCACTTTCTCAAACCAAATGAATATCACAGCTCATTAATTAATGAATAGGTATGCTGCCAAAAGATCAATGCAACGATTTACTCCTATATTCGTTAATTACTGAACTTATTAATTAATTACATCAGAGTTTAATTTTAGTATATAATTGCGCTTATTTCATCGTGTTCGGAGTATAAATTGAGCACATTATATATAAATATAATAACATTTACACAAAATTTAATTAATAAAAAGACATACATACATACATAAACTCACGCCTTTATCCCAGAAAGGGTAGGCAGAGGCGCCACCAGGACACCCACATTTCGCCTTGTATGTTCCATCCCATGATGTGATAGGGGGCGAGCCTATCGCCATATCGGGCACAAATTCCTGACTCCGGGCTGATAATGAATAGAAAAACCCTCAGCTTTGTAGTCGTACCGTAGTACAATTACGTCACCGAGGCAGTCAAAACAAAAACTCATCCACACATTACTATTGTTTTATCATTAAAACTTATACATAATGATGAAAAAGCTTAACATAACCTTTTAAACGTAGACTGCATTGAAACGGCAAATTATCTTTAACGACATCGTAATTTAAAAAAATAAAAAAAAATATGATGTAAAAATATTCAACTAGTTGTTCAAACTATTTAATCTAGTCCAAACCAAATATGGAATATAGGGAAGTCCAGTGACTGGGTGTCAAGACCGGGTGTAAACTACTAAACGGCTTGTCAACCGCAGCTCCCATTGACTTTCAGATCACGTACTTGCAATCTGCATGCCACGACGTTGTTAGGGGACGCCAAAAAAAATACTAACACCCCTGCACTTGATTTAAAATATTCCGTTGGGTCAGTATTTGTTTTTGAGCGTTTCCTTTCAATCGTTAAAGATCAAAAGCTTAGTTAGTTTATTTATCTTGTAATAGAAATTTTAAACTGTACCTCACACCATTATTTTTGTTTTATTTAATACAGTGAGGGCGTTTATAAAAATAAATATGAATCCACAAACACTCAGTTCTGAAAAATAATCCGTATGCATTACAAATATTTATCCAGGCAGCGTTTGAATTCGCAATGAGCGCAGAATTCCGCCGGTCTAATGAGCCATACTATTGTAAATATTTTACGAGTGGCCGTCTACTTTTTCCAATTTATCACATTATACAACCTGGATACTATAGGGCTATATGTATTAAAGGGCTTTAATGTAAAGATTAAAGCCCTTCCTAGTATCCAAGTTGATCTAGATCTTTTTGATATGTATAAGGCACATAAATATAAAATTAATTATAAGTACCCGCCTATTGTACATCGTCCCCACTTTGCTAATAAATGACAGTTCGCGATAGTCCGTGTTTCATTGCATACATCACATTGGCGCAGCCGGTTATTTGTATAGTCGCGGTGATTTGTTCTCTTCACAATGCCTATCGGAAAGATCGAGACGTTTGATATCGGTTCTAATAATTGGACTGCATATTGTCGCCGGGTGAAACA
This sequence comes from Deilephila elpenor, assembly GCA_949752805.1. Taxonomy (NCBI): domain Eukaryota; kingdom Metazoa; phylum Arthropoda; class Insecta; order Lepidoptera; family Sphingidae; genus Deilephila; species Deilephila elpenor. Next base: position 6,552,523 of record OX457108.1, read on the forward strand.
GTTTATTTCACTTAATCAAATACCAGACAATTTGCACGTGGCTACCTTAGTGACACACGTGGGTGAGAAATGTTACGACCTTATGTGTGACCTGTGCGCGCCCGACATACCGGAAAGTAAAACGTTCGATCAGTTGGAACAAATTATCAAAGTACATCTCGAACCTCAACGATCGGAGATCGCGGAACGACATATATTTCGGCAAAGAAAGCAGATGCAGGGTGAGACCGTGAGCGATTATTTGCAAAGTCTGAAACATCTGGCCAAGACTTGCAATTTTACCAATGTAACCTCAAATCCTTTAGAGATTAACTTGAGGGATCAATTCGTCTCCGGCCTTCACAATGAGGACATGCGATCTCGGCTTTTTGCTGAAAAGAATTTGGACTACAACCGAGCAGTGGAGTTGGCACTCGCGCTGGAGGCGGCAACTAGACACGCGATGATCGCGTCGTCCAGCACTAGCGGCGGCGGCGGGGCCTCGGCCGAGGCGGCCGAGCCGCTACACCGCGTGGCGTCAGCGCACGGAGTTCGCCGTTCACCCTTGTCACGGGCCGAGCCGCAGGCTGTGTCGCAGGACTTCAGTGGCAGTTCCGGGGCGCGGCGTGGTTGTACGCGGTGCGGGAAGGAGGGTCACACAGCAGCCAGGTGCCGATTCAAAAATTACTCGTGCGACCGGTGCGGCAAAAAGGGGCACCTCAAAGTGGTATGTAGTGAAGGTGTCAGTGGAACGTCCAGCGGACCCAAGAATCCTAGAGGTCAGTTTTTCTTGGATGATTCTAGTGAAGGAGACTTAAACTTTTATAATATCGTGTGTGGAGACGGTGATGCACCGTATTATATTCAGTTGAAAGTGGAAAACCGGTACATTACTTTTGAATTGGATACCGGCAGTAAAATATCTGTTATTTCAAAAAGTTTTTATGATAAATTGTTATCACACATTCCTATTAAAAAAAAATGTTTACGCTTAAAGTCATACACGGGCACTATCATAGAACCTTTGGGCTATATTATTGTAAATGTCGTGTACAAATCTATAACTGAGATGCTCGAGTTATATATTGTCGAAAAAGGAGGCCCACCGTTGATGGGTCGAACGTGGATGCGTTGTTTACAGTTAGATATTTCTAATTGTTATAATATAGCTAAAGGTTGTGATGATGAAATAGCCACTTTAAGAATGGAATTCCCGGAAGTGTTTGCTGATGGGCTTGGGACTTTCAAAACTCCATTACGTTTACATTTAGCGGACCCGACGCCAGTATATGTTAAAGCGCGTCCGCTGCCACTCGCCTTACGCGAGCCAGTTGAGCGCGAGTTAGAGAGATTGCAACGTGATGACGTCATTTATAAAGTAAATAGCTCAGACTATGGAACTCCAATAGTCCCAGTTATAAAAAAAAATGGTGAAATCCGCATTTGCGGTGATTACAAGATCACCATTAATCCTCGTATTAAAGACTTTCATTACCCTTTACCGCGTATTGAAGACATATTTGCTACGCTATCGGGGGGTCAACAATTCTCGAAGCTCGATTTGTCCCATGCTTACCAACAACTCTTAATAACGGATGATTCACAGCCGATGACAACAATATCGACCCACGTCGGTACATATGTTTACAAACGTGTTCCCTTTGGTATAAAATGTATTCCAGAACATTTTCAAAAAATAATTGAGGAAACACTTAGTGGATTGCCTTCAACGGTTGTGTGGATCGACGACATCTGTGTCACGGGAAAAGACAAAGCCACTCATTTGAGAAATTTAAGATTAGTATTGTCAAGACTCAATGAAGTAGGACTACGGGTTAATTGGTCAAAATGTGAATTTTTCAAAAATAGCGTGACATATTTAGGATACCGCATCGATAAAGATGGTCTGCATACTGACGAAAAAAAAGTGGAGGCTATTGTTGCTGCCCCTACTCCAACAAATATTAGTCAATTAAAAAGTTTTGTAGGGCTAGTCAACTTTTACGCTAAGTTCTGTGTTAACATGTCTGAAATTTTAAAAACCGTTGTATAATTTGCTTAAAAAGAATGTAAAATGGCATTGGAGTGAGGAGTGTAAGGCGGCATTTAAAAATATTAAACGTAAATTATCACGCGCGCCGATGCTAGCTCACTATGACCCGACGTTGCCGTTGATATTGTCGGTAGACAGCAGCGCGTACGGACTCGGCGCGGTGTTGTCGCACCGCTACCCGGACGGAACGGAACGATTGATCAGCAGCGCTTCCCGAACTTTAAATGACGCTGAACAAAATTATTCACAGTTAGATAAAGAAGCGCTTGCCATTGTTTTCGGGGTGACTAAACACCACCAGTACCTATATGGCAGGAAATTTTTATTACGTAGTGATCACAGGGCTTTAAGTTATATATTTGGGAAAAATAAAGGTATTCCGCAAACTGCGGCTAGTCGTATTCAGCGTTATGCGATTAAACTGGCCGGTTATAATTTTGATATTGAATTCGTCCCGTCCACAAGAAACTGTTTCGCAGATTTCTTATCTCGTTTACCTACAAAGTCATTGCATAAATTACATGTTTGTGAAAAAAGCTACCTTAATTACATAGAAGATAAATTACCAATAACGTTTCGAGAGATTAAATCCGAGACTCATAAAGATCCGTTATTGAATAAAGTATTAGGTTATATAAAGTTCGGTTGGCCTCAACAGTGCGCAAATGATATCGAAAAGTCCTTCTTTTTAAAGAAAGATAATTTATTTTTAGAACATGGGTGTCTAGTTTGGGGATATCGTGTTATTATACCGGAATCATTACGTGTAAAAATGTTAGACGAATTACACAGTGGTCACATAGGCGTTGTTAAAATGAAACAGTTAGCAAGGAATTACGTATGGTGGGATCGAATCGACGCGGACATCGAACGGGTGTGCCGCGAGTGTAGCGCATGCGCTGCGCACCGGCCGAGCCCGCCGCACGCGCCGCTACACACGTGGGCCTGGCCGGAAGAGCCGTGGTGTCGGCTTAATGTCGATTTTTTAGGTCCGTATCGAAATAGATATTACATTGTATTAGTAGACGCACATTCAAAGTGGCTGGAAGCCGAGGCTATACCAAGCACGTCAGCCACTGCAGTTATTTCTTTTTTTAGAAAAATATTTGCACGTTTTGGTTTTCCAAAATGTATCGTAAGCGATAATGGACCACCTTTTTCCTCAATAGATATTAGGGAATATCTGAGCAAAAATGGCATTAAGCAAATCTTAGTGGCCCCGTATCATCCATCGAGTAATGGGGCAGCAGAAAACGCAGTTCGGACTGTCAAACAGGTGCTTAAAAAGGCGACTACCGATAACGACGACCTCGAAATAGCACTTTGTAGATTTTTATTTTCTTACCGTAATACGGAACATTGTACTACACGGAAGGAGCCGGCGGTTGCTCTGATGGGTCGCAGATTACGGGGACGTTTGGATCTTATACGGCCGGACACTAGCCTTATAGTAAAAGAAGCGCAAGACAATCAGAGGTCGCGATACGGAGGTACGCCCCGTGAGGCAAATGTCGGAGACCAAGTCTATATACGTGACTATAGATTAGGGAATAATAATAAGTGGACAGGGGGAGTAGTGACTAAGCGGACCGGTCCTGTGTCTTACGTCATTAAGCCGGACGGTGATCATAATACGCAAAGGCGACACATAGACCAATTAATCACTACACCGACATCTAGATCACGTCATTCGCTGTCGATGATTGAGCTGGGCATGACTCCCAAGGATGTGGACGCTATTAAGCTCCCCTTTCGGTACCCCGGGGGAGGCCGAAAGGGGTATGTCAATCCTACTGCTGTGAAAAGTCTTCCTTCTTGTTTTCAATGTCCAAAGTCATGTCACATGTTAAGCTAATAAGCTCATCATACTTTTCAGCAGTGAAAAGTATCAAAATGAAGAGATACACGAAATACATACGTACATAAACTCACGCCTTTTTCCCAGGGGTAGGAGGTGTACTAGAATACCCACATTTCGCCTCGTATATTCCGTCTCACGATGTGATAGGAGGCGAGCCTATCGCCATATCGGGCACAAATTACTGACTCCGGGCTGATAATGAATAAAAAAATCCTATAACACTTTGCCCGACCCGGGATCCGAACCCAAGACCTCGGCTTTGTAATCAACTTGTAAATAACTACGCCACCGGAGCAGTCATAATATCAATTATATTATATCTTGCAAATGTAAAACGTTTCAGACAATACATCTTGCAAGTATATTATAAACTTAAATTGTAACTTGAGAATCGACTGGGGGAAACATACCGCTCCGGAAATAACGCCTTCATCTTCCAAAATAAATTCGTTTACGTACTCGTAGAATCTTCTGTTGAACGAGTTATACATCAGTTTAATTTTAGTTATAGTAGAACAAGAATGTAAATATTATTAGAAACGTATTAAAGCAATATAAATATTCAGAAGCATTTATTTTTACAGCATAATATGTAACATAGGTCGTCCGTAAAGTCGAACCAAAGCATAAAGGTAAATTAGATGCCCATGTCCGGGGCAATAATCATGTCGACATTTGGATTATTTTTAGAACTATTCAAGAATATTTTTTTAATCATAATTATAACAGAAAACGACTTTAAAGTTGGTGATAGAAAACAAAAGAAAGACAAGAAAAAAAATATTTTCTTTTATGTTTATTAACTTAAGCGTCGTACTGTTGTCAACAACAAATTAAGGATAAACCTTGTAATACTATATTGATGAGGCTGTCCTTTCATAAACAATTCTACTTTTAATGATCTAATAAGAACGGATTAATTTACTGCGCTCAAATTACAGCCAACTATTTAAAGTCTTTAATCCATTATTATATTAATCATGCCTCGGTGGCGCAGTTGTACTACGGTACGACTACAAAGCTGAGGTCTCGAGTTCGAATCCCGGGTCGAGCCAAGTGATATTGGGTTTTTCTATTCATTATCAGCCCGGAGTCAGGAATTTGTGCCCGATATGGCGATAGGCTCGCCCCCTATGGGGCCGGAACATAAAAGGCGAAATGTGGGTGTCCTAGTAGCGCCTCTGCCTACCCCTTCTGGGATAAAGGCGTGATATTATGTATGTATGTATATTAATCAGATGGGATTTCACACATATGGTAATGTCCCGAGATGTGATGTGAGGCCTGCCACAACTTCGAATCTTTTTTTATGGCGATGAATGGCGAGACGAGCGAGCCTGATAGTAAGCGATGTGACCGCTCAAGGACAGTAGCAAAACCAAACAACACCATTAATTATAAAACAATGCTTGACATTCCACTGCGCTCGCCATCCTGAGACCTAAGATGTTAAGTCTCATTATGTTCAGTAGTTGCTCTGGCTACACTGTCCTTCAAACCCGAACACAACAATGCATTTACTCTGCAAATTGGCGGGAGAAATATACACTGCGGTGGTACCTACCTACCCAGGCCCCTTCTCACATTTGATAGACTTACCACTAGCCCTGGACAACGATGAGGTTTCCCAACAGAAAAATCTTACAAAGTGGATTTAACACAGGGCATTTGTAAGTCATTGTCGGGACCTCGTGTTACAAAATTCACAAATGCTGATCTAAAAAATTAACGAGGCGACTAAGTTTTAGTACACACTTAAAACAGCCTTTAAAATTTCACATTAATCTTTAATACAATCTTTTGATTAGCCCATTTACGTCACTTCATTAAGCCAGGTTTATTACGACGGTTTTGGTAAATTCCTACATATGAAAATGACGCATTTGAGCAATTTAATGTCACGTGAAATGTGGTGTTAACGCAGAATTCTATACGTTGTCATTAGCTCACAACGGGATCAATCACACGAATTATTACTCCATCATCCCACGGTAATACTTGCGACACGTAGGTAATTACGGAGACATCCTTGCGATATTAAAGCCTTCGCAAATTTGACATGACTTAAAATTAATCTGGAGACGCGGCGCCTACCCAATACATGACGGGTTGCGCTTTGGTAAATTTAATAAAGAACCGCCACTGAAGCCCGCGCCGCAAGATTGATGTGCTAAAAACGGGTCGAGTGAAAAAGGAAATTAAAAACACGCCAGCTATTCCGAAACATCTGAAACACTGGCGACAATTTCACCAACACCTCGATGCTTATTAAACTTCTATATTTACTTTGTTTTTTTTTTTGCAGGTCCTTGAAAGTACTTCCTACTTTGAATCTACGTTTGCTTAAATATTTGAACTTGCTTCACAAATTCACAAAGGAAATATTTGTTCGAAAAGAGTTAGTTTGCTAACACATTGAATGATTTTAAAGGGCCCTCAGGTACAATTTTTGCGTTCAGTCGACGCGCAGACTGATTTATACCGAATGTTGCGTCTGGGTGACAGTGACAAATGACGTCACCGGGCCGGTCATGGGCCGCGTGTTTTGCGTCACTTGCCTGCATACGCGGCCGTGACGCAACAACATATTTTGCCTTGTTTATAGCTCGCCCGTATATTTGAGTTATGGCGCGTTTGTCTCACGCGTGACGCTCAGAAAGATGAATTTATGGGTAAGAAGAACGCGAAACGCGGAATATTTTATGCGTATGAGTGGCGGCGGTTGGGCGATAGCGGTTTTCGCGGTAATTTACGTTGCCAACAAACCCTTTTCGCGTTGGGTTACCGCTTTACCACCATACAAAAATACGCGCAACACATATTTTAATCACTGGATTGTTCCGGGAATTTTGTATCGACACACGCATTTGTGCGGCGCACCGTCCAATCCCGGATTTAACTTCTGTTGATTTTTAAACATCAAAGTTGTCGCCAACAGGGCTCTATATGGTGAGTATAAAAATAAAATACAATTTGTTAACGTGTCACAAAGTCGAAACCAACAAATACCCGATTGTGTTTTATTCTTTTTTATGAATTAAAATAGATTCAACCGATTTAACGTTTTCGATTTACTACAATAGGTCTGGCACAAACGTTTTATGCAAATATTATTGAAGTGTAGCATAAAAGGGCAACATTTTTATTTGTGGCTATGGAAAGCCTATATTAATAAATGGGAAGATGTGTTTGTTCTTTTACCTGGCAATGAAGCAATACATGTCAGTATTAATTAAAATATATAGGTACATATTCCAACAACCAAATGACTGTATTAATATAGATTAATACTTAAGATATTCGTCCACACTTGTAGTAATAATACAATAGGGTAGTTGACTATGATCGAATATTTGTATTATTTTGTAGACAGACAAGTGCCATTAAAACAAAACATTTTTGTGAAAACAGTATTAAAGTAGCTTGTAACATGAGGCAAATATTAGTATTTTAAATTAAAGAGTGGGGACGTAGTGTGGACGTAGTGGAGACGTAGTGGGGACGTAGTGGGGACGTAGTGGGGACGTAGTGGCGACGTAGTGGGGACATCTTACCGTCTCTTTCACACCCGCACACTATAATGCTCTATAATGCACAGTGACGTCACTAATTTTGTTTTGCATCCCTTTTTTATTACCCCCACTACAAGATTTAAAACGTTTCTAACTTGTTTAATTCTGAATGGATTTACAAAATTCTTTGCTTGCTAGATCTTGAATATGGATACTTTTTGATTAATACAATTTAAAAAAAAGAGTCAAGTACCCTATTATTATTAATATCGAAACACAATAAAAATAAAACACTTCAATTGAAAACTACAAAAGATCACGAAGGTACTAGGAGATCATAACATCGAAGTCTTAATAATGATAACTCGTGTTTAATCCCGCGTTTAGAATCATATACGGCGTAATGAGAGCTGGCGCATTCTCCGTATAATTACTACGATCATTAATAACTAACGGATGAGACATTGCTTTAATATGACATCACACACACTAATGTTGCACGTACAAGATTATGATGAGACTTTTAATCGGGATTTGTGTATGACACGTACGCTTTACGCGTTGCCTTCCTTTGACACTTTATGGAAATTCTAAACACAGAATTTGACATATAATATACTCGTGGCGAACATTAAAACCTTTTTTATATCTTAACATGAGCGGTGGTTGCAATTCGGGTGAATCCGATGTCCTTCGGCAAATGGATTTGAAAATAATGCACCTTGTAATTGCAAAATTAAAAAAATCTTGTACGAATACAAATTGTTTCTGTGAAGAAACTGTTTTTTTATTGTAAAAGTATCTTCATGAAAAATCAGCCATATTATCAGAAAGAGCTCGCTCGGACACAAGAGTTTCCTACTGAAAGAACATTTCAGCCTCGCCGCTTTAACACCTTAATTAATTAATCTTTCAATTAATCTAATATAATTAACTTTATTCCAACAGCTGAGTTAATTCTAATATTGAAATAAAACAATTTTTACGGATTTGTTTTAACTATACATTTTTAAACTTCCAAAAAAAATGTTTCGATTGCTTTCCAGCTTTCGTGGTCACAAGGCGGACAAATGTAAAATTAAACCAAATCCGACATAAAATTCGTAAAAAAATGTTTTATTTCAATGTGCAACATTTTCGTAAATCTAAGAAACCATAATTCTAATACATGTTTTTTCTTTTATCCATAAGGATGAAACACTAAGCTTTTATTAATATTTAATAAGCTAATATTTAAACTCAGCAACACAAAAAATAGACAGTCCAATTTATTCTTAAGAAAATTAAAATTTGAAATTCTAATACAGAACTTCAATTCATACAATTTCAAATAAAATCATGCAAAACGTTCCATGGTACAGTTACACGGAAGCGGCATCAAATGAAATGGTCATTTAATATTCATTATCAATAAAATTGAGGGAACGGCGGAAAATTGACATTTCAAAAGACTCATTAGCCCTAATTACGATCGAGTGCGACTAGAACGGCGCGATTTAAATTCAACAAACATTCTCCATCACCCTTGACCTGGTTAAATATTTATCAAACCTATTAGAAATAATGTGAACGATAGCCCAATGGGATGATCGGACTGCCAAATCAAACGCCATATGCCAGGTTTCGGGCATAAAATTACTGCTTGATCGTTGTCACACAACTTTCCACTTTTCTGTTAATAATACTTCTTTATTAAATAGGCACAAGTTTCTAAGAAAAGTCAGAAGTATGAGCCCCGGTTATGAACCCACAACTTCCTCCTTAGTATTCTAATCCACTCAGAAATTAATTACCGCTTATAATATTTCTATCAATCATAAAAAATCCTATCACAAATACCAGTTTGCGCTAATCATAAAATACACAGAAAGCTTCCGCTACATTGGCAAAACAGAAGCTGTGGTGACGATTTCCCAAAATTTATTATGATACCCTTGACCTGCTTCAATATATTTTTTGCTCAGCAATATCTTTGAGGAAAATATTACACACAAACTGTCGTAGTACGCCTCTACGCGATTTCGTAGATGCGTAGGCCCCCTACGATTATTCGCTGTTCGTAGCGCATTTCGTACGTCACATTTCATAATGCCAAGATTTCCATTCTCTTACAAGGAAATTGACAAAAAAATGAAATGAGAATTATTTATCCTTACCGTTATTAAATTTGATGAAACATAAAGATATTAATATTATAATTACTTAGAATTAATGTATTTTTTACCTTGTTATGAAATACTATTTTGTTGAATTTCCAACCAAAAGTGCGGTAGTTCGAAAATTAATATCGGATTATTTACAATGTTCGTACAATTCTCGGCAGTACCCCGAACAACATGTGCCCGAACTTTCCAACTGTATCGATTAAATAAGAAATATCATGATAAATGGGTGTTACGACCTTGTAATTTATGCTTTCAGGCCATTCACAGTTGCTGCAAAACATTCACCAAAGTAAATCATTCTATAGCTAATAAATTGCCGTTTTACGAGGTAACACAAAATTGAAATTATTTAATATTTACGCAGGCAATAAATAAACGTTTATTAATGCTTGGAAAGTTGAAAAACAAACAGACAATAACTAAAACATGAATTTGTTCACAAAAATTGCTCGTAACTATGTCGTATAAAAACTTTTGATTGATCGGATTAAAAAATGTTTGATTTATGTTATTCCAGTTCAAATAACTGATATTATCCTGCATGTGAATTGGCAGTGGGGATAATGTGAAGTAATAGAAAAAGGTATACAAAAAGTGACTTCGCAGATAATTAAGCGTCAGCATGCAAAAGAGATAGTAGGATGTCTCCACAACGCCACTAATTTTTATTCTACCTTATGTATTAATTCATTATTTATAAAAAACAATAGAAAGACTTTATTACTCATATAACTGAACGCTATTTTATGACTTTTTTAAATAGTTTATGATCTTACGTGCCAAATTTAATAAATAATCCCAATTTGCGATACTCATTACGACTTTATTTATTTACTTAGAAGGTTTTCCAACACATACATATACATTTAAAGAATAGAACTATAAATTTCGATATTTGTATTCTTATGTACACAGCACATATTCCGCGCAAAAATCTTAACATCCCAAAAGAAACGTCAAAATATTTTCATACAAAAGGCACAGCCGCAATGCATTTAGTTGATCCGCGCCACAACGCGCGCGGCAACATCACCGGCTTCTTTCAAGGCATCGAGCCACTCTCACACCTCAGTGGCGGATGTATACGTGTTTGTTTGTACGTTTCACACGTTGTGAGCCGCGACGTGTCGAGACGAGTACTGTTCACGCCGTGGAGTAGTAAAGGATCGCTTTTACGTACAGATGTTTGAAGCTAACTACGCTGCGGATTTGGCAATTTTGACGCCTGTTAATTTGGATAATGTACTGAGAGTTCTATGTTGCTTTAGAGTTGTGTCATGTTTTCAGAGCTTAAGATGTAACTAATATTAGTGAATTATCTTGGTAATAGGGATAATTACTTGAGATTATTAGAGTAATATCAGCCAAGAATTTTAGCACATTGTATTAAACTAGAGTCTGATAAATTGTACTCCTTTGTACACATAATTTTAAACCTAAGTATTTGTAAGTATAAACACGACACGTTGTAATAAAATATTCCGAGTAATAAAGCACTTTACAGATACTACTAAAATCGCTTCCACTCCGTTAAAATTTCAACCAGAGCTTGAGGAGTCACAACAGTTTGAAATCGGAGACAGTATTCGTAACAAAACTTTACGGCTTTAACAATAGAAACAAAATCGACGAGGGTGTTGAAGTTGGTACGAGTAGGTTAGAGTGATGTCGTTTGTTACGATCCGCTGACCGAATGATTCAATGCGGGTCCAGCATTCAGTTTTATCCAGTGGATCGGAACGTCCTGTCGTGCCTCCCGCGCCGCACCCGGCGAACGAGCGAGCCAGAATTGCGTCGCTCGTACCTTTAAAGCACCCGATAAAACACTTCCACTGAACTAAAATTTCACCAAATTGAAAACCCTCGCGCTAAGCACGCCGCTTTTAGTGCGAACTATTCATTGAAATTGTTATTTCGTGTTCTGTTACAGTTGTTTTCAATCAAAAAGCTGAACGTTTATTTGTTTGAAATGGCGGTGTCCAATCTCTGCTGTTTGATTTAGCCTGCACATCCTAATGTCATATCAATAATTGAGTTACTTTTTATTTGAATAACCAAATTGGTGTGGACATGCACTTCGTGCGTTTTTTCCAATATTTGATGGAATTTTGAGTATTTTTCTAACGCCGTTTGAAATCGACCGGCGGATTAGGAATTAGAAATATACATCAATTTTTATTGGCACTGACTAGATTGAGTTTGAATTTTTGAATAGATGCGCTGCGCGTTTTTAAATGGAGCGAGTCGGTGTAGACTATTAACCAGTGAAGCCCGTAGTCGATGTTGAGGGTGGAGCACCCTATAAACCGTTGCCAATTTCGTTCGTGTAATATGTAACACGTTGGCAGGCTCGACGTCTCACTGCGCTCTCTCCAGCGGCCCTTGACGCGTATTCGAGCGTCTGCGGATCACTAATTACTGCGTACCACCGTTCCTTCCGCATTTTTCATACAGATCACGGACCCACTCAAGTCGAGCGATATCGATTGGAAAGTTCTGGGGGAATTTCTTGCGGTACCGCAGAGGAATCGCGGGAATGCAGTGAGGGAATGCTCCTTTGTCCTCTTCGAAAAAGGTTGCGCAATTACGTAACTCAAACAATATTGTCGCTCTTGTGTTGTTTGATCAGGTATTGTGAAGAGAATTTATGCTTCGTTGTATAGTTCGTGTCACAGATGTTGTTTGTTTCGAAAACGCGATAAAAAGTACGTGAAGCGTCTCGTTTTGCCTCGATAAATATGCATAAATCAATTTACGGGATGCTCTAATAGATATTTTTTGTTTGAAAAATATGAATACGAAAAAGGTACAATTAATTAAATTTTATTAACATCCATAAATATAATACTTTGCATCCTTAACAGAACCGTGTAAATATAATGTAATAATGTTCGATAATCCTATTTCCAAGTGTAAGTGCACAAACAATTCTTGAGCGTGGCTGACGTTTGTACACGTGACACAAGCCAAACAAGAAATCCGTGATCAAACACCTGTTCATGTTCCCGTTGATCTGAAATTAAACACGTCATCATTTTAGACACGTCTATATTTTCGTATCTTGTCTAGTGGTAGCATTCAGCTTGTGAGTTTAAGATACCGGGTTGTTCCGCAGGCCAGGTAATTCTTGGTGTTTCTTTTCTTGAAAACTCATATGAGTTTTCTGCAATGAGAATGTGTAGCCATGGCAATAGAAACAGTTAACTTTTTGATTGATTTCGTTGCGGGTTAAAGACAAGTTAGACATTCCCGGAGACGCGCTGAGCTTCAATGCTCAGTGTCATTAAAATGGGTGCCACTGTTGATCCTGGCTTACAGGAGTTGCAGTGGCGGGTGTGAGAGCGGGACAGTCTCCAATAGAAACAGTTAACTACTGGACATATTGAGACTTAACATCTTATGTCTCAGGAGTGCGAGCGCAGTGGGATGCCAAGCATTGCTTTGTAATTAATTGTGTTGTTTGGTTTTCTATTGTCCATGAGCGGTCGGATAGCTCATCATTCATGGGAGTAGGCGCACTTCTTACCACAATATCGTCTACATAATTCAAACGAACTGTGGGTGGCAGTAATCACTTTTTCTAACCCCACGACAATACACAGACGTGTACTTAGGTATGTTAATTCAAATTGACGAGGCTAAGTCTTAATTAAATGAACTAAAGAATCATACAGTGAGCTTAATATTGAGATACAAAATAGTACTTAAAAACTTTTTATAAATGAAGCTGATAGGATGAAGTCTGTAAACCAATAAATTAAATTCATTTATTCATAATAGAAGACACTTGTATTTCTTATTAAAAACAAGGAAGTTCTGAATAGGTCTTGAAAAAGCTTCTCAAAACAAAAAAACATATCGTCTAATAGCCATTAATTTTGATAACTGTATAAGCCCATGTACGTCCCACTGCAGGGCAGGGGCCTCCGCTACAATCAAGAGTATGATTGAAAGGGGTTAGGCCATATAGTCTACCACACTGGCCTAGTGCGGTTTAGCGGATTTTCGTACCTTTATTCACTTATTTTGCGGTTAGCACGAAAACTGATATATTAATTGAAGTATAATCCGATAGCATTCAGTAACATAATACAAGTATCAAGAATCTTTGTAAGTTGAATAAAGGTCAATAAAACTATTGGCAAATAAAGTTGTCAAAGTGAAACAATAAAGCAATACATCAAACAAAATATGACAACGTCTGCTTCACACTCAAACGAAATTGATTTATCTAAACAGACGTTCCGGGAATTTATTACACCCAAAATAAAAATAATAAGACGTTTGTGAGCATAAGACTTGTATTTATCATAAATGTTCCGATTTTCAAGAATAATGTTTCAATATGCGATTTAGTCCAAAAATGTAACACAATATTGATAGTATGTGATATTATCAAAATTGGGAAAAATGTTTTAAAGGACCAATGTGCTTTTGGAAAATCAATCTCTTTCTATAAATAATAAAACCATTTTTTCATTCTTTTGGAGTTAATTTGATTGACTACAATTAAAAGGAAATTATAGCATGCTTATTGTATGCATCTATTTTTTTATATCAAATTCATTTTTCATATGTAACTACAACTTAACTAGGTACATATTTATATATTCATATTTGGAATTAATATTTATGACTGTAATTAATAAACGTAGAATATCAGAGAACACAAATTCATGACAAGAGCTTGTATCATAAAAGTGCTTGCCCTACGCGACCTCTCGGGGCAAATTCTGCGCAAAAACTAGTTCGCGTTACTTTGTCCTATTTACAGCGCTGAGCGTCTCTACAAGCCTCACTGCCAACTGCCCGAAACAATGTCACATTCGGTAGTTACATAAGGTTATTCTCAAAATATTTTTACTTTTCCAACAATGTTTTTTATATTAAATTAAGTATAGAGAATTGAGTTCATTCGCACGATGGCGTGCGGATCGAGCGGCTGCTAATGATATAACAACTATTTGTTTTTTTTTTGTATGGTTTATAATTTAATCCACTCTGCTGTCCCACTTCGAATTGGTGACGGTAAAAAATAAATATTTAAACGTTTATACCACCAAAAAATATTAGTTCGGACTACGTGACTCCGGCACAATGACATCAAATTATTTTGAATAAAGGAACTACTAAGACTTTAAATAAAATATTTACTTTTACTTATCAGCTTTTGCACAAATGAAAGTTTTAATATTTTATTTAATAAATCTGGACTGCCTCGGTGGCGTAGTTGTATTACGGTACGGCTACAAAGCTGAGGTCTCGGGTTCGAGTCCCGGGTCGGGCAAAGTGATATTGGATTTTTCTATTCATTATCAGCCCGGAGTCAGGAATTTGTGCCCGATATGGCGATAGGCTCGCCCCCTATCATATCATGGGACGAAACATACAAGGCGAAATGTGGGTGTCCTGGTGGCGCCTCTGCCTACCGCTTCGGGGATAAAGGCGTGAGTTTATGTATGTATGTATGTATGTATAAATCAGGAAAATACATATTGTATTTTGTTGGCGATTTACTAGTTATATTTATTTTAAGATACCGTTATCTTACAAATTAATATGACTGAATATAATCAAATATGACTTATTTTAAATAGTAAAATAACAGCAAAATCCCCATCTCTCCTTAACAATAACCACAACATATTCCATAATATGTAATAAAGTGAATGCGTAGCCCCCTCACGCGTGCCTGTACTCGTTGTTTTCTTTTAGCACTTCAACTGCTTGGGTGCGTATCAACGGTGGAGTGTCGGCGGGTGTAAATTGAAACACTTGCAAATTTACCCCATACATTATTCATGTGCCAAACACCCCCGTCTGACAGTTACAGTCGATGCAAACTTCAACGAAAGAGAAATAAACCCTAAATGTTTTAACTGTGGCCTTTGCTACGACTACCGTATCTAATGTTCAATTTGTCTGTGACTGTCAATGTCTTACTTACAGTTTATTTCGTATTAAGATTCAGACTGAACTAGCACGTTTTAAGATCGATGATATCGTTGTTGTAATTTTTATTACATTGCATGCTTATTCGTCTATTGGCAAGGGACAACGGTTTTGAGTAGTGAGGTTCTGGGCATCACTCCCGAGTTAGGCAACCCTTTGTGTACTTTTTATGCAACTGCTGCACCTGCGCCTCAAAGCGGTAATAAATAAAGACAATTGGCAGATGTGGCAAATGTTTAACGCAATAATTCCAATGTGTTTATATGTTATTGGATTACGTTACATTAACATTAAGTATACCATTAGCATGAACGTAGAGCAAGAAGTAGCATTAAGGCTTATAAAATCAGTCATGAGTCGCCAAAGAGTGTCACGGCTTGGGACATCTTGGGAAGGAAATAAGCCTGGTAACTTATGGGTGTTACTAGATACTCTTCTCTCTACCTCTTCCGGGATTCGAGAGTGAACTTATGTATGCATGCATTTAATATTTTGATTAATGAGGTTACATGGCGTGGCGTGCCATATTAGAGGCCTATGTCCAGCAGTGGACGAGGAAGGGGTGATGATGATGATAATGATTAACATATATGCGCTGAGTCGATGATTTTATAATCTGTAGGCTATACTATGTTGATATTTTCAAATAATGAATATTAATCGCAAAAGCATAGTACGTCTAATTCTCGGCTTCTTTGTAGTCCTTAGTTCTTTCAGGTCTTATAGAACAACGCTCTCATTCGAACTTTAGAACACAAGCACGAATAAAATGGAGTCACTGGAGTAAATTTACAGCACGTTTGAACGTAGTTTATTGCCGAAATAATATTAGGGTTCAAATAATTGTCTGCGGCGGAGACCTGCAAATCACACCCGTTCCAGCAGCTTGGTGGCACATAAGTAAAGTGGGTCAACCATTATACGTCTAACAAATGGGTACCCGCCTTAAGTCGGGCTTGCAATAAGGAGTTGGTTCAGAAACCCGCAACCTGCATTATTCTGACCCTAATAAATTTGCCGAGTCAAACGGGCGGTGTCAGACAAATGAGTTTGAAGACGTACGGTGTAGCAATTGTACTCGGTATATCGTATTGTTCATATCCAAATCTTCATAATTTTATTGTTATGTAATTGAGCAGGCCGGCATAATTGTGTCAATCGGCGAGAGATAAATCTCTCGTTTGTATTTTGCTGAACTTAGCATCAATTGCCTTGAAGTCAATTATCTGTCCGCCAACCCGCACTAGGTTAGCGTGGTGGACTATATGGCCTAATCGCTCTCAATAGTATTTTTGATTGTAAGACAGGCCCGTGCCCTGCAGTGGAACTGATACAGTACAGTGCAGTACAATTAGCCGAAACTAGATCAAATATCGGAGAATACTGACATAAATGTCCCTGTCATTTCGAAAACTACTTGACTGATCTGGGTTTAAATTCGGTGTTTATAGACACAAAAAATTAAATAATATATTCAACAAGTTCAGGCATAGTAGGTACTGACTCCTCTTGAATCCTTTTGTATCCTAGATATCAAAAACTACGAGAGACTGCTCGGTCTTAGCACCTCGATTTAAAACTTCGATCACACAAACATTTGTGTCAAACCGGGGATTGAACTCGCAGCCTGTTGATTCGTAACCGGCGTCATAACCAACAGCACTATGAATGCTGTCGCACGGTAAGCTAAGCAACTGTCTATCATTTGAGACCCCTAACAAGTCTCCTTCAGCTACCATGATGCACTAACCTCTAAATCTTTGTGAATAACGTGCGTGAAAGCCTTTGCCCAACAGTGGGACGTATACAGATAGAAGTCTTTATAGCCGTAAAGTCGCGACGTCTAGACTGGCGGTATTCAATTTATCCCGTCAAGCTGTATCATTCGACGAGTTCATTAAAAGAACTGTTTGCGAGTACAACTCACGCATCGAAGACTTCGCATCAAAGTACATGTCTCAAAACAAGCTTGCACATAAATTCATTACCATTTCTAAGAAACACGCAGTTATTAAGAGAAAAGTTAGATTGCGTATTATGAATTATTTTAATGCTTAATAGAACCCTGGGCTCGTGCTATTATGTCCATTAATATGGCAGCTTCAGTTAAAAAGAACCATAGCCTAAAGGTATAAAAAATATTTTTTATTTCATATCATTGCCCCGGACACAACAAATAACAATAAATACCGCCCACCTCAAAACCTATACAAGAGAAATGTTAATTTACAAAACACATTTTCCTTGGAGAGTTTAACGTAATTTCTTTCTCACCAAGGCGTTTCCTGAAATAAATTACAAGTGTAAAATTCACAACAACAAAAGCGGAACAACAAAAGGCTCGCGGCTCGCAACATCCGGACGACCCTTCCAAACTTAGCAGCCTGATTACGGATTTCCGAGCAAGAAAAATAAAGGGAGAAATAATACGCAACCATGTAAAAACCAAGTGATTTCAAACACACCACTCCGCCGCGGTTATCGTTCAGAATTGTGCGGCTTTTTTATTCTTTATCGACGTTCTCTACCGAGCATTTCCTAGTGAGTAACACGTTTATATGAAAATCTACGTAATCGAATAATGCGGGCTGTGGTGTGTAGTGTTTCACATAAAGATGGAATCTGGGATCTTTTCTGGGAATGGTGTCTCCTCCGGGAGTAGGCGTAGGGGCAGGGGCGGGTGGTGACTTGAGCCTCGGAGACTTTGGGGGAGTAAAAGGTCCCCTCCCTTCCATTGTAGTAGGAGCCCTAACCACTTTCCATAAAAACGGCTCTTTGTGTATTTTCCCGTGGTGCTTCGCCAAATGTCGCGTGTCTTCTTTTCTCGGCTTCGGCGTCGTCAGCTCATACATTTCGGCCAAAGATAAATACCAATAGTCCGATCCGTCCCCTATTATTGGAAATAACCTCTTATTGGAAAAGCCCGGTCGGTGTTTTCTCACGAACTCATCATATTTACGCTTCAATCTTTTCATGTAATCCGTGTAATGGATAGATTTGAGCAGCTTCTCGAATTCAGATAGCTGTGTCGTCGCTGGCTCGGAATATACGCCGGCACACACATACGTTCGCAATAAATGGTGTAGTTTGAACACGACAAATGCGAGCCACTGTCGCGCTTCTTCTTCTAGAATTCTCAGGTCGTCAGCTCTACTTCTAATACCAAACTCAATAGCTTCTGCCGCTCTTCTTTCACCACGTTCCTTCACTGTTGCCAACCAACGCCGATAGGAACGGTAACAAAACTTCGTACGTCTCGAGTAATGACCGCGCCAAAGTGCCTGAAGTAAAAAACCATATTGAAGCAGCATACTTATCTGATTAAACCCAGCTTTAACTATTATTTCCTTTTGAATAAAAATAAATACCTGTATGACTTTCCCCGCTCGGTCATAATGTCTGGCGTGTTTGTTTCGGACGGCTCTTCTCAGAGCAATTCTATAAGCTTTACGAGCTATATGAATTCTGAACGCGCATTGAATTGTAGTTGCAGTCTGCGAGAGCCACGCAACGTGTTTTCTAATGAGAAAACCTCTTGCAAAACGCTGCAATAGTAGAACAGCAAGAAATCTTTTGTGACGATGTTCTTCCGCTAAGTTTGCCCGCTCTTGCAATTCGGAGTAAAACTCATTGGGTGAAGGGAGCAAACGCTGCACCGAAGCCATACAAAACCACCAACGGTCTTCAAATTAACTCAATCACAATTTCAATTGATCAAAATATATTTCGACATAAACGAACTTTGACAATCCGTATTTGGAATCAAAAAGGGTTGTGGAAACGTAACAAAAAGAATCTAATATAAAGTAATAAGACCTACTTGCGCACTTGTTCAGACGAGCCAACACAGGTTTCTATAGAAGCAATAACCACCCTCGCTTAATCATAATGACACTTTACGATCCTTTCAGGGATAAGTTCATGTATTTTTTTTACTTGTACCCTCAAATGAGGCGGTGTCTCGGTTGCCCATTTCGTTTCGTACGCCCCGCGAGTCACGAGTCTTATTTGGAGTCTCCCTCGACCCTCAGGTGAGCCCGTGTGAGACATCATGAATAATTCAACAATCAAATTGGCAAGGTGTGTACGCATGTTTATTTATTTTCCACCCAAAATTTAGTGGTAATTTTCGTACGTATGAGTGCACATAACACCGAAATGAGTTACCACAATGAAGTCTAAATTAACATCGTGAAAGTATAATGAATATTTCGCTTATGTTCCGACGGTTTGTTATTTATCTTGAGATAAATTTTAATAAAATATTAAATAGAGGATTTTTCATTTTGGAAACGTTAAAATAGGAAAATAAAAGTGAAATCTCTTTGAGTCGTTAACGGCTCTTTAGCTTCGGGTTCAAGGGGGACGGTGGGCTTTAATAATTAACAATGTACCCGCAATGAGGCTTCTCAACAACACAGGAAATAACGAGGCCGGTAAATTTATCAACCATTTAACCTTTAGTGAGGATTGTAATTTAAACCTTAGTCCCTAGACGAGAGAATTTACTCATAAATAATACATCGTATTTAATCGTTGACGATACACAAGTTATAATATAAACAGGTAGTGTTCTATACTTATTACTTACATTAAAAATTTATGTAGGCGCTGAGTAAGACTTATAACAACTTATCTAATAGCGTGAAAATAATGTCAAAGATATTGGAACGGGCTATTTAAAATCAAAGGTTTATAAAGCGGTGTGTATTACTTTCAGAATAACATACATTATTTATCAGAACCTAAATGTATATTATCTTTGCTTTAAAAACAAGCCGTATTTATTCTCGCCCTATCAACGTTTAATATAGTTCGTAATAAATGTCTCAAAATTACACATTTACATACCACATAATATTTTCTTTTCATATCAACTTGTAATACGTCGTCCTCCGACTTTACATTTCTTTTCTAATAACTTTATAAATATTTTTCTAATTTCAAAAGCGTGAAAATCAACATAATTTCATTTACTTTTTTTAGGTATTCCATGCTAATGACCTACGGAATAAATGGTATTTCCCTACTAGGTCAGCGAGACTATTAAAACACTATTAGTGCATTGGTTACGAGTATAATATGTTACGGCGGCATTATGAGGGAACGTTCATTAAAAAGTGTTGATTCAACGGAACTTTTGTGGCCTAATTGATTACTTACGGAAGTAAAATGTAATATTTACTCTGTAAAAAATGTTTTTATGCATATTAGAGTGGTATAATTTATTAAAAATTTGCAGTGTTGCATGTTGTAAAAAAAAATTGTGTAGAATTAATTGTTGAGTAATGAGTTCAAGATTGAATATTTTTATAATGTGTTGCGAACTGTTTCTTTTTAATAACCTTACCCTTAAACTCTAACGTCCTCATTAATAGGCAGATAAAAACCCATTTTAGCTATAGAATGTTTTGTCCCTTTCAATCGACTTTAGAATTCAGTTTGCGCGAGTAAGATAAAACATTCGTTAACTAAAATAGGTTCTAAATCTGTCTATGAATAAGGCTGCGAGGACTTCCCTAACCTAAAATATATTTCACTCAATAAAGACAAATTACTTAAAAATCTTGATCTTTGAATTCTAACTCTTTCCTTTGCACCGAAGACCAATAAGGATGGTTTACAAGACACGGCTGCTTTTGAGATGTTTAGCACCAACGCTCAGCCTAAGGATAACTGAGGACATAGCTAAACCGCACGATTGCATGCGGTGCCTCCATGCAATTTGGCGACAACGCACACTGTTTATGAACTCGGGAACACAATACACCCAGCGCGTCTTGCCATAAACAAGCGTTTATTAAAATATCTAAAGCTGTGCCAATCTTTTGGTAATTGGTGCGTACAGACCATGTAAAAATTACACTGGTCAACACAAGTCTTGTTTCCTTTATTTTTTTTCTGTTATTGGGTATTTCTATGGCCCTGAGTATGAAAAAAATACTGGAAGGTTGCTAACAGCTTCAGTTTTTGAAATATAGAGTTTTATTATTTTGATAAAAAAAAGTTCAGAAAATTTATAAATGATGTTAACAAAATTTCGATTGAACACTATCAAATGATCTTTTATACGATTTTCTTGAATGAACGACTTTAGGTAGATCACGTTGCAAACTCCAGCAGTAGTCTGCCATCATATGTGAGTCCCACCGCCCCTGATACCGCTCTTCCATTGTTCGAAGATCCTGATGGAATCTTTCACCCTGCTCCTCACTAAAATCACCTAGATTTTGTGGAAATCGGTCTAAATGTGAGTGCAGGAAGTGGATTTTTATGCTCATGTTGCACCCTAACTCTTGCAAGTTCGATAGCATGGACTTAACAAGCTCGACGTGGTCGTCAGATTTCTTTTTGCCTAGGAAATTACTCATAACCAAAACGAATGACTTCCAAGCTTTGGATTCGACTTCAGTCATTGATTTGACAAAATTAGGATCTTTCACGAGTTGCCTAATCTGTGGCCCATCAAAAATACCAGCTTTTAATTTGTATTGATAAAGTATTGATGATACGCAGTTTTTACAAAGTCCGATATAGGTTTTCGACATTTTGCAAATACATATTCACCACAAATGTAGCAAAAAGAATCAGGATTAAGTACACAACACCTTCTTGACGAAGCCATATCGAAAACAACAACAAAATATATTTCAATGTCCAATAAAAAACGCAACTATAAGTAAAAATAGTAATGGAGAGTAGTTAGCTGTAACTCAAAAACAAAAGCTGTGAGAGAAAAATTGTTACCATATTTAAAAAATACGCGTTAGTTTGAGATAGAAACAAAAAAAAATTAAAGGAAACAAACGATTTTATTTTTTTTGTTGACCAGTGTTATTGGTGTGTGGCGAAACTTGGAACTACAAATAAATTTGAAAAATAGTTTGCACTGCAATCGACAGCATTAGTAGAAGGGATTAGGCGATATTATAGTTCACAACTCTGGCCTAGTGCGGATTGATGGACTTTACATACCATAGAAATTTTTTAAAATCGCTTTGGTGTGCAGGTTTAGTCTCGATTTATTCTTCACCGTTATAGGGTTGATTCAGGATTATCATCAAAGGCAAGTCGGAGTAGGTATCGCGCCGGAACTGACACAAGGCAATACTTAGAACGCACTTGTCATTTACATAATTCGTGCGAACAGTGCCGCGTAGCTCGGTAGTTAACCGCACCCAATTGGCTCGAACAATCATTGATTCCCTTTGATTAAATTCCCGACGGGGAATGCTGATTACAACGAATTAAACACACTTTGTAATTTGTTGTTTCCACACACAAAGATTCTGGCACTGAATTACAATTAATTGTTGTACGATGGAAAATCGGGTGCCTTTTCGATGTGCGAAAATGTGTAATTTTTTTTCGTGTGGGAAGTGCTTTTTATTTTTAAAATATTTGTACCTTTGTAGAATAATTGCTTACATTTTTATTCCAATTCAATATACATAATGTGTATATATAAAAATTAAGGACGTGGTGTATAGGTGCATTTGATTCTTGGAACCGATCAATCTGCCAAGTAGAAGAAAAAAACCTGAGAACATGATGCGATAAAAAAAAATTGTGATCAAAATTGAAAATTAAATTGTAAGTATTTTTCATAAACATGAATTAGGTCTTTTACCTTTCTTAACATTATCATACTAGAACAAAGACTACATCAACTATGGAACTAAAGAGATAAAACCTTTTATCGTTACGTTAACCTAGAATAATACAATAACACATGCCTGTATTTACTACACTAGTCGACCCACATGTTTGTTTATTATAAAGCGAACAGGCTTTGTAGCGCAGTGAAATAATAATATAAGTGCTATTCATAATTTTGTAGTAAGTAGTGCACTAAAACGTTTTGCTAATTACAGTTACATTGCTCGGTAGTCGGAGACGCTGCATTGCAGTGTTTCAAGTAATTTTCAGTAATATCCTTAAGACGTCGAGCGTACTATCTGCTATATAATACTTCGAATTAATGTTAGAACAATGTTTATGTGTGCCGTCTTAATACGTATTAGATGCATTTCAATTATATTAATGTGTGATTCTGGTTGTGAAACCAGCTGTCAATAATAGGATTGTGGCTTTGGAAACCATCCATTTTGTGTGGGTTTTACGGGTTGTTTATAATATGTATTTTAAGAAAAATAATTTTGAATATCACCGAATTTAAGACTTAACTTTCCTTACCAATTTTTGAAGATGTACTGTCTGCATGTTACAACTCCAGAAATTATAACCAATCTTGTGATTATATTATTTCAACAAATTGATAGTTGAGAACTAAAGAGAGCCTTTGCAGGCTATTTTATATTTGTACATCCAAAATAGTGAGACAATATTTAAATATAAATTTCAACATTTTCAAGACAATTTCGAACAATTCATGAAATAGATAACGGGACAGAAAATATACTATGAAAAATCTATCAAACATACAATATGTTATCAAAACATCATTGAATACGGTATAGCCCTTTATACAAGTAAAATATACCAATCTTCAAACAAAAAAAATCGTTGTTCAATAAACTCACACACATTTTAAAGGTCATATTTCTTCATATGATTTGAAGTTTCCATACTATTTTCTTGTAAATAAGTGACCTCATTTGAGAACTAGGAATCGTTATGAAAGTCACGTAATACTGTCTATTTGTAAGTACATGAAAAACTTAAGTCTATTTCTGCGCTAGACACCAACCGCAACGGCAAACAGACGCGCAATCCAATTCAATTCTTATAGGGTTTCACTTATTTCTTGCTTCATTTATTTGTGTTATTGTGTGTACTTACATTTATTATATATAACCTTTTTTAGTAGAGATAAAACAGAGAAAGTAACAATATTATACGCTAATAATAAAAATGATAAATTTAGTAATAATTTCGATAATATTTGTTAATGGAAAGGCAATTACTAAAAAGTTGAGCTCATTCATTTATAAATTATAAATAGCATTAATTCGTGACGATTACAACTTGAAAATTAGTATAAAACATGACAATGCTCCATAAATTAAAGAGTACGATTACAAAACATATTCAAATTTAGAAACCCAGACATCAGCCATAGACCATAATATAAATATGTATTTAACCACGCAAGAACCAAACCCAGTAACCTCACAACCACAATAACAATTCTAATCCACAGCGCCCAACGTTACTACATCCCAACCAAAACAAAACATATACCGGAAAAATAGGGAAAATCCTTTTTTAACGTAAAGAAATTGAGATTAGTGTTCGCAGGCCAACCGCGCTGATCCGATTAAAGGAAACATGTGGGCTAGCCAGCAGACAGTATTAAATCAATATGTAGTTATGTTCTGGCTAATACCCCTTTTGCGGGCTTAGTTACCTTCCGCATTATATATAACGTATAATAAAACGTGGTGGACACTTTATGTATTATCTTATAATGTTAGTAGAGTTTTTTTATAAATTAATTGTATTTATACTACGTTTAACGGTACAGTAGTCAATTAGCAAACTAATATTTGATTTCTGTGATATAACATGGTGAAAAGCTCGTAACTAATTTATATAAATTATAGTCATCAGTCAATATAATTATGTCCTATTGGTGAGTAAGTCTTATACATAATGGTTTCTTAGATTTACGCGAATGGTACACATTGAAATAAAACTATTTTTTAGGGCTTTTATCGTTTTCGATTTTCAACTTCTGAAACAAGCTGAAAAGTAATCGAAACATCGGGAAGTTAAAAAATGTAAAAACTAAACCTAAACTAACCAATTGTAACCATGACATTAACTTTAAGTGTTTACTGTTACTGTGTTATTCTCTTTTATTGTGGTGTACAATAAAGTGAGTAAATAATTAATAATAAATAAATAAACCAAATCGCGATAAAATCCGTAAAAAATAGTTTTATTTCAACAAGTCTTATACGTCAAGGAGGGGATGAGGCCTTAAAAACCGACAAACGGATTTGAACCTAGGCAAAGTACGTTCCCAAATGAATCAAAACCCCACATAAAATTGATTGTCTGAACCGAGAAATCTAAGTCATTAGAACAATGAGGCGATAAAATGACTGCAAGCAACGTACATTTTTTTTTGTATTAGGTTAAGCAAAAATAATTTCAATAATGTTATACAGCCGTGGCTCTTGAATATCCTGTAAGAAGTTATCAATAAAATACGGTCATAATATAAAAAACGTAGTAACATAAATTAAATTATTTCAAAACAAGTATCGTTTAAAACAACCGGAAAGGTGGCAGAATACATTAGCATATTTTTTGGAAAACTTCACACGTGTAAGGATGAAGTCTAGCTTTCGTAGGACGTGCTTAAGGCTGTAACCTAAATGCAGACTTCTTTGTATGTCGCGTGCACTTACATTTTTGGCGGCTGCATGTGACGTCACATTACTTCCATTCCTTGATTCTTTTAGCATTTGAACCTTACGTAATACAACCTCTTTTTGTAAATGATTTGTAGCACAACTCTTCTAAAGCGTTTTCAGGATGTAGATGTTCAGAACTTTCATTAATTTTTAAGTATATAAAAATACTACTAATGACATTGTCCATCTAGTAATCGCGGCGATAAAGATGCCTTTTGTCTAATTTTATTTTATGTTAATAACATATTGCAAACAATCTAAAACTACAAAACCATTTTTTCATATTCAATAATTACAATATATTTTTTTAGCTCTGAAAAACTGTTATTTACTGTAATAACTTTGTATACAATAAAACACAACCCCACGTATCAAAATCACAAGGCACAACGGAACAGGCAATCAATTTCCCCAAAATCCGGTAGAAATTTCCGCTTCTCTATTAAATTACTGGATTATCTTATAGAAATAATAAATTCTCTTTATGCTGCCAACAATAACTAATATCGTTTGAGCGATGAGGGTAGCGAAGTTTCACATTCTTCCCACTTCTTTGACCGGGTCACCCCCGAACTTTTCATACGTGGGCCATATTGCACAATGTCTCCGAGAAAAAGAACTCAAACTTCCGCCGCTTTCGCAAACTTATTATACGCTTCGTTTTTCTAACTTTTTTATTTGCTCTCCATTTAAAATGTAAGGAAGTGCAATTTTTGTATATTTAAATTGTTGCAAAAAGCAATTGAGCGTCGAATTAGTTAATAATTTTATTGCGTTAATGGCTGTAGTGTTCTTCCCAGAACAATGAAGTGAATAAAAGATGATGTTTAAAATATTCGACATATTACATAAGTCTATTTAATTATAACAAAATGTATTTCTAAATTATGACATATTAAAAAAATGAGAAGATGCGCAACAAATATAAACCTAAATTATAATATTGTAATAACTATTTAATTATGCTATAAACAGAGCACCATTATCATACAAACCTAGAGGGGAATAAAAAGCTATCGGCCTTTAAGTATACAGTTATACTATTTGTATGAAATCTGAAAACCCTTTATCATACTTTTTATAAAATATTCTTAAGTAGTAACCACAATTTTCCATCCAGTTGTATTAGTAAGGTCTATATAGCTTACTTATTCATATATTTTGAAATAATTATCCAAATTACACCCAGAATCACTATGTAATATCGTATGATTGATAAGAAGACAGGAGCATAATTTGAATGAACATTATTCGAGTTGAAAATACGAGCCGATTCTGTGATTATCAACACGCTACCCGCGGCTTCTAATTAAAATAATTACTTTAGGTCCAAATGATTCGAGAGAGAGATTACTTAATATCGTATTTGTAGATGGGATAATCTGAATATTATTATAATGACTTTGATATTCAGAATTAACTAAATTGAATATACTTTATGGTAGAGTTTTAAAATCCCTATATGTAACTTTTGGAATTTTTTTTATTGACATGAATGGTGAGACGAGCATGCCATTCGCCAGATGTTAAACGAAATGACCACTCATGGACAGTAGCAACACTAAACAACACCACGAATTACAAAACTGAAACATAAGATGTTAAGTCTAATTATGTCCAGTAGTTACTCTGGCCACAATTTCCTTCAATCCGGAAAACAACATTGCATTTGTACTGCTGTTTAGCGGGAGAAACAGATATTGCGGTGGTACCTACCCAAGCGGCCTCCCACATATCAGAGACCTGCCAGACCTACCACCACCTACCACCATTTATCTGTCTACGCGAAAATTCTATTTAAATTACATTTGCACATTTTAACAATAACGACCAGGTTTTTTACTTTTGTTCTTCCTTATAAAAAATATTTAATACCTAGCAAATAATATAGCGTCGAAAAATACATAAAGAAACTTGAACTAAAAACTCATTTTTTCGCTATAAATGTTTCCTCTCCTTTACAAATATTAAGCCATTCATTTTATTTAGTAACACTACGTACGTAAATCTACGTGAGATAGCATTCATACATAAATTCCATGATAGCATTTCCTTTATCTACCGTCCCATTATGCTAATTATCATTTTTTACTGTCAGTAAAAAATCCTTACATTTTCTTTCTTAAAGCGTGTTATCGGCTTGAAAGTTCACTATGTATGTAGGCCACATTCATTGACCGACATCACTTCCTAAATAGCAACACATCGACGTCGCCGCATAATAAAGTCCATTATGTGGAGTAACGTAATAGAGCGCCTCTAGAAAATACCACAACTAACAAGACACAGCGCTGTGCTTGTGTTATGAGCTTTATTTTTTGTCTTTTAATAAATATGTGATTACGCCTTACAGTTACATAGTATTGACCACCGTAAGAAATCAAGTAGGTTTTTTGTATTTATATCGCCCACATTTTGCTTTTAGGTATGTCCCGTCCCACGGTGTGATAGGGGGCGAGCCTATCGCCATATAGGGCACAAATTCCTGACTACAACCTGATGATAAATAGAAAACTCCAATATCACTTTGCGCGAACCCGGGATTAGAATCCAAGACCTCAGCTTTGCAATCTTACCGTAGTACAACTGCGCCACCGAGGCAGTAGGTAGGTAATTAGGTATACCTGTCACTTATAAATTATGAAAGGCATTGGCTTTGGCTTTTATAATCCTCAAAGGCTAGATGTAATAGTGAACTATATTTGTTTAATTTCTATAATTCCTTTGGAAAGTGAAGCTGGTCTGGACACGAGAAGTGACGTTACATGCCTCCTTAAAAGCAATTTCTGTAATAAATAAATAAATAAATACACCCAACAGCCACACACATAGTCCCGACCCCACATTAAGATCAATTAAGTCTTGTGTCGCAGGTATCAGAACTACGAGAGACTTTTCGGTCTCACAAACACCCAGACCCGAAAGAAGTATTTGTGGGCCGCACAAACATTTCTCTCGCTGCGGGGATCGAACCCGCGGCCTCTCGTTTCGCTGCTGGCGTCTAACCAACTGCGCCACGGAGGCTTTTAATTAACTTTATAAGGAGACACTTGAAGATACAATGAAGCGTTAACGCTCAATTATACTATGAATAAGACTACTCGGAGCTACTAAGATAAAAATAAATACATTTTACTGGAGATTATCTGCCTTTATTCAATATTAAAATTGGTTTCAATTATCTCTAATATTATTTTTTCGCCTGTACTCGGAAATATGAAGAGTGTAGACTATTACAACTTTAACCCGGTAGACAGAATTTATATTCAAATCTTATATTATTATGTTTCTGTGTCCGCGATTATATACTGATCCGGCTTGGATCTAGTTCTATTTTTTACCGATTTAATTTACATACATACATACATACATAAACTCACGCTTTTATCCCCGAAGGGGTAGGCAGAGGCGCCACCAGGACACCCACATTTCGCCTTGTATGTTCCGTCCCATGATGTGATAGGGGGCGAGCCTATCGCCATATCGGGCACAAATTCCTGACTCCGGGCTGATAATGAATAGAAAAATCCAATACCACTTTGCCCGACCCGGGACTCGAACCCGAGACCTCAGCTTTGTAGCCGTACCGTAATACAACTACGCCACCGAGGCAATTTAATTTATTTAATTTAATCAAAACGGCATACACCAATTACATCAATTATATTCTTAAACCTAAGTAAATCTAATATATTAAATCTAGACAAATCAACAAAATATAAACAATAATTAAGAACAAAAACAGTGTGGTAATAAAATATATAAACTATAGTAACTAAGTTCACAAAAACAAAAAAACAAAAAAAATCAAAAATAAAAAAAAAAAAAATAGTTAAAATCCTAATAAATATTAAACAAACCTCTGGGTTATAATTTATTAACTACCGTGAAAGGCTATTTACAAACCTTCTCACAGTATTCCACACACGCTGACAAGATGACTTTCCATTCATCAGTAAACAAATCAACTTTGGAATTTGTATCGAGGAGGGCATTTAGCGCTGCAAGAACACGCGGAATAGGAGACCTGGCACGAGCAATTGTTCGACATGCTGGTACGGAAAATAATTTGTGACTTCTGCCACGCAGATAATTATAAGGGACATAAAGTCGTGACAACTCAGAGCTCAGATCCGGTGCATCAATTCTACCAAGGAGAATCTTGCACATGGTCATGATTTGATCTCTGGTTCTTCTTACTTCAAGGCTATTGTAACCCAAACAACCTAAAAGAAATTTGGTTGGGTACATAAAAGGATATGTATTATATTTTAATTTATAATTGTACCGCAAAAAAGCCTTTTGCACCTTTTCCAATAGAAGGGCATACGTGCTTTCATATGGGTGCCATACACAAGAACTTGTTTCCAGCTTACTGCGGACAAGCGCATTAAACAAGAGTCTTAGTACGAAACCCAGCCTCTAGAAGGACTCCTTGGCTACTGTAATGATGTGGTCATGAAATGTTAGCTTTCGGTCGAATGTCACACCCAGATCTTTCATAGATGTACATCTGGTGACATCATCGCTATTTATTTGGTATTTAAAAGTTATTGGATGGGACATTCGACCGAATGTCATGGCGTAACATTTAGATAGATTAAATTCCATTTTGTTCGCGATTGACCATTCATAAACTGCATTGACATCATCTTGCAGTTTTAAACAATCGTCTACAGACCGTATTTCGAACATTAATTTTAAATCGTCAGCGTAAAGGAGATATTATAAAGAAAAAAAAAACATTTCAAACATTTGCCAATATGTCATTTATCCATTTCTATTACCAGAACGAGGAAGCAGTGAAAATGTATACGGTAATTAAAACTGACGTGAAAAGATTTACAAATAAAAATGAAAACATAACTAGTATAGCTAGAACCTTTATTTTTAAAGACGTGGCGTCCAAGCATTTCGTTTGCTCTTACACCAAGGAAAATAACAGTTAATTCAAAAATAGTTATCGATAAACTACCATCTGGAGATATTTAATACAAAATAAACGCACTTAAATTTTGGTGCCATCATCTTTATTTACGGTAAACGCAAGCAACAGAAAAGATGGGGCGTCATAAAAAACTAATGTGTCTATTACAGATCCCAGAATAGATAACTTCACAATTCGTCCATAGAATGGACGACAACAGCTGTGGATGGAGTTAGAAGATATCTCTCACATTAATGGAAAACGATAGTGTGATTTCAATCTGATTAGATATGTAAATTCACGTTAAATTACAAGTTATATCTACTATGATTGATACACCATCCGTCCGTTGTTTAATTAATGGATAACAGGATCTTACCTCCAATATCCGATACATTATGTCAAACCATCATGTTGGTAAACTTCGAACAACTCCATCAGGAC
Source organism: Deilephila elpenor (assembly GCA_949752805.1). Classification (NCBI taxonomy): domain Eukaryota; kingdom Metazoa; phylum Arthropoda; class Insecta; order Lepidoptera; family Sphingidae; genus Deilephila; species Deilephila elpenor. The sequence continues at coordinate 6,583,801 of OX457108.1, forward strand.
GGGAACTATGCGAATTTCAATCCATTATATGGAGTATACTAGTTTACGAGGTAGTGTACGATGTGGACGCATAAAAATGTCATAATTTTGTATGCAACAGATATGAGCGCCATTTTACGACTCCCTAGGTGCTTCAGTTGATGTGTGAAATGTGACGCTGGAGCTGAGTTACATGATAAAAAAGTAGTTGCTCGTACGTTGCTAGACATGGACTTTAACACGGGTAAGGCTCCAGGGTTTCAAAGACTTAAAAAAATGCTGGCATGGTGTCATTGTACTTAAAAGCCAATCGTTAAGGATATACGTTTTTGAAGCCGTGGTATGTTTGAACTATTATGTTGTTCTCGTATCAGCAACTACTCTCACTTTTGAATGACAACCAAAGAAATATGTTACCAACAATAATACACTACATAAAGAACAAACAAAGTACAATATTATATATTTCAATATCGTTAGAATCAAAAAAGTCTAGTAAGTAAAAACGCAATAAATGAGCGACGATAAATCACAGCTATCTAAAACAATAACTTTATATCTAATTTTAGTTGAAAACACCTGAGCATGCCAGGACTCAATTTAAATATCAAAATTCAAACAAAAATAAATCAAATGTTCATTACCATAATTTGAAAAGGGGACAGAGCGCAGGCTAATTTCAACTTATCCACTTTTTTCATCGTATAATAAATCCGAATTCCGCAAGTTTTAAAAGGTGATAATAAAATTCCATTGGATGGGGAAGTTGACGCCGGCCGGTTGAACCCTGCCATCATAACTGGGTTAGAGAAAAATGAAAACTTTCGCAATATGGCCCTGGACGAAGTTTGCTATGCACAGAGTCAAGTAATAACAGTTCCCAGATAATATATTTGCAAATTTGCCAGTGAAACTCGCCCACTTGCCTACACCTTGCTAGTATTTTAAGCTAAAGTTAAATTAGAAATTGATGTCTTGTATAATGCTCGCGTCATTTCGCTCGTTCAAGACTTACGGTCGTCATTTGTCTTCAGTGCTTCGTTCATTCGCGAGTTTCAACTTACTTTCGTACATAAATGACAGGGTAATATTTTCACACATTTTGACACCGCAGATTATAACTGAAACAATCTGCACGTGATTTAAACATAGTATAGTTATAAGCCACATAATTCCAACAACAATAAGATAATTATACTAAAGAGAACTTGTAAAATGAACTAAATGGCACTTGCTATACAAGCTTTTACTGCAATCTATTGCTTCAAATCGAAATTTACCTGGAGACAAACAAAACCCTAATTGGTCTTGTTTAAGCGATAATTTGAACAGAGGAATCCATGGTTTAATAGCTCTACTCAATATTGCCATTAGTATTCGAATATTATTAAAGGATGAACGATAAAAGGTGAACGAAGTAGTGTAATACAACGGATAGTTAAATAAAAAGTAAATGGAAATTGTTTCTATACCGGCATGAAAAAACGACTTCAATATACCTAACCGTCAATGCAAAGCCGTATAAACAGAGTAGCAACGACACAGTTATGAGTCTTTAAAAAACGAATATTTTGAATATACACAAGCTGAAACCTGCGTGGATCTCTACATGTTTTTCACCATCGTGTACTGTAGTTTCTGTGTAAAATCGAGGCCAATATGAATATCCTACAACTAGGTTTTGGGTCTCTAGCAATCTTACTGACTTTAGATTTCTATGCTGGCCTAGTCCGAGATTTTTTATAATTGCGATGAATGAAGAGAGGAGCATGCCATTCGCCTGATGGTAAGCGATACGACCATTCATGGACTATAGAAAAATCAAACAATACCATTAATTACAAGGCAATGCTTGGCATTCCACTGCGCTCGCCATCCAGAGACATAAGATGTAAAGTCTTATTATGTCCAGTAGTTACTCTGGCTACAATGTCCTTCAAACCGGAACACTTAAGTGTATTTACACTGCTGTTTGGCGGGAGAAATAGACACTGCGGTAGTACCCAGGCGGCCTCTCATATATAAGTTACCTACCAACAGTATGTAAGTAGCAATTATAATATTCCGTACACCTTCAAACATTTTAATGCCTGACGATAAAAAACCTTGTATTACCTTTTATTACTTCTGATGGAAGAAAGAGGTGACAAAGTCTATATGGGAAATAATAACGTTTTGGTCTAATAGATCTTTTGGTTTTACTTATATGTTTTTGGTCTAATTTCCTTGAAACGTAGCGATAGTTAATGAGGAGTGGAGTGAAAACTGAAATTAGATAAACCCTGCTGCTGGTACAAACATATAATCAGATAATTAAAATACAGTTGTGAAGTGTCCGGAGACATACTCTCGAAACTGCATCGTTGTACCAGCGGTGGATCCATTGTAAAACACGAACTAACTCCAACCGACGTGGAATTACTGTGGCGCACAAGTTTGGCACAGAGCTTATTTATTGAGGAACCGCAATCCGCAAATATACTATTTCCTCTTGTATTTTATTACTCATGTAGTTCACAGCTGGGTGAGTTTCAAAATTATTCTTCTATACCTAGCCTAAATGGTCAAGCATCATATTATGTAGAAACATTTGACGTAAAAATGTATAACTAGTCAAATAGTTCATAATAATTCTTTGAAAAAACATCATTATCTCTGCAAAAAATTCTGAAATTTCATATTTTATTTAATTAATAAACATAACATGTAACTAACATTGTTCAGCGGAGTAACAAATTGAAGTGGCATTGGATTGGGCACACAGCGCCGAGAACTGATGATCGATGGGCCCGAAAAGGTCTCGAGTGAAGGCCACGTACCGCCAAGCGAAGTGTCGAACGTCCATGCAAGTGACTTAAGTCTAAACAACTGAAGCTCATTACTAATATATGACATTACGATGTATCATATAGAAATAGCTGCGTGGTGGCCTTTTGGTAACGGACGGACGGACAGACGGTAACATGTTCTCTGTGGTCGCGGGTTCAAATCCCAGGGCACACCTCTGACTTCTCAGAGTTATGTGCGTATTGGTAGTCAATAACCACGCACTATGACGGTAAAGTAAACATCGTGAGGAATCCTGCATAGCAATTTTAAAGAATTTGTACGTATGTAAAGTCTGCCTACCTGCACTAAGCAAGCGTGGCGGACTATATGGCCTAATCCCTCTCAATCGTACTCTCGATTGTAGAGGAGGCCCGAGCCCTGTAGTGGGACATATATGGGTTGATACAGTACAGTATATAGAAATAAAACCTGTTTTATAGAATATACCTACTTAGCTTATTCACTTTCACACATACCAGCTATAAAGTAAAATAAAATTAAATCCCGAATGGTTGAAATCATCAAAAGCTATAAAAAACTTATCATGTTTATCTTTCTAATAGAGAAATAATTTTATTTTCTAAAATGAATAAATTAAACATCTTGCTTCATTTAGTTATTTCAAAGTATCGCCCGAGGCGAAATAAATATTGAGTTCTCTTTGTTGTAAAACTATCAAAACTTAAGTGTTGTAAAATAAAGAAAGTTTATTTTATAGTACGAAAATATTACGCTCCATAAATTATTCTCGTACACAAAATTAAATGTATATTGTATAAGTTGCTGTTCAACTTTGAAACAAAAAGTTTATAATATTTATCACGATTGTCTGAACATGATTGTGTACGCAATACTTAATACTTCGCTTCAGCGAATAATTACCCAAGAGTCAATTTTCAATGAATTGCGATTTTTAAAGTATGATTTTTCCTGCTTCAATTTCAATAATGTTGCAATTAAATATTCAAACTGAGAACTAATACAAAGTAATACGGCTGATTAGGACATCTCACTCAGGATCTCGTAACCATGCCAAATACCATTGAGGCGAATTAAAAATGAGACAAAACCAATATGCGGCCATTGTTTTACAGCATTAACAGCGTAACGTAGTGTATGACAGCCTCCGTGGCGTAGTTGGTTGAACGCCGGCTGTGAAACGTGACGCCGCGGGTTCGATCCCTGCACCGAGACAATTATTTCTATGATACACACGTATCTGTGTCGGGTCTGGGTGTTTGTGAGACCAAAAAGCCTCTCGTAGTTCCTGATACCCACGATACAAGACTCGATCTTGGTGTGGGGTCATATCTATGTTTATGTTGGGTGTATTTATTTATTTATGACGTATATAAATAAGTGAAACAATTGTCTCCGCTAAGTGACTTTAGAAACGGATTAAATACCGAGGATCGTATCCATTGACGTGTTTTAGGAGTGGACCATATCAAGCACTGGACAGCTTAATAGCAATAGTATATTATAGTCATAATTCACTCCATATAAATTAAGCCGGATTAGAACAGGCATGAGACGTTGGAACAGCCGAAGTTCATGTTTTGGTAGTGGTGATGGTTATGATAATAAATGAATGAATACAGAACAGCAGCATTATTCGGTGTTAATTCTAAAAAACAAATTATTTTGTAAGGCAATAGCATAGTCAGCACCGTAATATGTATGTTTACGTACAAGCAACGTATAATGCACTTGTTAACACACCGACGGGAAGGTGAAGACTAAAAAAGCAATCAAATTGTTAACATGTCGGCGGTAGAATTTTTAATTTACTTCATACAACACAACGCGCGGAACGTTTCGCACGTTTCCCAATAAACGAAAAGCTTATTTCACTCACGCCTGACTTTGAAGCATCCTTCGATTGGAAACTGAAAAATATTTCCAATATTTTGCCGGTGAAGAATTTTCGTTTCTATTCAAAAGTATGTGCGAACGTACACGAGGCACAAACGGGAGGAAATGAATTTTATTTAGCTTGAGTACTGGCATTTCAGTTTCATCATCTTAAAGTCACATTATGTACCTTAGTTCACAGTTCACTGGCGATTCTTTAATGTTACTTTGTAAGTGTTGCACGTGCCAGGAACAGAGTACACTTCATCGTTTATTATAATGTTACTTCTCGGAACGCGACTTTGTCACACTGCTTTTTGTATACTCTTTATAACATTAAAGAGATAAAGAGGAAAGATAAAGATAAAGATAAAAGATAAAGAGGTATTGTATATCTTTTTCATGTAAAGTAAGGTGACCCTCATTCGAGTACTGAATCATCGACAAATTATATAAGATGTTATTCTTAACACAGACCTTAATTATTTATCTCTAAATATTATGACCCATGAAATAAACAAAAATATAGCACACGCCCTAGAAAAACCACACTGGAAAGAATGGAAAAGAGAAAAAATAACGCAATAAAATATTCCAAATAAAAACTGAACGACAAGATCATCGTAAAGTTAGGTGTTAATTATCATGTAAAGTAAGGTGACCCTCATTCGCGTACTGAATCATCGACAAATTATTATTAGCATCTCAAATTTAGTTTAATGCATTTTCTCACCTATTTCAGGAAAATAAATAAAGAAAGGAAAATACAAATATGTATGAGTTTGCAAAAATAAAGGTAACGATTTTGTTTACGTCTTCATAATATATCCAATCAACTGACTACATATATTAATATACCTATACTAATGCTTCTTCTTCTACATATATTAATATACCTCTGACTTTTCGGAGTTATGTGTGTATTGATAGTCAATCACCACGCACTTTAACGGTGAAGGAAAACATCGTGAGGAAACCTGTATACCGTAGCGATTTTAAAGAATTTCTACGGTATGTAAGTCCGCCAACCCGCACTAGGCCAGCGTGGTGGACTATATGGCCTAACCACTCTCAATCGATTCCCTCGATTGTAGAGTAGGCCCGTGCCCTGCAGTGGGACGTATATGGGCTGATATAGAGATACTAATGCTTCTAATACCACATCGAAAAATTGGTACGAGAAACTCATGTTAAAAACATACAAAGGATTACCAAGCAATATACGCGTCTCGGCTTAACAAGAAATAAAAGAATAAAGGGAACAACCCTTAGGAACAATCAAAACTTTTTAAAACAATTAACCGGAGTCCGATGAACGTATTGATCGTCGGAAAGGGGTCGATTGAATACGACGTACAAAGTTTGACTGTAGTTGTTATAGAAGTTAATTTTTCAATAATAAATACCAAGTCCATTCATATCCACTACAAATCCGCGTTGGCACTTCTAAATTTATGCACTCCACTGAAACTTGCACGGAGGAAATTTTACTGGCAAATAAAGTTAGTAAAAAAAGTATATATTTTCTGTACTGTTCGTCTGGTTTTGACTTTTAGCGTCATAACAAAGTTTTATTGCTTGCGATGTAAAGTATTGACACAAGATAAAGAGGTATTGTTGTAAGTTAAAATTCATCGTTGTGTTTAAATCTAATCTATTGAATACTTTTGTGGGCGCTAAAGCATGCGGAAATGTAAACTAAAATCGTTGATGTATATACTTGAAAAACCTGTCACAGTCGTTCATAATTTAGTATCTGGTCGAAAAAAACTTTAAAAAGTCCCCTAAAGTTATTAAATGACTAGACATTTAAATCATTGGACTAATATAAAATCAGAAAGATTTGATTCACATTTGATTCTTGAATCTATCTATCTATATCAGCCCATATACGTCCCACTGCAGGGCACGGGTCTACTCTACAATCGAGAGATCGATTGAGAGTGGTGATTCTTGAATACACGCCATGAAATTATAAACACCACCCGCAAATTGCTTCTGCCCTTACGAACTATTTATAATTCCATACGAACCAATATCTCATACTTACTTCACTTAAAACGTTTTAGTGTTTACCTAAGCAAGGAGCTATGAATAGCTCGCCTTTTTGATGCAAATTTAATGAGGCAACGTGGGGAAGGTCTTTTAAAACGACTGACCATTACTCCAGACAAGGGCCGTCTGGATTCTGTATCAACGTGGACTGCTACGCTTTTATCTGTACCATCTAAAATTATACTTACGTTGGTGCTCCTACAATATGTAGACAGTCTTGTAAGAGTTTAAAATATAATATATAAAAACACATTTTTTGGTTCCATAAGCCAATTGGTTCAAATTAGTGAACATTTCATTTATATTTATACATTTATTTCAAAAGCATAAATCACAGCATTTGGGCTATTTTTATAAAATATCTTTATTGTACTCACGTATAAAAATGAAAGAAATGATGCGTACCTCGGAAAATTCATATTTTTTATCAATAGCAAACAATTGGAGCGCACGGTCCGCCTATATTAACATATTTTTTTATTCTAATATCGTGACAAATGTTTTCCGAGCACGTAGCGCGATATATTTTCTACATTTTTTTAATGTTTTGCAAAAGAATATTCATTTTTCATGTACAATGATTTGTTAGCTATGATATTTTAAATGTCAAAATATCATCGTCGTATTTTAGCCATGCCTTTTATAATAATAAAATCATTCATAAATAATAAATGTTTTATGGAATTAAAATATCAAAACACTATTTGATATTTTAATTCCATAATTTTTTTAATAATTCGCTTTAGCCTTACGTAGCCAGCTGATTCTATAATCTCCACAAAAAGTTAATTCTAAATCCAACCAACCGCAATATTTGATTAAAATTTTTGCATATAGCCACAAATGATTAAGCCCAAAAACTGCTAATCACGATGATCGGGAGTCGTGACAGTTCCGAGCAGATAATGAATAATTAGTCTGCTAGACTCATTTGTATCTACCACCCCATGTGTAGCGGAATACGGAGGGGAAATCACCGCAGACGTTACACAAAAACGCGATTTTGGATAGCTTCGTTTCAGTTTATTGGAATATTAGCGTTTTATACTATATTTTATCATTAGTACATAGTTTTTGTGCTATGGCATAGGTGAATAAATATTGACATTATATGTTGCGTTACTAAGACACGTGTAAAATTCTTGTTAGTTAATTTTTTTATCGTTTTCATAAATAATTACCTATAATTTAAAGAACATATTACATATTTCAGTGTTAAAAAGATTTCCTTATTGTTAAGCAAAACAAGAGAATCGCTCAACTGAGGATTGTTCATAAATCGATTCACAAGAAGAAATTGAAATGAATTTATGAAAAACCAATAATAAAAATCCCAGTCACAGAAAAAATAGGTGGAGGCTGTACAGGTTTACAGACCGTTGTCAGTCGGTGCTAGTATTAAATTCTTCATAAAATTGTTAGTGAATGTTAGTTTTGAATGAAGACTCATCGCCGTTGCACTTGGAGAATGAATAGGCACTCAGACTTCTTGCATACATTCACAGATAAAAACGTGGAGATACACGCACGCGAATAAATTACGCACGAACACCCAATCTGAAGGAATTCTAAGTCACTATGTCAACTGTGAAATTAATTAAATATAACTACATAAATCAAACGAGTTCGCAGCCGGTATTCATAACTGGGTATTTAAGACATTTGGAGCGGTCCTAACAAGGTGCTTAACTATTCACAGATGAATGTTAAAGCCCTTTCAGACTTTAACTTGTTCGTTAAAACACGCAAACGTTCCTTTAACGGTGTACGGGGAGAAAACGAGAGCTATTTTATGTGATCAAAAGCGACGTCTCAGTAATAAGGTTGTTACTAAATACCTACTATTAGTACGAATTTTTAAAACGGTTAATTGGTGTATAAAAATGAAAAGAAACTCGTTTATGGTGAATAAAGATCTCATTAAAGCGACCGCCATTCAAACTCATTCGTGAGAGTAAAAATAAATGTGAAATAAATGTGCAATTTTATTCATTCAATTTATGATCAATAACCACGGATTTCATTGGGGAAACATCGGCGGAGGATTCGCGTTTGTGCATCCCTTTGAATACATTTAAGTATCGAAATTATTGCTGTATTTTAACGTCATAATAAGGCCCGGGGTACTGGCAAAATGGGTTTTGAAGCGATGTTCGACATTTTAATTCTGGTGTTAATAAAAGGTGGATGTACAAAGTTGTGTATGCACGTGTGGTTTAAATTCGGCTTTGTGGGATATTCATACGAAATGTGCGCGGGGTATTGCTATCCGCATTGCATGAGCAGTGGAAAGTCGAAGACACCGGCGCGGGTGAACCGAGCCGTGTCAAGCCACACATGCAAGCGACTTTTACAGAATACTGTTCGTCTTTCGGTGCGACAGTAGAATTGACGTGAATGCGAACTGAGATCTACAGCGATCGGAAATGAACATTATGAGCTATTATTGTATTATATTTATTGCTCGTTTTCATCCTTTGTCGACTTGGAATAGCAGCGGAAAGTAATCTTGCCAACAAAATGATCAATATCATGTGGGTAATTAAAAGTGAATGTGATAGAAAAAGATAACTTAAGGACTAAAATAGGCGTATTTTTCAGAACATAAAAATATTTTGTATTTTCTTGTTTGTGTCTTAACTTTGCTTGTAACGCGAAAATTATATTTTAGCACTTCATTTGCGCGTAAACTTTTTCATTTAATACTGATTATTCCATACGCGTTACTGTATAAAAACGTACAACACTTGTAATCAGGACAACACTGAAAGTTCCTTAAGACAACCTTTCGGTACCAGGCTCCAGGCTTAACTCTAACTTACTTAAAAACTAGACAGACATTTCGAAAATAGTTCTTCTTTTCTCACTTAGAAGTAAGTAATTTTTAATGTTCGGAAAATTTAGACATGTCTAACATTTATTTACCTGTGTATGTTATATTATTTCATCATAAACGGATAGTGTGGGTGTCCTAGTGGCGCCTCTGCCTACCCCTTCGGCGATAAAGGCGTGAGTTTATGTATGTATGATATGATGATGATATGATGTATACGGATAGTATTTAAAAAATATCCTTTCACAAAAACACGCAAGTATATCAGTAAAAAAAATCCCATAACATCCAATATCGCACACTATTATCTACATGTTATCAGTCCGTCCAAACAGGGCAAAAAGAGTAGACTGCCCTTCACATGTCTCTTGTACATCGGGCAAACGAGTATACATATTCATTGTGTTCACTATACGCCTCCAGACGACGGCTCGCTCGCTGTAAAACAACAGGAGAGAATTCTCTTTTAATTACGAACCCGGCTTGGACGCGCCAGGCACGGTGCTTAGATCTTTTTATAACCGCTACCCGACACTTGAAACGTTCAATAATGAAATTTATACACAATAGCACAAGGTCCATTTTGTGTAGATGGATAGCCGAAACAAATGCATTTTTAAGTTCCAATTGCAGTTCGAGATATTTTCTACTTGTAGCTACCTAATGATGCGAAGATGCCGAACAAGTGCAAAGCAAATTACGTACCTATTAGAAACTGATAATTACCTGGAACAGAAACAAACAAAAAACGTAAATTAATCTTGAAGATGATACCAGGATTAAATGAAACTCGCTTGTTGTGAAGCTGCAACAAATATTACATTTAGGAGAGTACATAATAAACATAATTGGGTATTTTACTCATTTTTCTTAAAATTATATTCATCAAAAGATATCCATACCCAAAATCTAGCAAAACAAACAAAGAATTTTGTAAATCCATTCACAAATAAACAAGATAGAAAAGTTTTAAATTTTGTAGAGGGAGTAAAAGAAAAGGGACGCAAAACTAAACTAGTGACGTCACTAGTCCTGATATGCATTACAGTGTGCGGTTGTGAAAGTGACGGTGAGAGGTCCCCACTACGCTCCCACTTTTTATTTAAATACTAATATTTGCTTCATGTTACAAGCTCCTTTAATACTATTTTGACAGAAATGTTTTGTTTTAATGGTATTTGTATTTGAACGCAAAATAATACAAAGAGTCGATCATAGTAAAATACCCTATTACCTCTTTTTAAAACTCACATCTTTTTTTTACTCATCTCTTTTTTAAATTCCCAAAAAAATGAAAACATTTCTAGAAATGTCAACGTTGTTATCTTTCTCTTCAGGAAGTCGACTGCTGAACGTAGGACTCATACGAGAAACATACTCGGGTCATGTCATCAATACCCGCCATGCTTGCTAGCCGGATTGGTCGTCGTTTCTCGCGCTGATGATGTTGCTGCTCGTTAATAACCAGATGTTTATCTATGTCTTATCCAAGATAATTATTTCAACACGGGTCAATCGCCAGATCTTCATCAGGTCCAGTGACTTTACTTGGCCCATGTGAGAAGTTAGAACACCTTAAGCCTCGCAAAGCAGGGGCTCGTAACCATAAAATAAAACTACAATATCAAAATAAAATATTTTATGGTGACCCTCAAATAAGGCACAAGGATGGGATAAGTACAAAATATAAAATTTGAATAATGTACTGTAACTACATACAGAATTACATAAACTGCCTCAAACTCTTACTTATACTTCACAACTTGTACCCTAGATTGTACATAAAGAGCTACTTTCCACGAAAAGTCTAGATCAGCATATTTTATAAGCCTAAACAAACTTAATAGGCCTAATCCACGCAAAAAAATCACTCAGCAAAAACTTTTTGATTCGCCCTCCTTCACATAACTTGGTCTAAGTTTTTTGAGCTCCGCGCGTAAACATTCAACACATAGTTTTCCACATGCCCATAGCTATCGGTATCAGTGATCGATCTGTGTTTTATATGTCATTAAAAACAACCTGAAATACGGTTATATTACGGTACCTAAATAGTACGGTTATTTACTCAGTAAATAAATAAATAACAACACCCAACAATCATATACATAGTCTTGACCCCAGATAAAGATCAATTCATTCTTGTGTCGTATCGTAACTACGAGAGACTTTTCATTATCACAAACACCTAGACAAATACTTTTGTGCCTCAATAATATTTGTCTCGGTGCAGGATCGAACCCGCGGTATCAGTATTATACATAGTTGTTTATAACTAATTCTAGCTCGATTACGTCTAAACTAAGTTATCACCGCTATTGCGCCAGATGAAGGGCTTAGCTGTCTAGACTGAGTATCTATTGGCCAAACAGATCTTCTACCAATATAATTTGTAAAAAAATAATATTATCCGTACACAAAAGATTCCCACTAGGTGCTTATACAATACCAAGCAAGATAGAAGTTCACGGCTTGTAACAGGCGCAAATTTAATTACGTACCAACCCGCCATGTAGTTGAGTCGACAACCGCCGCACCCGTATTTCATTAGTTATTTTAACCTGAACAGGCACTTATTAAAATTTTAACTGGTGCAACTGAACGCTTACTTTTGTGAGTAATAATTTAACGAAGAATTAAATATCTTCTGTTAAAATACAATGACGCAAGGCATTATTAAAGTAAGATAAGGTGTTAAAGTTGTAATGAGAGAAAAATACTACTATTTTGCTACTGTCCATGGGCGGTCGCATCGGTTACCATCAGGCGAATGGCATGCTCGTCTCGCCATTCATGACAATATATTATATATTCTTTTGTCACGACAAAATTACTACACTTACTTGATGGTAACTGCAGTGCAATACAAATTGTTGACATCGAAATCGTTTACAAACTCGTTTAAAGATGGATATATTCCCGAGGTAATAGACAAAAGTGCCACTTCTAGCACCCACTTATCTTCCAGTTTATTTCCGTCCCAAGATCTACGAGTAATAGGAGGCGAGCCTTTTATCATGCTGGCAACACATACCAGATTTCTAATATAAAAAAACGCGTGGGTTCCTATGAAAAGTTAAAGATGGGGGTGGCTGAAAATCAGCGCTGCGCGGCACTGAGTTGCTGATCAGCATAAGCTAAGTCACTTCCTTTTGCTCTACAAGACATTCTTATTTGTTTAATCCTTTTGGAAAATGAAAAGAAGCAATAAATTGTTTATTATTTATTTTTTCAATTATATATTTTTTAAGTTTTCTCCATAGTAAACTATTGGCCACTAACCGGGCGAATATTCCATGAACAATAATAACACTTGTTTCAAAAACATTCGCATCCATAATTAAAATGAAATAATTCGAACAAAAGCATACAAGCAAAGTAAAACGATTACGAGAATTAGTACTAATCTCAAAATAAGCAATTCACGAAGTTTCCAGTAACCCGCTTGCTTCGGCCATTGAATACAGATTCTGGTCAGTAGGTGCGCCGCAACGGGATATCTGTTAGAGGTTGAATTTAATTATTTTCGGGTGACTTCCTAACTGGATCGAAGTTTGCCACTTTGACCACCGCTGTAGGAAACTTGCACGGTCGAGTTCTTTATTATAAGTGCTGTTACGTTAACTTTATATCATTTGCTAGTTTCAAGTTGCCTTCTAATATATATGGAAATATTTATAGATGAATAGGAAATGTATCAGCCCATATACGTCCCACTGAAGGACACGAGCCCCCTCCACAAACGAGAGTACGAATGGGTGGGCTTAGGCCATATAGCCCACCAAGCTGACCTAGTCCGGGTTGGCGAACTTTACATACAATAGAAATTCTTGCTAATAATCGCTATGGTATGCAGGTTTCTTCGCGATGATTCCCTTCATCGTTATAATGTGTGGTGATGGACTATCAATGCACATATGACTCTGAAAAATTCGGAGGTGTGCTGGGATTTGGAACCGCGACCACCATGAACATGTTGGCAACCGGGTCTGATTCGTTACAAACAGGCCACCACGCACTTCAAAATAGAATAGCCCTACATTTTAATCCATTGTATTAAAAGAAATTGAAAATAAATTGTTTTATTGCGAAACCAATGCCGTGTCATTTGAAATTTTGTGAAATGTACAAGTTACATCATTTCGTAAATTGGAAAAATCCGTAGACTGCCAAACCTTTTACTTAATTTGGCAATGTGATATAATACCCTCCCGTTTTTATTTTTTGTTTAAAATAAATGATCATTTAGGATAATTTGTCAATGAATACGGTTCTTATTTCCTTGAAAAAACGCACAATTACGAAAATATTATATCAATCGGCGATAGTAAAGCTTGGTTATATTCAAAGCATTGGTTAATTTCATTAGACTTATTAAAAACAGGAGGTTCAAATTCATAAATAAAATTTATATATATTTTTTATCATAATATTCAATGCGCACAACTATACTTAGCCCATTCAAAAACACACACAGAAACGCGCGCGGAACTTTTCATAAAAACGTCCCGCGACCGTGCTTGTAGTAGATGTTGAGTTTAATTTGACAATTGATTAGGAAATGTAGAAATGGAATTAAATGACTTATTATAATATGGTTTGAATATTTTCCACCTTGTGTTAAAAGAATATGTACAGTCTTAGAAAATAAACCTGTATAGTATATTATTTTACTTACAATACCGAATTGTTATTAACATATTTTAAACAATTTTACTAGTTTTATAATTAAATGTAACATTTAACAAATAAACCAAATAATATTTTTATATATTTCCTTTGGTAGGAAGGGTCTGGTTGTCTGCACAGCATCTTGCCATGCAGTTTTAGTCCGTATATTGTACCTATATAGATTTAACGCACGATGTTTTATCTAGCGTTTCTCTTAACACGAATTCTAATTGTTAAACTTAGTAATCATATAGTCATTTATACCTTTGTATATGTTTGTATATGTCCTGTTCCAAAACTGTAATTGTAAGTAAAGTCTTGTAGTTGTATAAGGTTGTTGTTATACTGGGTCACCGTTTAAAAGTGCTCAGATGCCTGGGAGTCTTTTTCTGTGTACACTCGTCAGCGGGACGCGAGATATTTATATTTCACTACCCACATCTGAGCGGATATTGGTATTATTTTGTTTTGTTTTATTTAATTTTATTTTTATTTTTTGCTCATTATGTTTTTGGCGCTTGTGACGTCACTTACCGGCCTTGCGGAAGACCAGCGTTGGTTTACACCAGCACATGCTGAGCTTGAGCCGTTTTGTTGACAAGCACTGTTATACGAGTATATGTATGTTTTAATTACTAAAATCTGCAAACCATTGCTTGTAACAAATAAATGTTTCTTTCTTTCTTTCTTTCATTAAAATATCTAGCCAGATAGTTATTTACATTCAATATTTATTTCAAAGTGAAGCAATTAGATATACAAGCTACGAGAGACTGTTTTATAAATATTCACTAGAAATCTTAAGTCGCAATATTAATTGGCTTTGAAATTCAATTGGTATAATTGGACAAGATGTCACCAATTAAAACAACTGTTGGATTTCCTGGTATTTGTGTTACGCATAAATGCTTTGTAGCTGGCCAATAATTAGGAGAACATAATAAGATTTATTTTCCGCTGAAATCCTTGGCTTAATAGTTTTACATACAGATTTTTTTTTCTATAGCTAAATAGTACTGAATGTTGGATATTTGTGGATCTAGAACACGAAGTAAAAGGAAGAGAATAATATTAACGTTTCAACGTATACAATATGTAACGTTTTTAAATTATGGTAACGATTTTGAAATCATAAATATAAGAAAAATAAACTTATTTTGTTTAACGCATCTTCCTAGAAATATATGCAGGAGAAGGATCAATCTCGAATGACAGTAAAAAGCTCTTCTCAACGTTTTCTGGAACGTCCTACGAGTCAATTGTTGGTATTGAATACGTGCCCGAATTCAACATTTACGTAACTTCAGGGCATTTAATTTTATAGTTCCATTACAAAATTATGGACTATATGGCCTAACCACTCTCAATCGATTCTCTCGATTGTAGAGTAGGCCCGTGCCCTGCAGTGGGACGTATATGGGCTGATATAGACATTACAAAAATAATGCACAGGTCCAAGACTGTTATTTGTATTTTAAACGGCAACTGTAATGACCACATACTGAAAATGTAATAATGATTCAACTTGTTAAAATTAATTAACGTAAAGGCTTGATTGTATTATACACTCCCATAAAACATGACTTTTAAAATTATTTGAGTGCAGAAAGTAACATGTAATTAAGCGAGTGTGTATTGCCAAGCAGGGTATGGGAGTCCAACGCACTATATATACTACGCACAAAAATTAAAGGATATTTTGTTTGATCAATTTTTTTTGGTGTTTTTTGAGAGTCTGTATCTTGGAGAAAATTGATTGTTAAGAAATTCGGAAACTAAAACTTGGAAGCTTGAAATGTCTATTTGCAGATCTGTGCTCTATTTCTTGATTCCTCGCTAAGTTGATAAGCAATCGTAAGAAAACCAACGAGAAAAAAAAAAACCAAAATTTTTCTGGTTTTCAAAACCGTGCATTTACATGGGTAGTATTTTTTTGGTGACATCATTATAAAATTCCCGTAGATAATTTAATTGCCTTTAATTTGATATACCAGAAACCTCCGTGACATGATTTGGAGCTGACTTATGGTAAATCAAAGTAAAAATGGCCTATCACACTTTGACATTGGATTACTCCATGAATATCAATCATGGAGAAAACAAAATCAGAATTTTCGTAACTTCAAAACATGTTCTATAAGTTGGTATTAAAGTCTTATGATAATGAATATTATTTATAAGTAAAATTGTTGACTGAAAAAAAGGTAAAAAACGGTTATTTATGGATATTCGGAAAACACTGCATATCTTTGGATAAAAGAAACAAACCAAGGATATCGTCGGTAACTTTTTAACCTTAAAGTATTCTAAAAGCACTCGGAAAATTTCAAACTGCTCCGATTTGATTATCTTAGTGTTCGGAAGGTTTGAACTTACTGTATTCAGCAAAAATCGTCGTAATGAGCATTTTTCGCATGCTAATGGTTTTGTAACTTGAGAATATTTTTTTGAGTGATTATCCATATTCTTTTAATCAAATCCTTTTTTCTAACGTTTTCACTATTCTCCGCAATTGTTAAAAAAATACTGGCACTGTTTTACCGCCGGCATTAGCGTTACCCAAAGCGTACTACTGGGAGGTTGCGTGGTCGGATTTATAGTAAAACAGTGCCAGTATTTTTTTTACAATTGCGGAGAATAGCGAAAACGTTAGAAAAAATCATTTGATTAAAAGAATATGGATAATCACCAAAAAAGCATTCTGAAGTGACAAAAATCGATCACATACGGAAAATGCTTATTACGACAATTTTGACGAATACAGTAAGTTCAAACCTTCCGAACACTAAGATAATCAAATCGGAGCAGTTTGAAATTTTCAGAGTGTCTTTAGAATACTTATAGGTTGAAAAGTTACCGACGATATCCTTCGTTCGTTTCTTTTATCCAAAGATATGCAGTGTTTTCCGAATATCAATAAATAACCGTTTTTTTACCTTTTTTTCAGTCAACAATTTTACTTAGAAATACTATTCATTATCATAAGACTTTAATACCATCTTATAGAACATGTTTTGAAGTTACGAAAATTCTGATTTTGTTTTCCCCATGATTGATATTCATAGAGTAATCCAATGTCAAAGTGTGATAGGCCATTTTTACTTTGATTTACCATAAGTCAGCTCCAAATCATGTCACGGAGGTTAATGGTATATCAAATTAAAGGCAATTAAATTATCTACGGGAATTTTATAATGATGTCACCAAAAAAATACTACCCAAGTAAATGCAAGGTTTTGAAATCCAGAAAAAATTTGGATTTGTTTTTTTCTCGTTGGTTTTCTTACGATTGCTTATCAACTTCGCAAGGAATCAAGTAATAGAGCACAGATCTGCAAAATAGACATTTCAAGCTTCCAAGTTTTAGTTTCCGAATTTCTTAACAATCAATTTTCTCCAAGATACAGACTCTCAAAAAAGCACCAAAAAAATTGATCAAAAAAAATATCCTTTAATTTTTGTGAGTAGTGTAGAAGGTTCCGGGTTCGATTCCTGGGCACACTACCAGTTCTCGATGTTATTTATATAACTATTTTTACTTCGTTAGCAAAGGTGAAGGAGGCGATATAAGCATATAATTAAAAGCAAAAATTGGTAGAGCTACACTGATGTTACTTTAGACTACGGCTGAAATGAAAAATGCTCAGAGTATTTTTCTCTTACCCCTCCCATTTTGAGCAGCCAGCAATACATGTTTATGGGCGATGGGAATCATTTAGCGACCATTAGGTGAGCCGAGTCTTCATTTGCCGGAGTTATACTATAGAAAACACAACTGTCGCATTAAACTTTTCTCTATCTTCAGGTATATTACTACTAAATTTGACAGCCTCCGTGGCGCAGGTGGTTAGACGCTAGCTGTGGAGCGAGAGGCTACGGTTTCGATCCCCGCACCGAGACAATTGTTTGTGTGAACTACAAGTATTTGTTTCGGTTCTGGGTATTTCAGAGACTGAAAAGTCTCTCGTAGTTTCTGATACCCACGACACAAGGTTCGATCTTAGTGTGGGGTCAGGTCTATGTATGTGACTGTTGGGTGTGTTTATTTATTTAAATGCCACTTCATTATATTCCGTTGCCAAATCATCGACCAAAGCCAAAAGGCAGTAAAGCAACGTCCTGATGTAAGTGTTTCGCCGTTCCGCGTGATTTTTATTAATAGCCCAGCGAGAAGCCCTGGCATCACCGCGTTATAATCCATTATAGTTAAACCGGAGTGGATGCCAAGCCGACCTGTTGAGTGCACTAACATGTTATTCTTGCTGCGAGACGCTCAAATACACTGCAATACATTCACGTAAGCCAAGCACTAACGACTTCATTTATATCCTCATGTCAGATACGCTAGCTGCGTTTTCGTGAGCAAACAAATTTATTGCAGCTCCATTCTTTTACATAAACTCACGGTCTTTTTCCCAGAATGGGTAGGCAGAGGTGCAACCAGGAAACCCGCGTTTGTGCATTCCGTCCCATGATATGATAGGGTGCGAGCCTACCGCCATATCGGGCACAAATAACTGACTCCGGGCTGATAATGAATACGAAAATCCAATATCGCTGGGCCCGACCAAGGTACAACTGCGCCACCGAAGCAGTTCCATTCTTTTAATAAATTCATAAATGGAATTATTGTTCCAATAGCGTGAGATAACTAGGCAGGCATTAGGTAACCTTATCATATTGCCATAAGGGGCTGATAGCCAATAAGGGAATAAAAGAGAAAAAGAAAGAAGGAAACAAAAGGAGAGAGTGGAATGCAGATAGAAAAAATATATACACGTGTAATCTAAACGCTGTAAGCTTTCACTGAAACTATTTCAAATAATTTTGAATAAAGCACTACTTTTAATCTCAATATATAATAATTAGTTGATACTTTATTAAAGATAATAATATTAATAAACAAGCAGGTGAAATACTAAACCACTGTGTAACTCGGTGCCTAACACCACGTTACTACCGCCTATAAACATTCGCTCCATTGGGACTGTAGATGCATCGCCGTCCTCTGAAGATTGGTGAGGCTCCCGCGAAATGCAACAGCAAATCTGTTACGTCACGTCAGTAGTAACATGGTAGTACCGTCTTGTAGATAGATTATATTTACGTAGATTGTACTTACGTAGTTTTTCTAAATATACACATTAATTCAATAAGAATTAAATTGTGTATATTTTTTGCAAAATATAAAAATCAAATACCTGAGTGTTTTATGTAATATGGGAAATAAATAAATGATTACACCCAACGGTCACATAGATAGTCCTGACCCCACACCTAGATCTAGTCTTGTGTTGCGGGTATTAGAAACTACGAGAGAATTTTCGGTCTCACAGACACCCAGACCCAAAACAAATGCCAGTGGTTCACACAAACATTTGTCTCTGTACAAGAATCGAACCCGCGGTCTCTCGTTTCACAGCCGGCGTCTAACCAACTACGCCACAAAAGCTGTCAAATACTTAGGAAATCCTACTAAGCAACAACTGTAATTATCAAATAGTTCCTATTTCCTTTAAAAAAATCTAGACACAACCATTAACAATACTAATTTAAATTTAATAAAGCTGTTTCACCACACGTGCAAATGCGGATTTAATACCATCATTACAACGTGTACGTGAGTGGAATGAGTTCGCTAACGTTGTTAAACCCGCAGCAGCCGCATCAAAAACATATTTGATTTTAAGCAGCATCTGTGTCAAGTTTCCTGCAACATTGGCTCTGAATGGCCGGCCGGCCCCGTAAAGTCCCCGATCTCGTTTCAGATAGCTCCATCAATCTTCTGCAACAGTGTATCGGCTTCCTATTTTAAAAACGGAACCCGGACAAGGCTCGCTAAGCCCTTGCGCCTGTGAAAAATGCTTTCCAACCACACGCGCCAACCACCGCCGCATCCCCTAATTCTTACAAAAACTTCTAAAGCACTTAACAAAGCAATTATTTCCAACGCTTGTTAAAATACACCGGTATCAATTAAAACAAATGGTTTTTCTAATCGTATTTCCAACGAACAATGCAATTTCAACACTCAACTCGAATACGATTTACATTCACGTTTGTTTGTATAGATTACGTCGGAATTTATTTCAGTTAACTATCAACGCCGAGCGGGGAGTTCTCGATATGAGCTACAATTTTTCTTTGTTTGAAAAAAAGTTTCATTCGAATCTCAACCAATTCCATTAGCAGTTGTGGTAGAAAAGTTTATCAAGCTTTACATTTATTTCGAGTTGCTCGGTGTTTGTCCGGGAGTTTTAAAAGCGTGCCGATCCGCGACGTCCTTGTATAAATACAAAGGGGCTATTTGAAAACGTTTCTAATAACGAATAACTCAATCCGAGCCTCCGTCTGGTCGCAGTGAGCCACTCAATCAAGCGAACTGAACGGCGCGCCCGCCTCACCGACTACGTTCTGCCTGTAACGAATGTATTGTACTCTTAGTGCTAAAATAAAAGAACACGGCCGATGGTACCTTCTCTACTGAACCGCAGGAATTGCTCTGATGAACGAGCAATGCGGTTCTAATAGCAATACCCTTTTTTCTCGCCGCTCTTGCCCCACTCGCTGCGAGCACTTTTGTAAGAAAAAATCGTTGTCGAAACGACAGAGATATTCCGATACGGGTTTTTAATTAATTTTACAATTACTGCAACACTTTTAAATGGAATAATATGGAATTAACAGGGACGAAAACTGAATGAAACTGCGCTCAGGTTTTAATTAAATTAATTGTTTATAGAGTTGTTGAAGAGCTAACAGTTGTATTTTCACGTTTCAGCATGACTATTGAGAAATGCATTCTGAGAATTGCTCGGTGCATTTTGTTCCTTATGAGCGGAGTGCATCTACAACATTCACGTCATTACAGCACTCTAGATATTAAAGTTTAAAAGTTTTATTTCTTAATATGCCGTCGTATCGCTGACACGGAAGTCGGAGCATCACTTCTTTGCGAACATTTCTCGCGTATTTATTCTATGTTGTTATTTCTCAACAAATATTTATATCAAGAAGGTTCTTAAATTTCAGTCGGCATTTCAACGGTTGTTCTTGTTGCCGCAATATCAATTACCTTCAAAAATTAATTAACTTTAGTGGTGATTGCTAGCCAATCATTTTATTATTATCCGCTCCACTGGCCACTGTTCAAAACAGTTTGGCTTTAACAAAGATGTTAGAAATACAAAAATATATTGAAACATAAAATCTATCTATCTATATCAGCTCATATACGTCCCACTGCAGGGCACGGGCCTACTCTACAATCGAGAGAATCGATTGAGAGTGGTTAGGTCATATAGTCAACCACGCTGGCCTAGTGCGGGTTGGCGGACTTACATACCGTAGAAATTCTTTAAAATCGCTACGGTATGCAGGTTTCCTCACGATGTTTTCCTTCACCGTTAAAGTGCGTGGTGATTGACTCTCAATACACACATAACTCCGAAAAGTCAGAGGTGTGCCCTGGGATTTGAGCCCGCGACCACCGTGAGCATGTAGGCAGCCGCTTCTGGTCCGTTACCAACAGGCCACCACGCACTTTTTTTTAAACATGAAATGAAATATGTTAAATAATATACGTCAAATATCTGAAATATTTGAAAATATCTGACAGAACGACGTGAAAAAAATATCTGAAAAAGTCAAATTCAAATTGAGTTAGAAATATCGACAATAGCGAAAACAACGGCCGATTTTTATGGATTAATCAAACGTTCAACTAACGTTTGTATAAAATTGGAACAAAATAGACTGGACTGAGGATATTTTATTATGAAAGTGTATATTTTGCGCACGCATTTTAATCCGATTGTCGAGCTGCGCGCTCCGATCCAATCAGGATTTTTATTAACCCTCATTATTATTGATTGCCACGGAACTGCATTGCTAAAGAAATAATGTATTGTCCAATCTACCCTTCCATTTAGCAGATTAATTAATGTTATTATTTTTTATAGGATCCGCTCGTATTTATAAAAATAAATTATATTATTTCTAGCGTATTTTAAACAAATCTGAACGAATTAAATCAAAGGATAACGGTAGGTTTTTGTATCCGCCTCGATAAAAGCCACTGTATATAAAATATTATAAAATCTTATTAAAGATTACAAGTAAATATATGTTTTTTTTTTCTTGAAATATTATATTTTAGAGATTTCAAAGAAAAAAATATTCGGAAATAATGGTACGTCACACTGCAGTACACGGGCCTCCTAAACGATTTTTACCCCTATACGAAAAATTTTAAGTACTGTTCCATCGAGCTGGTAGGGCATGCAGATTTAGTAACATTATATTATTCCTCCCCGTTAAACTTTATTTCAGACTCTCAAAATTATTTATTTCATATATATTTCAAGTTGAAATAAAACTAGTATTTTATTTCAATGTGTAACATTCGCGTAAATCTAAGAAACCAATATTTCAAGTGTTTAAATATCACAAACTATGCATGAACCACATAATTATTTCAAGACATAATGTAATTAACTCATGAGCAAACTACTTCTAGAATGGTACCGTTAATTCACCATAATGATACAGTACGGATAACTTAGCCGTACGGTGAGTTAAGTCGCAACTTAAACTTTATAGCGGATTGGTTCTTGAGATAAGTAAAGGCAAGCCTGAAATGTGGAACTTTGCATTACCATGCGAGTTTCTGAGAGCGTTATTAATGTAATTACTAACTCGATATTTAATCGAATACTAACTTGTATTGGAGTTTTAAGTGGTACTTAACTTACAGCAGGTCACGAAAAAAGCCATGTCTGAAACGTTCTAGAACAACGCGTTGTGCATTAGCAATACTAGCTATCGGAAAAAAGGTTTTCCAATAGCTAGTATCACATAGGTAAATATTTTACAATAAAGCATGACTTATGAACCATGTGACTTTTTCGTTCGTGCAACGAAATATACTCCGAATTTTTGTCAGATGTCAGAAAAAGTGCCAATCGTTATGGCACTTTTTTGGAGGATTGAATTTTGGGTTAAATATCGCTGTACTCTTTTGGGAACCCCTACGTTTTTGAAAATGCATTTGTCATGTGAATATTTTATATCACGCAATGCACGATGATTGCGTTTTAGTCTTACTAATTGAGGTAATGTGGCCTAGTTGACTTCATAAATCTACCAAATTTCGTGCTATTTCAATTTATTCAAATGTATAGGTTTTCCTAAATATTTCCACAAAACCCTTGGAAAAGCAAAGAAAGTATATTTGATTATAACAGTTCTTAGTAGCAGACCAGGTACACGTCTAGCAGCTGAAAAGTTTAGCAGCTGATATTAGTTTATAATTTTCTTTTTTTATCTAATATATGTTTATGTATATTTTGATTTCATCTTTATTACACCCTAAGATTACCGGGTACAACCACTTCTATATTCATTCCACGTGGATGAAATCTTTATGCAAGAAATCCAAATAAACGAAGACGTATCTTTCTTCAACATCAGCATGCAACACTAATCGCGTTTGTTCAATATAGGAACGTTATTATTCAGTTAGAGCGGACACGGCGTCCACAATCTGCTTCCATTCACATCCGTAAACAAGTCGCATCAGGATCAGATAACCGCATTAGCGCGTGCGGCGTGTCACAAACAGATTGCACGCGTATTACCTGCCACTTGGTTTACCGGCGACACCTGCGTGCCTTTTTATCGATATCGATGAACTGTGCCGAGTATGATGTGTTAAAATACTTAAAATCAATGAAGTGTAATAGATGGGATGTGGATTTATCGATGTCGATTTCAATAGCAAGAGATTCCTGAGATGGTTTGGTCACGTGTCACGTAAACGACAAATGTAAATAAAGCCAAGATCTTGGAGTCAACCAAACCAATATTGGCTGATGTCATCAAGGAAGATATGAGAGCGAATGGCCTTACAATCGAGGAGAACAAATATCAGGTGCAAATGAGACCCTGTTACTGGCTGGATAAATGCACGGTAAATAGAAAAAAAAGTTGTTATTGCCCGCGTAATATTTTCCTTTT
The DNA here is from genome assembly GCA_949752805.1 of Deilephila elpenor. NCBI lineage: Eukaryota > Metazoa > Arthropoda > Insecta > Lepidoptera > Sphingidae > Deilephila > Deilephila elpenor. The sequence continues at coordinate 6,608,039 of OX457108.1, forward strand.
TATCGATATCGGTGAACTAATATACACCACGTGTGATCCGTTGCCGTCAACATGTTTTAATTCCGTCCGTAATTTTGTCCTAGAATTTTAACAGAAATATTGCTCCGAATGAGTTCTTATTTAAAAATGGCGATAAAGGAAATCTTTCTACTTTTCTTCTTTTATTTTTATAAACGCGACAATTATATTCAAACGCAGAGCAAGTGATAAAGTTATTGAATTTAACGTCCGTGTAATTTCTCTTTTAGTAGACGAAAATCCATCATTTATCATTAAAGTTAATTACCTTGAACGTTTCAGTCCATTCAGCTAATTAGTCCTCTCCAAAAAATCGAGGATAATTGCGAAGAGTGATTGCCAAGATTTCCTTTCTCGGGAGGACAGTCTTCTGATAAATTACATACCTTTGCGATTCAGCCCAATTTACTTAATTCCGTGTTATTTCTGCACGGAGCATTGAGAAACTTAATGAACTGGATGAAGATGCAGGAAATAGATGCAGGAAATAAACGGTAACTATCTATTTTCAGTTTGCAATGTCATTTATATTTTTATATCTTTGAATGGCGAGACGAGCATTCCATTCGCTTAATGGTAAGCAATATGATCGCTCGTGGATAGTAGCAAATCCAAACAACACCATGAATCACAAAGCAATGCTTGTCAATCAATCAATTATTTGTTTATATTTCCTTGAAATGCTAGTCAAGTACGTAATAGCAAAGCGTAAATACAATAAAAAATATATTCTATGGCTCCTTATATCATCCAATTTTTTCATAAAGCCTATTTTTAACTGCGAAATTAAATGAACTTACCAACTTTCACTAATTTGTATAAGGCCATTATACCGGAACTAAACCTATGCTTACAACATATATACCAAGACCACAATATGCTTAAGAAGATCCAACCACCACACCCTTATTTTCAGTCCAAATTCAAATATAAGACTTTCCACCTCACTGGAGGTATATATTGATATTATATCAGCTTGAGATTCCTCAATTACGTATCACGTGGTAGTTATAACAATAGCATTGCGTATTGGAGCGGATGTGTAAATACACCGTTGGTTTGCATTCCGAGCATTACCTAATTATTCAATTGTTCGGCTAACGGATGGATATTGTGCACACATTGTAATGTAGATGCTTAGCTGTGCCTCTCATGTGTGCATTGTGTAAATTTAATTATCCGGGGATTAAGACGACGGTATATCTTGTCCTTCGCGGTTTTATTTGTAATATCATGATGTTCTTTACAGGTTATTACGATTTTTTTTTCTCAGGGTTACGGTAAGCTTTTGTTCGCTAGATTTTTTAGTCAAAGAATTCAGCGATAATTTTATAAAAATGTAGTTAAACGATTTCCTTGTTAATTAAATGAAAACCGCATTGCATTTCATTATTAAACTTGACTACTTTTTTACTTTACTCAAAATTATTTTACCAAAGTGAGGTGCTCTTTGTTGTTTCGTTTGCATATTATCTTATGTGATTTAAAGTATTTTTAAGTTACGATGCTTTAAGACCAAAACATTTTATATTATTAATTTAAACAGGTCTGCAGTTTTATATACATAAACAAATACGCTTCGTATTATTAAGCGGATAAAAAGGCATAAACGCTTTAACAAACAATCGTACTTGCGCTATCTCTAAAAAGTCTTAAGAGCTTTTAGTGGTTAGTGAATGAATTAACAAGTTTACAGAAGTTATTAAAGTTAAGAGCGAAAAAGAATAAAACATTAAATTAGTTGAACGGATGTTTGCGTCTGTCCCAAAGGCATTCTTAGCCAATTTCTTTTGATTCATAATTTTAAACGTTGCACGCTTTAATTGTTATAGTGCTTTGAGAAATAATGAAGAAATATTATTCCGTTTTGATTGTCTTTTAATCGCCTCAGTGGTTTAGTATTAATGGGTAGCAGTATGTATCTGTTGGCTTTTGGACTTAAATCTCAAGTTTAATAATTCATACATTAAGAGTTTTCAGTTTGAGAAAGCTCGCGTGTGTTCGTCACTATGATAGGCTCAACCTTGTTACGTTTGAGACGGATATAATTAAATTTAATTAAGCATGAGTTTATGTCTGTATTTTTTTGTTATATCGTTTTCAGTTACGAATGCAAATAATTTTGTAGTTATGTATGTATCATAAAATATTTCTAGGTATCGTAAAACAATTAATAAAAGAAAAACGTAGACCAACAAGACAACGGGGTAAAGCAATGTTTACTCTATCATTAACTAGCCAAATAGAAAATAAAGAAGGAAATAAAATAGAGCTCATATGAAATAAATTGAGCCAGATTTAAATTAATATCTCAGAGAACTATTTCCCGTGTTTGAGAAAATGACTTTCGTTCCTTCAGTATCTCGTGCTCACTTTCTTTAAGACACCAATCCGTGGTCATAGAACGAAATGAAAATTAATGGTGGGCGTGAGTATTTTTTCGTGTCGGTTTGAGTACACGCCATTACTTCCGCTTTTGGCGTGGAACCCTCATTTATTATGTAAGTTGGACGGTGAAAACATACGCAAAAATGCAGATGGCATGGCGAAACAACCTCATTTCGCAGCCAAAGTAAATTATGTCCCCGCAGATGCTACTCGCTCGCATCTTATTACCGGCATAATCGAAATTATTTATCGGACGACTATATTTTTAAAGCTGTTATTTTAGTGTTAGTTTCGAAATTTTGTCAATTTTATTTTTATGCAGTGTAATTGTAGCTAATGCCGATAGGAAATCGACCGTTGTCATACTTTATTTGCACAATATAATGGAATTATTATATTACCAAGATTTAAAAATGAGATACAGCTAAGTTTTGCACATCCATGACCAAAGTATGAACCGGTTCAACAGGGTGATACTGTCTCGTAATAATATGAACAACAGATATACCACCTACCTATGTTTTACCTACACCTTCGACGATGACGGCCTTAACTAATTAAAAAGTACATTTAACGAATCTATTTTATTATAATGCTGGATTTCTTTGCCATGTACAAATAAAAAAGAAGTGCCTGGCAAGATATAGTAGCAAAAATTAATGTTGACGATGGAATAATTCATATTAAGTGAGTGAATTTAGACGCGTTTGAAGTGGTAGGGGACGGGTCGCAGGTGCATGCTGAATGCAGGCCTACATCATGCAGTATTTTTTGCTTTGTTTTGTGTATACGATCTTGCAATCAGTCATATATAGAAACAGATGGGACGAAGGGTTCTTGATGTAAATTATACAGTAAATTAATGAGAAGCGAAGTCATCCAGAAGTAAATTCCTGAGCCTGAATGATATCTGATAACGCTAAATCTAAATATATTTTATAAAAATTAAGATATCTAAAACCACGCAGTCAAACCCACGAACAACAGCTAGCAAATATAAGATGCTGAAATCATTTACAACACTTTCATAAAAATTGTCTTAAGCAAATTGCTTCCGATAACAAAACTAATTTGTACAAAGCGACCCCTCTGTATAACAGGTTTAAACTTTTGTCCTCTGAATATTGTGATTTCTCGTGATTTTTCTTGATATTAGCTAATTGGATTGATGGAGCGGCGTTCGCAACTGTGTCACGGAGAGATAATGAACGGCCGGACAAAATGAACTTCCCTTACAAAAGAACTATTTTCCGCGAAAGAGCAACGGATGACATTCACTGGACTTTTAAAGATGTACTGAATGTGAAAATACTCCTACGAGTATATTTGCTATCGAATTACGTTGTGACAATGTGAAATTTATAATTCAAACCTAACTCGCTAAGTTATTTGATTGTATTGATTTTATTATACACATCAAACACAGCAATATTATGGCAATACACTTGCCATTTCGGGCATCATGTTATGCATACTCATTAGGTATTATATCCTATATTAGCCGCAGCCTAATCGCACCACTGTCTGTCAAGGAGCAATGATAAGTAATGACCATAGACATTGCCTAGTAATAATATGGAATCACATGAAACCAATCAATACGCTACATTTGCAAGCACGCTTACACGGCCAAGTCCTACAGCCCTATTTACGTGTTCCGTATAAGCGACGGTATCTCATCGGTGATTGGATGAAATTAGAGGAAAGTAAACACACGTGATCTGGAGCCGTTGTTTGCCCACTCCTCCCTTGAATGGGCCGGTCGAGGAACCTCTTTCAAGGCTTGATGAAACACAAACTGTGTCAGTGGGTACCGCCGAAATTTCAGATCCTGTTTGTAGTTGCAAACGAACTACCTTGTGCTGGTGTTAATGAGGTTTTGCTACCAACTTAATGTGTGTGTAAATTGAAATCCGTTTGACACAAGCAAGCTTGCTTTTGATTGAGCCGAGTAAACAACGTATTATGAACGTCTATTGAAATGCGTAATTTCGATGTAGGTAACTGACGTCAACTTTGAACATTGTTAATTCTTAATTGTTTTATAACTAGGTAATTGATTGTAATTTAAAACATTATTGTATAATTTAGTAATTATAAGCAAATTAAAAGCAGCGAGCATCAAATTATAATTGTTTTCTGTAATGATGAGTGCCTTGGTGGCGTAGTTGTTTTTGAGGTCTCGGATTCGGATTCCGGATCGGGCCAAGTAATATTGGATTTTTCTATTCATTATCAGCCTGGAGTCAGGAATCTGTGCCCGATTTGACGATAGTTTCGCCCCCTATCACATCAAACATACAAAGCAAAATGTGAGTTTCCTGGTAGCACCTCTGCCTACCCCTTGACTTGACGCGAGCGTATCTGACAGCGGTTGTCTAAATTACGAGAATACAAAAAGGGCTGTTTTGATCGAAACTTAACTGCAACTGCACTGCAACTGAACTTATTTAATTACGTGAATAGACCTACAGGCCGGCATAATTTTGTCGAGAGATTACTAACTGTCACTGGCCAGAAAACTTATTCTTAAGATACCGTGTTCATGAAATGCATGTGTGCAATTATGTGATCGAAATGACGTGTGTATCGAAAATACTATCAAGATTATAGGCCCCAAGACACTAATATAATTTCCATGCATGCAAAACATCGTAAATATACGCAACGGAAAAAGGATGCTTAACTTCTTGCCTCGAGATAAATAATCACGTCAAATAAATCTTTAAAATAAAAATGTATGAGGAAGAAAAATATTTAAAAAGAGCGCGTATTAGAGCAAGTTTGTAAAACGATTTTTGATTATTTGATTTGTTTCTATTTAATATGACATTTGATGACGAAGAATTTGGGTCTTTTTGTAATTCAGAAATGTCGCAAACATTGAATTTGTTGCGATGTGGCAATCTAATTCCTTTGCTAATCATTAATCAGAGTCCAAATCCTTATAGATAACTAGAAATATCACTCAAAAAATAATCTAATAAAATTCAGCTTTGCCCCAATCCACAATCGACTAGCGGGGAATGAGTATGAAGCCCTCTACACGTGGCATAGATGGATTAATGAGGATATGAATAAATAAGCGCGTTATTCCCACTCAGCGTTATTACATACTGACTGAGCAAACACAACCCGACCAATAGCATAGATGAAACTGTTTCAATATTGCGGAATTTCATTTATCATAATTTGCCTCTCAAGTAAAGGGAACACGGTAACGCTCCACTTCCGAAGCACATGATTTGCATAATAACCCGGGCTTAGTGTTCTGCACTACTGGTGGTCAAATCTGAACCATAAATTCGATATTGCAAGGCATCGTTTTGCATAATCGTCGTGTGTGGATTCCTGCTTGTTCGCACATACAGGTTCGGAGACATTTGAATGTATTAGTGGTAATGTTTATTGAGAGTTCGTATTGGGATAACAGTTGGAAATTATTGCGATTGATTTATGTGATTCCAAGTTAGATCGCAGAACAATGCACGTGTTGTAAATTAATTAAGCCAAGTCTTGGTATAATTATCTCACCTGTTATGATGATTACATACTACATAGATATTATAAGTATACTAGGAATAGTGGTGTCTTAGATTTACGCGAATGTTACACATTTCAGTCCGCCCCGTGACCACGAAAGTTGTAAAGCAATCCAAACGTCGGGAAGTTAAATAATGTAAAAATTTATCCAAATCGCGATAAAGTCCGTAAAAATGTACTAGGAATGCTATATTTTTCTAAAATAGCCCTACAAAGTAACTAAAGTGCACCTCATGTTACATTCAGTGTTGTCGAATTGAGTATAGACCCAATTTTGTCGAAACCGTGGCCGTTGCCCATGGAATAACACCACGTGTTTTTCACCGTCGCATCGTGTACGTTTTGTTTAATTACATATCCCGAAAACCATTATTTTATTCATAACGACCGAAGCATGATTATTATCTGTGTCAGATGTTTAATTAAACTGTTACTATATCAATTTTATATTATGAAGAAAACCCCAACAATTTGATTATATACTGGAAAAAAACAACATATTCTCATTCCATACTAACGTTTCCAAAATTGCAGGTTACGTCATTCCTCGCCGACCAGACAATGCTTTGTAAGCGTTCACGAGTCCTTGCCAAAGACAGCTCAATTCATATTCACTTTACATTTGGGAGCAAGCAAAAAATGCAAGGCCGATAGTGAAACCGATAGGCAAATACCCGGCCCAAATCATGACCTAATATCGGGCAATTTATCACCGACAGACCTTTGTGCCCGTGCCATCAATCTTGAGCTTCCTGCGCACTCAACACTCCAACTAATTATAGACGATCCAGTGTCGACAGTTTGCTTGCGGATTTCTAAGGCTTTTTACAAGAAGATGTTTGGCGGACGATTTGGTGGATGAGCACTGATTGACAGGGAAAACGTTGATTTTACCTTGACAAGGTTTTTTAGGCGAGCCTAATCAGTGACGCGTTGTGGAATCTTTTCTATCCGTAGTACAAAAAACATGTTGATGTTTTTAAGGCACAGGCCTGGTGAAAGATAAGCGAATAATCAGATGGTGAGTAATTATTCAAATTAACATCAATAACATTTGGATTGTCAGTGAGTTGCTGGTCAATCAAAATGGGAGAGGAAAGGGAACGAAAAAGAACAAAATTTGTATACCCACTCATGGAACGAAATACGACAGCTAAGTTGTTGTTTCACGGCTGTTTTTGTAAGTAGTACCACACCGGACCAGTCGGCCCATTCCCACAGTAGTTCAAGATAACATGGCTCTACAAATTTTATATATGTTACGTATTTATTAATTCTATGTTGAAATAAACTAATTCTATGGTTAAAATTGCGCCTTGCATAATAGATGTATCAAATTTGGAGTACATATTGAAAAAATAATATGCAAAAGAGCGTAGGTTTGAATTAATTTTATTTTGCGGCACAGGAAATTTTATTACATTTCAGGTAAATGCACGTGCTATGAGTGACATTAACGTAATAAACCATAAAAATATTTCACAGCAAGCCATGGAGTGGCATCCATACACGCGAGTGGCAAAGAAGGGCCATTTGCTTTATTACATTTACATCACACGCCCGTTAAAGCAACCGACTAAACAAAATGTTGCATGAAATTTTCTTGCTTGTCCCTATTGATCTTTTTACTTCACGTCACAGGCTTTAGGCGTGTAATTATGTTAGTTTAACGTATTAAGTGCTCCGTAATATTGTTCATTCATTACTTTATAAACATATTTACGAAAATTCAAAATAAACTCACACACGTATAAAATATCGTTTATAGATAAGAATTTTATACACAACTGTTTCCTCGATTATGTTAATAGTATTCAAAACTATTGATATCAGGACAACGAACCCAATTTAGCTCATCAATGAACATAAATAACCATCTCATTTACAGTCAAAAACCTGCGTAGTAAATTTTCAAACCGAGTAAAATTGTACGCGTGTGTACACCAAACAGATAACAAAGCACCATATAAGGATTTATGTCGACGTTTATAGGTAGCAATTCGATTTAACTAAAGAGGGGGTAAACAGTAAACACGCAACTCCTATTGGCTCAGGGGTTTTCCAAAAATAGTGAATGCACTATTCTCACTCGATACAGTGTCGCCGTCAGCACTTACAAGCGCAAATAAAAATTGAAAAATCTGAGCCCCGCAAATCCCCGGAGGGTCTCCGTGCTCACGTTTCACACGCACCGCACCCTGTCTCCCTTTATAAAAGGGCTTCTGTTGTTAACATTATTTATTTAATCATTTATTTATTACGGCTTTGTGAAATAGCGCGCATTATAGCCAAAATTTGTGTCCATTAGTTCTGGCTTAGGACCATCTATGCGACGAATAATTTGTTGTTTGTTGTGGAAATTCTACTACGAATTGTCACTAGGCTTTGTAAGTAAACATACATTCAGTATACAATTTATCCATTGCACCCATTCTATTCGTACACGCCATGAATCAATTCAGTTGAACTCATTTGCGTCTGCAGTAAGTTTTGCTTTGCGTCCCGTACGTACGCGTTCACAGTAGGCGAAATCAAAACTAATGGCTCTGGCAACACGAACTATATTACACTGCCTTACATGTCTCACTTACTGGCCTGTTTATGTTACACCTTATATCCTGCCACACTACATTCTTATTCTGGTCCAGTGTTATATAGCCTATATATTCGAATTATTTGTTGTCACGCCGCGGAAAATTACAGTCTCACTATTTATTATTATTAGCAACATTGTGTTACCGTGCCTAAACCAACATGAGAGAATAAAACACCGCATACTGTATTATTAACTTTGTATTTGTTTGCAGAAAATATTACCAATTAGGTACAAACTAAATATATTATCCGAGGCCGTGTTCCATACGGACACAATTAAACACTAGGAGTAAAATCAGCTCCCATTTAATAATATCACACGAGCATTTCCCCGTTATCTATTACATAAATACCGCCTGTAATGCTGCGGGCGCGATCGCTGGAAAGATAAAGAATCAGGTCAGCAACATCTTCACTCTGCGCCACCTTGCCGAGTGGATATATGTCTTTCCTCCCTTCATATATTGCAGACGCTTGCTCTTTACTAAATCCTGCTGCTTCCACAAACGAAGTCTTTGTTCCACCTGGATTCACTGAATTTACACGAACACCACTTCCACTGAGTTCCAATGCAGTACATTTTGTAAACATGTCAAGAGCTGCTTTGGAGATAGAGTAAGGTAAGAACTGAATGTCTTTGATAGGACGCAAGGAAGCAACACTAGAGACGTTGACCACATTACCTTTGGTTTTTATGAGATACGGTGCAGCTAGACTTGTTAGCAAGTAGGCTGGACGCATGTTGATCGACATTGCGCGATCAAACAATTCAACGCCATCGTGAATACTTCCACGGAATCCGACGCCAGCATTGTTTACCAACACGTCTATTTTGCCAAATGTCTGTATAGTTTTTTCAACGATGTTTTTCACGTTATCATCGACGGTTAAATCCGCTGGAACAATCAATGGTTTTATGTTTTTAGCTTCCTCACATTTTTGTGCTACTGTCTTCAATGCTGCTTCATTTCTTCCAACGAGAACCAGTTTTGCCGACTGTTTAGCGTATTGTAGTACGGTTGCCGCACCGATGCCAGAACTAGCGCCGGTGACTATAACAACTTTATCACTGAAGTCCATCGTGTCAAACGTCTCGGCGTGTACTAACAGGTTTAGAAAATTGAATACAAATAAGTATAGTTTGGCCTCCAATATAATTGCGTTCCAAACTGTCGTAGTGGAACGAAGCAGTGAACAGAGCTAGAGTGATTAACATTTTTTATCTAAGACATTTACCGCGTTGTAATTGTCGTGGTCAATAGTTTATTGATCAAAATTATATACAAACTCATTTCAAAACAAAAATTATAATGTTATATATATGTATGTATAATCGATGTCGGTATCTAATTTTAAATTATAATATTATATTGAGTCCGTCTTAAATAATAGGGAAAAAAGCTACAAATGTTATCACTAAATGTTAGATTATCTTAAAATGTTTAATATCTTCTTTAGTTTTACGCATTTAAATGATAATGATATCAAAAATTTAATTTTTCATTTGTGAAATCTGTTCAATTTTAAAGTATCCAGAACATAGCGTCACTTCTTCGTATTTTTCATATTAAAGTAGATGATTAATTTCGTGGATACAGGGCATATTCAAAAACACACTCTGATATAGCACTTCCTTCTTTTAAGATCAGTAAAAAAAATATATGTTCTTTGCAAAACCTTATTCATTTTTGCAAAATATTTGGCACCAGTATCGCTTCGACCTGTGTACTTTACAAAAATTCGTAACAATTACAATGTTTGACACAACGGATGCTGCTAAAATAATTCCCCCACGAGAACAAAGATTTTTTTACAAAATATTCGTATAATCACAGAGGCCGCGACCGTCCTTTTCGTGATGTGTGCAACACAGCTCGCCGCGTACCGCGAATACTTCCGTACGTAGCCTGTCATTTCATTATTGTCTGTCACCCTGGGGGAAACACGTTACTAGAATTCGCAATATATGTTTTTTTCACGCATTTATATTTTATCTTTAATATTAATATTATCAGCTTGGTGGATCAAGCGCTGCATTGAACGAGTAATTGTTTATTAGCTTGTGCTATCTTAGAACAGATTAGAGAAAAATAAATATGGGTTAGGACAGCCTATTATCTTAATTATGTTATGTCATTTACCACTATTTTAAAAATTATCTATTATCAATTGCGTTATTATAAGTTACAATATTAAATAGTTGCTTGGAAAATTTTACAAATATTTAACTGCTGAACAAATATCACATACAAAATTCCCAAAGTATTCTATAGGAATCAGCCTATATCCAGCAACCTTTTGGAACGTTACAGATTAGATCTTCAATGTACCTAATGCGTGGAGACCCTACCCTGCACTTTCATACGTCTTCTATTCTCGATGATTTTCTATTGCTATTAGCGCTATTTTTACGACCTATGGGCTTCCACCAATACCTCTTGATTTTACGAATACAAATAAATAAAGAAAACAAATAACTTACGTCTCTCTTCAAGTATCTTATTTATAATTCTGATTTAATGGTAGAGTTAAAAAACAATAAAGATTATTTTTCCTTGCATATACATCATATTCCTAAGTTAAATTCTTACAACGACTCGTAAACACTTTCTTAAATGATTGTAAAAGCGGACCCTCGTGTTTTAATAATAGTTTGCTTCTTCTAAAGGTATTGTTCATCTTAAAACTTATCGCAACCTTCACATTCATCGACGTCATCTAGAATTAACTAGGCTAGAAGTTTCCCATGATTATTATCATTATTCGACCTCAATGTTGAACTTCGAAAATTATCATGAATTCATTTATGATTTTAGATCTAACACCTAGACATAACAACAATAATCATAACAAAATCCTCAATACATATATTTTAAAGGGCAATCAGCATTATTCATGCAAGATTCGGTTAATCCATTCATTCTGACTTGCTCGTATCGGGCCAAACTGCGTAATGTCGATTTCGAGGCATGCCATTTGCATGAATGAGAAACTCGAATGTGGATGTTTATGCAATATCCACACTTATGACAGAAGCTGTAAGGGTTGGTTTACTTTGCAGTGATTGCTCTTACTGTAACTAAGTTTAGCCGCAGGTTTCGTGTGGTATATTTAAGGATTGTCCATATCCGTAATGTGTGCTAACATGCCGTATTCGAATTTCAAATTAAAATGTAGTTGCAGAATGCATTTTGGTTAACGGAACGGCATTGATGGCTATTATTGTTATAATAATAGCCATCAAAACAATAATAACAAGAGCGGAATGTAGGGCATTCATATAACCAAATGCTTGCTGTAACAAAGATATAAATTTCTAATTTCAAGTTCTGGGAATCGCGATAAAGCTTCAGGAGTGTTGCATTGCCAATGAGCACTATTTGATTCACTAGTATTTAAACTATAATGTTGACTTTATTTTTATAAACGTGGACTTCAAAAACCTAGATTTAATTTCTAGCAAGTAAACTTCAGAGAATTGTGGTCCTGGATCCAATATCGATCGCACCATACTCCATGGTTGGTTGACTATTGGTCAATCAATTACGTAATCCGTTAGCGTAAGGAATGGGACTTCGGACTTGGTGTTAATGATCGAACGTTCTCTGACCTCAAGCAATGATTCGCTTTAGCATTGGCATTTTCTTGTTAAATAATATCAACATTATTTAAAAGGCAGAGAACTTCTATATTAGTCTAGTTTTAAAATTCGAACCTATTTATACGTACACTCAAATAAATTATCAACTACATTCACATCCCATAAATTGCCTCTGAATATGGGTAGGTGGCATCAAAATATTTCCGTTCAAAATAGAGTTTTGCTGATCAAACACAATTAAAATTAAAATTAAAAATAATTAAAATAACAAATAAAAATTGAAAATTGTTGCGAAGATCGAATCTGTCTCTCTTTTTGAAGTCGGTAGTAATGGCCGCCAAACACGTTCAAGTGCGTTTGCGCAAACGTAAGTTTTGAATCGAAAATTGGAATTAAGTTTGCGCAGTTATTTGCCCACAAACCTTGATATATTGGTGCAAAATCAGAATTGCACAGTTATATCGTTACGTGTGTGTCGGCCATAACACCGAGGCTTCTCATGACCTTTGCTTGAGTTAAAGAATCATATAATACGATCGGAATGTTTTTAACAAATCGTGATCGGTTTATGCCGACAACCAGTTTTACCACTAATCACTAAGAGCTGATGACCTCTTCGTTAATCTTTTTAAATATATTGTATGATTGTATGATTATCGCTATATTCATGCAAAAAAATAACATTTGTGTAATACCATCTACACAAATACCCATCTCATGCAACTTCCGTATCTTAATCAAACTTTGTTATACTCCTAATTAGTAAACGATTAAGAACGGGCACAGTAAGAATTACGGTAATCATGCAGCAATGCGGAGATATTTTACTGTTTTTATACTGGCACGGGCTGCTCAAGACCGGGATGATTGGCACGCAGCGAGGTGACTGCATTGACACTAGATGGTATGTCTAGCGTGGCACAAACATAGTCTCGCCGAGAATATACCGGTCGACACTATTCGGTGGTCTATTCCAAACCGGATATACGTTGATTCCAAAACGCCACAATTGGGTGAGTAACTATAGCGATCTTTATACCTGCACACAGTGGTCGCCATCGGAGCGAATATTTATTTTATAAATATTTTGGAAACATACAGAACAATTAAACATATATACACAGTACAATTAATAATAATACATGATCTAGTAAAGCTTCCACAATATAAAAAATCACCTCCATAAATAATTAAAAATATCCTAACAATAGTTCGCAAAAATTATCAGCTAACCACTAATTTTCAATTCAGCTACATTATTTAGCATTACGGACAAGCCAAGGAGTCTCGCAGCGGGCGGCAGCCAACTAAGAATGTTATCATAAATCTCCCGTACGCGCTGGATCACTCGCCAGCCAACCCTCCTCATAATTTATACTTTATTATTGGCGACTTACATACCAACTTCCCGTCTGTACCTACTCAGATGCGGTTAATTGTGACATGTGAAGTTGCATGCCTTGCATTGTTTTAGTGCAATTATTTTAGTGGAAATGAGATCAGGAATAACTTTATCAGCTATTGTAGGAATAATTTATCATTACAAACTTTAGGTACCTGACCGAATGCATAAGCCCAGTAAACATATAACTACGTTTTCTTCATAGTTCATACACGAATAGCTTCAGAAGTACAACCCATACATCTCACCCGTTTAAGATAGTCTCCGCAAAAACAAGTAAAAATCTTCTAATTGAATAAAAATAACTTAACCTTCAGACTACAGACGGATAATTAGGGAAAATAATCTGAATTCGGTATTGTTCCGTTCATCCCGAAGTCTATCCTGTCATTTATGGATGCCATACAAATTCATGAGAAAAAGAATAGAACTTCGCCTCTGAACGCTCCTTCAAACACAATGACGAAAAACAATATACCCCACTTCGAACAATTTCTCTTTCATTTCATTATTATGGAATAGCCCTTAATTTATTCCACGCTAATAACGTACTATCAATTTTGTATCAAGAATACATTAAAATTTAAACACATGAAGACTTGAACTATATTCTGAGGATTTAATATTTACATACCAAACACACGTGTCATAATCTCTAAGAGGCTCAAACTCTTAGTATGTTAAGTTAATATGCTTTTCAAGAGCGCCTTTCATATAAGGCTTATAAACAAGTTTTAGCAACATTATTAATATTGTATTTGGGACATAAGTAATGCCAAAATTCGGCACTATTATTTTTTTCATAATAAATATTACACTTAAAATTAACATACATTTTCTAATCGAATATCGTCCTCTTGTGCTCATCTTCCTAGGCTATGTGAGGTGTGACACGTGGACTACCACGTTGTGCTATGGTTTGGTAGATAAAAGGATTTTATTACACAATACTCATAATCATCACCCCAAAAGCCAATAGCGAAACAAATGTTAAATCTACTTTCCCCGACGCATGATTACGTAATGAATAAATTAAATTTCGAATGTAACCGACAATGGCCAAATTGTCAAAATTTGCGAATTTTATATAAGCAATGCTGTTTGACTTTAAACAGATTATTTTAATTTGTACTGAAATTATATTTGACAAGTTGTGATTTAAGAAAATGTGTAGTAGACTATTTGAGGTAATATTTCGCCTTGATCTACCTCAAGAGATCCAGCGTTGAATATAAAGCTCTCCGAGAGATTTCCTCCGCGACCTGTTTGAAGCGGTCTGCAGAACATTTTCTAGAATTTACACCAGGTTGTCTGTCCAGCTTGTGGTTTAAACTATAATTAGTCAGCTCTGCGACGTTTGTGCCCAGGCCACTACGCCCTCCACTTGTAATCGTTAATTCAATGAAATTGTTAATATTATTATTCTATAGATTCTTATGTGTAGCCTGATAATTCTGTGGTTATACAAGCTATATCTCTACTTAATAAACTCTTAAGTAAGCCTAATGATATTAACAAATCTGAACTGAACTCCCTTAACGCTTGTCAGATACAAGGGAACCGAGTGTGCCTATAAAAATGCTATATTTATTACGACAATAAAGAAAATATGTTAAGGAAACCGTGTTATTATGTGATAATACTTCAGATATAATGAGGAGTGCCCAACATACAAAAATAAGCTCGAGCAATTAGTTTTGTCGACCCAATATTAAATAATTAATATGGATAACTTTACAATCGGTCAGTTAAATCTTCATAACGATAGGGTAGCGACGTCAGAATTAGACATGTTAATTCGCGATTATAAGCTGAATGTCGTTCTGGTTCAAGAGCAATACCAACATGCGCGATTACGTAGTAGGGTGATACAACTCGATAACAACTCACAAGCAGGTATTTTCGTGTCGGGTTCAAATCTTACCGTTACTTCAGTACGTAATCTTATGACGTCACACTGTGCTGTCGCGGAGGTGTCGAGTCCGATCTGTAAGGTTTTTCTTGTGAGCTGTTATTTTCAATACTCCGACCCTGTGGGTCCCCACTTGCATCACCTCCGCTATGTCTTGCGGTCCCTCGCTGGACATAAAATTATTATAGGTGCTGACGTTAATGCGTCATCAATCCTTTGGTATGGCAAATATCGCTCCACCGATACCGAGCGACGTTGCGCTGTAGAAGATTTCATTGCAGAGATGAACCTCGAAGTACATAACACCCCCGATGCACCACCTACTTACAGCTGCCCTATGGGCGAATCCTCTATTGACGTCACACTTTCTAGTGGAGACGTCCGTATTGATAGGTGGCGCGTCCTGCCGGACGCGTCGTGTAGTGACCATCGCCTGATTGTGTACGAGTTCTTGCCTAGAGTGACACAGGGTCCGGTACATATTAATTGTAATTTTAGATATAAATCCATAGGTGCCAACTGGGATTTATTTAGCTCTTTATTTGCTCAGCATGCCAGGGACTTCACTCGCGATGATCTGTCAGCTGAAACTTGTGCCGAGATTATGTCGGACACGTTTACGTATTGCGCGGACGTTACCATTGGTCGAGGTCCCATCACAAAGACTCGGAGGTGTGATTGGTGGAATGACTTACTAGTCCAACTACGTCGAACTTTTCGCAGAGCGCGTAGGCGGTTCAACGGGCTTAAAAAACGCCGTATTACAGGGGAAGCAATTACATCTGCTTTTAATGAACTGAAAGTTGCCAGATCACATTATAGAGCGGCTGTACAAAAATCGAAAGGCAATTTATTACGAAAAATTGTAGCCCGGTTAGATAGTGAAGGTCCGTGGTCTCCTTTGTACCATGAGTTTAAAGCTAATAGGTCAATCAATTTGGCTTATATTGAGAATATAAAAATTAATAACAACTACACAACTGGCATTGAGGAGACAACGGAAGCTTTGTTACAAGCGTTAATACCGGATGATAATGTTGGGAATGACACAGAATACCACAAGCAGATTAGGATGTGGGCCGTGGAACTGCCAAACTCTTGCGATTCAAATCTCTCATCATTTGATGAATTTAGTGAAATAGTTCGATCTTTTCCCCTAAACAAGGCTTCCGGTGACGATAAAATATCCAACAAAATGATCAAAGAAGCGTGTAAATCGGCCGGCAATGCAGTACTAACTGTTTTTAATCGATGTATTGCTGAAGGGGTATTTCCGCGAGTCTGGCGTACCGGTTTCATTCGGATAATACCCAAGAGTGGCGATAAATCTCCTCAAGATCCTAAGTCTTACAGACCCATTACACTCTTGCCGTCGCTAGGTAAACTTTTAGAACGTCTTACCGTCCCTCGATTGCTACCAGGTGGACCAAAATTCCATGAAAAACAGTTCGGTTTTACTATGGGTAGGTCGACTATTGACGCGGCAATTTCGGTTAGAAGAAGAGTAAGTACATCGATACGCAAATATGTACTCGGTATTTTCCTGGACATCTCCGGTGCTTTCGACAATGCTTGGTGGCCAATGCTGCTTCTTAAGTTGAAATTGCGAGGTTGCTTTAAAAATATATATTCGCTTATATACTCGTATTTCTTGCACGGAACAACAAAACTTAAACTTGGACACCATGCCGTGTCGAAGCCACTGACGATGGGCTGTCCACAAGGCTCGGTCTTGGGTCCTTATTTATGGAATTTAGGCTTCGACGATTTTCTTACAATTCCCTTACCATCGGGGTGTTCTTTGATTGGATATGCGGACGATGGCCTTTTGCTTATTGAGTCAAACAGTAGGTCGGGACTCGAAAATATGGCAGACACGTGTTTAAAATTAATATCTGATTGGGGCGATCGAAATCGTTTACAGTTCGCACCACATAAAACGTTCCAATTACTTCTAAAAGGAATTTTAAAATCACCGCCGCGAATTAAATTTAATAATATCACCGTAAAGAAAAAAGAATCAGTTTGTTATCTTGGTCTAATTTTGGAAAGGAATTTTTCCTTTCTTGAACATATTAAGAAAGTCGGGGAAAAATCGAAAAATAACTTTTTTGCTTTGACAAGAATATCAAAATCAACGTGGGGGCTATCTTTCAATACATTAAAAACCATTTATGGAGCTACTTACTTAGGATGTATTACTTACGGATCCCCCGTATGGGCTGATAGGGCCACTATCGGTGCTGTGCGAAGGAAATTGCTCCAGAGCCAACGTTTGGCGTTGATATTCTTGTGTAAGGCGTATAGGACTGTTAGTACCGAAGCTTTACCTGTCCTAGCGGGTGTACTTCCAGTCGACCTGGAGGTACAACGTCGCGCCGCGATGTATTACTCAACTAGAGAGAATATGGACAAAAGATTCTTAAATTCACGTGAACTTTTAAAAGTAGACAGACTATTTAAGCCGCTCTCAGTTGTATATAACGAAATAATAGATGAATGGCAAAATAGATGGGATGTATCTTTGAAGGGTCGGCATCTATACCAATATTTTCCATGCGTGCGTGATCGGTTGGACTTGGCTAGATATCGATTATTACGTATCACAGTTTCTTACGGGCCATGGTAACTTTAAGTCTAAACTGTACTCATTTAAGCTCGTTGATTCGCCTGCGTGCTCATGTTCAACACCTTATTGCGAATATGAGCAGTCCGCGCATCATATACTTTGGGAGTGTAGTCTTTGGCAGAATGAGCGTAAAACCATGCTAGATACTATGCAAATAACATCTGGAGTTGTATACTACATGGACCTTGTGGAGACTAGGAAGAATTTCCGTGCTTTCCGACGATTTTGCCATACCTATTATTGGAATCAAGTATAACAGCTTACATATTAGGTCCCATTTAAATGTAATAATCACTATTCCGTGGTGCTTTACAGCTGGCTTCTCTGGCTGTAAATGTCTTTATGCGAGGTTATTTACCTCTTTAGTTCATTGTTTTGTCACCCGCTTTATTAGGGAGGGAAGTGGACAATAATTTATTTCCAACTCCTCCTATTAATTTAACTTTTTGATTGATTTCGTTGCGGGTTAAAGACAAGTTAGACATTCCCGGAGACGCGCTGAGCTTCAATGCTCAGTGTCATTAAAATGCGTGCCACTGTTGATCCTGGCTTACAGGAGTTGCAGTGGCGGGTGTGAGGGCGGGACAGTCTCCTTCAGATATAATCTGTGGGTATACTGTGGGTATTACTGTTCCTTTTTATCTTCCATAAACAGAAATCACGTATTTTCATCTAGTAAATTACTAGAGATTTGTTATATCTAAATAAGTATGTTTTGATATAGACTACGGTAAATCTAGCTATTTAAGACAATGAAAGTGTTACAAGTAAGATAACGTCTTCTCTACGTCCGTAAATCAGCGTTGTGTGTACACTTTAATAAAATTTAATTTAATCCAAAATATTGATGTCATAAAAATACATTAAAAAATAAGAGTTGTTTCGACAATCATAAATGTGTCGATTACGCGCAAAGAATAAACAGTTTAATAAATAAACGTCAAACATCAACGATACATTGAAAAGGCGTTAAAAACAGATCAAACGAAAAGTCCCAATAGAATTGTCCATTTAGCCGTAAATCGCAACACAGCCGGGTGAAAATCGCAAAAATCAATCAGAGACCAATTGGCTCACGCTCAAAACGGATACAAGCGGAAGATAACCGCTTAACTCTCATTATATCGCGGCAGGAGAGCATCAAGATAAATGTGCCGAAAATATCCGAAAATACCCGAACATAGTTTTCGGCGCTCGTATTTCCCTCGGGAGAATTCCTAGATATAGGTGTTCCCTGCACAAACGGAATGCGGAAAACTGCGAGGAAATCTCTTTGCACTCGGATAACACTCGCTGCGTTTATAACCCGAATGTTATTGAATGGGATACGCACTTGATAAAAGGGCGGAAACTCGATAATAATGGAACACTCGCTCGCGTCACATAAAAGCGAAATATTATGTTATTTATTTTTATGAGATTAAAACCATAAAACATCGTATCCGAAGTACATATAAGCTTTCCAAGAATATAGTCTTAGTGGCTCGTACTCACAATGACCCAGCATTGGCAACTATGACTGGTAAAATATTTAATTTCTGGGCTATGAATAGTCTTGAATTCTATGGCTAGGTTCAAAAATTAATCTTGAATTTGTCAAGTCATTCAATAAAATCCCGGATGGAGTTGGAATCAATAGAAAGATGATTCTTCCACTATTATTTCATAAGCAATGGCTTAACTTGCTCACCGAAACTCGAGGGGACTCTAAATACATTAGCTGCAAAAGTAGTTCAGTCCACATCCTGAATACGAATTTAGAGCACTTAAGCCCTGTAATATACCGAAAACACATTCTAAGAAACCTATAGTACTAATATTTAAAAAGGAAAATTAATATCTAATAATAAACACGCTATATTTCTGTTCAGAATAAATTAACAGTGAAATAATGAACGTAATAAGAAACAATGTTTTGAAAATATAACTAGGTCGGGCTCATACAAGGTGGCTCTGAAGGCAGGACAGCAAGGCAAGACGCGCCATCCATCAGGCTCTCATGCCCTATGACAAGAAGGCTTACTTTCGTCATGAATATTTATCGCCCTGTTTATTCACAAACTGAGTGGCTTGAGAAAAAAAATATTACACTTTTTACGCGATTCTGACGGTAACTGTACCCACGGCTTTGATGTGGCAGAAATTGCGTGTGTACTTAAATAAAACTTCAAAACGTCGTGAGATCAAATGATGCCGTCGTGTGTAAACAATGTTATGTTTGTGATTTTTATAATAAAATATATATTTTTATTGTAGTATTTATTTGTTATTATCCTATACATCTCAGGCTGCCCTTTCTCTCACCTTTTCTTTATCCATCTTTTGTCTGTCTGTAAGAAATGGCTTATTGCTATAAGACCGTTATTTTTAGTTCTTTATATTGAGTAAAATAGTTAAGTATATAAAAATGAATAAAACGGTCTTAATATTGGCACAAAGACTTGTTCCAACATAGGCAATTAAGGACGGATTGAATTAAGGGCCATTGTGGACCTAGCTCACTTAACCCTAATGACTTCACACACCGGAGATTTCAAGACCTATAATTTGGCTTGTTTGAAAACTTTGCATTGCCCCCAATTTACGTGAACCTAATGAAGGTATCGTGGTAGAACCGCTGACTCGCAATTTGTCAGACGCTACGTTGGAGTAAAGAGTTGGAACCGCAAATACCAGTAGAAAATTAACTCATTTTTATCTTCGTCGAGTTATGTAAATTCAAAGGTAAAAACTGTGTTACTACAATTGAAAGCTTAGCAAACTGTAGCCGCGTCGTAAAGTGCTAGGTTTGTTCTATATTGTTAAGCCTAATATGTAAGTTTATCGTGCTATTTAGGAAACTAAATGAATAAATACACCCAACAGTCACATATATAGTCCTGACCCCACATTTAGATCAATTTAGTCTTTTTCGTAGATATCAGAAACTACGTGAGACTTTTCAGTCCAAAGACCTGAGACAAATATTAAACTTAGGTTTGGCAACCAAGCAGGGCATTCACCTGATGTTAAATAATCGCCTTAGAGAATTGAGGCACGGCTAAGAGGGTTGTATAGTGAAGGACATGTAATTGTTGGGTCTCTGGCAATCTGAGAGGAGTATTAATTGTACCTAGGACTTTAAGACACAAGCGTATCTATTTACACATACTATGTGTAAATTGATATATAATAATTTAATTGGTGTATGTAATAACAACCTGTATGGACTGTAAAGAGTAAAAGAAATTTGAGAAAACTTATATAATTTGCTAGAATTTGTAGCCAGCGTGGACAAGCTCGCCTTCTATCACATCTTGGACAAAGATCTGGGACAGAGATAAGCTTAGTGAGTATATGCAGTGCATAAATGGTGACGTAAAGTGACCGATAACCTAGTTGAGAATGGACTACCAAGACGAATGTCGCAAGTACTAGACGCACAACTCCCACTTTGTTAAATAACATGTACAGTTGAAGTCATTTATCTCGTGCTTTTGGCCAGTCTTCCGCCAAGTGGGTGGTCGTGCAATCGTAATTAAACAATAATTTGCATATCAATAAAAAAAATTAAACACCATAATATTTGATAACATTTTATTGAACCAATATTGAACCCAAAAGTATTTGGAAGTCGTCAATACTCGCCACAAAAAAGTACACAAAAGGCGGGCCTTTGTCACAGGTCCCGTCTTTGTTTTGCCAAACTTCTTTGATCAATCATGACAAATTGTATTTTGTTATAAGAGTACCCCGTGACGAAGTTGGACAGTTGTTTGGAAAAGTTCTCTTTTGTGGAAACAAACGAGTAAGTTAGAATTAGTTATTGATGTTAAAAATCCATCATTTTTATAACAAAACCAGCAGCAGGTACATTAACAAACTTTCCAACTCCGTGTAAAGTGGGAAACAAAACGAGAATCTGAACAAAGAAATTACATGTTTACCTTAAAAGCATTCGAATATAAATGATAAAAGCGCCGGTTGTATCCTAAAACATTGTTTATCATTTATTAGTGCTATCGACTTGGCAACCATTCGGCGTTTCATCTAAAATATTAAAATTTGCCCGAGACCATACTACGCGACCAGATGGCCAACTTTCAACGATGTAATACGGCGCGGTAATTTGAGTTACAACTTTTTCAAACTGTCACGATAAAAGATAAAACAAGAGCGATAAAAAAACCAAGCCAAAAAAGTACAGGCCACCGCTATAGCATTGACGTCGAAAGTTCTTCAATATATCGTGTCAGTAATATCATAATATCTGTTCCATCCACTTTCAAGTTTCACAATATTTTACGCGGGATTCCATAACGACGAATGCCTTGGAGGCCGAGAAAAATATGGTAAGCAATAAAAATGTCAAGTCAGGTCATCAGAATGGAAAGCCCGAAGCGTTTTGTCGCCAGATGTGCCACTGAATCAATGAAAAACTGTTTTCTTTCGTGTCTCACATCAACGATGTATATGCGTATCTTACACGCTTGGAACGTTATAACAATATTCATGCTTTTAAATTATGATATTTCAGATTAGATAAATTAATAAACAGTTGTAAATCTCTCAATATATTTTATTAATATTGTTTGTTTACTTTCGTTAATTGCAGGGTGATTTGGTATATTAGTTTTGACTTTTAAATAAAATCCTCCTATACCGTTATTGTAGCTAAAATATTAATATTACTATGTTGTTTACAAAACAATTGAATTAAAACGATTTTTTTTAAACATTATAAAGTATGAAAATATGTAAAATAATAAACATTTTCTGTATACAGAGATCCATTAACTCGCTATAGCAGTTTGTGTATAAAGCAAGCTAAGGGAAACTTCACGCGAACGTAATAATGTGCTGTTATGTTTGGTGACGGAACAAATTTCTGATACGAGCACCTGCTTGCGCTGACACGCCAAATATGTATTCCATCGTGAATTTGTTCCTGTATCGTTTAATAAAAATGTCATTCTTGCGACAGTCTATAAAACAAAACGTGTTCTGCTCTTTAATAAAACATAAGACGTCAGGATCTTCTTTGTATTTCCTTGGTATCACCTGCCAAAATATTCATATTCAATTTTGAAACTTACTCAACTACTTTACAAAAACTCGTAGATGCTACCTAGACACGAAAAATACACGCTTATTATTGAACCTAACATAGGTTCAATCAAGCCAAAAAACCTACAGATGTTTAATTTCAGGAACGCAAAACCAATGTAAACAAGCAACCTTGAATAGATTAATCCGTAATCCAACATTAATTAACTTTTTCTACCATTCAAACTAATCACAGCGGTATTCACGCCTCACCACATCTAAATCTAAACAAAGCAATGTGACGCGAAACAAAGGACGACGCACCACCATAAAATCCCAATCCAATACAAAGGCAGCTAGTTACCATCACCGGGCGTGTTTATCCATACGTATTTTAAAGAGGCACATAACACTATGAGAACAATGAGTACAGAACGGTTTTCATGTCGGAAGTGGCATTACACTGAACATTAGCCTCGACGATAAGGCGCCGACACAAATTGGTCCGGGCACGCGAACACAACGATCGCATTAGAACAAAATGTGGATCTAGAAATCGGAATATGCCAGGCCGCCTTCGTGTAAACCAACTTGTAAGGGAAACTGAAGACACCTATTCCTCCAATAATACTTTTAGTTCAAATGAAACGGTAGCTTCAAAGAGCTGTCAGTGGTGAAATGGATTGTGTTAGAATTGCTAGACGTGAAATGAAGCTAAATGTAGGATAATTTTTTTGTTTCAATCTACTGGATTTGGGTGTTGTAATGAAATTATTTTTAATACTATGGCATATGAATTACTTATAAAAAATAAATGAATAAATACACCCAAAATTGTTCTATAAAATGAAATGAAATTGCTTTATTGATCATGTAGGCAATTATACAAGCACTTATCACAAGTCAATATACATAGTACTTAGTCTCTATTTACAAAAAGTTGTATGTAAAATTGTTTATTTTAAATACACACTCTGTCCTGCCAGCGTGTTTGAGAATGAGCAAATCTTTCTTGTTTCCCCACTCCCCAGAGTATGAATACAGGCTGATTGAACATATAGATAGTAATATATAACATATAGATATAATACATGACTGCTTGTAAGTAAGTATGTATTTTATTGTACATATTGGCGACTCCATTACAGATAAGATATATTGGAAACCAAAGAGAAATAAATAATTATAATGGACCCCAAATTGTAACAAAATCAATGGAGCGTCAAACTAAAATCTTATTCACGTATAAAATAGCTTAATTCCCTTCGATCTGTGTTCTCGATACATATACAGCAGGATGCTGTTATTCACCGCCCTCTAGTGACAAACGGCAATAAATTAGCCACGGGTGGATATCCATTGACTCCGATCTACGATCTCAAATGCAACGGCGCTGCATTTGAATAATGTACGGGAAATGTATTATCGAAGACGTATAAATTACAGCAGATTCTTATGGGCTTTGCATGTTTTAGAAATTAAGCTAAGGGTGTAACGTTGCACATTATCCAGTGTTTAAAAATATTATTTAAATGTTTAGTTACACTGATATTTAATGTAA
The DNA here is from genome assembly GCA_949752805.1 of Deilephila elpenor. Taxonomy (NCBI): domain Eukaryota; kingdom Metazoa; phylum Arthropoda; class Insecta; order Lepidoptera; family Sphingidae; genus Deilephila; species Deilephila elpenor. Next base: position 6,632,713 of record OX457108.1, read on the forward strand.
AGCGACATTTATTTATTTTTATCATTTCGGAAAGTAGTTCTTTTAAACTACGCAGCGCCGCGACGCGCGCGCCGCCATATTATAGGGTACCGTTACTTGAGATGCGTCACTAAAGCAAGCGCGAACGAACGACTAGCGCGGAGCATCAGCGGACGGCAGTCGTCGTACGATCGCCTCTTGCGCCGGACCTTTACCTAAACGAGTCGCGTTCACTTCATAGTGTCGTCATACGCTCTCGATTATTTAACAAAATAATATCTATTAATTCGCAAGCCGGAGGTGACACCTCACTGTATTGCTACCGTTGTGGAATTTCAACCGGTCACTGGTTTTAATAACCTCATATTTGCACCCCAGTGGGTAAGTTTTGAACCAGATTATACTTTTAAAATTGTAACGATCATGCAGTCGCTTCAGCTTTGGCTTAGCTTCAAATGATTTAGAAATATAGCATTGTTGCATATTGTGCTAGTGGTCTTGTGATTTCTTTTCTTGTTACTGTTTTTTGAATGTTAATGTAATCTCCGATCTGATAGCGAACACAAACACCTCACCAACTACTTACGGGTACCATCCGAGAGGAGTTGGGTTCGACATAATACAAACATACGATAAAGTTCCTGTGAACATATTTTACAGGGTGCAACGTTACGTTTTATCATTATTTTTTAAACATCGTAACGGTTGCGGACCGTGTCGTGACGGTCGGACAGAGCAGAGGTACGAAGAAGTCTTCTACTCCTGCCCACCTGCTGGACATCCAACGTGCTCCGTGCACCTGCTGGACACCCAACGTGCTCCGTGCACCTGCTGGACATCCAACGTGCTCCGTGCTCCCACTGGACATCCCACGAGCTTCGTGCTACGATCACCCGCACTTATACAGGACGGTACCAGCGACGCGGAACCAGACGGGCAGCGTTTCCTACCCCTTACATAAAATAAAAATATGTGTTTTGTGGACGTTGGTTTTTTTTTAATTTTAAACCAGCCGAACGTCACAAGGGTAAGATCTGACGAATTTAATGTATCATTCAAAAACATTTTTATTTTCATTTGTATTTACATCAAAAATAGTGTATAACTTACTTTTTAAGAACTTGAAGCGGCTTATTTACTATGGGCAGTAAGTTGCGTGTGTCATTATCAAGATTTTTCCATACTTATTGCGTATGGTGGTCGCCTCCCAAGCATGTGCAAATATCATACCACCAGCTACACTTAATTTCCCATTTACACTTATGGTAGATTTATGCGTGTCAGAGAAATATAATTATAATAATACAATTTGCAGAAAGATTAAACAATGGTGACGTAAACCCGTCACCATGCCTGACGCCAATACTCTCGGAATAACAAAACTTATTTCGAATAAAAAACGCATTCTAATAAATTATCTAAAGTTGATTACCTTACTTGAATATCAAACTCAAGATCCAAAATGCATACTCTGGAGTCGGGACGATATAAAAATTGTTGTCCATTTTTTTACGGTAAAACTACTGCAACATCGCACATAAAGTACCTACTTAATAAAAAATAAGTTTATACCGCGTCCAATTGTGCATATTACATGTTATGACATAACATGCGTATTTGTTTCTTACAGTTTTCTCCTAAATCACGCAGGGTCGGTGAATTTTTAATCAATTATTCAATTTGCTGAATACGCGTGTAGTAAGTTTGAGACCTAGGTTAGATTTCAGTTCCACTACCTGGAAAGTCTGTCCAACTTCACACGAGGATATAACCGACTATAATAAAAGCTAAATATAATATGTTATTTTTTACAGTGCTTCACAATACCACAAAGTCAAATCCACTGTAATATAACAAAGAGAAATATTCTTTCACATTTGACCTACTGCTGACTAAACCGTATTACGAGTACATATAGCTAGCCCGATGACAGGGCCATTAACATTTATCTTAGTTCCCTAGAGAATACGCCTTCCAAAGCGCTGGAGGTTCATCCCATTGTGATATCAACGGCAGAGGCGGACTTAGATCAAATATCCTGTCGGCGAGTATTATACAGTGACATAGAAATATACGATACGTTTGTGGGGTTAAACATATTTTTATCATAGATATAGCATCGTTGCTAGGCTAAATTGAATAAGTATGATAGGATACAATTGCAAACACATACTACGAAGCGTTTTTTTATAAAATAAATTCAGTTCGGTTTAGTTATGATAAGCATGGGAAGTCCTTCTACCGAATGGAAATGAACTACAGCTTAATTAGCATTGGTATAACGATACATACTAAGCAGTAGCCGTATATAAACTCCATTCCTTAAAACGCATAATATGTCGTAGAACTTCGTATGACAAATATTTTCATAATTATAAAAACAACAATTTTGTATCTCGGAATGAGTGTGCTGAGGTGCCACTAATATCATCCATAGCTCACCAAACAGGACTTTTAAAAAAAAGGAAAAAAAACATTCCCTGTAAATCCACGTCCCCCTCATATAATACTGAATACGCGCCTGTCCGTAAGCAATCAAACAAACGATAATGACGTCAGAGGCGCCGAAAGCTTCTTTGTGTACATCTCGCATCAACGTCACAATCTCTGCACACAGGAAGGAAGCAACGATTCTGTTTGAGGAAACAATGCAATAATATTTAGGTGTTTGGACCGCGCCGCACAATAGAAACTATGCTGCCAAGAATACAATGTTATTTTATTATATTATTTCTTATTCTGAACACAATTTTGGTAAATCACAATATGTCAAAAGAACTTGACTTTAATAGAAATAAATGAAATGTGTGTCAGAAAGGCGTTTTAACTTGGATAAAACGGAAATAATACAATACGGCATTATTGTACTTTTAACAGCGGACACATTAAAGCGTGAGAAATTTGAGTCATAGCTTCTAGTGCGAGGAATAAAGTACTACCCTTGCTGCAAAATAATATCTAGAACCTATAGTCTAACGTGCACAATAGACAGTGTGGCACTTAGGGATTTCAGATTTTAGGACATAAAGTAAATTTACGCTCTAGATTCTCGTCACCAACTGACCTTCCAAAACACAAACAATTAAATTCAATACGTGCCAATCACTTACGTCCAGTAAGCACTGCTAAATAAACTGGCCCAATACTAGACTCATTTACGCGGGTCGTACACAAAGCCCCATAGATTACATCGTACGAAACACACGTGCTGAAATGCGAGCGGCACAATCAAACGTCATTAGGGCAATGGGCCGCTCTGATGTCACGCTCGGAATGACGATCGAACGGCAAATATTTTCGTTATTGGACTTCCCTGTATGTACTCCATTCGGGACTTTTATTGTGCCGTGAGATGAAAAGAGCAGTGGAAAAGAAATGACGTCGGTGTAACTGTTTGCCGCTCTGTACGGCTAGGCGTTCTGCTGCTGTTAAATCCCGCTTTAATACTTTGTGTTCAAAGGAACCGGGTATTGTATAGCTAGTGCAATATTAGCTGTTACATGAATATAGTAGGAACTAGGAATATTGACTTTTGTTTAGCAAACGATGTGTCGTATTTGTTTCATATTACGAAAAAAACAAAGAAAAAAGGTCGAAAAAATATTTAAGACCCTGTATGGTGACAAGTTCGTTTCTTAACACATATTGGGATAGAAAAATGCTCAACAAGGTTTATATGACACTACTAGTGGCCTATGTATAGCAGTGCACTTCCTGTGGCTGAAGAGAGAGAGAAAAATAATAGGTCTATCTATGCTTTCGGCGGTATAGGCGTGAACTTAAATAACACTTATCTTTTAGAAAACAAATTATATATTATTAATCTGGTGTATTATCAGAGGGAAAAATCATTTGACAGCAAGTGTTAATATGTACAAATAACAGTTCAGAAGTTAATTTATAATTATTATAAATATTACTAAAACAAGACTGAAAGAGGGAGTACTACTCGTATACATTTACAAAATAATATATAAGTAATTAGGCGAATTAATCTGAAAAAATCCATTCTTCATATTCACTGGCTGGAAAACTGACACAACAGACTGAACTGATAAAAAACAAAAGTATCTCAATCTCTCGCTTGAGATGATAAATATAAACGAGTAATCGCTGATAGAGAGAGTCCCTTCGCGGACGGATACTGGCCGCAATGTCCATCTATATTTCATCTTTTCAACGTTTTATCGCCCTCCGCTGACGAAAACGCGCGGACAATTGACCGGACTCTTGTAAACATGCAAATAAAAAATGTTTAAAAAGAATGAGTGATAAGGATTGGAGGGCGGTGGAAATATTACAAATCTTAGTTTGCAGATTTGGTGGAAAATGTTTTTACGCCAGATATAGAAAACCTAATGTATTTGTAGGATATTTATCTTGTTCGATACCGAATTCGGCTTTTGTTAGTCAGTTTTCTATAATATTGTACTAATAGGACATAAAAACCTTTTAGACAAATTGACATTCATAAAATGGGGACTGACATGTCGAACCTAGGTAAAATAAATAGAAAAAATAGATATACAGATTAGAGATACACGTTTATGCTTAGTTTGTGAGGACCGAACGCTATGCGAACTAAACGCACAAAGCAATAAGCCCAAAACCCTACAAAACGCCAACAAGAAATATGAAAACATATTTAACATACACCAAAAAATCGCAACCGCCTCACGTCCATGCTCTTTTACATGGAAATAATCCAGGCGGCGTCCTCGGTCCCACATACCCACATGTACTCAATGATATACGTGAATGGAGTGTCCGGCAGGTCTTTTCATCGTTTATCGCGCAGCACGGATGAGAGAGTCGACACAATCGCCCGTCCCGCATTCACTACCAGGTAAATGTCGAGCTTTTGCATTCAAATACGTTGAGCTAAATTCTTTATCTTAACAACAATCTTTGCATACATTATGAGGGCGCGTGTAACACTGAAAATTTAAATGGAACACGCATCATATTCGCTTACTCTGTTCGCAATTGGATATAGGATTTTGTTTGTTCATTGTTGTAAGAAATTTGACGTGAAGTCTTAAGGTACGCGTACTGTGATCTGCTTCTACCGCTTTTGTAAAATGTAGAACAAGAGCGACTAATCTTTTTCTTACCTACTTTTATGTAACACACGTGCAGTCGACGCTACACGATTTTTATGCATATTGCAAAATAATATGGCTTATGGCATCACGATTTGCCCGACGTCAACCGTACTAAATAATATAAAAAAATATTTTTAAATCCCGAAGTAAAGAACGCACTGAAAAACTTAAACACAAATATTCAAAAATGACACTACTCGTATTTAAATCACCGAAAATAACAGTTACTAAAAGCACACAAAAAAATTGCCATAATTTACCCCTTTTTTTACTCTGTTTTCTGTGTTTATTTTTAATAGCGACTGTATCCACGTAGAATTATGCTAAAGACTTATTTTTTCAAAATATGAAAACAGGTTATGTATAACCCTAAAATCTTAAATACATTACGTCCTCGCAAAAATGAATATAACTATTCAATAGGTATTCTCTTAAACGTGAAACACATAGAAAACAAGCAGTATAGGTACTTATTAAAAAAATAGTAAATAAAGTAAAAATATATATATAAAGATTAACTACTATTTAAAAACATAGTACTTAAAATATTCTTGAGTCAATCTGATTTGAAAGAGCGGTTTGAAACCTGTCGTAGGTAGTAGGTACGTTTATTTGTTTGTAGGTATGTTTATTTTCTAATATTTACTTTGTCCTGAATGGATCGACTCGGTCAGGTAATACTGGCACACAGAACACACAGGTAAACTATGTGAGAATGGCAACAGTGAAACATTCAAAGGATGTGTATTTGCAATCTCTATGCTGCTGTTGATGTTGTTGATGTCAACGGGCATCAGTCATGAATTGATGAACGAAATCATGAATTGATTACCAATCTATAGTTAAGTAAATAATATATAAATATACTATTATTTTTCAAAGTTTTGCATGAGATCTTTGTCGATAAGTTCATTTAATATCTGTATGTATACGCTTGATCCCATAAAATTATTTCAATATCCAGTCAGGGAAGAACATTAGACGAGAACATGACGGTAGAAATAATCGTATTTGAAATATTTCTACACCTATTCATCAATTTTGAGCCTATTTTAAACTATCCCATAGAAATAAACAAATGTAAAGATATAAATTCAACTATTTACGCCAAATAAACAAGCGTTATTTTTACACTGACTATAGAATTGGTGCGGGATCTCCGATATTGCTGAGACACTGGTTCAATTGCGCATGTAGAACCTGTCAGTGACAAACAGGCATCGCGCTTCCGACAGTGGCGGCGCATGAAACGACCCTCGTGTACATCTTAGTAAATCAGACCCTAACAGGACTGACATGACCTGTAGTTATTATAAGCATGCGTAGGAACAGCTCGAATTAGCCTGTAACAAGGTATTCGTCAAAGATATCTATGTAAACAGTAAGGCATATGATCAATTTGCACCAAAATTGAATCAATCTTGATACGATTCTGAGACTAACAGAGATGTCCTCACTATTATCCCACAAAATGGTGAAGCATTTTGTTTAACAAATAGGATATTCGCTGCTAAACATAAGCCTCTTCCATATTTTACGCAAATATCTTCTTGGAAGTTTTAATTCAGCGGTTTTCTACCTTTGTCCGGTGGTTGGTATAAAAGTTGCTCATTGAAATGAAACTAATTTTTACGGTTTTTTAAATCTAAGAAACCATTATATAAAAGTTGCTGATAATACTAAAAACTATTCTCAAAATAATTCTCCAAGGGCTTGAGCCTATGTATGTATCATACACACACACGTTTAATCAATTTCTAGAATTTCCTGTGAGCTCAGTTCCTGAACTAGGGCGAACCACAGCACTTAAGGCGCATGTAAATTAGTTTACAGATATCGGAACACCGCAACATAAAGAGGTCAAAGTAACTTTGTGATTCAAAGAAAAAGATACGAGAAGTAAATGTTAGTATCATTATTAATCATCTGAATGTGTTCTTATTTTTGTGGCGCGTTATGGTTTCAGTTCCTTCAACTACAGTAAATTATACAGTAGATATTACTGTCTAATACGTATTTTTTTATTGATTTGTGGTTTGAATGTGTCTATTTATTTATTCTACATATCAAGTAAGATAGGAATAAAATAACAAATTATATAATGGTTTCTTAGATTTACGCGAATGTTACACATTGAAATAAAACTATTTTATACGGATTTGAAATAAAAATAAATATAAAATAGTAAAATTAGTTTTATTTTAACAAATTATAATTAAAATGGAACAATGGGTGACCAGATCGCATTGAGCGATTTCTACGTGGCAATCTTTGGATGAATAGAATTGTGTCTATATTCATATCTATGCCTAAGCTACAACATAGCGGGCCATCGACCTCGAGGTAGGACAAAAATGTGTTGGCTTGATATTGTCTAAGAAAATATTTAAGTCAATGGTGTTACAATTTTGGACGCCGAAGTCTTCAGCATACAATTTTCTCTAATGCTATGCAGGCTAGACGGATCCTGGTTCCATCCGCGATAACTCTAGAATTAATAAATATACGTATAACTTTTAAGAACGTAAGCGGCGCTATAGGCCAATGAAACCGAGATGACACGGTACCAATGTCTCAAGGAAAACCGCGAGATTTTAACAGTAACAACTTTGCTATCTCATTTCGTTTGATTAGCGAGATGGGTGGAGGCCCAGTAATCCCATTCTTGTCCATTCTCGCCCTTTACCTGGCTCTATTCCGCTGTAGTAACACTCAATATACATACAATTCCATTATATATACATTACATAAATCTGAATATATGTACATTTATGTCGACCTGCAAATTCAGCCATTTGTACTTTTTATTGATTATCTGAGCGTAATAATTAACTCCCCAGCTCCAATTGCATTAAATCCTATACAACACAAAGTTACACAAGTTTAATCACAGCTGACTATTTCACAATACCTAAACTAAACCTCGGTTAACCTAAACACAGCTCAGTTTCCCAACGAGTCTAAAATTTAAATCTAACAACTTTCACCATTACAAAATTCTTATAGCATATATTAAGCGGGTAAGTGATATTAAAATCCACTAACTTGAAGTGCAGTTCTTTTGTAAGGTGTCGGTGTGAGTCCATATACCCCATCGATATGCTAATGCCTTCGGAGCGACGGTGTGGCGTTACGCGATATTCCTATACCTGCTGGAGAGCAATTTGCAAGCGAAATATCGCGGAGGACACTATACAATTTTATGTCGTTCACGCGGCTCGTGTTGTTTGTGCCGTACACGACCTATTTCGGGTAGGAATATTACATTTAGACTCGCGTAACTGAAAAAGCGATGTTCGTTTGTGGACCCAATCATAATTAAAGGGTATTGTGTGATGATAAAATGGGATAAACGGCTTTTATGGTTACTGTGAGGGTTCGACATTTTTCCAATTATTTTATCATTGCATTGACAAAACGTATAATCGTCATATTTGTGAGATAATTTCGTTTGCCTTCGATATTATAAAACACGTATTCTAATGTTAAAAAATATTTGATTGTTTAATCGATATGCCTTGCTCTTAATTATGTACACCAAAGTACCAAGTAAATAAATTGCGATGTAATATGTATATTATCAATGAATACACATTGCTTAAAATATAGGTAAAATCCATAAAAAAATTAAATGATATGTCATATGACAAGAGTGTACTTTAACTAAACCTTATTAAAAAATGCGCCTGCCGAGTATTTTCTTTGATCGAAATTAGCAAACTAAAGAACGTAATATTTTTATTATTACGTTTTATTACATTTATTTGTGTTAAACTTCAAACAGATTTTAGGTTGAACGCACTAAACATTCTCCGACTGAATTGCGTATTTTCGGCACGAAGGTGAATAGACAAAATATATTTCTAGAAATATATTTCTTTTAAATAAGTCTTTACAAAAGGTAATAATGTACTTTTACCACTTTTCCAATACACTACGTTTACATTTATTATGAATACCTTATACAATCGATATGAACGTCTAAGCAAACTTAATACGTCACGCGTTCTCTGCCAGTCAATCATAATAAACTCACCTTTTAAATTATATAATACCTAAATTGATTGACAATATCTAAATTACAAAAACGCAAGAACGCAAAGCCGCGAAATATCCCAGTAATGTATAAAATCCAACAAAACCACTCTATTCTCTGTGTAAAGCCTGAAATATATGTGTTAGAGCTTATACTGCCGGAATATTGTTTTATATCATTCTAAAATAAAAGCGTACAATGAAAAACGAGCGTACGTCTAAAACGTAAAAAACGACATTACCACCGATGCATAGCGGGGCATTGCCAACGGAACTCCGAAAGAGAAGTCAAGTAAAGACCTTTTAAAAATATTCAAAATGTCTGCTCTTAAGAACACAATAGAGACAATTACACTTAGAATAAGGAAGATTCTGAGCATAAATTACGTCTCGACTTTTAATTATTTATTATCTAAAAAGAATGTACAAAATGTTCTCTATATTGTTACGGAATGCTACTACACGTTGGCCGAACCGGGTATGTGAGCGAGGGTATAGTAAATCATTTTAATAATTGATCCGGGTTGAAATATTCATGAAGTTCCAAGCTGAAGGTGTACCCGGAGAAAAACGGATGAAAAATGTTTCGACCCCACCTAATATTTCACTCCATTTGACCGTTTTTTGGCGATGCGATCTTACACTTGCTTAATGTTGTTTTATAAGTTAAACGTTTTGTAAATATGTGTATACGAATATTCACTGATTCATTTTCATATTTTTTTTATATATAGGCTTTCATAGGCTTTCACACAAAAGTAGAGATCAAATAATGTTGTTTAATATGTAATAATTTTTTGAACAACACTTATTTTAGAAGTATGTATATTAATTAACAATACAGCCCTTTTCACGCGTTAATTTTATTAAACAAATATTTGTGTGATCCACAGGTGTGATAATATTACCACCTATATAACTAGCTCAGTTGTTTATTAAAAACTGTTAAAATTGAACATTATATAAATACTTATTTTATGTTAATAAGTTCAACGTCCGGACAATTATCATCTCTCCGAACAAACAACCGTCTCTTAAAAGCCATCGAGTTCAATCAGACATTTTCTTCCCACACACGTATCTTAGAGCTTACTATAAAGTGGCTTTGGAAATGTCTCTCGCTCAGTCTCTAAGGAAATTTTGTAAGGAAATTCTGGTCGCTAGGGCTGACACAGACGTACGTGTCGCTGAATAAAGCGCTTAAACATTAACGCAGGTCACTAGGGCATATACTTCTTGTGGAAGAGCCATTGAATATTTTGGACATAATTATTTCGTCTCATTTTGACGGAAAACCGACAGCGACGCTCATTAAAATGGAACAGAAGTGTAGTTATATTTAAAGGTGTGACGGTATTATTAAAATTTTGGGGAATCGTTTTATTTAAAGCCGAAATCGAAACGAGTTTCATTTATATTATGTTAGACTAGCGTTCGGGTCTGGCTTCGCCCGGGTGCAGTTTTTGAGTCCAGTCAACATTAACAACATATTATTTCGCATACCTACTGTTTTATATTTAAACTCAATGTGACCGTCGGCGACTATATTGCTTTTCCTGTCCCGTCCCGTCCTGTTTTATCCCGTTCTGTTCTACATGTTATTACGTTACATAAACATGCGAAATACATGTAATAAATAGGTATATTTTTTAACAAAATACTTGTGTTCATTATACTATAAACTGTATATTTAAAAAATCAAAGCAGTCATCCTACTTCCTTAGTAATATATACATGAAGTCATTTAATTCTGAAAATGATGAGAATGAATAATTAATTTACGATTTGAATAACAATCACGGGCAAATTGCTTTAATATTTAATAAAGTGGTACCGATGGAGCAGACCTTATTTTCAGAATCTTATTGATAAAACCAAAGCCAACAATTCCTATTGCTGGTTACAATTAACCTACGACCCAACCGATGGTTAATTTGTTTTAAAGCATTAATAGTTTTCAGTCGATAAACAACTATATTTCTGCTTAATTTTTTTACTATTTCATTATTTCATTTAAATTTCACACAAAAACATTGTATAGGTGGACTTAAAGCCTGAGGCATTCTCTTTCAGTCGAACCTAAGGTGAGGCAGAGATTAGAAGAGGTAGGTGCGTAAACAATAAGAGTCAAAAGAAAATAAAATTGACATAGTTATATAAATACAATTAAACATTTGTCTTTCAGAAGTCACAAAAAATACTCGTAGTAATGATTGCCCACTTGAACAGGAAGGAAAACATGGGGACGATTTAATTTCGCATGGGACTTCATACATTCAATATACTGCAAACATACTAAGGTAGCAGGTTTTGAAGTATAGTTTCTAGAACTTTCGGTAGATTATATAGATATCTGAACTAGTATTTAAGAGAAAGGGCTGACTCTCAATCAAATAGTAAATCCGAGGTGCCGAAATGCGACAGCATCGTTTTGACATATAAAACAAAGGTGCTGAAAATATTTCAGAAATTCTGTTCCTCAAATGAAGATTAATTTATGTAAAATCAATTGAAAACTAAGAGTTTCAAAGTTTTGAAAGAATAAATGAAACTTTAATTTCATTCCACCAGTTTGAAGGAAAATGAGTATCATTCATATCGTTCATAACTAAATGTTTTAAATCTATTTATAATTGAGGTTTATTATATTATGGTTTATATTATGGGGCATATTACACCATTATGGGTCTATTCGATAAATTAAAATTAATTTGACCATATTAAATAAATAACACACGATAACTTGTCTCCCACTTTGTTTGCCTCTTGGAGATTAAATTAAAAAGTGGGAAGTCTAAAAACCTTCAAAGTATAGTAAATTATAAGTAGATGCCTCAACTATTCAAATATTATTATTGTCCGGACATGACAACTCATTGTATAACCTGACATAAAAATAATACAACGTACAATTAGACCACAATGAAAACAAACGCTATCGAAACCATCTCTTGTATTACATAACTATAACAAACAGGATAACCAACGCCTTCCCTGGGAATACTCGGGCGAGCCACGTAATTATATCTTATATAATAATCAACCCTTCCTTACATATACTTTATTACTAATTCACACGACAAAATTACGACATGGCGTGCAAGCTCGCGGTACATCAATAAAGTGGTTTACAAAACGTATGTACATACATTACATGTAACAAGATATGTGTAATCAAATAGATGGAAGGGCGCGTAAGTCGCAGGTGTCACTGAAATTCATGGGGGTGTTTGTATTGCTAATAGCGACCTCGCACTTGGAAGGAAATCAACGGACGAATGTGATGTAAGGCTGCGTTTAGACTATCTGACAAATTCATGTAAATCTTGGTTCATTACTAAAAATGTAATACTACATTTTAATGCCTACGCAAAAGACATAATATAACATACAATGCGTCTTTTTTTATTGCAATGAATGGCGTATCGAGTATGCCATTTGCCTGATGGTAAGCGATGAGCGGTCATGAACAATAGAAAAACAAATACCATGAATTACAAAACAATGCTTGGCATTCCGCTGGGCTCGCCATCCCTAGACATAAGATGTTAAGTCTGAATATATCCAGTAGTTATATTGACATTGTGGCCAGCAATGTCAAATGTAAAATATATTTTACTACATAATAAATCACTAATTATGAAATGGTTCAACATAATATTGTGGATCGACGTCTCCCGCTGGTGGATAGTGAATATTCTATGTGATCGCCGTGCACATATTACACTTCATGCTAGTGTGTTTTCATGCCAGCATTACAAAGAGGATAAAGATTACTAGCAATCAGATTGACCGAACGAAAAGCGGTATAAGATAATACTTTACTCCGGTTTTCCTATATTACGCCAAAATATACTGCAACACAATAAGGAAATCATTAACCCTTTCATATTAGGAGTTGGACTATATGCGTGCAATTGCGATGAAAATACCTTAATCTACTTATGGGCACAAATGTTTAACCTATACATAAATAAATGCACAAGGCTTGCCGTATTATAATACGTGTAATTTTGGTCCTCAAAACACAACTAATTCTGTGCAAACACAAACCAATCGCGCTAAAACGAACGGTGTAAACAAATCCTTGCCGTGACAATGGATCCCGCGGTTCCGCTGCCAAGTTTACACAGCCTGCTTGATACATAAAGCTATTTATTATATAGGCTGCATTTGACATGTCACCCCTAATGGAACAAAGTATAGGTTCATAATAACTTGACACCATGACCCAAATCACTTTAATAACAAACATTATCATAATAGCGGCGCGAGTGGAAAGTGGACGCGAGTAATTGGCATCTATATGTTTATTTGTTTTCTGATTACGCCGGTTATTTTATTTCTGATTTTATGTTCCATCGACTATTCGACGTCTAATTACTTCTAATCATTATCGTACCTATTCTTGAAAAGTTTTCTCACTTAGACTTGTCGGAAGCGGCATGCATTCAGTGACTTTCTGCTTCATGTACTACCAGTAGCTCATTTGTATTATTAATTAAAATATAATTATTAAATATAATTAGCACTCAGTAATTAATTGCGTGGTTCGACTACGTTGGATAACAAAAAATTATCGCTATTTTCAGACTGAACGTAACTCCTTCCATTACGACTGCATTATTACTATTGGGTGTATTTTATACGGGAGGTTAATAAAATATTATCCGCTTTACTTTGTAGTATAGTGTTCTCCTAACCTACACCAAAAATGTACAAAATTATTATGAAAAATAAAGTAAGGCTATGCTGGAGATTAAAATCAATACCACATTAAACGTTACGAATATTTTGTACGAACTAACACCAATCGTAAGACAGTAATATAAATACTACGATATTTTATAATATCTTCTCGCAAAAGTACAGGAGCCAAGGTTTCTTCTTATCCCGTAGAAAATTGAAGATTAAAGTTATTACGCTCGCCATATAGTTGCAAATTCCGGCGATGTCTTAGAACTTTACTAACTTAGGTTTGCGCAGCATCAAATCAATAACTACGTAGCATATGTTCCAGGCCAACAATTTCAATTTCCACTGACTTTAGTATTACTCTTAGTTTGTTGTTCCAGTGCCCGTGTCACCTTGTGATATCTTAGAAACATTTGGGAATATTACGTCATGAGTCGTGACCTATCAGTGCAAACTTAACTTAGATATCTTTCTCTAATGTTCACAGACTTCTAATAAAAAGCAATATCGAACGCTCTGTAACTTCTGCCTTCAGCCTTGCTACGTTCTGATACAGCCTAGTCATTAATATAATGCTACGCTTTTATTAGCATTAAAATTCGGAAGCTAAACCTTCTCCTGCAAATTGATTCGTGACTTAAGTTCCTCAAAGTGTGCTCTTCCGCACTAAAAACATAAACCTGGTACACTTACACACGAAAATTTACAAATAGAAAGCCATTTCGAATCGAATCTCATTCTAGAGAGGCCGTAAACTTAAATACCCTCTAAAATCTATCGGCGAAAAGTCCCCGAAACTCTATAAACTTGAATTATGACTGCGCTAAGGATTTACGTCGAGGAGATTGACTTTATTCGTTAGCCCATTCCCTGTAAGGGTGGCCATTAAAGAAGTATTCTTCACAAATGGTGTTATCGCTGCCGAGATAAAGCGACGAGCGCTGCCCCCATATCAACCCTATTGTATACACTCACCCCATAATTATTTTTGTCCAGCAAAAAGTGCAGGATTACCAGGGATAAACCCTATAATTAATTCTCTTAACAGAACGAGCAAAGAAAATTTATCTTAATATTACATTTGCGTTGGGAATAGTAAACTTAAGATCAGGGTCCCTATAAAATGTACAAACCACAACAATTAGTTCAAAGTTTCTTGTAAATATTACAGTAAGTAGTGAATGATTTAGTAGTTCACGTTGGATCAGAGGTGAAGAGTGAACATTAATCTTCCCACGTATTAACTAAGGACTTAGTAACGAACTTTGAACTTATAGGGACTAAAATTTTCATGGAATAAGAAGATTAAGAATTTAATTATAAATTTTGGTTAGGTATGGCCAGAAAGCTCCTTCTTCCAAAACAAACGTTTGTCTATTAAGTCAGACATACGTGATTCTTTTCCGGAGAAAGTATTTTATATTTAGATGGTTCACAGATTAATAACATCTACAAAATCAAATCACTAATATACACTATTTGCTAATTACAAACGTCCACTTATTAATAACCCTATCGGTGCCACTTGC
Organism: Deilephila elpenor; assembly: GCA_949752805.1. Classification (NCBI taxonomy): domain Eukaryota; kingdom Metazoa; phylum Arthropoda; class Insecta; order Lepidoptera; family Sphingidae; genus Deilephila; species Deilephila elpenor. The sequence goes on from OX457108.1 coordinate 6,648,056, forward strand.
CATAATCTACACTATTACTTTCTGAGCTTATTGCTAAATGCCTTTAAAACCTACAATGCGTCACATATAATCTAGTACAAAAACTAAACTTCACAACCAAAATAAATAAAACAGAACGCGCATATCAAACCAAATCGCCCCTTTCCCTACGTGAATTCTGTAAAAAAGGGTTACGTGGAACATAAGGCTGCGGAATCAGGAACGAATCGTTCCTTCAACGCAATCATAGACGCCCTCGCACACTAAATCATGCAATAAATTATCGAACATGAAATATTCAAAACGGCTAACATATGGGTTGAAGAACAATAGGTAACCGCGCCTTACTATTATCTGTAGGGCTGTCAACGTAATGTTCTGTGAGAATATATGGTTGACGCATGAGGAAAAAAGATGAGTTTAGACTCGGCTATTACAAAAGATTCTTCATGATAAAAATTATGTTTCAAGTAGCCCACGTCACTACGTAGCTGTGAGTTATGCACAACAATAAAAATATCCTTCAAATCAAAGTTGTTCTTCAAATAAAGTTACACATATCGATCATGAGCTATGATACTACAAAAATGTTTAATAATCCAGGTATAAATTAACTAGATTAAAAAAAAAAAAAGTGTTTATTTAGTGACCCCTGACCAGCCGATAGTACATTGTCATTGCCATCATTCAAGTAACTGTACTAATCATACTAAATATAGCTAAAATAACATAACCCAATGTCCATAGCACCAAGTAAAAACCGCCCGCATCCTATATGCAGATCGCTCAAGACATCCTGCGATCTTTATCAACAGCAAATCCATTTGGAAATGTGTCTGTCTATTCAAGGTGTGCGGACTGTGGAACATTTCCATAGGAAAGATAACATTTAATATAATAATGCATCGAAAAACTATTGTAAATCAGGAATTGATTTTGAGAGACTGTGTCACGTTCGATATCAATGTTAACCGTTCGCTATCTAATATACTACCATAATACTAACGTGTAGTTGGAACAATTGAATTTCACAAAAACGTATCATCTATATGATCACGTTCAGCAAAGATTGATTAGTAATTACAGATTAGATGTAGATTTTAGGAGACAAAACAGACTTAAAACTGCTGTTCTCTAGAAATAACTAGATTTCACGGAATCGACTCTATGAAGTTTGTTTCAAATTGGTCGTCTTCATATAATACAGATCTTTACATAATGGTTGTCGTTCCGTTTTCGTTGTAAATGCAACAAAAATATAACGTATATGCTACCATGAATAGGTAGCATATTATTGTCTCACGGTTGGAACAATTATGCCAGTTTTCCTAATTTCTTCTAATTCTCTCCTTCATAAACGTTTGTAACGTTTATCATAGAATTTTCTTACCTGAACAATTTAAAAATAACGGATCACATAAACATTGTAATTAACATTTTATTGTAAGCACACTTAAGAGAATATCAGATGGCAATTTAAAGCAATGTAATTTAATATGACATCTAAAGGCGCTCACGTTACAGACCTTCGGGCGAAAATAATTACAAGGTAAATTTATTTCCCACAATTCTTTCTGAAGTGGCGGGATATAAAATGCTCTATATTTTAAGTGGATAAAACATTAATGTAATACAATTTTATAATCACGTTTCATGAACAGATGATTCAAACGGTGGATAACAAATATAAAAATCATACTCACAATCTTAATTTTATTACAAAATGAAATGATATTATTTACGAGTAAATTTCAGACTATTCAAGTGTTTTTCAATACCTAAATATTATTTTTAATTGATTGATTGGACCACTTGCTTAATCAAAGCTTCAAAGGATAAGAGACAGTATTATAGGGATAGTTCTAATCATACCTTTTATTTTTATTGCAACCTATTGGTCTCAAAGTACAGTGATTGCCCGCTAAGTCCGAAATATCAAAAATACCTTTGGAGAAATTAATTAATTATTTAGCGTGGATTAAAACTGTATATTTAATTATTTTCCTACCAATACACCAAATAAACCAATTTTATTCAGAGCACTTACCCAACTCCACTTCTTTATTCCGTTACTCAGCCAATCCAGTTAATTACATTGCATTACCCGGAGTATTTGTCCATCACTTATACTGGCATTAATATTGCACCAACTCGTCACGATGCTCTCACGTTCCAGTCAGACACAGTTCTTTTGGTCGCTCTCCAAACAATTTAATATTTCAATAGCACAGGTTACCCTATTTTCCGTCACTTCGATTTCGATCCGGTGCTTCGGGCGCGTTAATTCTCAGTTATTCGATCACCGCTCCACTGGGCTCACTGATCGTTAATTAACTATTTTTCGCACCACAAATTTCCGGAATTTAACAACAATATTGTGAGATTTCAATTGATTTTTCTGCAATGTTGTTACGTTTGTTCACTTTGTTTTGAGTTATCTCAATGTTATGGTTTATAAGGATTGATTTAGTTTTTGCGTATTATAGAAATGGCTTGCGTAAATGTACTCGTATTAGATATAAGACTTACTATAGTCCATAGTTAAGTAACTTATGGTAAAAAAAACAAGAATTTTTTAATATCAATATCCCTTTCTATTGGTCCCTACCCACTAATGCTTCAAACCCCAAGGTTTTCAAAGTTATCACCCTTAACTAACACAAATGTAGATTAAAATATCAGCACACATTACAAAAAAAAGTAGTAAACATGTAAAAGAAGCGTCGACATACCAACAGTAATCGCGAGCGGGCCCGTGCCTTAATGACTGACGGCGGATCGATCAACCACTCGTTCGTACCCGGCAAATTGAATTCTAATTTTCAATTTCAATAACAATGGCCAAAGATTCGAGTGTTAACAGACTTGGGTTTCGTTGAGATTTCGCCAGAATATGATTCCCATAATGTTTTCTGTGCTTATATTTATAATTTAGGTTTGTGTTATCACAGTATTTTCTATTTTTTTGTACAATAGTCGGATAAGGTTGGAGGTCGGAAATACGTTTTATTGTTGTATTGTTCGTTTTGTTATTATTTGTCACAAATACGCTAAATCCGGTATATTATTATTTATTAAACCACTATACAACTTACCCTGTTTCTGAATCCGAGAAAGGAGTGTGAACCATTTGTTGATACCCCAGTTCATGCGCTATATATTTGACCTACTTTTAAGTTCTCATCAGCTATATCATTATAAGCGTGTTCCATAAATAATTTATTGGATTCAGATGCGTGAGCATAAGGTATAAACAGATGCGTCTACATCATGTTTTATTAAATGAATCACGAATGAAGCAATCAATATTTAGAAGTGCAATTTTTGATTTTACAGCTAGTCATTCTTAGAATACCTTAATATTCCTATATGTTGAAAAAAATCTTAATCCTTTTCGAAAAAGTAATTGCACTAATGTAACCTTGATCTAAAACAGCGTATATTTTTTATAAAAAATAAATACATCGCGGATAGCAAAAAACATACTTCTCTAACAATTTAAAATGTATAACAAGGATTAAATATTATAATAAAAAAAGCCTTTAACAGCTGAAAGAAAATAAAAAATATGCGTTAGTATTTTAAGTGCCTATTTTCGCATCGTAGAAAAATGACAGAAAGCATTCAATGGCCGTGTTGTGTTGGTGTCGGTTTGTGCCATGAGAAAGAACTACTGCGTACGAAACAGATCTTATGGACTACATACATCCAACTCGGAGATGCTCTGATTAAAATTTCACACTGCTCAATCTAGAAGTCAGAGATGTATATTCAGGCCTCCCAATCACAGTTAAAATGCCGTATAAATAAAGAGGCGTTAATATTACAAGCATGCCAAAAAAATACTCTATTAATTCAAGGAAAAAAAAATATCTAAGTATCAGAACATCAGGCGCTTCAGAAGCAAAAACTAATTGTTATTATAGATGGAAACAGTTTAAATCCATTCGCTATAACAACGGCTTAGAGCAAGCACGCCTGACAGCGCCTTCGCTTTTTATATCGTAAGGTAACTTACAGACAACCCAAGTGTTGATTGTGCGCAGTAAAACAAGTTAAATTGCTTTAAGTAAACGACTTTCGGAATTCAAAGGGTTTTAATTGCTTAAGAATTGTATTCTTTGTCTTAAAGGATTTCAGAAAAATACGATAGTGACGATACTCTTTTAATCTTAGTAATACAAAGAATGCTTTTTTCAGATGCTGATAAAATCGTAGTTTTAACACATATGGTATGTTACGAAGATGTCTATGATTAATTAATGATAGAAGACATTTAAATTAATTATCATTATTATCTTTCAGCAGTAGATTTGGCTTAAACCTTATTCAAAAAGTTCTCTAGATTTTGTATCTATACATTTATAGTATATTTTTGGAGGCATCTTTTTACATTTCCTTTTGTCTTTTTAATGTTATTCAAGACATTTTTTATTATAAAATTGACTAGGACTTGACAAGCCCTATAACATGACATACTATTTACACAGCAATCATAATATTAATATTATTAAATGGCTATTATACACCATGTCGATTTCTCAGCGTCGTCAACGGAGCAGTTTTTGACGTTCGACGGAGCGAGTCCTACCCTCCTCAAGGGTAAAGAGGGGGTGAAGGCGGCGAGGGAGGGGGGACGCGGGTAGAAGCGAGGCAATAAGTGCCCCCTTCTATTTCACCGGCACTTTAACTTGGGTGCACTGATTTGATAACACCGTTTGTTTCAAGAGTCTCTCGCGATGGCCATCATTTGAAGACCGTTTTTTTTATAAATAGAAATTCGCTGACTCCAAGAGTTGAAAGCGTTTGAATTACGCACGCACAATTTGATTATTTCGCGTTCTGCGAAATTCGGAAATTTCATTAAATTCGGAAATGTAATTAGATGTCAGCGCTGTGGACTTAAGCCGTCAAATTTTTACGATAATGTCTTGAATCGTGATAAGATTTTTTTTGAGTAAATCAATATTTATGTGACCTACTGAACTCCTAAATAGTCGCGCCTCTCACGGCTGAAAATAATGATAGACTATAACAAACAATTAGATAAGTATCTAAGTGGGTAATGTATAAAGTTATACATGACCCACTTGATAAGTGACAGCCTGAGTTAATGCTTTTAAGAATTACGTCTGCGGGCCCACGCATGTTTTGCGCAGATCCTCCCACCTACTTATATTATCATAACAATTATGTGTATTCGATACCGACCTTCACATTGCGGACTCGCAGGGCCTTAGTCCACTTTAGTCTAGACTCTAGCAAGTAATGTAGTATCAGAGACTTCAATACACCCATAGAGCTTTTGTAATTTGCATCAACCACAGAAATCAAAACTAAAACCTATGATTTAACGTACTCTCAAAGCATTAAGTAGAAATCAAAGTCTTTCCAGTGGTATCTAATAGTACTGAAATAAAAAAAAACTCGATGAATGATACCGATGGTATTAGAAGCTGCCTGCACCTTCGGGGATTCAGGCAAAAGCGTCTGTAAGTGTATATAGGATTTGCATTGAAGTTTACCTTTATAGGTTTACGAAGGTTTATTAGGATTGCACTGCTAGGCAGATGCAACAATTCTATAATATTCAAATTTACTACTCGTACTACAGTCGGCCATTGACCGACTATTGCAGAATATAAATCTTCCACAAATATTTCCATAGCAACCTCAAGCCGTCTGCTTTCTGCAACCTCTATCAGCTGATCAAATTTTATAAATCACAACTAAAACATGTATTGATAAAATGATAGTCTAAGTTTTAAATGCAATCCTATTCAGTACTTCATTAGTCAGGATATCATTATTCTATTCAGTACATTTCAAGCGAATGAAAATATTACTGTGCTGCACATTAAAACGAACCACGGCACTCACATCAAAGGAGGCGAAGTTAAAATTAGTTCCCGATTTAATTCATCAAAGTTTTGTTTCGTTAAGCTTTTTAGAAATGCCGAGCAAACTCTGGATACGACACGCTAATTATTTTGATGTCCCTTTTTACAGTATTAGTACTCGTAATACGAACGAAAATATAAACGTGTTTTTGTTGACGTGTAATTAATATTTATCGACGCTTTGTTTATGAGAGCCGTAGAAAGAAAACCGACATAGCATTGGCCAATGGCCGGAAGGTTCTGGAGTGGAGACCACGAACATGTCGAAACGAAGTATCGGACAAACATACGTCTACACTCTACAAGGTGGACGGGGACCTGGTTAAGGTTGCAGGAAGTCGCTTCGAACGAACTGGTCGCGCGTCGAACTGGTGCTTCAAACAGCTTGATATGGAGATTCTTGGAGGAGGCCTATCTTCAGCAGTGGACTTCCTGTGACTGAAGAAAGATAGAGAAAGAGAGGGTTTTGCAAAATATTTCTGAAGATTTTTCCACTATCGTGGGAACACTGAACTCAGTGAAAACTGAGCATTAGCTTTAACACCTTATATCTCGAGGTGATGCGTGCCATGCAATACTTTTCACGATAATAACTTTTGAAGGGTGTTTGTACCGTTCTGTAATTCTCACTAATAGAACAAATTAAGAAACCATATGAACGTGAACCCAATGATATGACAGCGTGATGAACGTCAATGTTTTCGAGAAAAGTTCATCCTCTTCCGCGAATAAAGTTGCCGTTGAACAAACGGCTTGTTATCAGCTTAATTATTTCGCATCATGCTAAAGCAGTGTCAAAGTAAATAATTTGTCCATAAAACTTTGCCTGAAAAAAACATTATATAAGACTACCAGGAATTTAGTACTGTAAATGGCATTTTACATTATTTTCATCACAATGTAACTTGTAAATTTAAATTAAAAAATTACTGAAGCTAAATTTTACATAAAATTCAAAGTGTAGGCTAATTTCTCTAAACATTTTCATATGAAATGCCACAAAATTTAATGAAATCCTCAGACTCATTGCGAATTTATTTAAGGTGCATTTAGATTAAGTAGGCCGAATTAGCTAAAAGAGATTACATTAAATTAGCCCGCACTAGCGTATTAAATTATTTTCGGGACATTTCACTAAACTGATTTCTGGTAAAGAGAGACTATTAAGGTTAAATAAATTAAGAATTACACTTCTTTTAGTACAGGAAGTCCAGTACTAAACTTAGTTATTCCTTCGGGATTTACACAGCGATTTGTTAGAAACGGCCTGTTTCTAGCGGCTTCCTGTGGTTTTTATGGAGGTATGCCCTGAGGAATACCTTCGGCACAGTTTTAGCTCATCCGGGCCAAAGCTTTAATGCATAATAACTAAATCTGTATAAACCCATATAGGTATAAGCCCCATTGCAGGGCACGGGCCTCCTCTATAATCGAGTCAAGAGGTCAAGAGGGGTTTGGCCATATAGTCCACTACGTTGGACTAGCGCGGTTTGACGGACTTTACATACCATAGAAACTAACAAATCGCTATGGTATACTGGTTTCCTCACGATGTTTTCCTTCACCGTTATAGTGCGTGGAGACTGACTATCAATACACAACTGATTTTAAAAAAATAGAGTTGTGCCCTGGAATTTGAACCACATGTTGGCTGCCGCGTCAGATCCATTACCAATAGGTCTTCTCGCACTAGTAAAAAATAATACTTGGATTATAATTTACGATGTTTGGATATTTTATTACGGGCGGTAAGTGTTTTAGACTATGGTAACACAATGCATATTGGACAAGGTTGCATAATAGTAACAAGCAGCCATAATTCCAATAGCCCAACGTAAACCCAAATCTAACCAAGAATAGACTTACAATGCCCTCCGAATCGTGAATAATGTTAACACAAGTTCCTATCTTATCAAATACAGAAACAACAATGTTGCTTACACCCTAACAAACCTATTCATGTGCGTTTGGCAGTGATATATTACCGCTGTATTAGTTTAGGTCAGGTTATGCAATCAAAGCAATTAAACAATAACACACCCTCAGTAACTTTCGTATGGGAATCTGAGTATAACTAGTTAGTGACTGAACCAATTTGACCCGACCGCGTCAATATATCCTCTTCAATTTTACACGTCTGTATTTATTTGCTGAACTTTACCGATTGTAGATTTACTGACCTACATTTTGAGCGTTTTCAATACATTTTCAATGAATGAAGTTTGTTTTTGTTATTTCGGCGAGCGCGGGCGAAAGATGAATTATTTGTGTATTAGTTTCAGCGAAAAATATTGTATTGGCGCTACAGATTTGTAATTTGTGCTAAATGTATGTTTTAATACTGTTTTTAATGGGATTATTGTGTGTTACCCATATAGTTGACGTATAAATGTGTTGGTCTGATTGATTAAAAAGCTGGCTACGAAATTGAAGGCCGCCGTTTCGATCCCGTGCATAGATATAACATATTTATTGCACCCGCAAATATTGGGTGCTAAATGTCCAAAAAAACTCTCTTAACATTCTCTTACTCTGGCAACAATGTCCTTCAAACCGAAACACAACAGCGCATTTACAATGCTGCTTGGCGGGAAAAACAGACATTGCGGTAGTACACACCCAGACGGACTGTCACTTATGAGAGACTTACCACCAGTAGATAAGTAGCCATTATATTATTCCGTACACCTTCAAACATTCAAATATCAGACGATAAAAAACCTTGTATTACTCAACAAACATTCAACATAAAAACGATATTACCTACTTCATTGTTATCATCTTCACGTCTCGGAAGATAGGCAAAGAACGGAATAGTATTTCTATTTATTGCATTTCCTGCTCTTTCCGCTCCCAGTCGTATGCATGTCGCGTCAGTTACAAGGGCTTTTATTCTGCGAACTAAGGCGTTTTTTATATGATCTTGTTAGGATTGACTCAATAGTCTTTGTATTGAATATTCTGAGTTCTTTTTAGATGTTTTATGTAAGTACTTTAGTATACATTTTAAGTGTACAATAAGCCCGTTCATTTCTTTAATAAACGCGCGTTTTTTTTGTGTTTAATTGGTTCTTGAAATAAACAATGATTTTTATAATAAATCATTTTTAGTTGATATTGAATAATACCCAAGGCTTCGTACGGATAAGTATGTTTAATCATTCGAATTACGTATCGATTGTTGAGAAAATTATGAAGTGAAAAAATCCTTTTTGAATTCTCAAAGTACTCGCAACACTCGGAAAACTAACCTAATAATACCTTTAATTTTGCAGCGTATTTTCGATAACCGAATAACCTAGTTTAAAATGCATTTCTAAAACAATATCCTTTGTCTAACGAGGACACGAGAGCTCGTGAGTTTACTTGCGTGTTGCTAATTGCTGGCCGGCGCTACCCGCCCAACTCCAACTGAAAATAGATTGGCCTTTTGCAATGTCCTAGCAAGCATTTGTAAACGTGCCATATCAATTAACGCATGAGAAAATACATGCCATTTTTGTTTTATTGATGTTTGTTTTTGTTCCATTACGTGCTATGAAAACTTTAATGTCAACGAGCGTTTGTTATGTCGTCTTTTGTTTTGTGAAATATTTTTTAAACGGTCGTTTTTATATTTATTTAATGTGCACTAGTGTACTGTTTGTAATTATAAATTTAATTTATAAATAATGATGACACTTATAAATATCCTAGGTATGTGCTTCGATTTCTTACGCAGGAGCTTTATTACTCTTTCTATTATATTTTACAGAAGTTCTGAAAGTTATGAAATATACCAATATATTTACTATTATTTTTACAACTTAGAACAGTAAAACAATTGCAGGAAATAACCATGATAATGACTAGCCACTTCACATTAGATGTACTGGATATTTTAATTCAAACACCCGTTTACGTCAGCCTTTGCCGCATACGTCTTAGCTAAAGTAAACGAGTGCCTCGAGCTCCAACATGGAGTAGCTACACGTCTTGTCTCGAATTAGATCTAATCTCGTTCTAGCTGACTAAAGCACACCCATTAACGGATAGAACTAGGTGTTACTGAGCATTGGCTCATAAGTAGTACACACTTACTCAATGTTCAACTGTATGGGATAATCCGCGTGATAGGTCTTAATGATCCCTATACGTAGGTTTTTGTCGCTATAATTTAGGAATACAGGTTCACATAATTCAGTGTTATTGACAAAGCGTACATAAGTACTTGGGTAGGCAGCGGCATGTCTGTGCTCCTGGCATTGTAAAGTACATGAGCAGCGGTAGTTGCACAATCAGACAGCCCGCTAGTTTCCCTGCCTGAGACGGCACTAAAGAAATAAAAAATTCTAAAGGAAAATAGGACCATGCTAAGTACTAAATATTTATTTTTATAATTTACTTCAAATTAAATGTTACAAACACGTTTAAATATTTTAAATAAATGTTACGGGCTCGTATACAATGAGTATTCGTGCTTAAAAGAGCGAGTGCAACAAAAAATATTCTTTATTAATCCTACAATATTTTATTTCTTAACTCCTTAAGGTTTGTTAATTAACTTTTATAACGAAGTTGTACATGTTCATTCACGTTTAATTTAAAAATTATAAATAATCTTTATATAAATGCGTAATCCGTGCTAATGAAACGAACTATAACATAACTTCTTTTTTTTAAACCATTGACTTTAAACCACGCAAAGATTTTGATAAAATTCATAGATATTATGATCAAGACAATAGATAAATACTATTGCAGTGACTAACCGTAATTATACACGCGATGTAACTTCAATATAGCGACACCTCGCGGCACACGCCGGAACTATTTCAATTTAAATGAATTTATGATAAGTATTTTGCTTACTTTATCTTGATTTTTTTATTGAAACGTTGGAAAATATTTGCCCACCATATCTTAACCTTTTTTCAAGAAAACTAGGTCAAATAAATACTAACCATATTTACGCTACAAAAATATGTTGGAGACGTATTATATTTTATGCGGCCTATTTATTTCATATCTTGTTAAAAAAAAAGAATACCAAAGAACCTAAATATATTGCAATCACGTCTGGTTCTATATAAAATAGATGGGTTTAAAATACACAGTTTCGGCTCTGACTAGGTTACTCTACACAGTTTAAAAGCAAAACTAATCCGCGCTGTGACCTCTGGAAAGAAAGAAGTCTTTAGAAAGAATACTAGAAAATTTATTTCATCTGAAATTCCTGGGAATTGCTGAAATAAATGTGGGTTGAATCATATTTATTTTCAAGCATTTTTATTATTGCGAAATTTGTTCTAAAACAACTTATGAATTATTACTGAGATATATATAATAATTATAATGAGTAATAAATTACTTTAAAATACAGCTTTATTTAACTAAAAAATAGTTAGTAAAATGTCGTTCGGGTTGTGACCGGCTTTTCCACACGCCCGTACCTTGACACAGTTTAATGTACTAACAAACGACTGAAACAAACAGTAAACATTAATATAATCATTACACGTATTCTTACAATCAAGCTAGCTTTAATCTTCCTCAGTCGGTAAGTACGAATACTTAAGCGGGTCGACCCGGATGAGGTTTAATATAGAAATATTTATAAGGCTTAAACACAAAAAGTGGTCTTTGTGTACAGCAGTAGGTAAAATTACAACCCTTCTCTTTCTACACAGATGCAATGGAGAGAGACAGAAGCATCTTTGTCATGTAAATATGAGTAATTAAAAGGGATAAACCTCGTTTACGGGAAAGTTTTAAAGCCTTCGCCTCCGAATGAAGTTTTAATCCTTATTGAGTTGGTAATGCGTGCGTGGAGCGAATCCTTTTTGAATTTATCTTGCGGCGGAGACACGATGCCCTACATCCCGGCCGGGCGTGTTTTCATTTCGGATTTACTTCAACTTGGCGCCAAATCCGACCAGCTGCGCTATTCCAACAGGATATTTTCTTTTCCTCCATCGACATGCGATCTCGACGGCTGGCTTTTGTGATTTAAAAAGATTTGCACACGCAAAACCGCTTAGAGTTACGTCTGGTGCACCCTTGGCACGCGACAGATGACTTACAAATATTACACGGTATGCGTTTACTAATCAGGAAAACTTATAAGGATATAATAACATGTGTATTGTTATTAATATTAGTTTGGAAACCTGTGACTTTGTTAGACCGTTGAAATAATCGCTAGATACGTCATAATACACTTTAGCAGAAACAGAAAATATTTGTTTGCGCCAATTATAATTGATGAAATAAAATGTAAATTTTTTTATAATTTTTATTTAAAATACAATTTATTCCTTCAGTAACCGTTTCCTCTCGAGTTACGCACAAAAATATCGCACAAAAAGATAACGATCACAGTTCCGACAAAGCTATAAAATTGGCATCATTATATTTAAATTCCAAAACGGACTCGCCGAAGATATTCCAGGGTCTTTGAAATGCCAACTTACACTGTCAGCAGTGTTTTTTAATTGACTTTGTCTTGCGTCAGTAATTTCGTAATCACGCCACTTAATTTAAATTAAATTAATTACTCTCAACTTACTTTCGTTAACAACTGGGATGTAAACAATTAAAACAATCGTAATTTCCATTTACAAAAACAATCAAGACTGCGATTGTTTTGGTGTATTCCTATGTCAGTAAGTTTTTAAGAAAGTTCCCTCATATAGGCTAAATAAATTGAAGAATTTCGTCGTCCCCACGTGTTAAACTGGAAATAATACTGTATCTTCTGAAATTATCCGACATGTTTTTGTAAGAAAACAAACGCTACAAGGTCCAGACGTGTAGTATTCTGTAATTGCTGCGTGATATAAACCACAATAAATAAAGAAGAAACGCTTTTATTGTCATTAATATCAGAAGAAAACTTGAAACTACTAAACATAATCTTTAAAAATGAAGGTAGAAATAAAAAATACATATGAATAATACTGATATATTATTAAATGAAAAAATATTTAAAGAAATGCGGATGTATTTACTTATGTAGATGTAGAATCACAATAATTACATGACTGGAGTTTTTCCCGTATTTATAAAACGAAGAACTTTTATGAATGTTTATGAAAAATTACAAACAAAAAAATACCTGAAAATTAGAATGTAACATACATTTTTTATAATTTATATGATTAGTTTACCTTACACAACACTGAGCCCCATGATGCCAAGTAGAATCCACTACAACACACTATTATCACAATTAAACATCGCGAAACACGTTAATGTTTACTTGTAAAGTGAGGTATTTGTCGAAATCGCGCAGTCACGTCACTGGAGCCGCGCGCGTTTTCACACCTCAGCAGCCGAGTGGAGTGCAAAATATCGTGATGTATCGTATTGTTGCGGTTTTAATGAAGCCAGGTGTGACACGGCGCGGAGAAGCGACGCGGTGCGGCATCGACGGCGCGCCGACGACTGGCCGGGGCGGGGGTGCCTGCGAACCACCCGTAGACTGCGCGCCGCCCGCCTAGTACCCACCACCGATACAAAATTAATACTTGTTTTGCTAAAAGCGATTTCGATTTGTCGACCCCCGAATTGGTAAAGTTAGACGGATCTTGTTAGCGATAAAGGGTTCGCTAATCAACACAAACGGACGACATTCGGTGTTTAATGTAGTCGATGTTTGCGTTTGTCAAATAAAAGTTCAATCAATTCGTGTTTAATGGTTTGATCATTTGGCGTCACAGTTTTACCAAAAAAAAACTTTTGCGATTGTTTTTTTAACTGAATGCCCTAATAACGTTATAGTAATAGTAGATTTAAATTGTAAGTTGCTGAAAAGCTCGGTAGTAAAAGCTCCCTAGGCTTTTCAGTAAAATATTCGCGTCTGTTATTGTAATAGCAAGTTTTACATAATGTATGTAAAAGCTCGCATTAGGATCTCGACTTTTAGGCCTAACCCGCAAAATACAATAAAATAACACTTGTGTTCAGAGTACACGCGGTTACAATTAAAATTTCGCCCACGAAAATATAACTGTTCGGAATTCAAACATTTTCAAAGGTAAAAGGGGATTACAGAGAAAGGACTCAGTCCAACTGTTCAGTAACGAAATCCTCGACTCGAGTCCACGAAAGACAAATATTGTGACAAAAGCCTAGAGACGGGCAAGTTTTGAAGGCGGACAGCGAACTACTAACATGCGAAGGGATTCACTCATTCCACCTTTGTATACTCGTAATCAAAATGTAGCTAAATTACTTTGACAATATTTGTTATTCATGATGTTGTTTAGTTTTGCTCACAGATACGGGAATAATTAAGTTTTATAATGCTATTTCTATATTTTGTGTAATAATTCAGATTTTAATTGAAGGGGCATTTCCATGGTCCCAGCAATGTATATTTTATTTGTTTTCTTTGTTGTTTATAACTAGTATAAACAACATAGATAAATTTCCCAGCATCGTGTCAAGACTTGGACTGTTCCCGGAGTTTCGTACTCGCAACAATGTCAAAGAACAGACAGTATGCTGTGGTTTCCTTGAAATTAGACTTAGATATGTACCTTCAACGAAACCAAAGTTAATTTTTAATTTTTTCGTTGGATACTGATGATGTATCATTAAATTTATCAGCTGTCATGTAAGCAACACCAAGGCAAACATTATTGTCGCCATACACATAAGAATATAACTGTGCAAGTCTGAGTTTATACACTGGAACGCGTGTGGGCAAATAACTGCGCAAACTTCGTTGACATTTTCAACTTGAAAATCAAACGCACTTGAACGATTGTAGCGGCCAGTAGAAATATGAATGTAAGCCTGAACTATATCAATATAACAATACATTATATAATATGATTAGCATAGTATATCATCTCAGCAATATTAATTTTAAGATTAGTATTCATTGCCCAATTTCATACATTTTCTATTGGTCAATAGTATGAATATAAATACCCCTACGGTCATACGGTTTATTAATTACCACGCTAGCAAAATATTGAACCGCTATCTGAAAAAGCAAATTGAGTCATCAGCTCCAGTTGTACCATATGGGAACGAATTTGAAGCTGCGTAGATTTTTTGTCAATACTTCGTATTTCCTGACGTAATATTGGACATTACAATATAATTGACATTCTTTAGGTGCCTGAGATCGCTGAAGACCCTAGTGACAACGGTGGGTTATACGTATCCACCTTAATAGCTCTACTTACACAATGGTGGAAAACTCAACAATGTTACATAAGTGTGTCTCGTAACGCATGTTTTTTTATATACCTATATTATAGTAGGCAAACGAGCATATGGTTCACCTGATGGAAAGTGATCACCGCCGCCCATAAATATCTGCTTTGCCGGTGTGTGTGTGTGTGTGTGTGTGTGTGTGTGTGTGTGTGTGTGTGTGTGTGTGTGCATTAGGTTTTTAGCCAGCTGGTGGTAAAGATACCTCTTACCGTTAGTTAGTTACCTAAGATCGAACTGCGTTTACCATCAGATTTATTCACCTTTTCTTGACAATATTAAATAGTACATCAACTAAAGCTTTTAATTCTCGCCACTCACTCACATAATATATGGGACACCTAGGCACCCTAAAAAATACATTAATCAACACGTGAAACCTCATAAGACTTGTGATCGCGGTTGTACTGTTACATACTTAACGGCTGGACGAACCCTATTCTGTATCTAACTTCGCATAATGTGTAGTTTTGAGCGGGCTTTACTTCTCTTTACTAACATTGTATATCTACAATACCACTCTTGTTGATAATTACTCCAAAACACATTTAATTTAATTGGAACTTTTGCCTGTTCTCGGTCCGTGGCAGCGTCTGCTTTAATACAAAGTGCCGTACATGTTACTGTTAAATTATATTTAGGTTGTGGCGAATAGTAGTCGGGGGAAGAATCGTAACGAATAGAAATTAATTTAAGTGACTGTGCGTAAGTATGGAATAGTATTACGTAATATCATGTATCATTAAGGATTACTAAGAAGCTATCTTCATCAGTAGCAAGTCATTATCGCTGCCATGATATTTTTTAAATCTAACAGTTCATAAAAGTTGCACTTACAAGTGAAGATATCAAGATTTGTTCTGTTCTATGCGCTTCATTGTGCAAATTATTAGTAAATTAACTGCATTGGTGGCGTAGTTGTAATTCGTAACGGTTACAAAAGTAAGGTCTCGGGTTCGAGTCCCGAGTCGGGTAAAGTGATATTAGATTTTTCTATTAATTTTCAGTCCGGAGTCAGGAATTTGTGCCCGATATGGCGATAGGCTCGCCCCTATCACATCGGGGGACGGAACATACAAGGCGAAATGTGGGTGTCCTGGCGGCGCCTCTGCCTACCCCTTCGGGGATAAAGGCGTGAGTTTATGTATATATCTATGTACTCGTAAATCTAATATCACACGAAATTAAAACAACACTATCGAAATTTTGGGAGAGGCATGTGTTCAGCCGTAGACTTTGTTATGGCTGAAAATTATCTCAACTCTGCACTTTCCAAAGGTTGACTGGTAGAGAATGCCTATGGCATTAAGTCCGCCTGTATACAAATGTATATAAAGTTTAAAAATAAATAAAAATAAAATAAATAAAATGATTACGTCATTAAAAACAAAACAACATAATCCGTAATTACATATTCAAATAATTTAACACGCAAACCGAAACGAAAACTTCAGCTTAATTCACTCAAAACACATCATTACATTAGCAGGCAATAAACAGTCTGATATTACAAAGCGAAATATTTGATACTCATTAACGCCAAACGCAATAATGCGGCGTACAATAGCTCCATTTGCCGCCCTTAAAATGTACGATACGCATCAATACGCTATATCACCGCGGTCGATAACAATATGACATTAACAAAGCACAAAATTTGCCGTTGTAAATGAGTAGAGCAGGCATTTCATCACATCCAGTTGACCCTGCTGACGAGAAGCGTGGCCGATATGACCGCGCGCGATATAATGCGGTCGCAGCTGGGACCCGATCTCCCAGCCCGCATGCAATTGGATTTTTAACCGACCGGCCCGTCCGACTGTGTGAAATTGCCTTTTTTAGCTTAACTATATGAAATGCAATTAAGTAAATAGAATCAAGTGCGGCGAGTGGTGTACATGTTCTTTATGGAGGCTGATAGAGGCTTATGCGGTTATGTCAAAGCCTAATCGATTTAAGACGCTGCGACTGGCTTTTAGCTTGCTTAGCATCGTGTAGGTAGATGGACAGTTATATTAAAATACGTAAAGTAACGTTGTTTGTGTGTTCTTTGCAGGATTAAACTGCTGTCGTAATGCACTGACTAATTGTTATGAACTTTAGCTAAAAGGTAGCCTAGTAAGTAGATAAGGACAATTTAGTTACCTACCAAATTTAATAAACTTCTAGAAATACGTAATATGTATTGAAGTATAAATGGTCCATCTGAGCGCAGACGCGCCTGTCGCTACTCTACTATTTCTGGTACAAATACTCTATTTATATTAACAAATCTTCATCGAATTTGGCATTATCTCAGCGGATTTTAACGCAGGAGGAATATACGCGAGGGTTTGAGTGAAGTTTGTCGACCCCTTATCTTAGAGCAGGGAAGAATAAGCGCCAGGATAAAGTAAAGTGCACTTATATTGAGCTACTCAGCAACAATTCTAAATGATTGATTTCGAATTTACTACTTTCGATATAACAAATTGTTAAGACTTGAGTTTGAAGTTTTGCTACGAAAATATGTAGTTTTATATAGTTGTCAATATGAAATGTTAAGTTATTTTTTGGAATTTTGTGATATAATGGAGTAAATAATATAACAATACATATAAACTTCAAAAGCCTAAATTAATATTCAGAAACTGAACCCACATTTTAGAACCTACATACATTCACTGCTACAAAAATCCAAAGACGATCAAATTAAATAATACAAAGTAAAGAAAATACTGTACAAAATTAGACAAAGCTCACTCGCTTTTCAATAAAAACATTTTTAGTAGCAAATACCGTAAAATCTAATGAAAGAAATAACAACACAATACCATGACTACACATTGCGAACCCAAACAAATTATTGACGAAAACCATCGTAAATAGAACTGTAACATTATTTCCTTCGCAAAAGTACATTACTCGATCCTTTTTCTTAAACCTCCCAAAACCTATAAATATTCGCACACACAATCCCTTGGAGAATGTAAACAATGTATGTAAGTCGTCCTTTTCTTATGGAGGACAGGGCGGATCGCGTCAGAGCGCGGTGCTGCCTACTATCACCACACTCCCAGACATGCAGGGAATTATTGAGGCAATTGAGTTTTAATCCGTGAATTTAAAAAAAAATCTCTCTCTTTCTTCAGATACAGAAAGTTCACCGCTGAACACAGAATTCTCCCAAGGCTAGCTTAGTAACCTGTTGGAATTGTCCTTTATCTAGCGATATAATATTTACCGATCATGACTATTATATTAATAACACTTTAAGATCGCATTAGGTAGACGCACTAACGCACGTCACTACTCGTAATATCCACAATGTTAGTTCCTACAAAAACCAATGGTAGATAGTGGGAGTTTATATCTTAATACAAATAAATATTACTAGATTTAGGCCAACCATAATAACCCATTTGATAATTAAATAAAAAAGATTTTTACTGACATTTAACACCTGCTGCTTACCAACCTACCAGAGTCGGAAAGATTGTAACGACTTTGTGACGTCAAGACACTTCTACCAAAATCAGCCGTCCACTGAATTCATAACGTGATAACGTTGCAGCGGAAAGGCCTCTTAAAAATGCATTCTACAAAACTAATGTAAACACATAAATAAAGAAACCTGTGAATGAATCCTAATAAACTGGGGACTATATGATTTAACATGGGCAGCACAGACAGCGCTATATGACGGCGGGAATAATGCGGTCACTAGCTTCCTACACGATTAAATTTCCAACATAACGTCACGAGCCATTGTAAAGAACCTACATCGCATAGAGCAGCCCCAACTTTTTCTAAATACCGATCGCCTGGGTTATTCATACAGTGACCGGACCACATATAACCGTGTACGTGATAATATTTTTGGTTTGGTACTCGGGTACAAATTCGAATGCATGGGGAAGTTGAAGGGTTTTTAATATTTTTGCCGGCCGCACCCGCACGGGAGGGAGTTTTACCCTCACATGACTGTTTGTTATGACATACAAAAGGTTGTAAACAAAAATAAATTCCCCGAAATTATCGCCCATAATTTCACGTCGTACGAGCCTAAGTATGAAAACAGGCATATTAAAGACGAGATATATTTTTGTTTATATTTTCTTGTTTTTAAAGTTGTTTACAATTTTATTGCAGATTGAGCCCTGTGGTGGGACGAGAGAGAGACCTAACAATGAATAGTTATGCACTATTGATTTACATTTACATAGTAGTTTCTTAGATTTACGCGAATGTTACACATTGAAATAAAACTAATGTAACGGATTTTATCGCGATTTGGTTTAATTTTTTACATTTTTACACTTCCCGACGTTTCGATTACGTCACGGGGCGGACTGAGGTATTAGTCATCCGCTCAGTGACTGTTACAATTTAACTACCTTTAACTTCCAATTATTAAATTAAAAAGTTAACTAGTTTTTGCGATCCGATCTACGCACAAGGAGCGCGAGCGAGCGAGCGATCTACGCAGTATAAATACATTGTATATTCTCATTCCGCCCTATATTTTCCCACCAAAAGTGAAAAAAAATATCTAAAATATCTAAAAGAATATCAAATTCCTATTTATCAACTAGTATAACCAGAAACCCATTAAAAATATTTTATTATAATAAAATAAATCCTAATTATTTTTATACCAATAAATAACAATAAAAGAGTAATAATTTAAGAGTTAGTTGACAGTCGAAAAGCGTATGAGGTCTGCAGAGCCATGATATTACCTTTTATGGCGTTTATTTTTGTAAGGAAATTGAATATGATCACGCGACGTCTGTCACACACCTCTGTTTATTGCTACATGTTTGTTTTACTTTACATTTAACATGGTTAGGGCACGAATTTATAGAATTTAAACATGATATTTTATTTGTATATACTACTGCTAAAACAAATTTGCTATGTATTTAATATTATATTCAAGATGTACATACATACGATACATTCTTAGGTTTTATATACGGATTAAGAGCATTTAAAAGTAAGAATACCAATATATACCTAGGTAAAAATACATAATATTGTTTGGAATGTTTAACAAACGTTTTTTTTTTTGTAATAAAGAAGAAAATTCTACTTTAATGTATATTATACATACTGTATACATAATCTCACGCCTTTAGCCCAGAAGGCGTGGGCAGAGGCGCCACAAGGACACCCACACTTCGCCTTGTATGTTCCGTCCCACGATATATGTATATTATATCTATTATACATGATAGAATATTTAAGTTTTTAAAGGTTTACCATGAGGTCAAATAAAAAGGGCTTTACTCTTTATCAGCATAACTTTACTACCTTCTAAAAAAAAACCCGCCATAACCTTTATACTTGTTTTCAAAGGCATGTAGAGTCTCCGAATCATGCCACCTTGTGACGATTCTGGATTCGAACCTAAATATCTTCGACGTAGTGTTATGAAAAGCTTTCCACAAATGAACACCGCGCCGCTTCCACAAATAATTCAATTTCATTACAAAATGTATTATCAATTCGGTTTCGTTTTGGAAACGCAGAAAATACATAGCATAATCCATATTAATGGGCTCTCATATCAGATTTAACGTAAAACCAATTATATATTGCGTGCCCGATAATATTTTCGATTAATTATTTACTAATAATACTAATGCGTAATATAATAACAGAACATTGAGCCTCCATGGCGCAGTGGATGAAAATCCTATTTTAAAACGTGAAGTTTCGGAATCGATCCACGTGGGGACAAATTATGGCGTGATCGACAATTTATATTAGTCTCAGATCTAGATCCTTGGTATTGTAGTCTAAAAATCAAGATTTCTAAGTATCTATTTTGCTGTTAATCAGATAACTATATAATCATTACAATATGAACCAGGACATATTACACCAACAACGCGCAATAATTGATTAAGTTAAACAGTAGAACACTTAAATCACAGAAGCCTGAGATTATATTTCTCTTAAGTAATCCTACTACAGAAGACTATGATAAAACCTACTGAATGATGACTAATCCAATAAATAACCAAACATATTAAATAGACGAAAGTACAAGTACCAGGCATGCATGTCGGCTAGGAATTAGTTGCACAGAAGCGTCACTTAGCTATAATATGATGAGACGAGATCCACACTCGGTCGGGGCACAATTGGCGGTGTATTAGCATAACGAACGACGTCCCGGGCCGTCTCTAATGAATGGTCTTGCAATTGAAACAATAGTGGATTAGCGCCAACTCCCTTATCTGCTTATGTAAATCGGACCCGTTGCGGTCGATTCGTTTACATTCACCATGGTACTTCCAATACTAAACGGACGACCCTATTGATGCTTACTAATCTATTTATATAAATAGCGTTTGGAAAAAAGTTGTTTGAATCCCTTTATAGGTAATTTGCCACCGGCCCTTTTGCTGCAGAGCTCACTAGCTCACTAGAGTGCAGCTATGGGCACTCCCATAAGCTTTGAAACGGTGTCATTAAAACATAGGAGCGTCTTTCTCGTTTGTTTATGGTAATCGAGTGGGCAAGTTGCGTCGCTTTGATTTTGCCAGAGCTGACCCAAGCCGACCCCGCCTCCCGTTTACTTTGGCGCATTAACGATGCGACCTTTCGCAAAATTCGACGGTTCCTTAGTTTTAACTAACTCCAGTTTTGCCTTTTAAAGCTAAAGTACACACGGTAAGCTCCAATTTTGTAGGAAAATTGCATGCATCGCGCGTCAAAGCTGCTTATGCACGCGCCAGGGGCAAATATCACGTTACGTCAACCCTCTGATTACTGCCGTACTTTCGGAACGTCTTACATACTGATGCACGTGCGGTTCTCACACACAGCATTCAAATGGCTTGGCTTCGGTTTAGCTTGCATTTAGACTAGCTAATTATCGTCGCCTTTTTGATGTTATTTAGCCAGTCTATCTTCTACGACGTCTAATACCATGGCAGGCCTAAGAACGTGACGCGTGCGGCAAAAGTAGCGGAGATTACAAAGTACAGCAAACGTATAAATACCACATCATACCAGTGCCCAACTGTGATTCCCGTATCATAAAATAAATAAGTTCTATACCTTTATATCGCATACATAATTTCTGCGGAACGATATGAACGGGATATGAACGCTCCCTACTAACAGTGTTCCGTATAGTAATTCTAACATTATTTTTTTGCCTGATAGCTGATGGCACGGCCGTAGTAAATAATATGGTCCTTTGTAGTAAGCAAACGCCTTTAAATTTTAAAGAATAAATAATCGTTAACAGGATATGCGAATTGAACATGTCTATAACAAATAAAAGAGCAGACATTTGACTATATCGCTAACAATGATTAAAATTGCACCGCCCGCCTCCGGCTTGAATCTTCTCCAAGTTTTAAACGAATTTCATTGCGCGAAATAAAAGCACGCGGCGCGGCGGCTATGCTATTTTTCTGATGACACGACACCCGATAATACCCGCTGTATTTTATTCCAACAATATTTTTCTATTTGGGACGTTTACACGGGAATTTATGACAGTTGCCAAATTTTTAGGAAGTAATCCATTAGCTTTTTATTCGGGAACAACATGTGGCGGACTGCGCTGCGAAACTCGTTGTCTGAGCCAAGACCCGCCGCATCGCTGATAAGCAAAGTATGAAGTTTTCCAATCTATGGGCGCGCAAGTTTCCACCGCAGGTCAATCCCCGGTGGATACTTAGAGGAAACATTACTCGCTAGGTAATATACATCTTATCAAAGGGAGGCTCGCCCGCTGCGCCGTGAGCGTAAATCTTACCTTTACGGCCTCACCTGTCGATGGAATAATTTACTGCCGGCTTAAAACTTCCTCCCAAAAGGAAATCCCAAACACTTCTCAAGAAATAACTGAATAAGAAATTCTCAATTGTACGCACGACGCAACCGTCGCTCCCCACTTGACAGCGAGGAAATTCAAACTTAAACCTTTTCTATCACAATAAATAAAATTCCCTTACCTTGCCGCCAGATAAGACTTTAAGTATTGAAAAAGATTTATGTGAGGGCTATTTATTTTAGAATTCTATATATAGTTGGCGTATGTAGGTCACTGTAAACGTATACATGGTACGAAATATCCAGCGAGGCGCAGACGACCGATTGATGGCAGTATAACGATCGGCTCGGAGGAAGAAATTACAGTGCGTTGCACAGCGTCGTCATGACACGAGCCTTTATCAAACGACCTTTCTACAATATCGCGATGCATTCGAAGTACACCTTCCATTTTGAACATAATGATTGATGAGAGTTGCACTTGTTCAATCTTAAACAAGCTGCGTGTGCCGCAACTGTTAATGAACGACCTGACACCTGTACTCAATATCCAAAAATTATAAAGTTATTTACACAAGCTCTCTTTAATTTGATTTACACCATATTTAGCGTAATGACATTTGCTTACATCGCCTCTCGACATCATATAGCGAGTGCAGATTTTGTATGACAAAAGAAATTCAGAAGCGTGAAAATGTTATCGCACTCTCGCCAATTTCTCTTCTCTCTCTCTCCCTCTTTTCCTGCGTAATAGACTCCATTGGTGGTGGCCCCAATTTTCTCGGCGTCTTTTCTGTTCGACCCCGCTTGCAGGTTACATACCTTCACTCATGTCTCCCTGCACTAACACATTTCCCTCTTATTGTTACACTTTCAGTAGATTTCACTTTGTCTTTGGTGTTACTGGATTGATTAGCATAAGTGCGTTGAATAATTCCTATTTTATTTTAAATCAGCAATTATTAAAATATTATGCCTATGAAGGTTAGCACGGTAACAGATGCCAACCAGAGATTACCGAACTTTTTAATGGAAGTTTTAATACAGTACAACTTAGAAAAACTTTTAGCTTTCAAACACATTATTTCACACAAGTTTTACGAAACCATTTAACAAAAGACATGACAAAATACCTTTTATCGGATGATAACACCAATAAAACTGGAATAGAACATGTCAAAAGGTACTTACGCGGCACACATCTTCAGAATAAATATCACATGATACCTAACTGTCGCGTTGTATTGTACTACTATTATTTATTGTCTGTAGCGTTGGGAAGACCGTTGGCATCCCGATATCGATGGATATAAGCAATTTGCAAGTAAAATGCGAATGTCGGATGCACGGGCGTCGACGCGGCGCATCTATTTTTTATTATTTTCATAGAATTTCATACGTGAATATTGTACAGCGGTTTTCAGCAGCTATTGTGATTCAAACTAAACGAGATATAACAAGTATGCAGTGTTGCTGTAATTATGGCCTACTGTTGTTTCATTAATCTGTCTGATATACTGTCTAGGGACACGGTTAGTTGTTCCAAACATAATGATATTCTAATCCTTGTTCAATATGTCTGTATATTTTATTTACAATTTGACAAAAATAACTGATATTGCATCCATTATTTTTAAAACATGAATTCATCTTTAATCCTAAAGCAAATATGAAATTTTATTGGAATGGTTAATTTTTAATTCATAAAAGTTTATAGTACCTTAAGATGTTATTTACATTATTTCTTATAAATTGATGTAACTAAAGTTATAAACAAATGTCTCTCAACCAAATAAATGTATTCAAACATTTCTTAAAATAAAACACAAGGTATGCAACCGATGCTTTGCAACCAATACTACAACACAAGAAAAACACCCAAACCAAGTCCCATACGGAACGAACAAAAATCTGGTTTTCGCTCACGTTGCGACAATCAACGTGCCATCCAGTATCAATAACCGGCCTGAATTGATAATCTCACCCAAGGCGTTAGTTACGGGCTAAGATCTGGCGGGCTTCGGTTTAGTAGATTATCTCGAGCCAGGCACCCGTCCAACTGGCACACCACCCTGCCGGACAATCCATTAGTGTGTTGGATTTTCCACCGCTGAGATTTATATTTACACTAAGAAGTTATCCGGACTTTTCGAACTTTTCATGAGCTGATATGTTTGCTCGGGTTTAGTTTCCAATATTGATAAATATACATATTTGCGTTTTTATTTGATGGCACATCACTTACTATCCGGTAGTTCAGTCAATTTATAGCTTCACTAAAAAAAAGATATTCCACGGAAGTCTCAGACAGACCTGACTAATGTGATCGTTTTTACATATTTACTTTTGATATATGTGTGATAAAGAGTAGGAAATAAAAATGCATAAACACTTTTATAATATTTAAGCATCACCATAGTCCAATTCGGGTTGGTTACAACCATTTTATATTGACCTGTACCCAACATGAAGACTCCCCCATACTTCTACTACAACAAAGAAAATATCCAAAACACTTCAACCTTTAATATTCCAATACCACCCGCATTCATAAATTGATTATTTTTCCCAAAGAATAATCTTACCTGTTGAAGGGTTACACGGAGCGTTATTAAACAGGAGCATTTTTCTATACCGCCATAAAAATGTAAATGACGCAACGCTGAGTTATTAAAGCAAGAAATTCGTAATATTCAAAGGCACCCAGTACTGTTGGCACGCGAGACTCGCGTGTAAACACATTGTGCTTAATCGCGAAGTAACCAGGGTTTTTGTTTTCATTTGTATATTGGTGTCTCTATTAATTAGCAGTGATGCGTGGCCATCGCTTTTACACGTTAGGCTGAATATCCCTGTTTCAAATATTTGTATCAGCCCATATACGTCCCACTGCGGGGCACGATCTCTACAATCGAGGGTACGATTGAGAGTGATTAGGCCATATAGTTCACTACGCTGGCCTAGTGCGGGTTGGCGGACTTTACATACCACAGACATTCTTATGAAATGTTTTCCTTCACCGTTATAGTGCGTATTTCAAAATACATACATAAACTCACGCCTTTATCCCCGAAGGGGTAGGCAGAGGCGCCACCAGGACACCCACATTTCGCCTTGTATGTTCCGTCCCACGATGTGATAGGGGGCGAGCCTATCGCCATATCGGGCACAAATTTCTGACTCCGGGCTGAATAGAAAAATCCAATATCACTTTGCCCGACCCGGAACTCGAACCTGAAACCTCAGCTTTGTAACCGTACCGTAATACAACTACGCCACCGAGGCAGTCAAATATTAATAGTTCAAAATAAAGCATACTTTAATGTATTGTCAATGTTAATTTACAGCTGTTAGATTAACACGAAACTCTGTAAGTTGGTGTATACGGTTATGCAGCTAGTATTAATTGTAAAAAAATTGACGATAGACTCTACTATTATCACATAGAACTCAAATAAGCTCCACGAACTATGGATTATTTCGTGGCTCCTTTAACTACCTTTGGTAGACCAAAGGGTGCATTTAATCATTTAGCCATAATTACTGTTACTTATCTACGTTTTAATCTAAAAAAACTCTATCCTATAGTTTCATACCCAAATTACATCAATGGTAGCCGAAAATTCCTTTCCCTAAGAACTTCTACGAAATTTTAGTAATATGCTGCCAAATTACTTGTCAAGTAAACATGAATAGCTATTTCGGCTTATCGTGAAAACTGTTTCACACGGAAGCGGTGACGCCTAATTAATTTGGTCAAACAGATTTAGATTACATGCGAGGCGCTCAACACACGATTAGACACTGCTTCCATAGTAACCGTTTTTGTTTTCCTTCCTAGCAAAAGGCTTTCATAATGTATACCTGAATTCATGAAACCCATGATAACCCTGTTTCATGTAATAAATAAGGTTATTTGTATCAGATATTTTATCCATCTTGTGTATAACGCTATGAATGAAATATTGATCAAATATTATTCCGTTATATTTTTCCTTTAATTTTACGCAATAACGCTTTGATTAGTTATCTCAGATTTAATAAACAATAGAATATTTTAATATCAAACAACGGCTGTAATTGAAAATCCAAAATTTAATATAAGTCGCGAGTAAGCAATCGAGGATTCATGAATATCCGTACAACAATGCACAAAACGAAAAGACATCAATTAAAATAAATCAACTAATATAAATAAATGAAAATACGGCGGAATCTGGGGAAGACATCTGGCACACTTTAATTTGTTTGCTGCCATTGTTATGCGAAATTAATATTCCAATTTATTCCATTTGTGTATCGAGGGCCGTAGAGGCGTAGATCAATATTTGGTGGCATCTCTTTGCCGTCAAAGCTTCGTCTTGGATCTGTCCCCTTGCTACATAAAATAAATGGTGTCTTAGACTCAAACTATATCGGTTCCTTTCTACGAGATTGAGTCCAACTTTCAAGACAGTCGCAGACCGTTTTGTTTGTAATTTACTTTAAATACTTTGGGCACTATCAAATAAATAACAAAAGCTTGTTTATTTTTATTCTTGGAATAGAAAAAATAAAACATAGAATTCAGAAGTGTATTTATACTGCGACTTCAAAATTTATTTTCTTTGAGGCAGTTTTACTACCCTGGATATAATTTATTAATTAATATTTAGTTCATAGACATGGACTATTAAGTGAAATTGTCAAACCGTAGCTTTTTCAACTGAGAAAGAAATTGCAGGCTAGCAAATTCTTTTAAGACATTTAGATTTTTTAAGTGTCCAGAGGCGCCGATAACCGTTTACTTTAAGAGCATCGGCTGCCCGTTCATAATTACATTAAAATAGCGACATCTATCGGCACTCGCTTTAATTACTCTTCGCTGCGATCAAAGCTCTCGCGCAACTGAGATATTAATCTAATACTTTCAGTAATACAGTTAGCAATAGTTCTTAAAAGTTACCTAAAATGTGTATTTATTTATTTTCCTGCTATAAGGATGTCCGTTAGTAAATTGTATATTTGTGATTAACAACCGTATTTTGAATATATAATATAAAAAATCGTCATGTTTTGGCCATGTTTCAATGAGCAATAAAAAGTCTTCTGTCTTGTATGTCTTAATATTAATCATCAGAAGCAAGATAGACCACGATTTTTAGAAAAATAATTGACTGCTTGAGAATCCTGATGCTGTGCAAAAAAAACAAAAGGAGAAAAGACGATGTAATTCTGCTCCGAATTTCAGTTATACTTAATTATAAAAGGTATAAAACCTTTGTCCTATCAATGAAATAAAATGTAATTTCTTAACGGGACATGTAAGCAATTAATTGCGGCCAAGTCAGTATAAAAACCGTTACAATACAACGTACTTTATTTTCAATACATTTTATAAAGCTTTTGTTTTATTTTATATTTCGAAGTATTAATTTATTTTATTCATTCTATTGGTATTATATATTGCTATAAAAGTTGTTACCTTGACACATAACGTTATTTTTTAACCAATATTCCTTCTAGCGCCATCATTTTACAAAACAAAAGATGTAATAAATGTTCACAACGTGGAATGCTGCAAAGCTGCCAATAGTCGGGTATAGATAAAGTTAATCACGTTAACACAAGCGGCTCGCGTTACTCACAATAAAAACACGTATCACATAACACCATTTTTAACTACAACAAATTGTTACAGGTAACCGCTTGTTCGCGTGCCCAGCGCTATTTACACCAACTTTATCAAAATATGAATATTTAACCACATCACTATGGTTTTTTATCGATAAAGTAAATATAACAGAGGTTTGGGAAAAATATGCGCAGAATGATTGACTCGTTTTTTTTAAATTACGCAATAAAGTTGAGTTTATTAACATCCATAAAAAACTGTTTTTATTTCAACTAGTAATAATGCTAAATACTTGTTCGAAACTAAAATTTCATTTTATGATCGCGGCTAACGCCTCATTATTACGAATAGCAATTAATTTCGAGACAATCGTGTATTTTAGATAAGTAATTGTATATAATGTTTATTTCTGGACAAAGTTTTCGAATCTAAAACATGTACAACCGATTTAGGCTAAAACTCAAATGGATTTTCACAGCACAAGAAAAAGAAATTGAAATTAGTTTATAGTATTGTGCTTTTTATTCTATAATCGCTAATTTCAAGAATTAAATACTTTCATTCTGACTTGCAGCGTCCATCTCGTTTCTCTATCAACCCATAACCTCAAGCTGCCTTGGTCATTGATATTATCGAATAACCCCTAACCTTTCTACCTCTCACAAATACCTGATAATTACAGAAACGTTAATTAAAACATTAATTAAATACTTTTAACGATACAAAGTACTGTTCGTGTACCTGAACAGCCATATACCCGTAGGTAGGAAAATGAAGCAAGCTTTGACCTTTCCCAGCGACATTCTTGAGTAAGATAGTTAATTAAATAAATGGTCTGAGAGGCCAGCGCTCATCAGTCTTGCCCGCGCCCCACATACGGCTCTTACACCGCCTTCTATTTTCATTTTTCTTTGTACAAAGGAAGTCTTGAAAATGCCCTCCCTTTATGACTTTCACACTTTTAACTCGCAACGTCTTTTGGATTATAATGTATAGTGTTATGTTTGTATATTGATAGTGAGTATTATTGGCGTCTCATACTTTTAGGAAATTAAATATACGATACTTACACTTGTCAAATAATTGTAAGCTGCTAGCAGCTTGCTCGTAAAAACCACAGACGCCTTGGGTAGACCGCGGTGGTATCATTTTCTTATTGAAAACCGATGTGAATCAAAGCTTCGTTGTTACGTTTTATATCCATATAATACATGTATGCACCCAGGCAGCGACGATGGTACATGAAAAAACCCATAGCGACTCTCATAAACGTCTTCAATATTTGGGTAAAATATATTACATTAAATATAAATTGATTCGATCAATCCGAAAAGTTTAATTATGATTAAGTGAAGGTAAATGAAAATAAAAAATATACACAAATATGATTTAGGTGTTGTTTACAGTGTTCATCGATTCCCAGTTCCGGCTTACTCGCAACTAATAGGAAATAGATTTATTATCAGATTAATTTGTTATTTATTAATGATTGTATGTAATTAATTTACGTGCGAATGTAATTTTAGAACGCATCATAATTTTATAATCAATATGAAATTATTATAAACCATGTGACTACGCTTTATTTTTTAAAAATAAATTCAATGAACACTGTGAACAACGGATAATAATAAATTATTTTGTTATAACCACACAACATGTTACGAAAGTCTTCTTACGAACTCAAAACTCTACTTTAAAATTTATGCAATACCGTGAGCTTAGTTTTCTATTAAAAAAAACCTACGCTCATCTTTTAACCTGTTTAGTTTGGTACAAAGATCCTTTCACATAGTCTCTTCGTACAACATCAGCTACCAAAGCTGATATAAACCTCATCATCATCATCATCATCAGCCCGTTGCAGTCCACTGCTGGACATAGGCCTCTCCCAAGGTACGCCACAGAGCCCGGTCTGCTGCTTTACGCATCCAGTCGCTGCCGGCCCTTTTATGCAAGTCGTCCCGCCATCTGGCCAAAGGACGTCCCACGCTACGTTTTCCAAGACTAAAAGCTACAATCAATTTAAACAGTCCAAATGAAGAAACTCCCTGATAGAAATTAATAGAGATCTCAAAGCCTCACCACACAATAGATAGGTAATTAAGAGGCATTAATCTTAACGTTTACCGTAATAAGAAAAAGTAATTCTAAGAAATGTGGTGATGCGTTACGGACAGCTGCGGAAATATGAGGTCGAATTAGCCACCACCAAGGCAATTATACCGAGATAAAAGGAATTTCATCTCCATTGCTATTGAAAATAATAGCATTATTATAAACGTCCCGAAAAATATTCTAAGTCAATTAAGCGAGATAGAAGATAAAATAACTCGTAATGTAACATTAATTAGGTTGTCAATTTCATTGAGGGACGTAATTACCTATTACCACAATTAATTGTATTAAACAGGAGCGGTAATGAGCACAAGCTGACAAATTAATCGGTGACTGGAAATATTTAAATTTTATTTCTTTGCAAGGGGATTATAAAAGGAAAAGTGTGTTAAAAATAAATCACATTTCTTGGCAGCACACGTCGTTTGCAATTAATGCTTAAAGCTACTTCAGACGCATTCAGCATTTATATGAATGACTATTTACCGTATGTTTGAACACTATTTGATTTGCCGAGCACTTAGTAATCCTTTCTGTTTAGCTAAGGTTAGTCAGCTTAGGATAACTGTAGTTAAAATATGCTATGTTAAAAGTAGATATTAATTACTTATCCTATTTAAATGATACATAGATGAATATACCGGGTATATCAAGACTGCGACCGAAAACGAAGCCAGGTGGTAGTTTAAGGGGTTACAAACACGATGCAAATAAAGATTTTGCCAAAACAGTGACAGATATTTTTTTAGAATGTTTTAAAAATTATCGTGTTTGTGTGGTAAATACCTAGTTTTTTTAAACCCTCACGTACCATTGCGTGTTTAAAAATAAAGAGGTGTACATCTTTATTTTAGAAAAACTTTGTATATATCACCCAAATTCGACGATAACTATTTTTTTTTTTTTAAAGTTATCAATTTTTTTTTCGAATTATTTTCTTGATTGTGTCTGAAGTCACTAACTAATACCTGGCTTCGTTTTCGGTCGCAGTCTTGATATACCCTGTATAAGATGGAATTTAGCATTACTAAATGCTTAAGCATAAATAAGAATTGCCAGCAAGGATGCCGACAACATTGACTGGAGCTCACTTCTTGACATAGACTGTGTTGATACCAAGCTGCTTATTTTTAACAATAAGCTAACTGAACTTTTTGATACGCATGCTCCTATCAGGCCAATTAAATTGAAACATTTACCTTCACCTTGGCTCACGGCTGACATCAAAGAGCTACTTGGAAAAAAAGCGTCCGCCAAGTCTAAATACAATCGTCGTCCCAGCGAGTCCAACTGGTTAAAGTATGTATCCATCCGGAATCACTGCAGTAAGGTGTGTAGAAATGCTCAACGCCGATACATTCACAACTCAGTCGAAAACGGTGATCCAGCCAAAGTCTGGAAATTTCTGAAAACACTGGGAGTGGGTAAATCACGACAAGATTCTATTCCCAAATCCATTGATTTAAATTCCTTAAACGCTCATTTTTGTTCCTTGTCCTATTTTGATAGGACAACTAAAGATAACACTATAAAGCATCTTTCCACCCTTCAGACTCCCGTTTGTTCTACTTTTGTCTTACAACAATTCGCCACTTGTGATGTTAAGAAAACCATTACTCTTTTGTCATCAAATGCCATGGGTAGCGACCACATCAGCCGCAACATGATTCTCCCTGTCTTAGACGAAACCCTTCCTATCATTTCCCACATTCTTAACCACTCCATCTCCACTGGGATCTTTCCCACTGCTTGGAAAGAAGCCCACATCATCCCTATTCCCAAAAAATCCAATGCCTCTCTACTTTCTGAGTTTCGTCCTATTTCCATTCTTCCTTTCCTTTCCAAAGTCCTAGAACGTCTAATCCATACCCAACTCAATGGTTTCCTCTCCAAGAATAACTTACTAAATCCACTCCAATCTGGGTTTCGTCCTGGACATAGTACGACTACCACATTGACACATATCACAGATGGCATCAGATCAGGCATGGAGGAAGGCAAGCTGACTGTTCTAGCTCTGCTGGACTTCAGCAATGCCTTTAATACCGTCGACTATGACGTATTACTTACCATGCTACGTTCTCTTAACATATCTCCAATGGCAGTTGATTGGTTTCGTAGTTACCTGTATGGACGCCGGCAACGCATCCGTGTGGAGGAAAGTTTTTCTTCCTGGTGCCCCGTATCTGCTGGCGTACCTCAGGGCGGCGTGCTATCTCCTCTTCTCTTCGCTATCTTTATAAACTCCATTACCAATCTTCTTCGCTCCTCCTACCACCTCTACGCTGATGATCTCCAGATTTATACTCAAGCTCCTTTAGACAGGATGACAGATGCGATTGCGTTAATCAATACAGACGTTCAACATATCTGTGGTTGGAGTAAAGCTCACGGTTTAAAGATTAACCCTTCTAAAACCCAAGTCATTGTTGTCGGCAGCCCCAGGATGATATCGAAGCTTGACTTGTCCCAACTACCAAGTGTCTATTGTGATGGTATCGCGATTCCATTCAGTGACTCCGTCCGCAATCTGGGCATACACATTGACAAATCTTTCACCTGGGGTCCACAGCTCTCGGAATTAAGCCGGAAGCTGTTTGTTTCCGCAAGGTCCTTGCGAAGGTTACGCAACTTTCTACCCGTTTCCACGAAGATTACGCTTGCGCAATCCCTCCTTCTCCCCATCCTTGATTATGCCGATGTCAGCTATCTTGATATCACCGAAGACCAACTTAATAAACTTGAGCGCCTTCAAAATTTCTGCATAAGATTCATATTTGGTCTTCGCAAGTATGACCATGTTTCTGAGTTTCGTGCTAAGCTCAAGTGGTTACCTATACGACTTCGTCGGAATACTCACATCCTTTCTCTTCTTTACAATATTTTGTTTAATCCTCTCACCCCTTCTTATCTTAAAGAACGATTTATTTTTCTTCATGACTCACATTCGAGATCCTTGAGGTCGTCTGAGAATCTTAAGCTGAGAATGCCTGTGCACACCACGACATTTATGGACAACTCTTTTACGGTCAAAGCAGTTCGATTGTGGAACGCGCTTCCTGTTGTGGTGAGACAGGCTCAAACGCTGTCGTCATTTAAGAGGTTGATTAAAGAGCACTACCTTTCTCCTTAACTAGACCTTAGTACTATTCTCTTAAACTAAATCATTTGGCTATGTATAGTATATTTGTTTTTATTCATAACTAAATATATATGTATATATTCAGATATATATTTATTTATTTATTTATATATATATGTATTTATGATTATATGTTATGTATGTATATTATGTTTGTGTATTTATGTTATATGTTTAATTTCACTTATTAAGCTTAAATTATTTATTTGTTACACTGCCCTCTCTCTCTCCTTCTTTTAAATCCATCCCATGGTTGTCTGTAAGACATTGCTGTAGAGCGATAAGACCGCCATTTGTACTTTTTTTTTATGTTTTTTCTGTATTGTGTATTTTAATTTGTAATTGTGTACAATAAAGATTTAAATAAATAAATAAATAAGAATTTAAAAAAGTATCTCATGCATACATATCATATGCATTGTTGCCCACAGTTTGCCGAACTTATTGCCGTTTGATGAGTTTGAATAAATAAGTAAGCTGGCAAGCAAGATAACCTAGGATTATATTAAGCAAATATATACAGTATACAGACAGTATGGAACGTATGTCAAGAGACGACCGGAAGGAAGTAACAACAACGACAACATATTGTTCTTACTATCATAGACAATGTTTGTTTATTATCTATAAGTAATACTTGCACTTAGTCGATTAACTACAATATTACTAACACCGTTCCATAACGTGATACGACAATAGCTCATAATCACTTCAGTAGTTTAAATATAAGTATTGAATTAACACATTTTTATATTCGTAAATCATTATATTCGCTATTAACATTCGCTATAAGAGTGGTCCAACACCGACCCACGTCCGCTAGCATTAAAGAAATCATAATTAATCGTGCTATTCCCCGCCCGCTCGCCTTAATAGAGAGCTTTTCACCGCTTTCCATGTTTTCTCAGCAACGTAATAAATTAATCTCCATTCGCTATTTCTCAGAAAGAAGGCAAAGGACGAAACAATGGCCTCTACCTACTCGTATTTGCCTTGTTGACTTGAGTTTTGTGTAGTCTAGTGTTTCTCTGATACTCTAAATTAAATTTTATTGCGTATTTACAAAATAAATTCTAAT
The DNA here is from genome assembly GCA_949752805.1 of Deilephila elpenor. Classification (NCBI taxonomy): domain Eukaryota; kingdom Metazoa; phylum Arthropoda; class Insecta; order Lepidoptera; family Sphingidae; genus Deilephila; species Deilephila elpenor. The sequence goes on from OX457108.1 coordinate 6,682,873, forward strand.
TAACTAGCAGCATTGGAGAACGACATACTTCAATGATTCTCTGTAAGATGTCGGTGGGTTAGGTTTCGTCTTCGCTTGATTTTTTGTTAAATCGAAGGGTGACCGAAGTAATAAAAAAAATAAAAATAAATAATATTTGTATATAAAACAGTTCGAAATAAAATTTATTAAGCAGATTCCCAACATGTTTATTATCGATTTATGTATATGTATATGGTAATATACATAAATCGGATAAACAGTCTTATGGAGCGCATAACATTTGCTTAAAAAGTAGTATATACATTAATATGTGCATTCATAAATATATGTATTACAGACTTTTACTAATAGTACAATAAAACAAAAGGAAGTTACATACTTGTTGAAAAATAGTCTTAACCTAAATCTTATTCAATCAAAAGTAAAACAGTGAAGCGATAAAACTAATAATAAAATAAGTAATAAAATAAACTATTTATTCCAATTATAAATATTTTTTGAAGAGCCGTATTAACTAAATGTAAATATGATGGAAAAAACCTACAATGTATAAAGGTTTTAAACGTAGATGTAAGAGCATAAATATTAGCGCCGAAAGTTTAGCTAAGTGTTTCCACAATCATTAGGAATGTACACAGAGTAAAATAAGCGAAACTTCCAAACAGAAATAGTGGGTTTATTTCTGACAAGAAAATAAATGGACTAGCCGTGAAATGCCTCACGAGACCTTTATTTTTACTTAGCGTAAGTACATACACACATATTTCCTTCTGTCTAGTTCATTGTAATGGCTAACTCATTCATACCCCGTCGTTATTAGAATGAGAGCAGAACATAAAATGAGGCTCCCTCAGAACAACTTAGGTTGGAAAAACCAGGAGGAAAAAACTCACTCACATAAAGCAATTATGTATAAACACATATGTGTCCAAGAAGATAATTTCAACTCTGATAATAATAGGCCAACTTATAATATAACGCGGTATTACAATAAGACTACATCTGCCGAAGAGCATCGCTGCGGAAACACTGATGTTTTCCAATTTGAACAATATTATAGCCATCACTACATGGTAAGAGACTTCATACCTAATGTTTCTGGCGAGGAGCGCAATGCAGTGCCATGCACTGCTATATAATTATGTGTTCTGAGTGGTATTGCTCTTAACTACGGTCAGGCGTGTTGCGAAACATCAGACCGAAGACCTGCTCATCTTATAATTTTCATTAAAAACAATTAGCTTTTCTAACCTATCCATATCAATAAAATTGTGTGAAGGCTCTGAGGTTGGACAAAAAGCATTAACTTGTGTCATCAATGGAGATAATATGAGAGCGAATGCACGTACTGTCGAAGAGGCTAAAATCCTATGGCGAAGATTAAGCAGGAAAGTTGTCTTAGTACTAAACAGTATAACGAACGAAGTACATACAGTATATTGCAAAGGATTTGCGATAGTCGCTCCTAACATAATTAGTCAAAGCAAACCCTTCCCTGCCAAAATTCTGTGCAAATTGTTAGAACAGTACGTAAAACTGCGGCAGTGCTACAAAGGGTCGTTGTGCGAACTAAGCGGCCGGCACTTTCAGCCATTTTTCCTAGACACTAACTAATTGGACAATTTCACTGAACCACTTTTAGAGGAATAGATGGATCAATTAACCTACATTCTAAGACTCTGCTAGTTTGAAATACCTGTTAACAATTTTTGTTTCGATCAAACTCTTTTTTATCTATTCTTGTATCGCGGACACAGATTCAGTTCATAATTAGAAAGAAAGAAAGAAAGAAAGAAAGAAACATTTATTTGTTACAAGCAATGGTTTGCAGATTTAACTAATTAAAACATACATATACTCGTATAACAGTGCTTGTCAACAAAACGGCTCAAGCTCAGCATGTGCTGGTGTAAACCAACGCTGGTCTTCCGCAAGGCCGGTAAGTGACGTCACAAGCGCCAAAAACATAATGAGCAAAAAATAAAAAAAATAAAAATTAAATAAAACAAAACAAAATAATAGCAATATCCGCTCAGATGTGGGTAGTGAAATATAAATATCTCGCGTCCCGCTGACGAGTGTACACAGAAAAAGACTCCCAGGCATCTTGAGCACTTTTAAACGGTGACCTAGTATAACAACAACTTTATACAACTACAAGACTAATATTTTATGTACGTAGGTATATATTGCAAAATGATCAATATTATCGATTGGGAATAGATGAATTCTTGTCAGCCAACACTACTACGTCGGTCTACTTAATTGGCAAAAGAATCCAAGATTAGCGGAACATATCAATATGAAGGCCGACAAGCTATTCTATACCTTAATGGTGTAACAGAAATTGGTATCAAATAAGCTCTTCATTCAGGCCGAGGTGGAAGAGAACACGAAGCTGTGGCTCCGTAAGCCCGTACCCGTAGATGTGAGATGGAAAGGAAAGATTTGCAAACTGCCGCTTGCTGTACATTAACATTTTTTAAAAACAATTGTTAATGCATCAATCTCAAAATTAGTCTTATGTGTATCGATAAATTTCGTACCTTTTATATTGTAATACAAACAACAGCTATACATTTTACCTCAAAATGTTAATTATCTGTAAAATCAAGCGATAATTAACTATGAATTTATAATCATATTGTAAATTAAATTTAAAGCTGCGGTTAAAATATAATTGTGTTAAAAATTACAATATCCAATTGTCGGGAGCGAACGTTAAGCCGTCGGTTACAGTTGGTATTAGCGGCTACAAGCGTCACGTCAGGATCCCCGGGAGGGGCTTAAAAATTCTGACACTACACTGGCCACTAATCTAATTCGTGAGCGGAGTTATGTATGGCCAGCGCGGAGATTTATATGCTGCTGTAAGCATATGGCGGATGATAATCCGGCGCATTGGTGCAGAGGCAAGACATTTACTCTCTGTGTTGGACGTTACGAATTGGATAATGATATAGATAAATATTTATAAATATTTCTTATAAATTGATTCATTAATCAGTTCTGATAGTTTATAATATTCAGAAGAGCTTCTATGGTTCAAATTTATAAGAAGCCAATTGTATAACTAGAGAGCGACAAAATTCCGCTCCAAGACATTATTTTGTGTGAAAAACAAATAACTTAAACAAATAACTTAAAAATCTTCCGTATTATCTGGTACCCCTCAAATTTCTGGTATTATACTGTGGGATTTAGGCTATTAGGTGTATTTTTATTAACGTATAAGACAAGTATCTTCATATACAATTGGGACCATGTGTGTGAGTGTTGAGTGTACTTAATCTTAACTTCAAATACACAAACCAGGTCAATGTTTCCTAAATTCTTGATCGATCAAAAACTCGTATACTCTAACGACTAAGAAGGAAATGAAATTGTTGGGTAGGTCGGTGTGATCAGGAAGCTAAAGATGTGTACGATCAGGAAGTCATATGGGTTTATTACATATACAAGTTACATAAAGGGTACAAATGACGTCATAAGTACTGAGGAAAGGCAACTGGTCATACGCCTCGTTGGTTAAGTTTGAATTATAGAGTTTTTAGTTAAATTCCTAGATGGAGCAATATACTTTTAGTGAGTTTTCAAAATATAAAAATTCATATCAGATTACTCAGTCTTCAAATCATCAATCAAATGTGGACATGTGTTTTAAAAATATATAACTTTTTGAAAACAATAACACGTTGCATAATTATAGTTGCTTTACTTTCTAATCCGCTTTGCTTGCTCATAAGTACTGCCACAAAAAAATCTAGTTCCGTAGAAGGAAATGCGTCAGATAACAATCATTGTTAGGAAAAAATGCCATATTCTCGGTGTGTCTCGTCTAGTCTTGTAAGTTAACGAAAATATTTATTTTAATATTGACTCAAAAGTTATCTATATTGGATACCACATTAAATGCAGAACTACCCAAACGAATTATCCACCACCTTCCGACGATTATGTCTCGTCATTCGATACGATTACACCGGTCAGTTAAATCACTTCTTCACGCTTTGCTTAAAGGACCCAAGGTTTTAGAAGGAATGGAACACGATTAATACTATTTCATTTATATTTTACATTCAGAACATTGTCCACATCGATATGAAGTGTCGACTATATCAGAATAAGAACTCTGTTTTGGTAAGACCTTGAATTCGAGCGACCAGTGACCTTTAGGAAATACTTGAAATAAATGTTGGTAATTTGTCTGTCACTTACTGGGAATTTTATTAATTGAAGTTGCTTTTATTAGTTCCTCGAACTATTTTATGGTAAAGTATATACCGAGCAACACTTAAAACAACTTCATTAATTAAACAAAATATTGTAGATCGTGTTTGTACGAAGTTGTACTGATTTACCAGAATTGTATGAGATGTTCAGCAGAATTTGTAATACAATTAGTTTTTTATATACAGGGTATATCAAGACCGCGACCGAAAACGAAGCCAAGTGGTAGTTTTAGCGGCTACAGACACAATGCAACTAAAAATTTTGCAAAATAAGCGACGGATTTTTTTTTACAATTTTTTAAAAATCATTGTTTTTGAGGGGTAAATTCCTAGTTTTTGCAAAAATAGTAATTTAAACCCTTACGTACCATTGCGTGTTTAAAAATTAAGCGATGTACGTCATTATTTGAGAAAAACTATGTTTAATCACTCAAATACGACGATATGTAAAAAATAAGAAAAAAAATATTGACGATTTTTTTTGTAAAATTTTTACTTGCATTGTGTTTGATGTCACTAATACTACCTCCTGGCTTCGTTTTCGGTCGCGGTCTTGATATACCCTGTATTACTTAATTGGATATTATTCCCGTATTTTCCTTTATTATCGGCACCCCTTGCTGCTTTCCGCAATTTTCGCTCTTCTTTTATTCATATTTGGGCCACGATACCGTTACCATTTTTCACCTTCCTTGTGTTACATAGAATATTTTACTGCGGGTTTTTGGTTAATGGTATGACTAATTAAAATCCTAATATTTTATTTTAAAAAAACAAATGTCGTGAGCATTTAGTGTATAAAATAAACTATAACAAATATGAATATTTCAAAAAGTCCTGAAGTCTAATTATTCGAACGGCTCAAACAAAACTGCGCCATTGATCGCCTTGCATTCGTCTTTATAACAATTTCTCACGTTACGTTTGTATTGTTGTTTTCTTTTTCTTTTTTTTTTTTTAAATATGATAAAGGTATGCCAATACAACTACATTGAGTTTACAGCAACAGTGTCTTGTAGTTTATTTTGTGCAATAATACTTAAGTGGTGTTAATGTTGGTGGTGGTATTACTTATAAATAGATTAATTCGCCGTGCGTTTCGCGTAATGATTAATGACCTAATTCATAGATAATTTTTAGTTATGGAATGTGTTCTCTTCTTCGCTCAAACTGAACTTTAAAGTCGTTCGAAAGGGACAAAACATTCGATAACTAAAATAGGTTTTAAAACTGTCTATGAATAAGGCCGTTAGTAGTTGGACTTTTGCAACAATCGTTGCTGTTTTCTCCAAAAAAAATACAGAATCCTTGCGTTCTTTTCTAGTGTTGGTAGTTATCCTAGTTGGCCAATATTTTTTGTTGATTATATAACACTTAGGTACATTTCATACGGAGCAAATGCACTAAGCGCAATTGAAAAAGACCAAGATTTTAATGGATAAAACCAGTTCTCTACGTGTACAAGATGTTAGCTATAAGTTATTACGACGCGACCCAAAGAGCAAGCGGTCTGAATGCTCCAGTTACATAAGCAAACTACTCAACCGTAACTCGGTATGCACCAAATAACCGGATCAAGGTCGCTATTAACCATTAACTATTTGTTATACAATATCCATGAACTTCATTTTATTCGTTTTTATATTGATAAATTCATTTAATTGATATGATTCACACACATTTTTCACAGAATATTGAAGTTAAAGCGTGGAATTATATTTTATTTCACATCATTATAAACGTTTTACTGCTGGGAAGGTGTTTTAATATATTATAGAGGTATTTATTGTTATGAATTGACCCTTGACTCATAGTTTAACATTCGGCACCAACTTTAATTAATCCAACATTATCTGCAACCACAAGAAATCTACTTTTGTACATATGTACAAACGGCGGTTTTTTGTTAATCTTTGGTCTGGCTGAATGACGTGAAGTTACTGAATTTTCTTTCTTGTAAAATATTTTATACCATCTAAGTAGATGGCCTTCAGAGCTACCTTTATTTATTCTATCACTATGAATAATGAACTTTGTTTTTAGCTTATAGACATCCGCCAAGTCTGCAACTTATTATGAAGAAAGTTCTGTGCCATGAAAATACTTTCTCGAAATTTATAAGTTATAGATATGTCAGTTTATTTTGACGAAACTACGTAATTTATGAGAGATAAAAACTAATCAAAGGAAATGCACGTATAAATAAAAATCAACAATAAATTTTGGTAGTAAAATTGGGCGTTGCTCCGTTAATTACATTCACAATGATCAATTTTGCCGTTAAACCAGATAAAATATTCCCTCTGTACGCATGAAACATGGAAAATCTACCAACTCGCTTTATTGTAATAATCATGTACCAAATACGTTACTATTTTTAAAAATAAAGAATCACAATAAATTAACATAATTCCATACAAATATTACACATTAAAACAAACAGTACATATTACATAGAAATATAAACACAAATCAAAAAAGAAATTAATAAATTAAAGAAAATATTTATATTCAAATTAATCAAAAAAACCGCCCCGAACCATACCCGGTGAGAATGTTCCCATTATGCTTGCAAATTATTTTTAAATAATTAAAACGATCTATTGTGTTTTTTAATAATATTTATGAAATTGATATTGTAATATTATCATGAACCACATTAAAAAAATTACTCAATTTTGAGCACCCAACAATAAGCTATACACAGTTGCACACCATTCAAATACACACGAAATACTGTCAAATATAGTCATTAACACCATTACATTAAATAATAATACAGGATAATATAAAGGAGACAATCGTTTGTCCCAGTAACCAAGAAACAGAACAATGCACCATAAAGAAATTGCCAGCAATGCTACGCTAGGAATTTCTCACGTGCTCGTATTCTATGAGAACCGGTCATGAATTAAGTACCTCTAGCGAAATCATGAGTGTAGTAATATGTACGTATGTTTGTCGCTCTACATAGTCATTTGTATATCAATTATGCAAGCTGTTTGGTATTATTGTATGAACAAAGATTGTAATATGAATTACGAAAAGAAGGAGGTCTTGCGAAACTTGAAAAAATGGTAGAATTTTGTTTAAATTATGTACTATCAAAAATATACCGAATTCCTATTCGAATCCAAAGGCGATGAAATTAAATTATACCTCACTTTTAAGAATTCCACTCAATGCTAATGGTGGGCTAAATAGTTTAACGAACGAATCTTACTTTTATTGTACCAATTACGCATAAAATGTTGGAAAATGACGATGATTTCAAAGACAAATAAAACACAAATCTGTCTAGACAAAACGAGCTGACTAATTTACATTCACAGAAAAGCAAAATAAGTGACAGCTAGACCAACTACGAAAGTATCCAATTAGAACAACTGAAATATTCACGGGTCACAAAGTAACTTTAGAACAAAGTTACTGCGGTGGTGAATGTGCCTTTAAAAATAAAGGATTGGCTAATTTAAAATAAATTACCACATTAAATGTAGAAATGAGAGTGGTAAATAAATTATGGAAGCCTAATTTTATTTCTGTGCGAAATATCGATTCTGCTTTCAATTTGGTAGATACGTAGAGACAGTACTTTTTAGATCATATTGAAAAAAAATTGATAGAAAAAGACACGAGATATTTGTTACCAAACGGAATCAGTTCCCATTCTAGACTCAATTATACACCACCCAACCACATTGGCTTCATAAAAAATGTAGATATTCTCAAAATATCGGCTTCTTAATATCCCCCTATATAATAAGTAATAAATGTCAGTCCTAAAAGTATCGTCATCAAATGTCTAAGAAGCATATATTATGGATGGAAGCATATATAATTGCTCAAATATTTTTGATAAAACAAATTTTCTCGAACTCAGCGAACACAACATAGTATGGAAATTTAAGACAAACCGCGCTCAAATCATAGCGAGCTAATTTACGGAACAAAAGAGTTCACAATGAATTAAGCCCGACATCTGATACAAAAATATGAGCGCTCAATTGTGTAACACTGCATAAGAAGTTAACGGAGTAATTTCTGATTATAATGCAGTTTAGTTTATCAGTTACGGTTTGTAAGAATAATTATTCTTTCATAACAATCTTCTCACGATTGGGTTATATAATGTGCATGTCTAAAATTTAAACAATGCTAGGGCCGAAAAAGGTCATCCTTTGCTCGCTAGAGCGTTGTCGCATACGTAAAATTTATTACGTCACGATGACGTGACCAGACAATGCGAAATCAAAATTCGCACCAGTAAGTATGATTGGTACATTGTTCATTAAATGCTAAATGTATAGTTCGATTCCTGGATAATTTATAAGGGTAGATGAATTTGATAGAAGTAGATTTTGACGTCACCAAAAGGGACGAATGCCATGCATCCAATAAACATACCCATTTAGTATACGACGAAAACAAAAAGACTACGTATTCTTGACCATATAGACCGTATAAAGATGTATACATGTGAGATTCTAATACATAAGATTAGAAGCAAACAGCTTAGCCTCTGTTAGAATTGGTTATATAATAGTTATTGTATAACTGTATCAGCCTATATGCGTCCCACTGCAGGGCACGGGCCTCATCTACAATCGAGAGTAGTTTAAAAGGGGTTAGACCGTATAGTCCACCACGCTGGCCTAGTGCGGGTGGGCAATAGTTACATTTAAATTCAGAGCAAAAAAATATCAAAACTAGCTCTATCTACCTATATCAGCCCATATACGTCCCACTGCAGGGCACGGGCCTACTCTACAATCGAGAGAATCGATTAAGAGTGGTTAGGCCATATAGTCCACCACGCTGGCCTAGTGCGGGTTGGCGGACTTACATACCGTAGAAATTTTTTAAACTCGCTACGGTATGCAGGTGTCCTCACGATGTTTTCCTTCACCGTTAAAGTGCGTGGTGATTGACTATCAATACACACATAACTGAACACCGACAAGTCAGAGGTGTGCCCTGGGATTTGAACCCGCGACCACCGTCAACATGTAGGCAGCCGCGTCTGGTCCGTTACCAACAGGCCACCACGCACTTCTCAAACTAGCTCAACCAGTCCTATTTACAAGTACCTATTTATCTTTGAAAAACCTGAACATTGTAGAACATAGAACATATTGCATATATTATGTTATTTATTTATATGCCTTGGTTGTTCACGACCACACATGTATGGAATATTAAATATTAATTCAGCGACGGAAGAATGCGGTAGTATTTCTACCCATTCTGAAGCACGACCTTAAGTGGGTTCTTAATGTGTTGAAATGAGAGTAAATTTTTTATATGAAATCATAATTTTACCTAATTATATTTATTAATTGCATTTTTTCTGTTTCTCAATAGTTTAATTGGTTAATTAGGTAATGAACAGGCTGGTAGTAGTTGGTCAGTAGGTACCTATGCATTGATAATTGTTTTTATGGAGTTTTAATGGATATAATGAAACTGTCATTATATGGTGGATGCAGGCAATTTCCCACAACCAAGGAATCGAACCAAAAATAACGGGGTTTAAATATATAACTAGCACAGGCTGAGGCTCCATTAATATCGTATGTTTATCAGATATGAAATAGTCAATATTAATTAGTGAACATATTTTAAAAGTAGTCAATTATATAAAAGAAACTTGTTACGAAAGCCTGAATATATGTCTAAGTTTTTTACCTAACAACTTCGCAAACCTAGATATTACGCGCAATCACGCTGTTTATTGTATTATTACCAGTCTGTCAAGCGACTCGACATAAATATTACTCCAGCCTAAGCTACAAATCACGCCAATATTTTTTGCTTGATACAAAAATGTCTGCAGCATTCAATATATATTAAAGCCCGCACCGCTCCATTTTAAATTGATCAAACTCAATGGAATCTAATCACCTACCGGTTGACATTTACGCAGGGCCAAAGATCTCATTACACCGGACGACACACACAATCTTCACCTTATTGCCACTTCCCTGATGCGTGTTTTGCATCCGATCGGGCGCGAGTCTGTTCAGGTATAATTTTCGCGGTCGAACCCGCGGGCCCTTCCAATACGCGCCAAGGCCTTCACTAGCCGTATATAATAAGTTCACCCGCCCGCAACGACACACTTTGTTACTTTCACGCGAGCAGTGCACATTTTGAACGTTCAAAATGTACAGGCTCTTTGTTTTAGCCTTTGTGATCGCGGCCGTGACGTGCCAGCAGCATGAGGGTGCGAGACGCGTCCCCAAATACGCGGGTGATCCCAAAACTGCGGCCATCGTGCAGGAGGCGCGCTACCTCAGCGGCAACGGAGCCTTCGGCGCCGCCTACCAGCAGGAGGACGGCATCAACTTCAAGGAGGAGACCGACGCCGAGGGCAACAGGAAAGGCAGCTACTCTTACATCGATCCCAGCGGTCAGAGGAAAACAGTGAACTACGTTGCCGGCAAGAACGGATTCCAAGCTGTTGGTGACCACATCCCGACCGCGCCTCAAGCCGCCGCGCCCACTCCTGGATACCAGCCCGACCCCCGCTACAACCCTCCGGATTACAAAGCGCCCCAGTACAGCGCTCCTCAGCAGTACACCGCGCCCGCGCCTTCTCGCAACTACGGTGGCAAGCCCAGTGTTGATGACGGTCAATACCACCCCGAGCTGTACGAACAGGAGAACTATGTAGCGCCTCAGCAGCAGTACCAGCCCGCACCGCAGCCGCAATACCAGCCTGCTCCTCAACCACAGTACCAACCTCAGCCTCAGTACCAGCCTCAGCCCCAGAAGCAGTACCAGCCCAGCAGCGTGTACACTGGAGTGCAGCAAGCCGAGTACAGCGGCCTGCCCTCCCAGGACAACTACTATTCTGCTCCTGACAACAACCAACAGTACTACGAGCCCACCACCCCGCCGCCCGCGCGCTTCTTCCCCCCCGGCAAGTTCAGCCTGAATAGAGCGCCCGACGGCTACTCTTATTCTTTCCACAAAGTCAAGTAAAAAGCCTAATTTATTGTAATGGCGTCGGCGACTTGTAAAGCTAGAAACACGTAAAAAGCACACCTCAATTAGCAACTCGCCGAGTCATCGAGGGGACGAGCGGGACGTGCGCGCCCGGTCTCTTCGGAAGCATTTCTTAATTGTTGTTTGCTGTGATATTGTGAGTTAATGGACAGGTATACATATGTTGTTCGTTTTTGTTCGTTGCGGAGGAGGGTTTTGTGGACTGAAAGCGTGACAGTTAACAAAAACTAAACTATTGTAAATAAAATTTAGAAATACATGTGTCAAAACTTGATTTTTACTACCCCCAAATATACAAGCTTTTTATCCTGCGTATGTAATTATCGTATTCATTACTCAATATATGCAAATACATGAGCAATAAAAGCATAACGAGATCAAGTAATTACAATACGATATGATGTTATAAAAAATAAAAAAGTTGCCCCGGTCGACTTCCTCGTTCGTAAGTGGCAGTGGTAGGGTGTGGGCCGCGTCCGCATTCTACCGTACTTGCAAACTTCGAGTAGCGACCAACTAGATCACCTTACGACTAACACAAGGATATATCGGCTCAAACCGGTCCGGCCCTGCCACGCCTTGCTTTCCATTTACCACTGCTATTATTGGGTCACACCGGCGTTGCAATAAAACTTACAAAACACAATTATCAATGCATGTGATCGGAGCTTTATTCGCGACTCTAATGCTAAATGGAAACGTTTCACTCGAATTGAACGCTACATTTGGTTCGGATCAATGGATTAACATTATTTACTTTTGATCGTACATTTCTATTTTTCGCTCGAACAGATGCTCAATGCTAACATTAACAAGATATAAATAGGCAATACAGCCCTAGATATTGCTTTGATAGATCAATGTTATTTAAAGATATCGGATTACTGATTAATCGCTTCATTGCATCGATGAAAAATCGATTATAAAACAAAAACATAACATAGTTCTTTGACTATATGCTAGGCATTGTTTGAACAATAATGTTGCATGCATTTCATTGTTTTACATCTCACAGCACAACAATAAAGCTAATGTTGCAATCGCGTAGTTGGAAACAATTTCATTGGTATTTTATCGACTAACACAACATGATCAATTTGTAAAATTGACCACATCGGATACGCTCACATTGTCTCCAATCACGACATTGTTGGATGTAAGGTAATGTGCTTACAATTGGCGTACATTTGCTAGACATGCGAACTTTTTAACGAGTTTGCACATTGGTATGTGACCTTTGAATTGCAGTGTTATTTTCGAATAATTAAGTGAAAATATGATTTGCAAGGTAGTGGTGTGGTTGCGTCAGTCAACGAATTACCTGTTCTGTAATTATTTTATGATGACCGAAGATGCGGCGGAAGGACGAGTTGGATGCATTCGAGCCAAAATGGCAGGAGCTCGCAGAGGACAGGGTCGAATGGAGGAAAAAAGGAGAGATTCAAACAGCCGTAAAACCTAATCAAAACCTAACCACTAGCACCAGTTAAAATTAATAATTCTAGTGAAATCATAGATACATAATATGTAACTGTCTTTGAAGGTCAGACATTGTTTCTCAAACAAAACGCAATTATTTCATGCCAATTAACAAAATATAACAGATTTCAATTCACAACAGCACTCTGTGAGATCTGGCAGTGGCCTAGAGATATCTCGAGTTTTGGAGGTTGTTACAACTGTAAGTCTAAAACATAATAATTAATTAGATTAGCAAACCGAATACAGCATGAAGGAATAACTATCCGAATCGATGCGCTCTGAAATGAATACTCATTTCAGATTGATATCACAAGTATACAACCTAAGTACTGTGGGAATCTGCGGTTAAATAAAATGATGTATTTTATGTAGACAGAAGCTGAGGATGTGTAACTGCAAAGGGCGGAGTAGGTGACCTGCTTTGTATGGTTATCTGATGTAATCAACTGATATGAATCGTAGGAAATGATGATGATGAAAAACTGCATGAACCATGCAAAAAAGAATTTTGTCACACCTTAATATGCATGAACGGGGCTCAATTAATAATCTAAAAAAGTAACATTTAATATTATTTTATTAAGTCCACCAATTGCGCTACATTTTAAAACACAGATTAAGGTACAACGATAATGTTCAAATCTGGTATGTGCGACAATTACAAGTGTACACATAATTTACAAAAGGCAGCAAATTTATTAAAAGACCTAAAATAAAAATATTTAATTAATGAAACTAAAATATAAATAACAACTAAAACTTTGTGACTTTAATATTAGTCATAACCACTCTTAAAAATAAACGTTTTATATAATTGCTATCGTCTGTTTAAAAGAAAAGCACAATAGGCAAAGCGATCACCCATCTGAACACTTCCAAGATCCAGGAAGTTTCATAAAATCTTCAATTGAAAAATAAGGCAATCTTCAATTCTATACCTTATTCCATGTACCGTCTATTTATTTGTTATAGCAATATTATTATTTCAATTTCCTGCCATATGTAATTAAAGCATACATATTTCGTACATATATAATTAATCATGTAACGAATATAACAGATTATGAGGTATCTCAAACTCTAATATAAACAAAGATATTAATTAAATATTAATTCATAAAAATTAGCTGGCACAACGTAAAGTTCCTATCCCTAAACTGCAAAATATAATTGCGGAATACATTACGTAATTCTGTTTTAAATTTGGTGAATATCGATGGAACCGCTGACCTCTATAAATCATAAGTGCAATGAAAACACAGAGGTCCATTACTTAATTGGTAAAATTGTGCTTCATTAATGACTGAAAATAAGTGCGGCTGCCTACATGTTCACGGTGGTCGCGGGTTCAAATCCCAGGGCACACCTCTGACTTTTCGGAGTTATGTGTGTATTGATAGTCAATCACCACGCACTTTAACGGTGAAGGAAAACATCGTGAGGAAACCTGCATACCGTAGCGATTTTAAAGAATTTCTACGGTATGTAAGTCCGCCAACCCGCACTAGGCCAGCGTGGTGGACTATATGGCCTAACCACTCTCAATCGATTCTCTCGATTGTGGAGTAGGCCCGTGCCCTGCAGTGGGACGTATATGGGCTGATATAGATAGATAGATAGATATAGAATGACTGAAATGTTTATGAAAATTCTCAATGTATTTTTCCGCTTAAAAAGCATTTAAGTCATGTTGTCTAAGGATCTTTGGTGTCATGATATTAATCATGAACTGCTATTTGTGGATTTCGATTCCCATTTTCGAGACTCGTTTTCTGTGAGTTACAAGATTTTAATATATGTAATTTACTCGGGTTATCGTTCCATTGTTCAACTATGTCATCCCAACAGTTCCAGGGTCCGCTTTCACCTTCTCTCTTTTGTTTCGTTTCCAATTAATTGGCAGATCAAAATAAATTATACTTAAATTCTAATAATCTTAGTTTAGATTTCATTTTCTCTTGGCACAGACTACAAGATACCTTAAGGAGATACAAGAGGCTACAAGATACCTAAGGTAATTCGAATTCATAATGGCATGTTTAAAAAATAGTGCTCGTATATCGGGCCTCAGTAACAAGGAGTATGAAGTTACTACTAATAAAAGTACATATAAAAGTTAAAGTTTCCAAATTTAAGTTTAAATACTGTGTTATAACTCCATTTATTACATACAAGTACAATTATTAACTATTCCAATATATCAAAGTTCTGAAAGGGCGTTTGACTGGGCTTGTCTGTAGCTGCCCAATAACCTCCATTCTCCGAAACGCGAAAGGTCTCTACATATCCGACATTAACGATCACTGCTATGGACATTAATTGTTTTAAATTAAAAGCCATTTAGTAACAATATTCGGGCCAGAATTTTTTACATCAATTTAATACAGAAATGTTTAAAAGTGTTCTTGTTTTGTGGCATTATTTTTTGTTACGAAATATAAGTCAGTGTAAAGCTTTTATATTACCCAAGGCTAATGTGCCTTTCCTCGAATAATGTGAATTTAAACCTTAATACAGTGCTCCTAATGAACTTTACTATTATACACTACTGGCTAGTCTAAAATCACGATTTTCAAATCACTCTAAAGGTCACTCTTGCAGGTCACAAAATAAACCGTAATTTTAGCCATGAAGTGTGGTCGCTACTCACTTTTAATTCAAACCTACGTCATTGTATCGCAATGACGCCATTAAAATACTATCTATCTACTACTCTAGTGCTTAGCATTCTACCGTTAATGTTCATTACTCATATTTCTTGTTACTTTAAACATTTTCTCAGTATAAGAAATAGCCTTTCAGAATCTATTACAAAATAAAAACAAGTTGCAAAGCACGCTATTTCTGTTCAATTTCTTTCACCCGATGGTAAGTGATTTCCGCTACCCTTTGGATACAGCACTGGGTCACAGGTCCAGCGCGAGTTCTCAAAATAGAAGGATTTCTAGGGCACTGAGTTTCGACAAAATCTCTCTATACATATATTTTTATTCAGCCAAATTGTAATCAAGGTGGAGATCCTAGGGGGAAGCCTACGTTCAGCAATGAACTTCCTATGGCTGAATATATAATAGAGAGAAGAGAAATTGTAATCGGCCATAAGAGCTTAATGTCGTCAAGGAAGATAGGAGAGCTAATCATCTCACAATGATGGATGCCGATGGTCGGGCGATACGGCGAACATGTAACAGGCAAGCAGACGTTGGCACCGGTCGGAATAAAGAAGCAGAAAAAAAGGCGAACAAATAATATAAAAATAATAGTACCTTCCGATACCATCCACATAAGCTCTGCATGCCCCAAAAATAATTTATCTTTAATATTAATATATTTACAGATATTAAACCACAGAGCACAATAACAGCGTCGGTTTCACAGCTGACTTCAGTAATTTCTCAAGTAGCGTTTTATTGCAACTTTTGTCTTTTATTACTTTCATATTTCCCTCAACATTTATTCTTTCCTCGACATCTCCCGGGAACAAGTCAGATAAAGTTCCTTGTACATTTATGGTTGGTTTTATTTCTACAAATAAATGTAAAGGAAACTAAAACAAATACCCTTCACTGGTTGATACTTACCCGACATTTTCCATTCACAACTTTAAACACTTTTCAGCTATTCATTTCACTTCACTTTTTCAATACAATTTATTAAAATCTTTCAAATTGTAGCATGATTTAAATCCGCCCAAAAACATGTTTTTAGTAAAACAACGACAGTGCATATGAAGGCAAATAAAACACTCGGCATTTTACTTTAAATATTTTATAATACTCGTAATATCGCATCTGTATGTGGTAATTGGCATCACGATTCGCGGAACAAAAACATAACTGTTAAATGTGTCATTGTAAATTTTGTCATAAGCGACAAAAAACAGGATCCTTTACTCTAAAAAAAGCAAATAATTCGTCCAATTGTAACATTTCACTGAAAAATGTAAACAAGCAGGCTTAAATAAATATCAGCAATCAGGAAGATAATTAAGCCAGTCGAAAGCTTTAAGTTGTTGGATATAATCTTATTTAATCCTGATTTAATTTCGCAGGCCCAAGAAAAAATATAGTAAAGGAAGTCTCGAGATTGTGCAGCCAAGCTTAGTGCTCCCGGCTACTCCAACAAACTTCCCTATTTAATTACAATGGGAAATGGAAGTCTAAATGGACCTGGTAAGGAATAAAATCCAATATCAATCTAAAGTGGAGATGGAAAAAACGTCGAAAGTGGGCCAATCCATAAACTAATTTATTTCATCCGTAAATGGCATAAACGGAATATCAAATGCAGGCGCTCTTCAAGCGGGCACAACGTTGCAAAATATGAAAATAATTTGTTTTCCAACGTTAAATCGTGCGATTCATACCGTGTGTCTGAATATTTTAGAATACTTTCTTGGCTGTAAACAAGATGTATTCTTGGAACGTTCACATTTATGCATAAGTAACAAGAGACAACGTTTATTGTTGTAGGGTACTTTATAATATGTTTGAATAAGATCTTAATATTTAAACGTGTTTCAATTTAGAAAAACGAATGAAAAGCAGAATGAATATTCCTCTTTAATTGACAACATAACAAGAGAGGCCAAAAATATTTTATACTGCAGGTTCAAAAATAAGCGAAAAAACTATTTTATGAGATTAAAAAGTATCAGAATGTTATAAAGATACTTGACCGGTGAAAGTTTCGATTTAAGCTAAAAATGAAGTATGCATTTTTACTGTGAACTTAGCGAAAACATTTTAACTGAAACTAGTTTTATCCGTGCTAAGTGAACCGTTGGAGAAAAGTTTAATCTTAGAGCACCGTAGTTATCCGGGCCAAGTTACCCTTAGTTTACCGACGAGTCAAATTATAGGTTTTTCTTAAATCGCTACAAGGCGAAACATGAACAAATGCAAGTTCACGCTCGAAAATAGACTGCAACAAAAATGGAATTGAATCACGTTTACGTTTATTCAAATGTTCGAATGAATCAGTCTTTGTCACATCCGTTCTGTTGGCGTAACAATCTGAAGGCAGGATATACCGGAGGAAGGAAAAATCACGGGTGACTGGATCTGCAGTTCACTTTGTATGCATTGTGCATCTCTTTCGATGCATTGGAGTGCGGATCACGGCGGCCGAGCGCACATACTCGGCACCAATACGACAAACATTCGCCAATTGGCAACTCTCGACTCCTGATTTTGTTTTACCCCTTTCGTATTGAATCTAGAACTGAAATAAAGGCAAAAACACCAACGTACATTGGAACCACGTTCGTTACTTCAGCATCTGAGCATTTCTCGATACTACGGCTAATTGCTAGTTTACTTTTATTTTGTATCAGGCTAATTGGTATCTCATTAGTAGATACTTTCCTATTTATACAATAAACACTTTTAATTGATTCTGTAATTATTATAAGAGTCTAGAAAGCTTCAATTTCTTCTTCTATTACAGGCTATATTCGATGCAATTTTAATAAGGGCGTTCACTTTAACTTTTGAATTTTAATTAAAATCGATTCATTAAGTAAGCACTAATATTTTAAAGAATTTATTTCGCTCGTTAAATCTTACTGTCTTTATGGAAATAGGAAAGAAACGGACATCGAAACAAGAAACTGAGGTTTCGAAATCTGCACCAAAATCAATGTATGGTCTGAAAAATGTATGTTTGAAGTGTAGTCTTTTTGCAGCCAAAACTTTCGTCGTATTTCCTTATATCTATAATTCACTTCTTGGAGTGATTTCTTAAATACGTTAGGACTAATGAAGACCTTTATCCGCACTAATTATGCATCAAAAGTTTAACTAAACGCCTTCATCTTTGTAACAACAATTGGGACTTGCAAAAATCTTGTATTTAATAACCATTTTTTTAGGTACTCCATTACCTTAGCATCATGCTAAATAGGTTAAAGGCCAAGGGTCAAGAAAACAATTTAATTTGATTTTCTTTAAAATCAGATGTTAATTATTGTGAACACAAAGGCCGAACTGGTGTCATATAGCCGATAAAAAAGGCGTTAGTTTAAAAGCAATATCCTGGTAAAAAATACGTGCACAGTATGTTACAGGACGATATTTCAGTCTCGTGTATCAGGGTCCGTGTGAAGTCCGACACCAAGTCCCGAGGGAATGCAACGAACGTTCCTCCCCGAGAATAATAATCGAATGGCTTTTACCACCTTTTGTTGTGGTCGTAGTATATTGTTAATATACTAACAATATACTTAAAAGTAACAAATCAATATATTACTAGGTTATGGAATTATCGATGAAGGAATGTAAATGGTAAATTGAAGTTGGCAGTTTTGCTAAAATATGTCATTTTATTGTTTCTTTTTTTTTATCATCAGTGGAAGATTGTATGGGACTGTCACAAGTTACAGGATAATGAGGATTTAATGTTACAATTTAGTTGCCTACCTTCATATTCATCTAGATCCAGCACAAGGTCATGGCTTTCATCCCGGCCAATTTGTACGAAGAGTTCTTTTTTCAAAAAAAAAATTAGTACACTAGGTATTTCTTAAACATAAAATAATTACATAATACGAGACTGAAACCCTTGACCTCCTTGAAAACCCAAACGCATTCAACAAATAGAAACAATTCATGACCACTCCTTAAACGATAAATCTAAATAAGTTTTGAGATATTATGCCTTATGGAGTAAAGAATATTATTCATTTTAAACAAAACATAATTGTATGTTCGTGTCAAAACAAGGTAACAATCTACTAGATCCGTCTGTCTTGCATTCAAATTAAATGTTAGATTTCTATCTAGTTTCACTGAACGCGAATTCTTACTTAACATATTTTGGCAGAACAAAGAACAAGATTTTGTTACTAAGACACGACCAAGTAAAATTATCTTTATAAGACCGCACTACATACATACATCAACTCACGCCTTAGTTCCCAGAAGGAATTGGCAGAGGTGCGCACTTTAGAACGCACTAATATAATATTATTACCAATCAATTCCAATTGATCATTATGCACTCTGCTATTCGTGGAGGGACGAATAAAATGACATGATGATTAATGGAAATAAATTTAGTACATTTATCCAACTCACCAGAAGCTCCCGAGGCGGGATAACAGGTGCCGACGAGAATAGTGTCCTGCCTATTGAAGCATCAAACATTGTTATTCACGAATCTACCGAATTTAGGCAACGAAACATGTGCCATGACCGGAATACAAACAAAACTGTAAATAGGCAACCCAGCTCGGAAATAAATGGTAAAAGAACTACCCTCTGCTGGATTATATTTGCTACAGAAATATGCATGACCGAAAATTAACGACATTGAAACACAAATGCAGATCTGTAACGCTTTAACGGAAAATATAAATGGCATCACTTACAGCAATGATATATTCATCCTAATTATTAAATAATAACTAAAGTGGGTACACAGTATTATACCTAGGTAATGAGAGCGAAAAAATAAGTGCTGACTCAGAATATCTTAAATCTTCTTATTCTTCTACATTACTTTTCGAACATTTTGCAAAATTACTTGGCTTTAAATTTTACGAGGAAATGCCTGTCTCATGTCTGTCCTTGCAGGAAAAGCCTTCTAAGTGTTTTCTAATAAACTTCACGCAGTAAGTAAATTTTGTATAAAATCATAGCAATACAGCTTTCACCACAACTAAAGTAGAATACTCGCAACATGCTTACATAACACCTCCTACAACAAACGCGGCAAAAAATGACATTGAAAAACGCATTACAACAATTGACACCCATTCCTGTTCTCAACACACCAAACCTACAATTCTCAATTCCAGAAAACCTATCTAAAATAACATTTCCAAGTACCTACGCGTAAGACACAAACTAGAAACAAAATGTTTCAACGTCCCAAAAGTTGTTCGTCCCCACTCCGTAACAATTTAATACAAAAGTTTGAACCAATGTTATTATCATTGTTTTGAATACGTTATTTCTGAGTGCACGTATTGGAGTGAGCATTGAGCGGGGTTTGGTATCGTTTAGCAGCCGTTAAGTGCGAGTCAAGTTTAGTGGCAGTAAACGCGTGGCCCATAAAAGGGAGCGTTCCTTGAGGGCATAACTGTCTAACTTCATTACAAACGGACCACGCCACCGAGCCGCGAGATATATTTTCCCCTCGTTTAAATTGTTCGGAAGATATGTGGAAGCTATTCGTCTTGTTACACATTGCTCCGCCAACTCTGAAAAGATAATAGTGTTATAATTTCTGTGAGTACATCGTGGAAAAATACTAAAGCAGAGAATCATGCTTATGAAATGCTATTGAAGAAGTATATGACTAGCAGTGGGCTACATTAGGCTAATCATGATGATGACTTTACTAAATCAAAAAAATCACATGTCAGATAGTATGAACTCTTAACCGTGAGTTTTTGGTTTTGATCCAAAATCTGGTAATGTAGACGAAATTAGAAATTAACACGATAGATCTAAATCTATTTTTTCAGGAATAGAATATCAATAGAGCCACTCACAACAACGTGCGATGTAAAGATTTCTTGCAACGACTCCATGTAGGTGTTCAATAATGGCAATCTTTATGGGTAGCAAATGTAATATGTAGGATCCTTGTTTCTCGTCAGTCTTTAATATTTACCACTACGATATCTAACAAAAATTTATGCCAGAATACAACAACTCGTTTTTTTATAATTCTCTTCAAATTAACTTAAACAACAAAAGTTTCTAAAAAACATCACAATCCATCGCCGTCGATAAACGCAACGGCCATTTTATGATAATCAGTAAGCAAATGCGCCATAAACGGCAGCTAAAATATCAGCATTCGTACAGATTGTCGCTTAAAAGTTAACACATAACGACGGTCAGCGGGTCGTTTTTATTGCAGGGCCTGTACAGAGGCCGTCACGGGCCACACATAAATCCGGCCCGCACGTGCCTTACCGCAGGAAAAATTAACTCCGAGATGTGACGTTTTTATGACGAGGCAATAATGCCGTTTAGTGATCATTTCTTTTGAACGTGCTGACACTTAGAGACTGACGCTGACACACTTAGCTCGGCACTTTCTTACGCAAATCTTGTACGTAAACAATGTTTTGGCTTAAAAGGATAAGTGGGTATGACGGTTTGCTCTCGTCGGTGTTGATTTTTATTTAGATAAAAGAGGTCGTATAAAACCAGTGTGGATGGAAGAAGAAAGACTAGGTCAATAAAAGTTATCTATACGCGCGTACTAGACTGTATTAATGCCCAATATTTGGGCCCTTAGATACCGAGACCATCTCACTTTTAATGTAGTGCGTCTATTATTATCCAGCTCTATTATAAACACGGTGTTTTTTTTTTGCGTCAAATAGCGAAATGAGCAAGCCATTTGCCTGATGGTAAGCGATATGTCCGCTCATGGACAATAGCAAACCCAAACTACACCATGAATAACAAAGCATTTCTTGACATTCCACTGCGCTCGCCAACCTGAGACATACAGATTATAGTCTCAATATGGCCAGTAGTTACTCTGGCTACAATGCCCCTCAAACCGGAACACAACAGTGCATTTACACTGCTGTTGGGCGGGAGAAGTTGACATTACGGTGTTACCTACCAAGGCGACCTCTCACATATGAGAGACCTACCACCAGTTATTAAACACAGTGTGATTTCTTTATTTAGAATATTTTATTACGTGCAAACAAAGCACAAAGCTTGAACATCAGTTGTTACTTCATGAATCTTAAGTATTATTAACTACACATGACTCTTCAGTCCCATGACATTTAGATACGAAACAACCCTTTCGGTACAAAAATGGAACCTGCGGCTTTTCTTTATACACCTTTGTCTTAACTAGCTACGCCACAGAAACTGTCATACTTATGTTCTAGCAGCTATAAATACATTTCCTACATCTTAAAAATGATGAAAAACCCCTCTGCTACATTAGTTATGAAATTATCCGGCAACTTTGTCACTAACACGACTTTCAAGACACATATATGAAATCGCCTCTGGAAACTTTAAATACAAAACAAAGAACTACAAAAATACTATGAATAGCCACATGGTACAGAAACAAAACACAACCAATACATTTCCATTTTAAATTCTCGTGTGGTAATAAAAAATAAAATAAGACGTTTATTTACGGCGACTTATACAATAGGTTTTATTGTAAGCATCATGAGTAGCCTGCAGGTACGGCTGTGGTCACGCTCTCATGTATCCGAAAACTCGTAATTCCTGATAACAGGGAAATTAGCACCCCCGCCCGACTTACACCACAATTGTTTCGGACCTCATCATGTTATTGCTTCCTTATTTTATCGTACTGAGAAGATAATTGGGGTAATAGTAAGATATTATTGCAAATACAATACATAATTTCGATTCTTTCTTATATCTTTTTTTTCGGAAATTTGCGACCGAGTGACATTATAGGTGATTTCGAAAATACAAGGGTTGTTTTAATTTTTAGAAGGCTGATATGTAGAAAAATAGAAGAAGTATTCGATATAAAAACAATACAACGAGAAAAATCCCAAACTTTTATTCCAATAAAATAGGTACAAACAAAACGTATTAAAGTTCGCAAAATGGCGGAATAAAATGAATTTAGTTGTAGTGCAAATGAGTATAAAGCTGCTTCTCAAAGATTAATTTAAAAATGGCTGTGTGCGGCGCTCGCGTAATGCAGTCGGTGTACGTAAACATCGGTTCAAATAAAGTGCAATGCTTGTTTACTTTAAGAGATTATTTCCTTGAACAAACACTATCGCATTACACCCCGCTGTGTGTATAGTTCGAAAACCCTGCGGAATTACCCCGACTTGTTCCGTTTACATTTACTTTCTTATGGCCTGGACACACGGTAATGCCAAATGTCAAACTTGGAGAAGTGCAACAAAGGCGCATAAAAAATATACTTATTATTGTTTTTATTAGCACATATACAAGTATGTGGCTAAAAATTTAGTGTTTATTGCTGTTAATAAACAACTTCACCACCAGCAAATCATCGCTTCATTTATGGCTTTTGGATTTCATTTTAAAGAGAGAAAAGGGGAAGAAATGAGACTCGCGCCCTCATTGTTCGTCTCCTTCGTGTTTCTTTTTTTATGAATTAGCATTGGCTTTAAGCCTGATGTGATATTTGTCCATAGGACCAGAGCAGATACATTGAACAGTATCGTTGACAATACACAGCTAAGGTTTGCGTCGACTTGTTTGTCACGTTTGTCGCTTGGGAACGGCCTCACTGGCTACCAATACTATGTGTTGGAAACAAACCATATCACCAAACTCAAAGGCAATTAATTACTTGAACTGTGTTTTATAAGTACAACTAGAGTATGTATATTATATAACTATAGTGTTTTCTAAGTGGTGATAGCTACAAAAGCCTGACCGCTTTTAATTATATAAAAAGTCCATGCCTAGTAATAGGCTGACAGAATCAAAACAAATTCAAACGTTTAATTAATACCTATCTAAAATAAACTAATCAATTAAATTAAATCGATTTTATCTTCAACATCAAAATAGATAAAATCAGCTTTCCAAATCAGAATCCAGATATCACCGGTACATGGATATCGCTACATCAGGATATCGATAAATCGCTGATCTAGGCCTACTAATGAGCAAAACCCATTAGCATGTTCGCTAATCGAGTAAATCGTGTGTGTTATCATTTAGAGTGTGAGCAAGCGCGGTTGGTTTCCCACACTATTTTGTTTGTTCCAGAGGGCGCCACCACGAGAGCGTCTCACTGCACCTGCTGTTTACTACTTTAATTGCTTTAGCCATTAATCCCCGTCGTTTGGGGCCAGACTCAGGCTTGCGACATTGCTAATATTGGATGCGCGAAACGACACGCGTGGGCCCTATAAATTCTATGTAATCCGCTCCTGGCAGTATACAACTCAACGTGCCAGTGTTGTTTCCGAAAATGTTGCGTTTATTTTTATATGCATGCGTGGAAATTACTTTTTAAATAAATTAGTAATCAATATTTGACTATATTTATTCGTATTTTTTTGTTTGTTGTACAGCTCCTGCAGATTGTCTCATCGACATTTCTTCTAATAAAAGAGCTTTAAGCTTTTCTTGGTATTTAAACCGAATCGGATGATAATTATAATTTTGCTCTTTGCCTATATAGTATTACACCTTGTTGTTTGTGAATTTGCATTATAATATAATTTATAAGATCTATTCTTATATACAATCGCATTTATATGGAAGTTAATACTAATTTCTACAAACATTGTACTCATTACTAAATAGATTTCTAATGAATGTCAGCTTGTAAAACGTTTGCACGTCGAACGTGCAAATGTCGTCTGTCATCAGAAATTGTGAAATATTCCTGAGTCAAATTAGTGTTGACTTAAACGCCAACTAGTTTGCGACCCTTTGGGTTTTCATAAGCAATGTCGATACCGTAATTAAGGACCATAAACTCTATTGAAATAGTAAGGTACAGGCGGCTATTAACGATCCATTGAAACAATTAGCTATACAAAATCGGTTTATTTAACTTTAATAAACGTTTAGAAACTAATAAACAACGAGACACAATGCAGTTAATTAAAAATTAAATACAATAATAAAATTCGAGTTTCTTTCGTGGGTTACAGCATTAAAAATGTAAATAAAAAAAAATTACCTAATAATAATAAATTCATTGGGGTCCTCCAACAGTGTCGCTTAATAAAAAAACCAGACTGCCTATTAAATTCTCTATTCTATCAATCAATAAAGATAAATAGATGGGGCCGCCTTAGTCCGCCCTAGTGCAGGGTCAGCTGTCTCTTTCACAGGATGTTTTTGCACCTCGAACATAGGCCGGCGGGGCCCCTCGCCCCCGCGTCGCTAAATTGTTTTCTTGTGGCATTTGGGTATTACTCCATTTGCGCTAACGACCAACGCGCTCGAATCTAGACGCGTGTAGCAAGTGTGAACTAATAGCTTAGTTTGGTTTAATGATTCGGAGATTTGTTTAAGTAGATTCATTTATTTAACAATTATTGACAGCCTCCGTGGCGCAGTTGGTTAGACGCCGGCTGTGAAACGAGAGGCCGTGGGTTCGATCCCCGCACCGCAACAAATGTTTGTGTGATCCACAGGTATTTGTTTCGGGTCTGGGTGTTTGTGAGACCGAAAAGTCTCACGTAGTTTCTGATACCCACGACACAAGACTCGATCTTAGTGTGGGGTCAGGACTATATATGTGACTGTTGGGTGTGTATTTATTTATTTATTTATAAATTTCGAATATATTTGCTTTTAATTAGTTGAGTTGCAAAGTCCTTTTATATAAAATACAAACTGTGACTTTGCTCAACTTCTATGACATAGTAGGCGTACTCTGTCATTGTTCAACAGTAATGATTTTAATAGTGGTCGCTTCGATTAAACCAAGCCATGAATTTTGTTATACAAAATTACTACGGTATAGGTATCACTTTGAAGGTATGTGGTAACAATAACCCTCAAATACATTATCGTCATGATATAAAGACCGCATACAATACAAAATAGAATTAAACATTTTTATTATAACTTGAAATAATTTTTAATTTAATATGTAATTAATATTTGTTTAATAATAAAAGATAGTATATTAATCCAGCCTGTTCACGTCACACTCTATCTCTATTCAGACACAGGAAGTCGACTGGTATAGGCCTTCACCAAGAAAGTACAGTAGGTAATAAATAAAAACATATAATAAAATGTAATTTTCCTTTATAGTTCCTCGAAAATGCATTGTTTACGTTTAAGGTTTTTCGGTAAACGCCAGCATCCATCATAATCAATCGTCCTGTTTTCCCTATTCCTCTTTATGTTTCCGTTGCTCTGAAATGATAAACACGTTTCATTTTGATTAACCTATTTTATTTTATCGTTATTTTAACGTCCTATAATCGAAGACGTTTATTTATTAAAGCCTTTTTAAGGTATTTTTTTTTTATTATTTTTCCTTCTTCCATACTTTTGATTCGGGGTTTCATTTTTCAATATGTATTTATACCTACGTAATGGTTTGTGTAAATGTATGTGGATATTTTGTAATATATAAATTGCATGCGTGACAAGCATTTTTCGTCTCAACCAGTCAGTCATGTTCCTAAGAAACCACAAATTACTATAACCTTTGATCTCAGTTTCATATTAAAAATTAGGGGGTAAGGGGCGAAACCATCACCTCAAACGCTCCAGCCAACCTCACCTGCACGGAAGTGGTAATTGTTAAATTACCATGGTGCCCCCTGCTGACTAACAAACGAGGCTCTGGCGACCGATCATGGCGGTATAACCACACACCTGGCGATTGACCAGAAGAGGCAAAGTCGGCCTTGGCGTCCAAATGACCCTAAAAAGTACACCCACCAACCCGCATTGGACAAGCGTGGTGGGCATATTTGTCTAGACCTCTTCCGCATCTACCATGACTATACAACCAAAACCAACGCCCCAAGTGCCCGGGAGCGCCAGTAGGTGTATTGTTGATGACAGTAGACTTACGCACCCTGGAGCTAGGGGTGGTAAGAATCTCCGGGCGGGAACATACTGTCAAATGACCAAGGCTATTAAAACGGACGCTGATAAATTAAATATTTTAACTTACAACGTTAAAACATTGCGAACGGAGGAACGTTTGGTTGAACTGGAGAATGCTCTCAAATTTATTAAATGGGATATAATTGGCCTCGCTGAAGTTCGACGAGACGGGGAAAATATATTCGAGAGAAGAGAAGACATATTCTACCATATTGGAAACGGCAGTCAATATGGAGTTGGATTTTTAGTTGCCAAAAAGTGGAAATATCATATCATGGAATTTATAGGATTTTCAGAGAGAATAGCATTGCTTAAATTTAAGATTTCAGAAAATAAGACACTTACAATCATTCAAGTTTACGCACCAACTTCCACTCATTCCGATGTGGAAATCGAAGAATTTTACGACCTCCTTAATAAAACCAGTAATGATCACAGGGGAACATGGACCCTAATTATTGGGGACTTCAATGCTAAGCTTGGACCAAGAACTGCATTCGATAGCCCCAGTATCATGGGACCGTACGGCCTAGGCGTCAGGAACGAACGTGGATCCCGCCTTCTAGAGTTTGCCTTTGGTCAAAATATGTCTTTAAGTAATAGTTATTTTGAAAAAAAACTACACCGCCGATGGACTTGGTTATCCTGCGACGGTATTACTAGAAATGAAATTGATTACTGCATTTCTTCCAACAAGCAAATAGTCAAAAATATTGAAACTCTCAACAGCTTAAAATTTTGTTCTGACCATCGTCCCCTACGTATAGTAATTAGTCTTGACATAAAACTCCAAAGAATCAAAATGATCAGAAATACTATAAGAAAACTTGATAAAATGACACTTATCGCAAATAGTGAAAAATTTAATATAGAATTGAGTAATAGTTTTAGCATATTAAATAATTCAAACAGTAAAAATATACAAATTCAGTATGATAATATTCGATCCTGCATTAGAAAAGCTAGTAAAAATGTCCAGTCATTAAAACCTAAAGTTCAAAAACTTTCCAAAGCTTCCCTTGATCTCATAGAAGAAAGACAGAAGATGATATTCCGTACACCCGAATACAGAGAATTAGACAGAAAAGTAAAAAGAAATATTAGGCGTGATTTACGAATGTACAATATGAGACTAGTTCAATCCGCATTGGACAAAAACACCTCTCTAAAAACTGCTATGCAAGGAAGAAACACCGGAAAATGTTCAATAACCTGCCTTAAAGACTCTCAAGGTGTAAAGCAAAATGACAACGACAAAGTCCTTAACATATGTACAGAGTTTTACAAAAATCTTTACTCAGATAATTCACCATCCCAAAATCTCAGCACTGAATACAATTATTGCCCCGATGAAATATCTCATATCTCAGAACTTGAAGTCCATCGAGCAATAGCATGCCTGAAATTTAATAAAAGCCCCGGAAACGACGGCGTCACCTCGGAAGCACTTAAAATAGGTGCCCATGTTTTAGTGCCCCACATAACACAATTATTTAATAACATCCTACAAACTGGCCAATTTCCCCAAGAATTTTGTCATTCAAATATTATCCTTCTATACAAAAAGGGCGATAAATCGGATGTTTGCAACTACCGTCCCATCAGCCTTGTCTCACACATTTACAAAACGTTTATCAAAATAATAGAAACAAGACTTATTAGACAGTTAGATCTCCATCAACCACCAGAACAGGCAGGCTTTCGGCGTGGCTTCTCTACCACCGACCATATGCACTCTCTCAATCAGATATTAGAAAAACATATAGAATTTAAAATCCCACTTTACCTAGCATTTGTGGATTACTCAAAAGCATTTGACAGTCTGAGACACACAGAAATATTTCAGTCATTAGAAAACCAAGGCATTGAAGCCACTTACATTCACTTACTGAAAAACATCTACAACAATAGTACGGCTTCCATTCTTGTTCACAAAAACGGTCCATCTTTCCCAATACAGAGGGGAGTCAAGCAAGGCGATCCTTTGTCTCCCAAACTTTTTACAGCTACCCTAGAGACAGTATTCCAAAAACTTACTGCTGAATGGAGGGATCTGGGCGTTGAAATCGGTGAAAAAAGATTAACCAATCTTCGATTCGCCGATGACATTGCCCTTTTCTCTTCGACAGCAGAAGGTTTACAGACAATGCTTCAAAGCTTAAGTCGAACAAGTGCTGAGGTGGGCCTCAAAATGAACATGACTAAAACAAAAGTAATGACCAATAGCACGGCGAAGAAAGTGGAAGTAGAAGGTGTGGAGATTGCATATGTCCATGAGTATATTTACTTGGGCCAATTAGTCTCTTTCCAGGCGAGACAAGACAAAGAAATCGCTCGACGCACTGAAAACGCCTGGAAAAGCTATTGGTCTCTGAAAGATCTTATGAAAGGACCGTTGCCGCTCTCCCTAAAACGCAAACTCATGGACATGTGCATTCTTCCCATTCTCACATACGGTGCCCAAACATGGTCACTTACTAATATTCAAAAATCCAGCCTTGGCGTTTGTCAACGAGCAATGGAGCGCAGCATTTTGGGTGTCAATCTATTAGACCGCATTAGTAATACCGAAATACGCTTCAGAACCAAATTAACTGACGTTGGCCAAAAAGCCGCCAAGCTCAAGTGGGACTGGGCTGGACATGTGTGTCGCATGCCGGATAGAATGTGGGCGAAGATCACCACACAATGGGTCCCGAAGGGGCGTCGACCACGTGGAAGGCCTAGACGCAGGTGGCGAGACGAGTTGGACGCCTATTGGAAGGATTGGTCTTATAAAGCCCTCGACAGGGATATATGGAAAGCGGAAAGAGAGGCCTTTGCCCTGCAGTGGGACGTTACAGGCTCGTAATAATAGAATCTGGATTCTAGGTCTTCAATACAATATGCGAAATCGCTCTATTAAATCGGCTATCAGTTATCAAAGCAAAACAAAATCTAGAACCCAAACCAAAGATACATACATGAAAACATCCGACCGTGTCAGAACAAGCGTGTACCGTGTACGAATAAAATGAAATAACATAATTCTTTTGACAAACCCACAGCAAATATAGCCCAATTATATTTTTAAAGCCACTTATTAATTCTCGTCATATCCGAGCACACGTTGCATCAAGAGGTCGTACAATTAAACTTTTTGCATTACGCCGTACCCCCCGCCCCGCCCCGCGCCGCGCCGTGTGCAGCCGCGTCGCAAATTATGAGACAATCGTGACTGCCGCACCGCTTTACTAGCTTCCTATCTCCTACTGACTTACCCCAACTTTTAATTACACTCAACTGCAATTAAATTTGTCATAAGGGCTTTGGAACTCGCGCAAGAATTCGGAACGTCGTCAAAATCACTGTTTGTATAGGTGTTTCAGGTAATATTCTAGGAGCATTTTTATGTACTTATTAATATATAGTTCATTTATATGAAACTGAGACAATTACAATTTACCTATATTTCAGGCCTTATCAATAGAATTATTTCTGTTGAAGCAAAATGTTAGCTGCATCCAAAAGATCGCTGTGGATACGCTAAACCTATATTCAGTAGTTCAGTAGCGGACTTTCTGGTACTGAAATCGTTATAAGCATAGGCTAAAACCTTTAAAAATAATTGTTAAAACTGTAATAAGAATTCGACTCGCATTATTATCTCAATTGTTTTTTTTAAATTACAAATCAACTTGCATATTTCCCATAAATAAACTAAACTGCAAAACACTACTTACCAATATCACACACGGCTATTGTAGATAATTGAACCGTTAAAGTACTCCATCCAGAAAATAACATGTCTGTTTTCGTGACAGATTTCCAACCCTCCGATCTGAGCCTTAAGTTGTGTAAGTGGCGTAAGGTGACCTACAACAGAATCTTACACGGGTACATGGCTCCGAGATTTACTACAAATACTGTCTCAAATACTAAATTGTTTTAGTAATTCGTACGTGAAATTTTTCGTGTAATGCTTTACTAGAGTGAGTCCTAGCCTAGTTCTTAGCAGATCAGACTGGCCAAATGAGATGTCGTGGATTCAAGCCCAAGCCACACCTCAAATGAAATTACGTGTGTATTTTAAGGAACCTGACGTAAGTAAGTCTCTATGTAAGTATTTTAAAGTCATGTGAAATCAAAGAACCCACCCGAGGCTAGCATGTTGAACAAGGTCTTAACCCTATTCAATCGTCGAGAAGGTCCTTTCTCTATGGAGGGAAGTAGAAGAGGTAATATACTATTATTTTATAAATAGTACAAAGTAAGTTTACACCTCAATATTTCATAAAAAAGATGTTCATAATACCAGATTGTTCTAGGTTTTTTTAAATATAAATGTCAATTTGTACTGTTTGGAGGCACTGAGGGATCTCCAGTGTTGGAGTTAAAAGAGGATTTATGAAAAAAGTCAGAGTACAAAGGGGACATCTGGCCATCGGCGTTTATTTGGCGAACATTTAACAGTCGAGACGTTCAAAATTTTTCATAAGTGTCTAGCTAATTAGTGTTGGCACAAATCTTCAAACTGAAAACTTTTAATGACGCCGAATGAAAGTTTACACGCTCCTTAAGTTCTAGTACCCGACGCGCACGAATTTTCTTGGCCTCATTAAGAAGTTGACGTTAAATTTTAAGCGAAGTTGTTGCCATTATTGATAACGATATGTAGCATTATGTTCGTTAAAAATTACATCTGCTGCCATTACGGGATAATAACATGTTCGTCTTCAAATGTTCTCGGTAAATTGGTTACATTATGTGTATTTGCCTCAAAACGTGGATGTCGCGCTGAATTCATGTTGGGGACATCTATTCCAATACTGTTTTCATTCCGCAAACAAATTTTTCATCCAAAGGACGGCACAAAAACAAACTTACATTGGTTGAACTTATCAAAACTTTTCATCATATTAACGCAGTGAGTTAGTTAGTAACTTTTAAGTCGTGAGCAACTCCCGCTTGAACTCTTAATGATCTGAATGCATTTTACGCTGAGATTAATCGCAATATGAAAATAATTCACGTATCAGTACCAAACCGCAATCGGTTACAAAATGTGCAAATAACTGGATTTTACATGAAACACATCCAGCGGCCTTAATTTATCAATCCATTAAGCTTAATTGAATCACAACGCTAATTACAAAAATTGATTATAGAATAATTGTATCCACCCGTTACAGAGCGGGTGAAAAAACACGGCATTCTGAACACGGATGGAAAAAACAAATTGATTCCGATACAATTCAACTGACAATTCTATTTAAAATCCACTTTCTGCTTTCTGTAGGTTAGCAGAATAAAATACGCAACTGCGACTCTCAAGATTGTATTGATGTAATTAAAACTTCGGGACATCTGTAACTGGAGCATATTGCAGTGAGTAATAAGAAACTAGGAACTTACAGTAATACAGCAAGTCTCTTGAATAAGAATATGAAAAAGTTTAAACATTTTAAATTTCTATTTCAGGAACGCTTCTTGGCAGACATAGTGGAAAAATCTGTCTTTTCAAAAAGAAAAAAGGCAACTTTAGCCCAGTGTGGAAGAAATTAACTGTATTCAGTTAAAATTAGTAGTGTAGTCAGTGATTGATAGTGGGCAATGGGCATAGTATAAAAAAATTAAATGACACTTACCTTAAACTATTGTATGCCTCGATGACCCTTTTTAAAGAAAATAATAAAAGTAAGTTGATTTGGTCAAAAGCATTTATTAATTTATTTAACAAATCCAATTATAGGCTAGACACGTCTAAGTATGCGACGGATCCGTAAATATTTTCAAAATAATAAATACCAGCCAAATTTCCATCTGTGTAAAAGGCAAGAGCTCAATGAGTTATTACATTTTTTGCCCTTTATACAATTATAATCGTAATATATCTCACTCATTTTATTACAACTCAACTAATTTTCATATGAAATGTTCACGGTGACACAGCCATACATAAGCGATAAAAAATGTATAAAGTTTTTCACGTTTTTGCGTCACAAGTCGTAAAGTGACTACAATGTGTTTACGGCCCATAAATTTTCTAATAAACCGTAAAATTTTCATTGTTTTTCCCAGACACTGTTATTTCCGAAAAATAAGGTCTTTTAATCAATGTCACAAGTTCCGTCGTATATTCCTGCTTGACTGAAATTTATGTGCGACTCTCCTTGCAGGAAAAAATAAAACGCACAAAGTCACCCCATTAAAATTCCGACGAAACTAATTCCCCTGCAATCAACAAAAAGCAATCAAACTTAGAGTGGAAAAAATCTTAACTATTCAACTTTAAAACACGAAAGTTAAATTCCCGACACAATGACTTCCGAACACTATTATAATGTACATAAGAAATCGAAAAGCCACTTTAAAATATGAACGCTAAAATGTTGGAACACACCGGGGATGACGCAATAAGGTCGTAAATGACACGCAAATTGAACGTTAAAGTTTCTGCGGTGCGGCAATAGAAAACGTCAGGCAACTCGTAGAAAGGCTATTAATTATGAGAAAGGAAATTGAAACCCCAGTGGAAATGGAAAAGTAATAAAATGCAACAGCGATTGCAAGATGAGTGCTGGTGCCGCCGAGCCCATTTCAAACTGGGGCAATCTCGATGCCGCGTCTATACATTTTGTAAATACATATTTGTCTTATGTACGTGCGTTATCATCCTTCATAATACGATTGAACGGGTTTTGGCAACGTCGATATGTCATGAACGAGAAATCTTTTTATCTGCTTGGGGATTTTGGGCATTGCTGATAACTGTGGTTGATAACAATCGAAACGTGACTTTTTATCATTTCTTTAATTACGCTTAGCGCTTGTCGCGATCATACATATAGCAAAAGGATGTAACTTTTTCATTAACTAAAAATTGTAAATATTTATTTCAAATAATATTGTGGTTTATTAAAAAAAGATACAAAATTGATAATATATGAAAATATTAAGGCATTGCTAATTATAAGTCGTAGATTTGATATGATTGTGATATGATTGCTAAAGATATAAAACCAAACCGCCTCTTTATATCTGTTTTATGTCTATTATTTATTTCGGGTCTAGATATTGTGAGATCAAAAAGATTTTTTATTGCCAATAGATGAAACTAAGAGTTATGTTCCGCTTCGATATACCAAATATATAGCTAGGTTGATTCCATTACATGTATAATATAAGCAAAAAAAAATTTCTTTAAACCCATACATTGTCAATTAACATAATACGAGTATATTAATTTTTTGATGCCTATTTTTTTTGTATCTTAAATAATTGTAACAGCAACATTTCTCACATTGCTCCTGTTGTTGATTATTCATTTTTTGGGTAAAATAATACTTAATGTAAATAAAAAGTCAATTTTAGATATATCTGTGGTCTTTGAAAACGGGTATTATCCACAATTCTATCGTGTGATTCAATATGATTACCGATTACAACTAACAACTTTGACGGCATTTTAGCATCAGGATAAAAGTTTATTGGAATCAATCAATCAATTAGTTATCGGTTAACGATATTACGATATATGTATTTTACCGGAAATGGGCATGAATCAACTGAAAATTCTTGAAGTTTTACTACGTTTTTGACGGTTGATAACGGCTGAAAACATACGATCTTAATCTACAATTTAAACAAGAATTATACTCCTTTCCTCCTCCCGTCTTATTTCCTTCCCCCCCCCCCCCCTTCCTCCTTTCCTGCAATTTTAAGAAGCTGGCAATGCACCACGCTCCTAATATTGAAAATGTTCATGGGCGGCGGCAATCCCTTACCATGAGGAAGCCGTTTGCACATTTGCTGGATCTTTACAAAAAAAAAAACAAAGCTTAATAAAAACTTCATGTTCAACTCACTGCTTTCATAGTCCATAACTAGAGACGGGCTAAGAAATCTCTCTCTCTCTCTCTCTCTCTCTCGTCGGTCCCTCATGTCTGAGGTCAGCATCAGGGTTGCATCTGGAGCGGATGATCTGCCTCCACCGGTATCAGTCCAGCGCCTCTCTTGCGGATGTTTAGAGTTTTACGGACAAAGAGGTTTTCATTTAGTCAGTCCATCTTGTTGGTGTACGCCTGCGTGGTCTTTTACCTTCAGATTTTCCCCAACAATCAATATTTCCAAATTGTCTTTGCCTCTGCGTATTGTGTGACCGAAATTCGAAAACATCCGTTGTTGGTATATGGTGAACAAATAGTCAGATGTTAAGGTTATAAAGAGAGGGAATAATGAGAATATACATACCTATAGTCACTACTTACTCTTCATCAATTAAACTAGCCATTGTCCCGCGCTTATGCTATAAACATGGTCTAATCCCTTTATTTACAATGAAGACCTTGACACAGATATGTTATATCACAAATATATTAATGTAAGTTAAAAGCCTTATAAAATTACATCACGTTTCATATCAAAAAACAGATACAAAGGGTGGAATCGGGTTACAAAGCAACTCCGGCCGCGCTCCCAATGGGTAATGCAAAGAACTTTCTGGGTCAACATTGCATTACATTATTTGTTTATTTTCTTATAATCCTTACGAGGTCATGATTCAGGACGAATTTCTCTTGTTGCTTTTGTAAATTAGGAAGGTATCTTGGTTTCCTTTAACAAAAATTTTAAGCGTCTTGTGGAAGATCACTCTGTGGCATTGATAATTATATTTCCTGTTGTTTTTGGATTGTGCTTGCGCCTTGCTGATATTTTTATTTATGTAAATATTGTCCAATTTGAAATTATCATCATTATATTATTAACAATTATTATATTCCAATTTATCATTATATTATCAACTACACATCTAGTCAATAACTAAGCGAAAGACCGCTTCAGTAGCTCCTTGTTTAAAGACTTATTTTAAAATCAACCTGAGCTGGCACATTATTACTTTTTAGTAAGTAAGTAATTTAAAGAATTACCTGGATTCTGCGGCTGAAAAAAAAAATTAGAGCAGTTTGTTTTGAATACGCATTGTTTGTATTTTTATATATAAATCTTAAGCACTGTTAGAAAGAGTGCACTTTGTAGTACGCGGTATCTATCTACTCGTTTTAATTATGATAAATGGAGAGTTTATCACTATAATATCATATCAAATGCATGGCTTATCTGCAACTGATTGTGCAAACACTGCATTTGTGTATTTCAATAATTTACATAACAGTAATAAATAAATACAAACTATGATTTCTATCTCTGTACATGGAGTTATTTAAGACCTTAATTCCAGGTTCTTAAAATGCCGAGTTCATCCTATCTTCAGCATCTTTGATAATAAGTGCATTGGCCCTCATATTTCTTGGACAACAATATCATACTCAGCATTAATATTGTAAAAATCTTCAAAACCCTAACTCAAAAAATGTCTTTGAAAGAAACTAAAAATTCCCATAAAATATTTGTCCTTGAGAATGAACAAGAATGTCACTATTAACAAACTATACTTCGCCTATGCCCTATACATACAACACCCCAAACATCGCCTATACCCTATATACAAACTACCAACAAAATAGGCATTCATGCAGTGACATTTTCCACCACAATGAAAACACAAACGTAATGCTTAAAGTGACATTCCAATTTTAAATTTCGCATTCAAAAATATCGCTAAATTGAATTCCATTTTACAATAGAGGCTTCTATTTGATAGATGAAAAATGTTGTATCGATATTTTTTGCGCGCCGGTGTCCACTCATCGCTATATGTTTTGAAATTTATTCCGACACCAGCGCGAGGGTTCAATTAGAGCACAGAGGCGTTTAATCCGGATTTGCTTACCAACCAAAGGGACTCTATCAACATTTTTTCCTGAGTTTAACTGACTTCAAAAAGGAGGTTCTATATTATGTACGAGTATGTATCTGTATATATGTATTTACGTATGTATGTATGCAAACATGTGTGTTACAAACTACAGTTTAATGAGCTCATTAGGTTAGGTTGGAATGTGATAAAGGTTAAATTCTTAAGTCGGGAAAATCATTTTGTTTAAATTTTTCAGTTTGAAGAATCCTATATGTTAATTTCTCTAGATCGGAATTTGTACTATTTTAACGCACCCCATTGAATCAAGGAAGTTTTTGTACAAACTCATATAAAATATATATGTTTATACTAGCTTCTGCCCGCTAACTTCGTCTGCGTGATTAACTTTGTTTAAAAAATATACATGTATAGATTATTTGGTATTTCTCATCCCGTCCTGTCCCGTCCCGTTATATCCCGCCCGTCCTATCTCATTCTCACTCAAGATATGTAATCCACGCCCATCGCATCCCTTTGAGTATAAAAAGTAACAAATATATAAGATTTCCGTCTTCATCCCACGGGAACACTTAATTTATCTGGATAAAATGTAGCCTAAGAGTTAATCCAGTGTTAATATAGGGAATATTAGTTTTTCTCATTTATCTTCCATAATACAAAGAAACACCCTGTGTGTAAATAAGACATTTAACAGTTTTTAAGTTGGACTTGTACCTATATAACTGTGAAACCGCATCTCATTTCGTCTTGTAGTTATTGCGTTATGCGCAAGTAAATAAAAAGAAACATCCTGTATGTAAATGAAATATATACCAATTTTTAAGTTGGACCTGCACCATTGTAATTGTGAAAACTGCATCTCATTTGGTGCGGTAGTTTATGAGTAATGTGCAAGCAAACAAAAAGAAACACCCTGTATGTCAATGCAACATATACCAGTTTTTAAGTTGAACCTGCAGCAATACAACTGTGAAAACCGCATCTCATTTGGTGCAGTAGTTTTTGCGTGATGCGCAAGCAAACATACAGACAGACAGACAGACAGACAGACAGACAGACAAAAATTCTAAAAAAAATTGTTTTGGATTCTGTTGCTGTTATAAAGACCCACCGCGTTGAAATTTTTTAAATATCTTCCATGTACAGACATCGACCATTTACATTTTTATTATATGTATAGATAGTAACTATAAAATACACTGGTGTCTCTAATTATAAAGCATTACTCATTTCAAAATGTTTATCTAATCGAAATTTTTATGCTGGTAATTAACTTGTGATTCGCTCTAAATGTTTTAAACACAATGCAATCATTTGAAATTTATTATATGTTCCATATATAGAAACAGTAGGTTTATTACAACTTATCAACATATATGAATAAAACAATAATTTACTAAGTCACATGTGACTCTCATAACACAGCAATGTAATATTTAAATTTAACTAAAGAATAAACCGTTTTTTGTAAATATTCCGAGCCGATTCGTACCTTTAAGAGCAAATAAAAGGAGAACATATTATATTGTGAAATACATATCATTATTGATTATATATCAAAAGTCCATTACGCACCACTCAAACAAATAATTACGAACGAACAAGTATCGTAAATTCAAAGCCGTTTCACATGTTACACAATAACTCATTGAACTCAATCGTAAAATCCAAAATACTCCAACATAATTGACTAGCAACGTATTACTTTGATTTACAACCCTTTAAAATAAGTTTTATCCCGCGAGGGGCTCTCGCCGCAGCCCAATTTAAAACTTAACTTTTAGTTAAACTTTGCCATATCTTCCCGGGACTTAGATTATGCCATAATTGAAGTAGCAACGGAATCCTCGGAGTACCAGTTATGTATTGTTGTGGATGTTAGGAACTGTATTATAATATAAGTGGTGAACACTGTTAACTTTTTAAATAAATTATTAAACCGATCGTATTGGTAAGGGACTAGCCTGGATTCTGGACAGGCCATAGGCCAGAGTTTTTTTATTGAATGTTATCTCTAAGTAAAAAGCTTGTTTTACTAATGTTAAAAACAATACTTTCAGACTGAATTTATTAACTTAGTCGCCTATAATGCCCAATCAGTGTCAATAATGTACCTACAAAATAGGATTTTATTGCGGTCCATCTTTTAGTGTAAATCTTTTCATAGATATCAAACAATGGATTCATTAAGATTTTATAAAAGAAAGTCTTAATATAAAATGGACTAGCGTATAAAACTTTCCCTAGTTTTTACAATTTACATTAAACTGCAAGTCGAACTTGGCCATCTCAAGTCATTCTATTACACGAAAATTTACCTAGCTTCCGAATTGTAATAAGTTGTATAGGATCCTGGAATTGTTAAGTGTTAAGTCACTTAAATAGAAAACTGACTGCAAAACTGTACCTGGTTCAAATCTAGTGCACACACCATTGATGTTTCGAAGCTATATTTGTACGACAGAATACGCCACTCGTAGGCTCAATCCTGCTTCTCCTCACTTATCAGCTGTATCTCCAAAATTTTTAGAAGAATTACTCTTATGATAAATCCCCCCCCCCCCCCGTCCTACCTTCCCTTTCCCTAGCACAATTACCGGACGTAACTTGGTGTCGTAGACATCGATTTATCGCTAATCACATTTATCGTTAATCACATTAACGCACTCGATATTATTATTTATCTCAGTGTTAATGTACTTTGGGGTTTTCCAAATTTTGTATCAATGACGAACAATTTGCGTAATCGCTTCAATGTTAATTAACTGCAACGGAGATTACGAATTCGGTTCCTGCACGTTCAAATATTTTTATTGCATATGCTTTTTGAATTTAAATGTCTGCAACATATACAAGCAGCCGACTAACTCTGTCCGTATGAAGCTCAAAACTATAGGCTGAAGGCCCGACGGAGGATGGCAACCATAAAAATATTAAACATAGAAATAAAGACTTCTAAGCTCCTAATGTAATATATTTCAAGAAACTCAATAAGATTTATTTTAATTTGAAACAATTTTAAACAATTCCATTTCCCTTACAACTGTTGAATAGAAATCCCGACGAATATAACTCTAAATTAAACAGTCGCGATTCTTCCCAGCGCGTTGAAGCGACCTTTAATACTGACTTCAAATAAGTTTGCATCATTGTTGCTTTGTAGTCACGTTTTACTCAGATTTTACAAATATAACTTTCCTCGTATATACATTTTCTCATTCAAGATGTTAAAAATCCGACGTTCTCCAAAATAGAATATTCAGAATCCACGCATTCTTTCGGGATAAAAGTGGCCCATGTCGCTCTTCGGCGCATTAACTATGTATGTACAAACAAAACTGTCGATGCATTGTTTCGTGAAAGAAAAAACTAACATAAATTCCGAACAGCATTGGTATGAGACAGGCGGCTAGTAAAATTTTTTTTTGTGAAATATTTCTACAAAAGGAATAAAAATCATGTCACGATGAACCTATTTCAGTGTACGATACAGATCAGAAATACTCCCGACAGAAAATATAACCTGTAATAAAAAAAAAAGAATCAATATAAAAATCACAAAGCTAATAAGATTACACAAATCAAATATCGATACGTAATGTAATAACAATAAGGATGATAATATATTTGATGGCTATAAACGCTAACATCTTGCAAGCACTTATCAGATGAGAGTACTTCGGTCCGAACCTGACCCAAATAAAACACATCGCTATCTGCCGTCAGCGGCACGGATTTGTTGGCGGAGTAAAGAATTTACTGTGCACCCCTGTCGGCCGCAACCCTGTGTGCCACCGCCCTTACTATTACTAAACTACACAACACTTCTGAATAAAGATATTCAGGGTTTTTATTGTCCTTTTGTTTTGTCCACTTGATATTCTTATCGGTCTTAACTTTATTTGGTAATGTTGAGACTCAACATGTAAATGTTGTGGTTACATGTACATTTGACCAAAAAAAATATTTGGGCAATAATAAATATCTGGGAATACGGCAGTGTCACTTTTCTTCTACCTTTTCTCCTTCTTCTACCTCTTCTTGAAGAGCTTTGTCGTTTTTTCGAACCCTCATTAATTGGGTTCGGATAAAGCCACATATTTTGATTAAGGCATAGAGTTTGTGAAGTTAGGCCTTGTAGAGTTAGGGCGTGAAGCGTAAGAAGCTTGGATCTACATGAGATCTGATAACTTTTGGACAGTGCTAGTCATATGGTCACGTCTTGGCCACATTTTGCATGAAAATGTTTTCGGTGGGATTGTTATTTTCTCATACAGAAGATTAATGTTAAAAAAGATGGATAGAATTTGCTTCCAACAAGTTGGTTATAAGATTTATAAGAAGGCCCATGGATGCTGGAAATAAATAACTTTAAACGACCTACTCAAATCACCCAACCTTTTTAAAAGTGACCACCGCGTCTAATGAAAATTTCTGTATAAATTTAGAATGAAAAAAATCGCATTATCCACATTTGATAAATGCGAAACTTTAACATATTTATGCATGGTGCATATCTAACACCCGAGTTTTCGATAAAAAGCCACAGATTTTATAAGCATTTTTGAGCAACCAATTTTTAATGTTATTTATATCATGCAAATGAAGTTTTGGAGCGGCAACCTCGAGTCCAACCAGAACGTGTCAGGGCGTGTTTACAACGTCCGAGTGCGAACATTTAACAGCGTCGTTTGCCCGCACAACGCGACAACCAACTTTTGTTTGCCCTGTTGGAGCACACCTGAAAAACGTGAAAAAATAACGTAGAGTGTCTATACACAGCACGCGGTGTTACAGAAGCGTTAATCCGCGAGAAGCCGCGCGCGTGTTCGATTGGTGTGATTGTTTTGTGTGTTGTTTTTCATGGCTTCCTCTGTGGTCCGTTGAGTGAGTCCTGGTAAAAGGAAAAGTCAAAATGGTTGGTCACACGTCAAATTTTAAGCATTAATATTTAAAATAATAAACTAAAATGTAAAACTGATTTCGCTAAAAAGTTGCCGACGCTATGATTATGTTATGATGAAAGA
This sequence comes from Deilephila elpenor, assembly GCA_949752805.1. Lineage (NCBI taxonomy): Eukaryota > Metazoa > Arthropoda > Insecta > Lepidoptera > Sphingidae > Deilephila > Deilephila elpenor. The sequence continues at coordinate 6,724,919 of OX457108.1, forward strand.
ATATGAATCACAAGATTTGTACCTTAGAAGTTATCATTTAATTTAAAATAAAGATAAATGCTAAATTTGTCGGAAAATAAATCAACAGTAAAAAAATATAGTTTCATTAAAGATTCAACTAAACAAACAACCCATCTTGTATGTCAAAATCACCTTGCTACCAGCAAAGTGTGAAGTAAACCTGCTGAAGCGGTTTGCGTTGTCGCCGGGCAGTAATTCACTGGCGCCGTGACATGCTAGCCCCTGTGCTGGCTGAGTAATCACATTTCATGTCATCCTATTGTTGGCTGTTGGTTAGGCTCGGCACAAAAACATCGAGATTTAGCTGCCGTCCTGCTCGATATATGACTTTCGGTTATTGTAAACTGTAGACCGCGGTGTTGGCGTAACAACTGCGCCGGCGAGGTGTCGGCTTATTGAATATTTTATGTTTTGTTCACTTTTGTGTATGTTGCTAGAACTTGGTCCATAGGCTTCGTTGGTACTGCATTTTATTATATTTCGATGCAGAGGGATCTTATCGAGGATAAGAAGACATATTTAAGCGCGAAAATCTCAAAACCTTGTATTTTATGGAGAGCAAGTTTATCTGTTCTTATCGAACTTGTTAACAATTGAATACAGAAGGAATATTTTACCGTATGGTGACATGAAAATATTGACTTCACAGGCCACTAGTGTTATAAAATTCCCCTGTCCAACCCGCAATTACCCAAAAATTGTAATTGCATTTACAAAATCGCACTGAAACACTTGAATCCATGAATTCTTTTCGATCAAAGGTCGGCCTTTGATACTTGATAATTAATTACTCTGTAATATCTAGTGTCACTGAAAAAGATCGCTAGGAATACCCATAAACCTCACAAAATTCAAAGTTTCACACAAAACGAAAGCTTAAAGTGATGGAGAAGGCTTAAAAAAATTGTCGGCAAAATTCTGCTGGACACAAAACTTCAACAAAAATAAATACATTTGTATATAAGTTATATTTTAACTTTGATTACTTGTTTGCCAAAGCTCAAACTTCTAAGTATTTGTTAATCACATAAACACTTGTCTCGAGGATTAAGTTTGTTTCACAGACAACTTCTCATGTTATGTAATGAGCGATACAATACGTATATACATATTTTTATATATGTGAGGCATTCAAAATACTTTCGTAATTACAATAAGTTTTCACATTAACTCTACCTATGTTATTTTTATGTTAGCAAGCGACAAATCAAAAACTTTTTGTTTTTCTTCTACTATATAATTTTTTGATACAATGGTCATACATAATACACCCAACACTCACATACATAATGTACATATGTACAAACATCTGATCTAAGTAAATGTATTTAATTTCAAAGAGCAAAGAATTTAACAAATTGAGTTGTAGATTGCGGTATCCAATAAGTGATGCAATAGCCAGGTATTCGGGAACAGCGTGATAGGACACAAACTCTTGGATTATCGCCAGTGGCCTGACGTGGATTTGTTACACGAGTAGGAAATTCAGTGTAGCCCGCCTTAAACCTCGACTTAGAATACACGTTGCAGGAGAGATCGTTGCTTAAACCCGGAATTACTTTTACCATATTAACCAGGTAATAAGTTAAACATTCTAAATACTAACAGTCTCACGAATTAATGTTTCACATCGGTTTGTTCAAACCTGCTGTTACATATTTTAAATTTGGCGCCTTTTTAATGTGCATCATAGAGTGCAACAGTCACTTGTTTATTGTTACTATTTTGTTTTACTCTGTGCTCTCTGCTCTTTGCAATACGCGTCCATGTACTATAAGTATTTTTTTAAATCAATTAGTGTTAATATATCAGTTATTATTTTTCAATATAATCGTTTAATTTATCACATGCTTTGTTTTTTCTATGTTAATTAATGATATTGCAATTAAGAGACAAAACATTGATAAACTAGTTAGTGCCTACTGCGTATAATTCTAATGAGCGTTAGTTATGTAAGGGTATAAATAAATGCAGAACAATCTCTTCCTCCGCCATCACTTATCCCACAAATACAAATACATTGTGTAATTGCATTGCACAGAACATTATAAGTCAAATTACTCTGTAACATGGATGAAAAGTGTTACTATGCTGATCAGATGTGTGGAACAAAAGCAGCCAAAAGAAAATTCAAATTTAATATGCCAGGTTTTTATACAACCAAAGTCGTCTCCATAGATCCTACTGTGCGTACATTCGGCATAGAGAGGCGCGCCTACACCGGGCACTGTCGGATTACGCCGCGCGACTCCGCCACAAACGGAAACTTTTATCCTTTGCCGGTTTTATTCGCTGCGACTTACACTTGCATCAAAAGTGACCTATTTGAGAAATTAACCAGGTTTCATGCACGATGCCATAATGTTGCTACCAAACACATGCGTTTGTAGTTTTAGACATGTCAAAATTTTTGTACAATTGGTATAAAAATATTTTTAGATGAATATTAATAATACAATTCATTTACACATTAAAATGACTCCGTTTTCGTTATGGTTATACATATTATAAAATACGATATTACGATAAAAATTACTTAAATGTTACCAACGTACATAAAACGTACATATTACATACCAGCAAAAACAAATTATTCCATGTTTTCTTTTCATAAAGTCAAGAAGTGTTTTCACTACAACACTATCACAAGGATCTACACAACACGGTTACAAAAATGACACGTTATTTTAGATAATCAAAAAAAAATTAAAACCTCGAAATCTCAAAGGTACTTTTCTGCTCGACGTGAATGCAAAAGGACGTAATTTCTGCTGCAAAAGGGGTAAAAAGACTTTATAATACATGGGAAGGGTCATTACACGGCTTTTGAATTCACAGCACACGTGCAAAAACAACATCTAAATGAAAGTATAAAGCGTTCGTACTAACCTCAGACTTGTATGGATATGAGCAACACTTGCAACTAGGGCTGTTACATATATTCTTAAAGTGGTTAATTAGCATTTTACCAATGATAAAAGCAAAGTTTCGTCTTGCCCCGCGCAAATACACTTATTCAGAATCAGAAATTGGATCAATAGAGCCAAGTGCCGCGTAATTAAAAGCAAATAAAACTTATAATTGGCCTAAATCCAACATCGCTGCTACAATATTTTATGTCGGAGGCTTATAAAAACTCAACAGTAGGGAACAGCCGCTTACAACACAGCAAAGTGATACAAAAAAGAAATAACATTAAATCACTCGTACATTACGTGACAGTACATTTAGGTTATAAAGTGTCTCGATTTCTAACTCATTAACGTAACAATTGCAAAAGTTTAGTATAATTATTACCGGTATCAAATCCTGCGAGAAAGATTTCTCAATGTTTGCGAACTCGACGAATGTAAATTAGGATAGATATATCCTACAAATAGATTGCTTTAGGATACATTATTTTGCCATGTTATTTGTATGATAATATTTATTTTCAATTTAGATACTTACGACTAAATTAACAAATTTTATGTGATTTTTATTATTGATTTGTTGTGATTGTACTGTAAATTAATGACGTCATGTTTCCGCTCTCTATGCTTATATGTAGTATACTCAAATCATTATACATAAATAAAGACTTTTGCAATAATTAAATAATAATATTAACTTTAATTATTATACTACGAACAACACCGGCTGATCCACAAAAAGCAATTACTTTCAGCTATGCATTTTATTTTAAACCAGGGGAACCCTTCGATGTTTAATAAAATATTGACGCAGCCTGCTCAATCTGTCTCCGTCTGCGCTTCTGCTCGTGATAGCACCTAATGGCATAATTAAAATAGTCAACAGCGTCAGCACCCTTAACGTGGCTCTGGAAAAGAATCGTATTAATGGTAAATAATTACTTTTATGCTTTACTAGTCATTAAAAAGACATGTCTTGGCTATTAAATTTAGGTACAGCCCCAAATTTACAGATATTTAATTGCCTTTTACAAGCTTAAACAGGAATTTTAATAAATTACCTACAAATCGAAATGAAAAGCAGTTAAGTAAATCATTTTAAGACTTCTTGAAATGAATATGGAAAAAACAATCTTCTTTTTCATAAGAAGTATTTCATCTAAAGATTTAGCTTATACTAAGAACTATGGGAATCATAATAATATCAACTTACGACACTGGCTCACTAGCGCCATCTCGTTGACCGAATTAAACTCTACAACAAAGCTACTTCTTCTGTCTTCACAACGCTACTCTTATGTTAGAAGACAATGGTACAGTTCCCGTCGAAGCAACCACTTCATATAATTCTTGTTGAAGTGAAAAATAATCTTAAAATTCGAAAACATTGTATTAAAACTTGTATAAACAGTACTATATAATGTTATTTAGATGTTTTATAGCATTAATTATATTATTGTTAGATAATTGTAATATTTATTTCCTTACTTTTTCCTGCTTTACAAAACTGCGTTAGTGTACACAATTAGAGTTTAGTCAACCAAATAAAATCCAACTAATTCATCCTTCATAACTAACAGTGATTATAAAAATAAATTAATTTAGAACCCCAAGCGAATTTCCCTTAGTATAAAACATGTGAAAGGTAAAGTCAGGGCGAGGCTAACAGCTCTCAAGCTCACATGCAACTTACACCTCGGCTCAAGTATGATTTAAAAAAGGTGAAAACACTGACGCCTTTGTAGGTAGAATAAGATCTAGTTTTATTCATAATTCCGTGTTTATTCTTGTCTTATCCTTGTACAATATTTTGTTGGAATAAAATCATTTTGAGAGCTATGACCGACAATTATTGTCTTTTACGGTGAAGTGAGAATTAACTATGAAAGATACATACATTTTGGAGGTTTAGTACTCGCCATTCTTGGGAGGTAAATACTGAACGCAAGGTGTAACTTCTCGTGCTGATGACGCTGCTGCTCGTCATCAGTATGTTAATTGGCTACGTCATATCTGTGATGGTTACCTTACCACCAGTCCGTCGCTAGACTCTCGTCCGTTGGCTAGCACGGTAATTCACAAAAAGTCAGGATAAACTGGGCTATGAGAAGTATTTCTTAAAGTCCTTTTCAGAAAGATAATGGACATATAACTTAAAAAGTAAGGAAAACACCCTTGGCATTTTAGTTGTCTTTTCCATGACCATTCCTGTTATCCCAGCCGAAGAAAATCAGTTAATCTTTCTTACAATTCTAACTAGGCATTATTATGTAACTAAGTTCACGTAGTTTATATTAATTTATAATTAAAATTTAATAACAAATTTATACGTACGGGTGACACACGTGGTTGCTTATTGGTCACATAATTTTATCCATATCACGAGTACGTGACAGATTAATTTATACAAATTAAGAAACAGTCGGTATTTAATCTGTTTTATTAAAACATTGTATGTATTGTTTATAATAATTTATTACCACAGTCTCCGTGTTGCAGAGGTCTCACTTTCGATTAAAAATATTTAGGCATAATTCCATCACAATTGATTGGCAAGAATAGGGCTTTATAAGCCTCAACAATACTTAAAAAGGACATTCAAGATTCTACAGTTCCAGAGTTCATAAAAAATCAAAACAAACGCTGCGGAATCAGAATGTTGGGACCAAACCATATCTCCTCGCTCCACATAAAAGAAAAAGAAAGAGCTTTACTTTAGGTTTTTTAAGTAATAATAGATTGCTGCTATGAGGAATTTAATTATTAGCACTAATGAATCCATTATATTTATCCTAACAAGGCTTGGGTTGAAATATCAGCGAAGACACACAACGCAGTAATGTTTTGAATCAACCATAAATATTGCAGAATAAAGGAAATATTATAAACAGAAAAAATATGCCATGCCATATGTGTTTTATTAATCCTTTTGTGCAAGGTTAACAAATTGCTATACAACGGCAAAAAGCACACATATCTTAGAGCACAAAACCCATTGAGCAATACAAGTAAATAAAGTAGTTTGAGATTAGCGTCCAGAATTTATTAAGCAATTATTCTGCGTCCTAACTAAAGCGGGCGAATGCGTTGTGTTCTAAACAAACGCCCAGCGATTTATGTTCAAAATTATCTTTTATAATGAGGGTGTCTCACTCTTTAACCCTGGTATAAGTATATGACCTTTCTCATTGTTGCTATTACTCTTAATGGAAAGTATGGAGTACGAAACTCAATTTCATAGAAGTGAATCGATGAGTAATGAGCTACCGTTGAATGATCCTTGTTTATATTACACCCGTCACGGTGCTAATCCAAATAACAATACCAATGATAAGTGCAGTATACTCCAGATATAGTATCGGCTGATGAAAGATTTAGTGTTTCCTTTCGACACAATGTTGGTGCCCTGCGCGACTGCTGTAACGCGGTCGGCATAAAGGACCTTAGGTTTTAGACATAAGGGCTTCCTAAGGCGGATCACGGTTAATTCTATGAATTACCTACAGTCATTATTACAGTTATTCTCAGCGTTTTTCTTGCCCCTGTATTCTTTTTAGATTGCCATTCCCATAAAAGTAATAATCTTATTATAAGACCTATTATACATCAAACTAATTGTAAACACCCATTTAAAACCTGTCCTTGGGCAACATAAATCGATACCCTCAGGCATTGAGGTAGGGTGCCTCCGTATTTACACCCTATTATTGCAAGGTTTTTTTGTTTCGTATATTTTACTCATAATCCTCGGTTTGGTACTCGTTCTTTTTTGTCGCCTCCCTTTCAGCGCCCCTGTATGCGGATTTTGTTTTTATTTTATTCCAAGCACATGCATAGAAATGCCTTGGTAGTATCAGTATGAGTCAGTTCATTTATATATACAATACGTGCCTCGTAAGTAGACTTTATCAAACGTCAGCAACAGTACTCGTGGGTAAATTACTTTTATTCAAAGATTGTTATCTATCTATATCTATATCAGCCCATATACGTCCCACTGCAGGGCACGGGCCTACTCTACAATCGAGAGAATTGCTTGAGAGTGGTTAGACCATATAGTCCACCACGCTGGCCTAGTACGGGTTGGCGGACTTACATACCGTAGAAATTCTTTTTAAAATCGCTACGGTATGCAGGTTTCCTCACGATGTATTCCTTCACCGTTAAAGTGCCTGGTGATTGACTATCAATACACACATAACTTCAAAAAGTCAGAAGTGTGCCCTGGGATTTGAACCCGCGACCACCGTGATAATGTAGGCAGCCGCGTCTGCTCCGTTACCAACAAGCCACCACGCACTGAAAAATTGTTAAGCTTCCGGAAATTGTAGCGGTTACAAAATCCTTGTCCCCGCTCTTTATATTTCATGACTAAGTTACTACAATGCCCCTGAGGTAACTACAGAACAGTCAGAGCATCCACTGGCTAGAAATAAACAACTCTCGATGAATATTGTTATGCTAACGGACACGTAACTGGATATATACACGCTATACCTGAAACACACTCAATATTATGGGTTTTCCACCATCGTTTCCGATAGTCGCTTTCTGACAGATATTGGTGGTAGGTCTCTCATATTTAAAAGGCCGTCTGGGTATGGGTATGAAGAAGATTGTAGACAGAGTAGCTACTGAAAGTAATGAGAATTCTCAGGATGGCAAGCGCAGTGGAATGCCAAGCAGTGCTTTATATTTCATTGTGTTGTTTGGTTTTGCTATTCCATGAGCGGTGGTACCATCAGGTAAATGGCATGCTGGTCTCGCCATTCATCGCAATAAAAAAATTAAAAGAGAATACGAATATTCAACCATTTGCTAAATCTAGTCGGCATTTTATATTAAGCTCTCACGTATTACTTGTCCTGTATTAACATTATAGTCATGTTAGGGGACTGTTGCGCGACTCCAATTAAGTTAGTATTGCAATAGCGCCTTTGATCGATTGATCCATCTTAGCCCATAGTTCATCCTTATATTACGGTTTATTACGATTAGTTGAGGCATATATTGGTATATTACATTGTGTCCCAAGGCTGTGTAGAAGAGAAAGTTGATGATGATCAAATTATTTTGCTTAATACAGATAAAATTATAATTTAATGAAAGGACTCACATGTGCGTATTTAGTAATTTAAAATGGTATTCAAAGAGTAGTACGATAAAATTACTGTTTCAGACATAATTCGGGTGCTTAAAATTATTTCTGATGACATATTGTTTTTGTTTAATATATACAGGGTATATCAAGCCCACGACTGAAAACGAAGCCAGGCGACTTCAGGCACAATGCAAGTAAAAATTTCGCAAAAAAATATCGACAACTTTTTTTTGTTATTTTTTACTTTTCGTCGTATTTGGGTGAGAAATATATAATTTTCCTAAAATAAAGATGTGCACATCTTTATTTTTAAACACGCAATGGTCCGTAAGGGTTTAAATTAGTATTTTCGTAAAAACTAGGTATTTACCACCCAAACATGATGATTTTCAAAATATTCTAAAAAAATATCTGTCACTGTTTTGGCGAAATTTTTATTTGCATCGTGTTTGGAACCACTAAAACTACCACCTGGCTTCGTTTTCGGTCGCAGTCTTGATATACCCGGTATAAAGGTCCGGCTAACAACTTAAAACTCAACTAATTGTGAGTTACAAATAGTATAGACCCATGTTTTTTATTTACAAATTTCTAATCTACATTGCCGATCTCTCGTAATGGAAGGAAAAAAAGACAGAACTCTCCTAACATCTCAAAAGAATGCACTTGTTAGATGACTTTATTATGGAAAATAAATAACTAATATTAGTTAATTAAAAAAAAAATTATACTAGTAATGTTTACGTTACCTTTAAGTGTAAAACTCAAGCACGATGGTCCTAAACCATTACGAAAGCATGACAGCTTTGAATACCAACTATGACAGACAACTATGACAACTAAGGCCCTGCGCAGACGACAGACTATCCGTGACGCACTTTTTAGTCTGTGAAAATAGAACCTATGCAATTATATGCAGTAACGCACACGACGTGCAAAAAGTCCGGCGCACAAAAAATCCGTGTAATTCGGGCAGACCGCACCGCGCCGCGCCGCGGCGCGCCGCTCCGCACGAAAAGTGTGTGAAAAAAATTGAACGTTTGCTTCAACGCGCGCTAACGCAGACGGCGCACTCCTTAGTCGGCAATCTGCAATTGCTAGGGGTGGGTGGACGTAACGCACGCGATCTATTATCATGGCGCCAGAGGTCGATGTAACTATGTTAATTCAAGAAATACAAAACAGACCAGCAATTTATGATAGTTCTAAGGCAGAATATCATGATAGACATTTAAAAAGAAAAATGTGGGAAGAAGTGTGCTGTAATGTTTATTTGTCCCTTCAGTAATCTTTCCGAAAGTATAGGATGTACCCAAAATTCTCTATTTCTTCTTCTTTTTCTGTACTTTATGTACAAAATAATACTTCGCGATCTCTGCACGATTTCCATAGCGTCTACGTCCCTACAGCTCTGCCGAAAAAATGATCGAAGATGTGCGTCGTGTGCGTTGAGTCTGTGAAAAATCCGCGACCGACTTTTTGCGCGCCATGCAGACTTTTTGTGCGCCGCAGACTCGATCGCACAAAAAGTGTGTCGTCTGCGCAGGGCCTAATACAACTCTTACAATAAAATTAATAAATGGGTTATTTGGATGTGCCAAAATATTAATCAAGTAAGTGAATCAGCTGGGACAGTGCGTGGGAGGCCGCAGGGTTGAGATTCATTTTGATTACGAACAGGATTAGGGCATAAGATCCGTGGGACGCGCCGCACGACAGACCGCCCTTACTTAATCTCTGATTAAACTGCGCACCTCTACAAGATACTAAATATTTCAATTTATAAATTGAATGTTTCCTGATACATTCAAGAAGTAATTATAGCATCAGGAAATAATTGAGTTATTGTGGCTGTCATTAGATAAAACGATGTGGTGGAGCCACGCTGTTGTCAGTCAGGACTCAGCATGAGTGATACTACGAATGGTACCACTGTCTCACAGGAGATCGACGTAAAGTGCCAGCTGTCGCGTTTCATTCGGTGAGTGAGATTTTCGGATGCCCATTACTTCTTTCTTCTTCCCATTCTTTTTGCTTTTCGCTTCCTTACCAATTTTATGGGCCGGCAACTCATCTATGATCTAAGCGTTGTGAATGATCATGGGCGGCAGTGCTCACGTACCATCAGCTGACCTGTTTGCTCGTTTGCCGACCTATTAGATAAAAAAAGACTAGTTTACCAGGAGTTGTTTCGTAATATACAGAGGGCCGTCCGGGTAAGTACACCGCTTTGTCTATTTTTGCCACCAAGCATCACGGTGTAAGCACTATTGTGTTCCGGTTTGAAGGACATTGTAGCGATTACTGAGCATTAAGAGAGACTTAACACCTGATGTCTCGGAGTGAAGAGAGTAGTGCAAAGCGAGGCAGGATTTCTTATTATATTCGTTGCGAAATATTAGGGGCGGATTATTAGGGTCGGCTTGATATCCATCACATCGTTGTCTCTAATAAAAATACTAACAGGACAATCACGCGTTTACAATAAAATGCACTGTTATATCAATTTGCTGAGCCAGAGTTCAAGGACACTCCTTAGTTAGAATTTAATCAAATAACTTTGATCAACAATATCTAGAAGCGAGCGGCTCATCGATCGATATCTACGATGTAATATACGAGTAAAATAACAAGTGACCTATGTCACAAAGTGAACTGCAAAGCGAGAGGATTTCTCTGTGGTTCACATCTAGGTAGAGACATATTCCACAATATTGAATCTCGCCTCGAAAACTCATCAAAAGCAAGTTATGTAATTGTAAAATATGTCAGTAGTTTGTGTGGATTGTATGAATGAGGTCGGCTTTCCGGTTGATAACTAACATTTTATGTATTTTTTGCGATTGGTCTTTTTAAATCCAAACAAGTAAGAACCAGAATCGCAATTAAACAAATAATTACTTAATTTACGAAACCGAAATAGTACGCGCTTGCACCTTTATTAAGGCAAGGAGAGTGAAATGAAGGCGAGCAGGCGTTAACGGCTTCCACCGCATGCTCCACCACCGATAAGATGCAAACATAAGCCTTTGTAAGTACGTAAGAGGTTTAGCTTTACGTGTCGCCCTAATTGCCAATCGTTCGTACGAACAGGCGATCATCTCGGCAGGTTACACGCACAAACTAATCTTGACTAATTCGATTTCATTTTAAAAATAATTAATTGTCAAAACAAATTGAAATCTACTTTAATAAATAAATAGATACATACACTCAGCACTAATATTGACTCTTGTATCGCATTCATCAGAAACTACAGAAACTTTTGGTCTCACACACCCAGACACGAAACAAATAACTGAAATACACACCTGACAGACATTTGACAGTTTTCCCAATAAATTAAAAGCTACATGAAACTTACCGATCCGCATTTGGTCATGTGATTGAATTAAGGGTTAACTCTCTATCGATTGATCAACGCATTACCAGCACTGGAACGCATATAAGGGCCAGCAGTATTAAAACCTATAAAATAATAAATCCACTTTTAAACCAGATATATTCAACCACATTTAAAAAAGTTTAGATGGAATTCCCGTTTTGTCCCGTTCGGTTCCCGTTGTTTTGGACAAAGGCATGCTCGGCGTTTATAAGAATATTAACAACAGTGACCCGGTATTTCATCGTAGATTTGTCTTTGGAATCAAAATTTTGCTTCTGATCTTATTAAACAAATATATGTATAAAGAAGAGATAGCTGTTATTTGGAATTATTTTTAAAAGATATAATATTTCCTAAGTTAATAGAACTACGTCTTCAGAAATGGTAGTTAAGAATACATAAATTATAACGTATTACGTATTTGAATATGGATACAATTCAACTTTAAAAATAGGTAAGTATGTATGTGTGCAGAATTATCGAACAATCATTTTGTCATTAAATTATTCTGATAAAAATATCTTTAAATTAATCCGTTTGTAATTATGAACTTTAATTGATTATTAAAAGGTGCAAAAATATGAGGAAAATAGAAAACTGTAACACTGTCACTTTTTAGATGACCTCAAATACAACAATACAATGTATTTATATCGACTTTCCTCAATTTTTACAAAGTCGTAAAAGAACACATCACGTTATACTCATAGTAAATAACATGAAGTAACACAAAATCGAGTCAAAATGGTTGAGTTTAAATCGCTCAATTCAGCTTACGGATTTAAATATCTATTTTGGTACCAAATAATCATAAATCCTTAGCAATATATTTTATCATGATTAATATAATTAATTGATTAACATTATATTTACACTCACGTTCCCGTAACCTTTGTATATCAATTAATTTCAGACTTAATAAATCCTATTACAGATAAGATTGACCGAATTATACGAGTATATAAAGGATGTTCACCACCAAAATTAAAAGATTAGTGAAAAATGAAGTCATTAATCGTATTCATTGCTTTTGCCGCCGTGGCTTTAAGCGAGGAGATTGATTCTCCTGTAGACAACCCGGTGTATGGCTACCACATGAGGTTCGGTGTTCCTAAAGCCAACGAAATCAGGCTTTTGGAAGAGCAGGAGCAAAATAATGTTGCTGTCAACAGTGAAAGAATTGTCGGTGGAGCCGTCACTGACATTTCACAAACCCCTTACCAGGTCAGTGAGTTCATATTATGTACATTTAATTAAATGCTAGCAGCATTTAATTTCTGCTATTTAATTTCTCTAGGTGGACTGAGTAGGTATTCGATCTACAATATTTATTGACTGCCAAAGCATAATAATTTTATCCTAGTGATTACTTCATGAAATATGCTGATTTTTTCAGCTTATTCTACGTCACATGATATGTAAAAAAGGAATCATAATTATAAAATATGTCAAATTAATACATTTAGAATGATATTTCGATGATAATATTAACCACGAACTTTTATTCTATTTTAGGCGGGTCTCGTCATCCAAATATTGTTCGTTTTACAATCGGTGTGCGGTGGATCGCTCATCTCAAACAACAGGGTGATAACTGCTGCTCACTGCCAGTTTGACGGTACTGTCACGGCCCAGGCCATCACCGTTGCTCTGGGCACCAACACTATTTTCAGCGGCGGCACTCGTATCCGCGCCGCCAGCATTGTGATGCACCCTCAGTGGAACCCAAGAAATGCTGCTAACGATATCGCTGTTATCAGTATCAACGCTGTCTCCTTCAACAGTAAGTCATTGTGGTCGTATACATTGATTTCTAAAATAGTACACTGAAGTTTCAGATAACATCATTCTTACTGTTTTCGTTTACATAATGTAAAGTATAAGTATTGTTTAGTCAAAATCAACTGCGTTTACTTATCAAACTCATAAATATAATATCTCGGAATGCATTCGAATAATAATGTTATTCAAATTTTCCTTGATACAGTAAAATAAATTTTAAATAGCCTTTAAATATTCATGCGATTTAAACGCCTAGCCCGAAATCTAAGTACAAACAAATTGTAAACTAAATATGAAAATTATACATTTTTGTAGTAAATAACCTAATTTTTATGTTTTAGATGTGATCCAGCCTATCGCACTACCTGCCGGAAATGAAGTCAACAATAACTTTGTCAATTGGAATGCACTCGCCTCTGGCTACGGACTCACTAGAGACGGTGCGTATTATATAGAAACATAAGCCAGGTTGGGCACTAGAAAGAACATCGTCACGTGAAAAAGATATATTTTACATCAATCTAATGTTCTGTTTAACCATTTCAACTGATAGTTTAGTACTATTATTACATCGATCATGTTACTAAATTATTTTCTATCAATGAAAAAAATAGATCTTTGAATTCATATTGTTGTACTATAATATGACCCGAGATTTTATATAAGGTATTAATTTCAATTTGATTTTGTTTAATTTTATGACTGTAAGTATAATCTAAGCAAGAATAACACACTAATTCCTATTAATTTAACATTAAATTCCAATATCATCTCAGTATCAATAATTCGATCACTAGCAGTTTTAAATGGAATACTAACTTCATATAAAATGAACCACAGATTAATACAAACTTGTCTTATCAAATTACTACTTCGAAGTACAGAATTGGGTATTTTACTACATATGAGAAATAATTTAAAAACAATAAACCTAATATAGTATAACCATAGCATTAACCAATCAGGATATATTCATTTCAATTTACAATTTGAAAGAATAAATTTTATAATTCGTTTTAAATATTTCAATTCTTTAATCTGTCATACAAGTATGTGAAACAGTAGCCACCATGACCATAATTTAATAAATCTTTTACTAGTTTGTTTTTACCTCAGGAACAACTACTGATACTTTTTAAATAACAGTGGAATACCCTTTTCTCATAAATTTCAATTTGCTATACCATACCTAGTTTTGTTTGATGAATTCAAGGTGGCAGCATTGGTGTGAGTCAGCGTTTGAGTTCCGTGACCCTGCCGGTAATCACCAACGCTGACTGCGCCGCAGTTTATGGCGCATTCGTCCACAACACCAACATCTGCACCAGCGGCGCTGGTGGTAGGGGCACTTGCCAGGGTGACTCCGGTGGCCCTCTTGCACCACTGAGTAATGGAAGAAGGATTTTGGTAAAATATTATTTTTGTCATACATAAAGTCATTGACCTGATGGAAGTGGCCTCCATCAAGCGACACACCACATCTAGGTCAATGTGGAGATCCTTGAGGAAGGCCTATGTCCAACAGTGGACTTCCTATGGCTAAAAAGAGAGAAAGAGAATAAAGTCATACATCAAAGTCACCTGGGTGATAGACTATGGACTATACTTTCTCAATCGAACTCTCGATTCGTGGGGTGGCTCGTGTCCTGCAGTGGAACATGTATGGGATTATTTGATGTTATATTATAATATGAGTCTCATCAGGGTAGCACAGGCTAATGAGCGTCAAATATTACTATCTAATTACATTTTTATTGCTACATTATCTGTCTTTGTTTCTGCATAGTATGTTTGTCGATTACGATTTCTTTCGTACTGTCAAATAAGAACCGCTATAGTCAACTTCTAAAACCTAACGTATATTGTTCTATTATTTTTATAATAACGAATAAAATATTCAAATATTTTCAAAGGTTTAAATCAGACTTGGACAAAAATACTTTATTAGACGAAAATTTTGGAGTTTCTGTAGCGATCCTCCACAATAACTCGAAATGAACGCGAATGAGTGCCCGCATTATACTCAATTTACAATTAACGCATGTTGTTATTATCGTAAAGTTATTATAGTTTAATTGCTCGCCTCAGTTTTTTTGCGGCCACGTATCTACCAGTAATTTTGCGGTGAGGCGACATCAGGCGCAGTAAATGCTCCGTGCAGAGCTCGACATAAATAAAACCACGAAGTATTAATTAATTCTAGTTTATAAAATATATGTGCTCCTTCCCATTAAGGAATTTCATAATATCGATATTCTGCCATACATAAAGAAATAATAAAGAGTCCCGCATTCATATGATATGGATATACGTTATCTCTTTAACATCAACCACCTAATCAGATATTGTAACGTGATTAATGTCATCATCATTTTATGAATTATGTAGTTTAGAGTAGGTACACACCAATTTTAAGACCCTTTGTAAGCAACCAGTCAAAAAACCATATGGTCAAACTTCACACTTTCCCGTACACAAAAAAATCGAAACACTCAAAATTTGAGCTTTACTAAAATACAATGTAGCAGCATGGACATCATTTTTATGCCATCAGGTTGCAGCATTGTTTGTCAACCCATGCACGAAATAAAAAATAAATATACACAAAAAGTGTAAGCTTTTTTGCAGTTTAAACGTTTTATGTGTAGTGCGAAATAGCGTTTGCTCTTGTTTTTGGGAAGGCGTAATTTACCATCAGGCGAGCGACCTGACCTTCTCCTCGTTCTCACTAACAATAACCTATTTCAGATTGGTGTAACCTCATTCGGTGCTCAAGCTGGTTGCTCCGCCGGTCTTCCCGCAGCGTACGCCAGAGTCACCTCCTACATCTCTTGGATTCTCTCGATCTAAACTTAAATACTAATTTAATAATAAATTATAATTCTTTACTGTCGTGTTTTGTTTGCTGAGTGAAATTGCTGGGAGATCAATACCCGTTTTCTTACCCGTCCTTTGTCCTTCTCTTTTCACTCCCATTTCTAAAACCTGGCAACAAACCTGTTCCAAGTAATTCTGATGTTAATGGGTAGTGGTAATCACATTGTTGGTTGCCATTAGATGAGCCATTTATTCATAAAAAAAGTATTTAAAATCACGTCAATTAATTATTTTCAAAAAGTTTTTATATTTATTCAAACCATAATAAACTTATGGTATAATGGGCAAGTACCGAAAACTAATAAGTCAAAATTCGCGCTTATATACGTGTGTATTTCTTTTGCATATCCTTACTAAGTTTGAGCTGTTGATAGCTACGTACAAAAAAGTTGCAAAAACGAAAAGTTTTTATAATAAAGCAAGCTTATTTGTATAATTTGAAAATAATCGCATATCAATCATATTGAAATCCCTTCAAGCGATTATATATATATAAAGCTCGTTTTTCCAGCGCGATATTTTTATACAAATAATAGATTTGATTGAGTATGAAATTATTTAACAACATAGGTACTCGTATTGCGTTTATAAATACACCCAACGGTCACATACATACTCCTAACCCCACATTAAGATCAATTAAGTCTTGTGTCGTGGGTATCAAAAGCTACGAGAGACTTTTCACTCTCACAAACACCCAGACCCGAGACAAATACTTGTGGGGCTCACAAATATTTGTCTCGGTGCGGGGATTGAACCCGGGGCCTCTCGTTTCTCAGCCGGCGTCTAACCAAGCGCACCACGAAGGCTGTCAGGCTGAATTACGTTTAAAAGATAACTTTAATTTCATGACATATGAATCAAATTATATAGGTATACCCAGGCTTTACATACATAGTCCTTAGTCTCAACAAGATACCAAGTTTTTTGCATCATTTATAAGAAATTACTAAACACTATTTGGTCTCACACACACACCCAAAATGTTTTTTTTTTTTTTTATGAATATCAAATTGTCTTGCTGCGGAGATTGAATACGCAGCTCCAGGTTTCAAAGCCGATTTCTTGAAGAACTACGAAACAAAAAGTCTCTGAATGAGAAGGGCGGAAACCCGTGAAGAATGGCGTTACTCTGAAAGTAGCTGTCCAGCAATGGTCGGATAAGCAAGCAAATAAATATTAAGATCTATAGTAGAATATGCCAATCAATGATAAGACCAACCTTCTTTTAAAATTACGAGTAGATAAAACATCACAGAAATAATTTTCTACTATGAAGCTACTACAAAAACAGTTTTCTCTTTAAAATTCAAGCGGCAAGACGATGTTTACAAACACGAGAGTCCCAAGATGATTAAATTGAAAAATATTTAGTATGTTTCATTCCCCTTTTATCGTAATGATACAGGTGTACGATATATCATCGTGAAAGATAACTTATTTCGTGGTAATGACCGTGTTCTGACGCAATTAAAACCTAGGTATCTATAAAGGATTTGACGAGTAATCCTATAATTCTTTAGCGGCTGGCGCTTTTGCGTTCCTTTAGCGATGTGGATTGTCAATTGTGATCACGAAGTCGGCACATAATAAAAAACAAAGATATCAAAAGGAAAGAAATGTTTGGTAACGCGTCCAATAAATCCAAAACTAAGTTATAAGTCAATCACCACGCACTTTAACGGTGAAGGAAAACATCGTGAGGAAACCTGCATACCGTAGCGATTTTAAAGAATTTCTACGGTATGTAAGTCCGCCAACCCGCACTAGGCCAGCGTGGTGGACTATATGGCCTAACCACTCTCAATCGATTCTCTCGATTGTAGAGTAGGCCCGTGCCCTGCAGTGGGACGTATATGGGCTGATATAGAAGTTATAATTCACATTTAATACGACCTTTTTTTATCTGGTTATTACCTACCTCCATAATTTTGTCTCGCGCTTTGAGCTACAAGTGACTAAGCTACTTTGAGAAAAGTGGACAAAAAATATTTCCAAATTTTCCTATTAACTTTATTATTTGGTTAATTTATTTTAGTGTTACAGATAGCTTCAATGTTCAGTGCCATTAAAATTCGTTCCACTATCTATACTAAATGACAGGAGTTGCAGTATTGAATATCAGGACGAAACTTAAAAAAGGCGTTTAACATTTTGTATAAAGCTTCCACACTGCATGTAAAAATAGTAAAGTTGAAGTAAATAAAAGACTAATAATTGGTTACACAATTGTCGTAAGATACGTTATTATTATAATAAGATACACAGATTATTACAAAATATATGACATTTCTTGAATACCTAATTAAGAAAACAGTGTAATTTTTTGAATTTAATTATGTCATAATAAGTAGAAAACAAAGAAATAATTATTGAACTAATCTACCGTTATTGATAAATAAAATACGCTATAATACACGGCTATTATAATTTTCTACAGAATCGCGTAAGAACGAAATGAAATAATGAAATAAAAAAACAAAATTGACTAGCATAATCGTTACCAAAACATAATTGATGTTATAATTAGTTCATATCAGATTTTGATTGATAACTATACTTTAGTGACAGATTAGATTAAGGTTTGTATATAACTGAAATCTTTGGTGGTAATCACTAAATTATTCATAATGAAGGGGGCAGTAGCTACAGTTTTGTTCGTCGTCGTCGCGACTGCGTACGCTAAAGTCGCAGTGTTTGAGAGCCCTGTGACGGGCTATCACGATAGGTATGGTGTCCCCAAAGCCGAAAGCATCAGGCAGTATGAGGAACAGCTGGCGCAAGAAGAAGCCGGTGGCCAACGAATTGTTGGCGGCATTGTCACTGACATCCTGGATATTCCATTCCAGGTGAGTGATATATTGTAGTACGTATTTAGTCATATGTAGTCAAATGTGGATAATATCCAACAAAAACACTCACATCTAATTAGCACTTTCTTTCTGTGATAGTATAAAAGTAGTTATAAATAGACGTTTTCTTTCTGCTAATGAAAACAATATGTGAAACCGATAGCCTTGTGACATCGTCTGGGGGCTACCAACGGAGCTGACCTGAGTTCTCACTAAACTGGTAGTATATTGATATCCATCCAGAAAGTCCCTCGTCAACCCTGTGAAAGTTAGTCGCGGTGTTTAGCCAGTGTATATCCGATTTCGACCAAGTCAACATCAATATGTCGACCGACGAGAGAATGTAAATACTCTATTTTTTTTGTACTGTACTTAAATAATTGTATAAGCAACAACAAAGACATTATTTACTATTTCGCCATTACATCCTTTGATACATACAAAGCAAGACTGTATTGGAAGTACAAATAAATACATTATATGAGACCACTAGATCTCTTTAGCTTTGTGGTAACGTACGAGTACATAGGTATGTATATGTACATGGTGAATGAACTTAAAGCCTTTAATTCCCAAAAATACCTGATGATCTTCAAACGACTAGGCAGATATTCTCCAATTGCCGTTAAAAACATTCTTTATTATGTCGCTTTCCAAAAAGAAGAAACTGGATGAAAATCAGTTAATCTTGCAATTCCACAGCATGGAACATAGGTACACAGGCACACGTTACACTTAAAACACTCCTATTTTTGTGACGGGGCTTACAGACTTTATCTATCCATCCATGGTTTAATATATTGAATATTCTTCCTAATTATGTTTAAAATCCTCATACTTGACTCATACGTGATACACTGTTCTAGTTTTATACTAGAACAGTGTGTCACATCAAAAGTTCAAAAATAAATATTATCATACAAAATAAATGTGAAAACAATGTAGCCAATCGAAATCTATCTACCAAAAATATCCAGTGGTTGAATATAATATATCTTTTCATTGTACGAAATGCTGAAAATGATGCCTCTGGTAACTCGTGGTATTATAAAGTTTCCATCATATTTGGGCATCAATTACATAACTAACACTTACTCAAACCCAAGTATTTTCAACATTATCAAGACATAAAACTATCGATTTACTTTACATTTTGACAACGCGTGAGTCTTTACTCACGAAAACATTTATATCTGTTTATCAGATCTCTATTACATCGGATAATCGTTAGTAAAATTATTTAATACCTAATCAGCGATAACAAAATGAAAAATACGTATTTTACTGACAAATTCAAAATCAACTCATTATCTTGATCCCAATGTTTCTTTTTAATCACAAACAAAGATATTAAATAATACTTATTATGGCACTTGCACAATGCTCTTATTTCATACCAATATTAGTTTAACTTTAAAGCTGTTACTTAGATATTCAAAAGTTCGTCAAAAATGACCAAGTTGCTGACTGAAAATTTTACTATTCCCAGGCCGGTCTCATCATCACCCTCACGGACGGTCGCCAGTCCGTGTGCGGCGGTTCCTTGATCTCCACCACGCGTATCGTCACAGCCGCCCACTGCCAGTTCGACGGCGTGAACACCGCTCGTCTCTTCAACGTGGTGCTCGGATCCAACACGCTCTTCAGCGGCGGCACCAGGGTCCAAGCTTCCAGTATTGTCACCCACCCGCAATGGAACCACCGTACCACCGCCAACGACATCGCTGTCCTTCGGTTCAACAGCATTTCCTTAAACGGTAAGTAGGTACGGGTTCTGTACTGATATAGAGAACCACACTATTAGTGGTTTTAACGCCAAGGTTAAAATATTCTAATTTAGAGAGAAGCTTTATATGGCCTTAATATTAGTTTCATAAATTTGTTCTACCTTCTCACTTTGACAATATATGAGGCCAGGGCAATATGACCTTACAGTTGCGATATAAAATGTTTTGGCTTAATTCAAAAAGTTAGCAGTGCATGCCCTTGATTTGGATCAAGAATCTCCAGTGGGGCAGTCAGATCCTTACCTTCAATTTATTATTTAAAATTATTAAATGTATATCAAAAAACAATGTTTAACTATTTAATTAAAACTTATTTGTTTACATTCTTCAGTTCGTGTCCAGACTGTGGACCTTCCTAACTCTTCGGAGGCCAGCAACAACTTTGTCGGATGGGTGGCTATCGCTTCTGGATTTGGCTTCACTCATGACGGTAAGTTATTATTACATATACATAGTATTACTTATACATCTAATAAACATTGATATGAAATTTTGTGAGGATTCATTAATCCTTATTAGTAACTGTTTCAGCAGCAACTGCTGGATTGATTTTGATGAAACATTATTGTTTTATATTATATTTCATACCTATATCAGAATAGCTTATAACCTATTACTTACAAATAAATTGATGAGTTGCTTATATTAAGACATAATAATTTTTTTAATTGAATAGTGTCCCGATTTCCTCATTGCCATTGAAGTACTTAGTAATTGAGTGGTTATTATGAATTTATTTTATTCTGAATGAATGAACGTATTATGCCAAAATTAAAAACGATATATAAATTTTCACAGGCGCTGGCATCAGCACAAGCCAGAGACTCAGCTCTGTGAACCTCCCAGTTGTCGCCAACACGCAGTGCTCGGCTGCTTACGGCTCGGCCGTGGTCCACAATACCCAGGTGTGCACTAGCGGGCAAGGTGGACGCAATATTTGCAACGGTGACTCTGGCGGCCCTCTGTTTGTCCGCAGTGGAAACAGGAGAGTTTTGGTGAGTTCTTCAAATCATCTGGAATCTTTCATTGACATTTACTTGAAGGGATACCGCGTATAAAATGGCTGTAACATTACAAGAGTGATATTGTACCACAATTTCTGTTTCTGTGTCTTTCATTCCTTTGCGGACACTCTATCTTCCCTCTAACTCCACATCAGTAGAGCTGTATGTGTGCGCGCGAATTAGACACGAATGACATCAGATTTTATTAGCAACCTCCGCTCTAATATACCACCTCACTATCTTCAGGAGTGGATTTTCTGAGGCTCTTCCTGGGCCGAGACTCTATATAGTACAATAATTAACCGCGATAGCCTTGTTAATATCTCTATTACTATTGTAGTGTCTAAAGTCATTTCGTTCCATACGTTTATTTCTACGTTAAGTAGTTCCCATAACATCACATAGAAAACGTCTAGTGCAAAATCAACAGATCTAACTTTAGACAAGCTCAATAAATCTTTTGCCTCAACTTCGCTGAGTACAAAGTCCGTAATAAGTAAGCGTCTTAAGTTTCTGTGATAAAAAATGTGAAATTGTTTTGCACTTTGTTAAACGGAATTTCCAATGCGCATTTAGTTTTGTCGTCGCCAGACAAAAGAACATTTTAATTATGTACTGGTATTTGGCGATTTCGTTTTATTTTTATACGTAATTTACCTACTAGTTTAGTAAAAAAATAATGGATGTGGAAACGTTGCCTTCATTCGCATTATACTCATTAATTACAAAGTCGATTATTCCATTACAGTTTAGGCAAACACATTTTAATTATAATATTTATTTTTTAAACATTTCTTGCATTAAATCTTCCATAACTATGCATATCAAAACATCGACTTGATTCGTTATTTCCAATTTCAATACCTTCGCAAAAATGTGGAATATTTTATGAATTTTTGTGTATTATGTCCATATTACTATAGTATTTACTCTTTAGTGTTCAATTAACTTTGTTGCCGTCATGTATTTATGTACTTTTATGTTTATTTTATTTGTGTATACGTTTATTTTCAGGTTGGTATCATCTCGTACGGCGCGGCTCAAGGCTGCATGGCTGGTTTCCCTTCAGTTTCCACCCGCGTTGGAAGCTACCTGTCCTGGATCCTCTCTCAATAAACTTATGCACGATAATAATACATATACCTATAATACTAAATGTAATTTTATTTTTATAGCTATATACAATTTTTTTAGCAAAAGCAAAGAAATCTTCCTTGCCTTTTTCCACCACCAACACATATTACTCTTCCTCTCTGCATCTTTCCTCAAAATTTTATCCTAGGCATATCGCAGTTGTTTTTAGAATAATCATTCATTATTAGATTGGGCATTTGGGATTGTATAATTACGAACACGACGTCCTCCCAACAAAGGTCACTGGCTTCTGGCCCCTTCCAATCACTACTGAATACTTGGAGCAAGCATATACTCAGCAGTGAACTTCCTATGGCTGAGGAAGACAAAGAAGAACTAATGTTATTAAATTACTTTCAATTTCATGAGTATAGAGATTCAATTCTACGAGTATATTAGGAAAGCATAGGCCAAAGGTTATGTGCACGATCGAAGCGCATCCAATTGTTAATAGTAATTCAATGAACAAAATAATTTATGCGTGCGCGTTGGCCTTGTTCAAAGTTTCGTGTTGTCGGTTGAAGTAATTTAGCGCTGTTTACGAATCAAATATTTTATTTATATATGAATACAGTACAACGATTTGAATTTAAAAAAGTAACAGTCTAAAATTAAATGAGAAAGTATTCGTCAGTCGGGAACATGTACCGATTCTGAAATCATAGTATTGTATTTGGATCGCACTGCACCTAAGATTAAGAAGCCCAGAGCGCCCAGAGCACTGCAGTCACTTTGGCGTGCCAGTTTAAAAACACAGCTGCCGATTGTATCACCTAGCCGAGATTTTATTTACATTCTGTTTAGACACAGTATATTACAACATACAATACAAATACCAAGTGTATAAATTGACAGTCTCCGTGGCGCAGTTGGTTAGACACCGGCTATGAGGTAGGTATTTGTTTCTGGTCTGAGTGGTTGTGAGGCCGAAAAATGTCTTGTGTCATACCGACACAAGACTTGATTTAAGTGTGGGATCAAGACTATGTGACTGTTGGGTGTATTTATTTAAATAAAAAAAGAACAAATGGAAATTCAATACAATAAGCATCGTAATCAAAGATTTTAACTCCAACGTGTACCTGTGAGCAATAACAGCGGAAAGACAAGCGTGACAATTTACGAACAGCTCACTCCTTTGCGCGCATATGAATGGAAACACGGAGGCGTGAGTGCAAGTGTGAACTTGTAACTGGGTCACGAAGGCATCTAAAGCCTGAAGGGACCGCGCCGTAGCTAGCGACGCGAGAAAACTTATTCTGCTCTGTTATGTGTTTAGTAGCATTTTTGTTCCCTGCGTGAGGGTTTTCCACTCCGTGTGACATCTGGTTCTAAGCTATCCAGGGAGTATTATTGTTGCATTTCATGCGTGTAATAGTTGCACTTAAGTTTCAATTAGGTGTGGGTATAAAATCATTGCAATATGTTTGAGTTGCTCTTACTCTTGCTTACGTGGATTCTGATTACTTTTTATGTAATCTACATTAACAATCTATTTATGGTTTGTGATAAAATTAGTTATGCTTGTAGGATTGCAGATAGAGCTTTTCACTGTCGTGTACCGGAGTATTTAAAACCCCAAGGGAGACGGGTATATTAGGTACCACTAATAATCATGATTTTGTGTATCACTACCTTTAGTGCGTTTCACAAAAAAAATATTTTTTGTGAAAAATCTTTCGGGCATGGAAAAAGACTCACGAATTTTCTTTCAGTATAAAATCAGGCGATCATTAACTGTACAGTTTATTTAAATTACGAGTAAGTTATATTAACAAAACTATGAGTCACTTAACAACTTAGCCCACACAGAACAGCACGTGCACTCCGAAGTAATGTTAGAAGCGACCTCAAGTCAGTGCGTACATTATAAATGGCACTAAAAGCGGCTGCACTTAGTGACAGACTCTAAAGGCCATCACCGCATGTGTTCCAGCCCCAATTAACCAATAATATTTACTCGTAATAAACTGTTTTGCTGTCGGAAATGTTTTGGGGCACATTTAGGACACAAGGACAAATACACTTGTTTAAACAAATGCAACGCTTGACGCTTTGCTTATAAATATAAATAAGACTTTTCTAACCTCATAGTAAAATATGTTTCTCAAATAATTATAAATCTCAAAAATTACTAGAAACTAAAGCTTGCAATTATAATCATTTGTACCCTGAACAAAAGAGAATAGCACAAAATGCCACTTTTGTAACATCACTGCCAGTCTTTGCAAATGTTTATGCACATATTTCAGGAGCTTCTAATAAGGAAATATCACACTAATTAAAGTGAAAAACCGTTACTAGAAGACTTGGATACTACCTCATTACGTAGATGCTATCCAGATGCCGAGCCTATTGAAGTGTCATAACACGCCCTCGGACGCTAAAGGAAACTAAAGAGGAAAAAAGTTGAAAATCTTTGGCCAACGAACTCTCCCTTTGAACCGCCAAAAATTAGGCAAACATGTGAAACTAGTTCTTATGTCAAAGAGTCACAGCTCTTTGAAAGTGTAGCTCTTTGCAAGTACTTTTCATGCTGTATTTATGTACTCTAATGTTGTTGGGAACTGTTGGCCTGATGTAGGATTAAATGACTATTGCGTATTTTAATGTTTCTACGAAGGTATTTGTATAAATCGATATCAGAGTAATGATTGCCATTGATTAGTAGCCCACAATCTCATTCAACTTATGTTTTAGCTACTCTCGAAGCACATGCGATATCAATAAGGCATTCAACCAATATTTATAATTTGCTATTAATTAACATACGAGATTTGATGTACCCAATTAGAGAATATTTCTAATTATGCTATAACTACACTACTGCTACCCCGAGGATTTTACTTTGTGTAGGGAGATATTGTCATTGTTTTTACTATACATTAACCTTTTGTTAAAGCAATTACACTTCTTATATTTTAAGTAGTTAGTTGATTACCTACCGCTGCAATCTCACTAATTGCCAAATCTTATCAATTACGTATCTTAAAAGCCAAAAATATGCTAAGCAGGAAAACGAAAAACAATAGATTTATATTTATATAATAATATAGATAGTTCATCACGGATACTGGTAATTAGTGGTAGTAAGAATTTCTATGGTATGTTAAATCCGCTAACCTGCAGGTGGATTATAAGATGACCTAAACCCTATCAATCGTACGCTCGATTGTAGAGGAGGCTCGTGACCTGCAGTGGGACGTATATGGGGTGATACAGTACAGTACTGGTAATGAGTTCATTTTGTCATCTTTAATTCTGTTGTATTAAAAATATGTATCCTATTAATTACAAAATATGGAGATAGCGTACAACAGGATTTTGTTACTTTTTCAACCTTTCCTTAACCCCGTTTGGTGCTATGGCCCACCGTCATGCCCGATCACGTCCATTTTACCGGTTTTAAGCATTGTCGTTTCTAATAGTTGGCTCTTATGTATTTCATGGTAAAAACTAGCCGACGCTTTTTGCCTGAACTTGAGGTCTTGCAAACCAGCAAACTAAAACCACTGCTGACATTTTTCTAGTTCAAAGCTTTTACACGTAGTACTTTTCAAAGTACATTTTTAGTAGTAGGTAGATAGGTAGGTAGGTAGGTAGGTAGTACAATATTCATGGTTGTAATATTGTTTAATTTAATATGATTACTGCAACCTTTCTTTATATAGTACATAGTACAACAGATTTTGTACATAGTAACGAAACAAATTTGAACATCCTAGAAAAAATAAGAATTTCAAACCTACAAATTAAGCTGATAAAATATCAGCAACATATCACCCACACACCCAACTGCGAGTCCAAAATGAAATGGGGATTATTATGATTGCAATACTAATTACAGATAATAAGCATTAAACGTCACAAGGGATTAAACGAAGAACACTTGGAATACTTAAAAACAATTTATTATTTACCAATCCTGCATTTTCATAAAATAAACGACGCGATGAAGATTATTTTGCTTCCTCTAATTTTCTTTGCAGCCATCAGCACTGCTGAAGATGTGGCAGCGTCGTTGGACCTAGGTGTTTATGACTACCACAATAGAGTCGGTATTCCCGAAGCTGATAGGATATGGAAGCTTGAAAATGAATATGCCAAAACTGGTCAAAGGGTTGCTGGGGGATCCACAACTACCACTCTGTCTGTCCCCTATCAGGTAAGTTGTAACTTATTTTATATATAATGATACGGTAATTATACATAAACAACCGAAATCAGCAGAGCTCATCATGACTCACCATGAATGGGCAGGCTAGTACAGGGCGGTCCGCAAAAAATCGACGTGAAGCCTGCACCTTACACCACAAGCAGTTAAAGTTGACTTGCAACCTGAACGGTTTTCGTTGAATTGAAACTTATAGAAATGTTTTATATAAATCCGTATTTTTCTTTCAGGCTGGACTAATCCTGCACATAAATGTAATTCGCAATTCTGTATGCGGTGGTGTTATCATTTCGGACACGCGGATCTTAACAGCCGCCCATTGCCGCAACGATGGCAACAATGTTGCGAGCTCCTTCACAGTAGTCCTGGGCTCTAACCTTCTCTTCTCCGGCGGCACCCGGATCACCACTTCCGACATTGTGCTACACCCAGGATACAACCCGTGGATCGTCGCCAATGATATTGCTGTTATGCGTATTAGCAGGATAACTTTCACAAGTAAGTAATATTCGAGTTATTTTTAAGGAACGAGTAAATGCGTAAGCGGTTCACCTGATAATCACCGCGCCCATCGAAATGTAATGTATTTTAAATACAATTAATGTACTTATTACCTGCATGTTAATTTCCTTCCAATAACTTCTGAAATAATCTAATGTCATGTACATTTTTTTGTCTGAAAGGGAAGCTGGTGATATCATGCACTGCTCTAATTATTTATACATTATTTTATGAAGCAAAATATAAAACGCATTATTATTAATCATGAAAATAAGATATCTACTCACAGAGATTTAGCACTCTAATCAACACTTGTACATTCTAACGATATGTATGTCATTATCTGTGATATTCTATATTTTATTATATAATATGTTATTTATTATGTTACAGCTCTAATTCAGCCCGTCCTTCTCCCGGCGGGCAGTGAAATTAATAACAACTACGTGGGCGCTACAGGAGTCCTGTCCGGTTATGGTATCACTCGTCAGGGTTAGTTGTGACTTGTGAACTGTCCTATGTCGTACATAATACATCATGACAACCTCCGTGGCGCAGTTGGTTAGACGCCGCCTGTGAAACGAGAGGTCGCGGGTGCGATACCGCACCGGGACAAATATTTGTGAGAACCAAAAGTATTTGCTTCGGGTCTGGGTGTTTGTGAGACCAAATAGTCTCTCGTAGTTTCTGATACCCACGACACAAGACTCGATCTTAGTTTGAGGTCAGGACTATGTATGTGACTGTTGGGTGTATTTATTTATTAATAATAGTCACTCATACACTCCTGCAGATATTACCACATCCTCCGATCCTGATATATCATTTTCACTTCCACAACCGTCAATTTCTTCATGTACTATTTCCATTGAATCCTGAATCTTATGTTCTGAGTTTAGATAGTTTTCAAATAATTTCTGTAACGGTGTGAGCCGTTCCGTTTCTTTTACCTTTTTTCCTCTCAATTTTTGAACTGATCAAGAATGGAATAGTAAAAATTATTCACGACTGTTTTTGGTTGGTTGAAGGATGTTCGGTTAAAAACCATTATAGAGACTTAAGCATCGCACGAGTATTCATCGTTGTATAACAATAATATTAATAATCTTGCCCGTATACGTCTGCGGGGCTTATATTACTATTGAAAATTCGATTAAGAGGTATTAGGCTACTGTCCACCACTTTGGCCTAGTACGGTGTCTTGGAATTCAAATACTATAGAAATTATTGAAAATATCAATGGTATTCATATCTCCCGTGTATATATGGATAAAATTAGGCATAATTGTGTCCACCGTCTAAAGATAACCAACCCGATTCGGTGGATATTCTATCTGGACTAAATTTGCCATCACATGCATCATACCCATCATCATCATCATTTTCATTATAGTGTAAAAATGAATGTCTTTTCTGCAGGTGACTCAGTGGGTCTAGTACAAACGATTTCGCAAGTGAGCGTCCCAGTGATTTCGAACGCGGACTGCACCAACCAGTTGGGTGGAAACTTCCTCCAGAGCCACCATATCTGCACCAGCGGAGCTAACGCCCGTGGCGCATGCCCTGGTGATACTGGAGGACCTCTCGTCACCACCATCAACAGGCGCAGGATTCTGGTAAGAACTATTCATGTTCGGGAATGAATGAAGGCGAATGGCGATAGTTTGATGTTAGAGCGTGGATTTCGAAGTCAGTATAGTTGTGGAAATGTGGAAATCATTGAGGGAGGCCTATGTTCAGCAGTGGACTTCCTTTGGCTAATGGATGATGATGATGGGAGTTGTGGAACCAGCAAATTATTGGCTTAAAGGTCAGAGGATTTGTATCATTAATTTGCTATTAATATGCATATTATTGAAGTTATCGAAGCTACTTGCGTTCTCGTTCTTTGGACTTTGTTCATTGATAAAAGTAACAAATTAAATACACAATACTTTGATGCAAACATGTATTACTTACTTAGAGTGAAATGTGTAACTTAAACTTAAATATACAAGTCAAGAATGTGCATAGTGTCTGCTGCCATATTTATTATTTGTCAGTTTTCAATATGGAGGATTGATCTTGGTTATTATATTTTCAGATCGGCGTCAGTTCGTTCTTCGCCTCCCGGGGATGTCAGGCCGGTCTACCTTCTGGCTACTCCAGAGTTACATCCTTCCTGCCATTCATCCTCTCTATATAATTTGTAATAATTGTGAACAACGTAATAAAAAATCAATTTATATTCAAAAAAATATTTATTATCAACAAATACAACATTTTAACAGCCGAAGCCAACCGCCAAAGCGACGCCACATTAAAATAAACAAAGAGAATCCTAAAACTATTTAAAATTAAAAATCAAATATTAAAAAAAAATAACAAAACAAACAAAAAGAAATAAACTTATTACATATTCAAAGATTTGTAACATCTCTCTAAAAAATTTTGAGCCTTTTTGTGAATTTGGGCAATATATTATTGTATGACGCTATTGATATATCTAGAGTTTCATTAATACACAAATTATGACACGCTGACAGGTCACATATCTTCTATACATATAATAAAAATGTAAATGGTCGATGTCTGTACATGGAAGATATTTAAGAAATTTCAACGCGGGGGGTCTTTATAACAGCAACAGAATCCAAAACAATTTTTTTTAGAATTTTTGTCTGTCTGTCTGTCTGTCTGTCTGTCTGTATGTTTGCTTGCGCATCACGCAAAAACTACTGCACCAAATGAGATGCGGTTTACACAGTTGTATTGCTGCAGGTTCAACTTAAAAACTGGTATATGTTGCATTTGCATACAAGGTGTTTCTTTTTATTTGCTAGCACATTACTCATAAACTACCGCACCAAATGAGATGCGGTTTTCACAGTTATATTGCTGCAGGTTCAACTTAAAAACTGGTATATGTTGCATTGACATACAGGGTGTTTCTTTTTGTTTGCTTTCACATTACTCATAAACTACCGCACCAAATGAGATGCGGTTTTCACAGTTATATTGCTGCAGGTTCAACTTAAAAACTGGTATATGTTGCATTTACATACAGGGTGTTTCTTTTTGTTTGCTTGCACATCACTCATAAACTACCGCACCAAATGAGATGCAGTTTTCACAATTACATTGGTGCAGGTCCAACTCAAAAACTGGTATATATTTCATTTACATACAGGATGTTTCTTTTTGTTTGCTTGCACATTATTCAAAAACTACCATACGAAATGAGATACAGTTTTCACAGTAATATTGGTGCACGTCCAATTTAAAAACTGGTATATATTTTATTTATAGACAGGGTGTTTCTTTTTATTTACTTGCGCATAACGCAAAAACTACAAGACGAAATGAGATGCGGTTTCACAGATATATAGGTACAAGTCCAACTTAAAAACTGGTAAATGTCTTATTTACATACAGGATGTTTCTTTGTATTATAGAAGATAAATGAGAAAAACTAATATTCCCCATATTAACACTGGATTAACGCTTAGGCTACATTTTATCCAGATAAATTAAGTGTTCCCGTGGGATGAGGACGGAAATCCGATATATTTGTTACTTTTTATACTCAAAGGGATGCGATGGGCGTGGATTATATACCTTGAGTGAGAATGGACGGGCGGAATATAACGGGACGGGACGGGACGGGATGAGATATACCAAATAATCTATACATGTATATTTTTTTAAACAAAGTTAATCACGCAGACGAAGTTAGCGGGCAGAAGCTAGTAAATAATAAAATTTAAATTGGGCACCGTGTTGCATCATCAAATATTACTAATGTAAAATACTTCTTACCAATGATGGTTCTATTTTAATAACAATTATATTAATTAATTAATGAGATTTTTCTTTCTGTTACTAACCGTTTATTTTGACTTCAGGCACTCTTTTATTTTAAGAGTACATACAGGGTATATCAAGACCGCGACCGAAAACGAAGCCAGGAGGTAGTATTAGTGATATCAAACACAATGCAAGTAAAAATTTTACAAAAAGAATCATAAATTTTTTTTTGTTATTTTTTACATATCGTCGTATTTGAGTAATTAATACATATTTTTTCTAAAATTATGACGTACATCGCTTAATTTTTAAACACGCAATGGTACGTAAGGGTTTAAATTACTATTTTTGCAAAAACTAGGTATTTACCCCTCAAAAACGATGATTTTTAAAAAAATTAAAAAAAAATCCGTCGCTTATTTTGCAAAAATTTTTGTTGCATTGTGTCTGTAGCCGCTAAAACTACCACCTGGCTTCGTTTTCGGTCGCGGTCTTGATATACCCTGTATAATTGAGGATCAAAGCTCGATATTACCTCTTAACGCCTCCTTTGTGCACAAATAAATAAACGAAACGCAATCACATTTTATTGAAAACACTAAAAACTATAACCCCACGTCACTGCACACGAAAACAGTAAACCGCAGCGAGCAAACCAAATCGTTTAATACCGACAAATCACTGCTCGTAAATAAAATCGATGGACCAGGAGCGGCCGTCAAACAAGCCGCTTGAAAAATGAATCGAGTTATCAACTCTGAGAAGGGAATAATTGAGAGGCACAATCGAGATATGATAGATCTCACACCTCCGCGCCCATCAAATCGCTCTTCAAAGGGTAAATCTGTATTTAAGTGGCTCGCGAACTTCCCACTTGTAATTACATTTTTATGTTGTCGAGGGTTCCGGGACTAATGCCCTTTACAAACGCGAGGATAATAGGGCGATCGCGGTTTGCACTGAGATCTATATCAAATCTTGGATATCTACACTACGGTGTATTTAATCAGATAAAATTTCATTGGATAAGTTCTAAAATATGTATACTTAACAGTAATGAATATTAGATAAAATAAATATGTCTACATGTAATGAAAATTTTAACTAGTTTTTAGATAATACAAACATAATCATATCCAACGATAGGCACATTATCGTTATTGTGAGACAGGTGATTTCCAGTTAAATTCAATCAATTAGCGTTGAATATAAGTATTTACACGCAAATAACAAACCGATAGGCCATAATTCCTGTTAATCCAACAGTCTGGCAGTGTTCCATCAATTTGTAGGGTTGTCAATTTTTTATCACATTATTACAAAAAAAAAAGAGTCTTTTTCGTGAGGTGAGTGTCTTAAAGTAAAAGTTACAATACACAACTTAAAACTATTCTTTGAATTAAACCCATAACAAAAAAGCGTCAGTCTATTGACTAACGTAACCCGTAACTCCATCCCTCAAAGAATAATTCAATTAGTGGATCAAGAGGTATGCTTATATTTAAATGTAAGCTTAGAGTCACAACATCAATTTCTATGGCATATGATTTCCACTAACACGAAACCAATTCTATTCCTCTGGATTGTAGACGACTCTTATGCTCAATTTAAGTCGTAAATGGGCTTATACATTGTATACATCGCAGATAATATGCTAGTTTCATTACATTATTTGTTGTTATGCTCCCCAAGTTAGCTAGACGTTATGCAACAATGAACAGAGATATTTGGAAGTAGATATTCGGCAATAACACGGATGCGCCACGTGCAAGTGCGGTCTGAAGTTGTTACAAGTCCGCCAATGAATATAGATAACAAGCGAACTAGTCAGAAATAAATTAGGTACATGTAGTTGCAATTTTGCGCTACCAAATATACGGCAAAATTGGGTTTTAAGATACAATAATTAGGACTGATGTTCAAAAAGTCTACAAGGGCACAAATTTTCTTTATACGGGTAGTTTTTCATGCGCCACAATATATCTTATAGAATAGGTAATTATTTTATTAAAATAATTATTAAATAAATAGGGACTTGAAAGAAAAAAATATGAGCAATAGTTTGCTTTATTTCAGCAACGTTATAAAAGCATAATGTCCTACCGTGAAGAGAAAGTCTCATGATACCATTGAAAGAGGTTAAGACGTAATCTACCAGTTACTACACCGGCTAAGGAAGGATTGGTAAACTTCACATAAATTTAAAATTCTACTCTTACGTGCATATAACGAAATAAAATAACAACAAAACAGCTTCTTCTGAATTCAAAAGTCATTGGAAAGAGACAAAACATTCGTTTATTAAAATAGGGTTATAAACTGTCTAGGAATCAGGCCGCTAGTATTAGTATATGTACGTAC
Organism: Deilephila elpenor; assembly: GCA_949752805.1. Lineage (NCBI taxonomy): Eukaryota > Metazoa > Arthropoda > Insecta > Lepidoptera > Sphingidae > Deilephila > Deilephila elpenor. The sequence goes on from OX457108.1 coordinate 6,758,596, forward strand.
TTTTAGTAAATATATGAATATTGTATGCGATAACCCTGGTAATAGGAAACCCTACGATAGTGTCTCGTCGTGGCGTCGACAATGCGAAATGTTTCCTGCACTCACAACTCCACTGACGCTTTTATTTCATTTATACACTGTCAGACTTTTTGTTTTCATGCCGGGGACAACAGTGCGCCGTGTGAAAATAACGCACCGAGAAAAACGTCATTAATTAAAGAGCTCTTTGCAAAAATGTAGTTAGATTAACATTGCTTCAATCATTTTGTTGCTATATTATTCTACAATTGATGAGATGGTTCTGGTACTTATCTTTTTTATGTCTGGCGGAATAGTAGGTTGGCCTTTTTGTTGATATTGAATCTTCGTTGTTACTTTAAGAAATATGGTCGTCGATTTAAGGTATTTCTAGTGTATAAAATATACTCGATTCCATTGTATATTTATTGCAAAATAAAGCAATTATATTTTAACCATCTAAGTTATCTTAACTACTGTTTTTATGCATTCAATTACTATTAATAAACATGACACGTAATCTGCGCTGCCTATTGCATATACTCGTACTAAATAAAGTAAATAATTGAACTTCGTTCCCTACCCTAGGTGGGGGTAAAAGATCTTTTATCCCACGAATCACTCGCTCAATGTATGGGACTATGGAATTCCAACTGTGAATTGTCGACAATAGTTGGTTTATGACTTTGTGTTGGTGCTTATTAACTTGCATGAACAATGGCGTATATTGTTCTATGACGTAACTTGGTAAGGTCACGCGCGGCCGCCCGAGAATGGTTTCCAGTCTGGCGAATCCTAACACAATGAATAAACACAGATAACTGTGTTTCCACTTCTAATGAGGATCCTATCGGTACGCATACACTAAGTTTTGATAACCAAATACTGTTGTGTTCCAAATGTCTAATTGATTTCAGGTAAATCTCCGAATTATTTAGTGTTATAACTTACATCATATCATTATACACCTGTATATGTTGTTATAGCTGTGTATTAAATAATATCTTGGGTTTATCAATATTATTACGCTCTTATCTCTGCAGTAGCCTTACAGATATATTTAATCCGATCGTGCTGATGCGCGCAGCATACTCATAATAAATCAAGGTCACGATCGCACATCTTATAGTCACTGAATATTTCTGACAATTACGAAATAACGACGTCGTAAGCAAAATGATTACCTCACAACTTCCACCTATTAATAGATAGCTACGTAAGCTGGCCTACATTTACGCCCTAGTAACCATTTAACTGTGAGCCAACACGAACGTCCGCATCGAAAATGACGAAGCGCGCGATTTTTCTTTTATATTTCATAGCGAGTGTACTCGGCGCGGACTGTTACAAAATACTAGGAATATTCCCGTCGCTCGACCGCAACAACTACCTCAGTTACCGCGGCTTGTTTCGTGAGTTGGCTAACAGGAACCACGAGGTAACTCTCATTAGCTACTTCCAGATGCCGGACGCGCCGGCTTCGTACAAAGACATACTTCTGAGTGACAAACAAGTGTACAAAGGACTATCGTTCGAGTCAGTGATCGCGAGTGAAGTATCCCGAGTGCCGTTTGAAACGCTAGTGGCCACCAAAGCCGGCAACGATGACTGCAAGACTCTTATGAACAACCACCAAGTGCTACATTTGTTAAGAACGCGTCCCAGATATGACGTTATACTTGTGGAGTCGTACAACAGTGACTGTGGATTGGCTTTGGCTGCGAATTTAAGTGCACCGTACATCGCTTTTAATCCTCAACCGCTGCAACCGTGGCAGTATAACAGGCTGGGAATCAATTTCAATTCGGCTTATGTGAGCCAAGCCAACTTGCCGTACGGAAAAGAACCGTGGTTCCTCGAACGATTGCAGAACTACATGCTGTATCACATTTCAAACTGGGTGTATTACGTGGGCTCTCAAGTGACGGACCACGTGTATCTATATAAGTATTTGGGCGATAACCTGCCCTCGCTGGAAAGTATTGCGTCGAACGCGAGTTTAGTGTTTGTAAACACACACCAATCTGTATTCGGCGGTGTTGTCAGACCTAATAATGTAATCGACGTAGGTGGCATTCACATTCGGCCGCCTAAAGTCATTCCTACCGTAAGTAAACAGCATTACCGGATATTTGCATGTTGGTGTTAATTTAAGAATCTCGAAATTCTCTCATACGGCAATTTTACGTATTGACCTTCAAAAACGTTAGGTATTTGTCTAGCTGTAGGAATTAGTTAAAATTCGTAATGGAATACAATAACATCTCCCCTCATATTTATCAGAATTGTAATTTTGTATTTATTCCACTGACATTGAAGTCCCCTCGAAGTGTTCAAGGCCTTTAACCGCTCAGGTTAAATTTAGTAACTTTTTACTCGTCTACGTTTTATACATTTAGTAAATTATTGCAACCGTATTTTTGATTCGTTGTTTGTTCTTCGTGTTTAAGAATAATATTGTATATATTTATATTCGGTAGATATTTTGTAGATGTATTCAAGCACAATCAAACATTGGTGTTCCGATTTACCAAAATTTACGGATTTAAGGTTTAATTCTTGACGCAAAATGACATCATAGTCCATTAACCATAACTACACAGAACACCACTATCAACGATGATTCCATATATTTACAAAAAATCATAAAAATAATTAATGTTAGTAACGAACTTAAACTGTAATATATTATGTATTTTTTTATTTAGAAAAAACATAAGCTACTCTCAGTCATGGATATTCTGGGTGTCTGTGAGAACTGAATACCCGGTGATCTGTTTTCCAGGTTGCCAATGTTGTTTTATATTAAAACAACATGAGATTTTATTTAGTAATATAACATCCGAATCAAAAAATATTTACATTCTATATTTATAATTCATCAAACATTAATAATAACGGCTCATAAAAACATAATATTTCGTTATTCGTTTAAAATTCCATTTACTCACTGGAATTAACAACGTTAAATATAAATAATGAAATTCTGTCATCAAAAATATACATGAATTCACTTTATTTACCAGCTTATCGTTTTTGTAACAATTTATTCAACATTTGCAATAAAAAGCAAAAAGACTTCCTATTCTAAGTCATATCATGAATAATTAATTGTACTTATAATTGCATCTTCGTCGCTGTTATACACATTTTTATTAAAATTACCAGCTAAAAATTTTATTATGAAAAAAGAAGACGATTTAATCGCCAATTTGACAAGAGCTATTTAAAATAAATAAATATTACTCGTATTACAACAACCATTTTCGTTACAAACTAGCCCTATGATTGAACTTAAAGTAACATAATGGATAAATGATATATTATTTTATCATCATTACCCTATATTATTTTGTAAATGGTATTTAATAGAAACTTAATACCATGTTTCAGGGTGTCTACTTAATTTACTACTATTTCATATACACCTTAGACTGCCCTCTCATTTTCCTACTTGTATTATATCCATCCAAAGGTTGTATGAAAGAAATTGCCTAGTGTGATAAAGCCGCCAAGTGTACTATGATTATTATACAAATTCTTCACTTTAATTGTTTCCCTAAAAAGCTATTAAATAAATAAGTAAAAAATAATTATCGAGCATTCAATAGAACCTTCATACTATTTTTCAGGAAATCGAAAGGTTCATTAATGAAGCGGAGCACGGCGTTCTGTACGTGAACTTTGGATCGACGCAGAAAGACTCCACGTTGCCTGGTGACAAGCTTCAAGAGCTGTTATCAACATTCCGTGCCCTCCCACTCAGAATCCTGTGGAAATGGGACGGAGAAGAAATACAGAACCTACCCAGAAACATAATGACCATGAGGTGGCTACCACAGTACGACATTTTAAGTACGCTTTTTGATATTTTTATCTTATCTTTATGCCCGTAATAAAAAGCAAATTAAAAAATCCGATAATGTGTATATCCAAACATGTAATCCAATTGTGTTTATTATATTTACATAAACGATAAATGAGGTGTAGTAAAAAATGAAAGGAAAAACAAAGATAAATAAAAACGGCTTTTACGCTTTTTTATTGTGCAAATTGTTTGAAAACGAAGACAGATTTTCTTGGTCATTAAAAGTATGACACCCTACAAAAAATTACATTGTGCAGAAATTAAAAATAATGTAAAAAACACTTCTTCACATATTCAACAAGGGCTATAAAAATATATCAAAAATTCATCATCATACCTGAAATACCCATACAAAAATTAACATCCATATTTTTTAAATTTCCAGAACATGACAACGTCAAGGCATTCATATCGCATGCGGGAATATTGAGTACAATCGAGGCGATTGACGCGGGAGTGCCGGTGATAGCTGTCCCGTTATTCGGCGACCAGTACGGCAACGCGGCAGCTATGGAGGATGCCGGCATAGCAACCGTTATACCGTTCACCGACTTAAAGAAACAACGTCTGCTCGCCGCTGTGAATGAAGTTTTGGACCCGGCGTGAGTTTATACTTTGTTTGTTCATTTAAAAATATATGACGCTGCATAGGTTAAACCGTTAAAGTGACACCGTGTACCTGTTAGGAACCTTGTAGTCCTCTTCGAATGCTAGATTGGAATAATTACTTTGTTTGAGTATAAATTGGTGAATTCTATATGACGTAAGGCTCTTCCCCTATCACATCCTGGGACGGAAATAAGTTTCGCCAACTGTGTATGGCACTAAGGACTTCTAGGCCGATGCGGCTGTACAGGCGTTATCTTAAGTCTAAATAAATGAATAAATAAATATCAAAGTGAAGTAATTTATTGCCGACATATATTTATAGGGAAACGTAAAGATAATTATCACTGCAATAAGTATAATTCTGCGGATTTTAGAAACTAATTAATTTCGAATAAACCATTAAATGGATTATTTTAAAACCGCAAATAATTTCTAAAATTACTTCTTGATTTTAATAAAAAACATTATTTGTTACAGATGGCAGCACCGTGCAAAACTAATTTCGCGGCTGTGGCATGACCGTCCACTATCACCTCTGGAAACCGCCATCTATTGGACGGAGTACGTAGCTCGATACCAAGGCGCGCCCAACTTACAACCGGCGTCTGTAAACGCACCGTTTTACCTATATTACCAACTAGATGTCCTTGCCTTCGTCGCCTTCGTTATTTACGTTATGTTTTATGTTATTTACAAATTATTATCTGTCCTTTGCTGTTGTTGCTGCCAGACTGAAACCAAAGCACAAGAGACTGGCGAAGAAAGAAGAGGAAAGAGAGTTAAATTTGAATAATATCATAAAACTATCAGATTTTTATTGTGGGTACTGTGTATCTTAAGTTTTCTCCTTTCGGATAAGTCTGTCCTATATATCGCAGGATTTTGTCCATATATTCGATTGGAGTTTAAGGATTGCTTTAGTTGACTATTATTTATTTTGATAATTTATATGACTTTTTGTATGAAATATATTGTTTTATTTTGTTCCTTTGCAGTTTTTATTTACAATTTAAATATATAGTTATAATCTGTACAAACGAACTTCCAACATTAATTTTAATTAATGTTGGAAGTTCGTTTGTTAATTGTTTCTCAGATTTACGCGAATGTTACACATTGAAATAAAACTATTTTTGTACGGATTTTATCGCGATATGGTTTAATTTTTAATTTTTTTAACTTCCCGATATTTAATCGAAACGTCGGGAAGTTTACAGGTTTACAGTTTTCGTGGTCACGGGTCGGACTGAGGTATTAGTAATCCACTCACTGAGGTAACAGGCAATACAGATATAGAGCGCGCTTAATAACGCGGCGTCCCTCCCCAACTTTAGCGACTCTAAATTACTCCTAATATCTGCAACATCCCCAATGCGGAAGATCCGTCGCTGTAATCCATCCAAACAATCGAAGAAATATTGGATGAATCCACCCGCAAGGTGAGAACAATGTTCCACACCCAACTGTACATACCTGGAAAACCGTAACTCTATAGAATAGCCAAATTGACTAAACTTGGAAAGTTTGTTCAGGATTCCTATCTTCCGTAAGTTGGTAGATAGGTACTATGTCTTCAATGAATTCTGGGGTGAATATTTCAAGTGGGCGTGGATGGCCAAATCCGAACTATCAGGAATAGCGAAAAATACTGAAGTCACGAGTCCGATTTTAATGAAAACAACATGCTTGAAATATAAAAAAAAACAATATTCCTAGTAACAAACCTGACGATTTTCCAAAAAAAAAACACCTGTATATCCGCAACATGGATACTCAAGTAATTTTACGATATGTTTTCGTAGCAGTGAACGTGACCGGATAACTCCTAAATCCTTTCAATATCTACTATTTAACGAGATAGAGCTTGTGAGAAGATATAATAAATTCAAATATGCAGTCTTATAAATATTTATATTATGTGTTCTAAAATTATGATAAAAAGGAAATATTTGATTATTCTGTAGCAGAATAAAAATACGAGGTGTAAGGATAATGAAGCACGTTATTTTTAATAAAAGTTTACTTTGAGGTTACAATGTAACAGATGTCCCGCCAAACAGAAGTGTAAATGCACTGTTGTATTCCGGTTTGTAGGACATTGTAGTCAGAGTGACTACTGGACATAATGAGACTAAACATATTATATCTCAGGATGGCGAATGCAGTGGAATGCCAAGCATTGCCTTGTAATTCATGGTGTGGTTTGGCTTTCCTAACGTCCATGAGCGGTCGTGTCGCTTACCATCAGGAGCGTCGCATGCCCGTGTCTTAATTCGTTGCAGTAAAAAATAATTTGGAAAACAACGTTTTATCGCTATAACGTTGTTTCCCTCATACGTCCACATCATAATGAATAAATTTAAAAACTAGGCCGATTATAAATTCAGTATAAAATAGTCGCTTCTAGCTGTTTCTACGATCTTTTTTAAACTACGCAACGAATTTTGATGATGTTTTCATAAACACATAGTTTAATGTGTATTCGTAAAGTTTATTATTATTATTTATTGCATCGAATCGCAACAATTACCATATTAACTAAATTAAAAATTCAATTTTGAATTATATAGGAAAACGTACTAATTGTGTAGGTATAACGTTAGCAATTTCTGGTATGTGTTGTATTATATGGGTAATCTATACTATTAATAAAAAGAGGAAAGATTTGTATGTAACTATGTTCGTAACGAATTGGCTCAAAAATTACTGGACCGATTTTAAAAATTCTTTCACCATTTGAACGCTACATTATCACTGATTAATATAGGCTATTTTAATTGCAAGAAAAAAATAAGGATCCCTACTAAAACTACAGTAATGTTATTCAAGGTATAAAAAATGCCTATAAAATATATTTAATCGCATGCGCTGCGAAAACTATATAAGTTATGTTGTTGATGTGGACTGGGCTGAAAATCTATCCACACCCGGGCGAAGCCGGGCTGAGCCGCTAGTTATATCCTACTAGCGGCGTGGCCCGGCTTCGCATGTGTGCGGATATTCTTTTACTTCACTCCATACAGTAAGATTTCGGTAGTAAAACACGAGCGGTGGCTAACAAGCTGATTTATTGCGTTCGACTTATCGGCGGTACACAAGTAATTAATTATTAATAATATTATTATAATATTTTGATATTATTTACTAAAAAATATCTGCATCCAGGCGACGCCGGGCCACGCCGCTAGTAGGATATAAAATAATAAATCATTAATCATATAATTTGCGTCAAGTAAGGAAAAAATCTTATCATGTGGAGATTAAAACAAACAAACCGTATTATTTACAAGATATGGTATATAATTTAAGTGTATCTCTTTTACATATAAATTTTCGTGTTATAAAAAAAATACAATTAAAAGCGCACAAGTTTGTCATTGTTTCTTCTAAACGCGCAGTCACTACGTAACCACTAAGCGCTACACAAGACATCCGTCGCTCCAACCAAAAGAAATACCTACTTAAACATGCGTTTATTTTTAATTATCAGTGCTCTTGTAACTAGTGTGTACTCATTAAATATATTAGGAGTGTTTATCTATCCTGGCAGAAGTCATTTTTTCGTGTTTGAAACGTACTTAAAAGAGCTTGCAAGAAGAGGGCACAATCTTACAGTTATTTCGTATTTCCCGCAAAATGAACCCGTGAATAACTATGTAGATATAAAGTTAAGTGAAGAACGAAATGCAGCGGAACAATCCATAGCGATGGACAGTCCCTTCAAAGCCGTAGTGCAAATTTTAGGGTATCTAATCAGCAGTGCGAATAAAAGTTGTAAAGCGCTATTAGAAAACAAAGAAGTGCAAAGTCTATACACAAATGGAAGTAAATTTGATATAGTTGTTACGGAGGTGTTTAATAATGATTGTCCATTAGGAATCGCTCATAAACTGAAAGCGCCAGTTGTTGGCTTAACAGCTACCGAGGTGATGCCATGGCATTACGAGAGATTCGGCATCCGCGATAAAACAATAGTATTCCCTCTATCACCGGGTGGCCATAAACCTACTTTTGCGCAACGAATTGAAAGGATGATAGGTTACTTGGTCGTTAATTTTCTTTTTAAATTTTTCGTCTTTCGTCCTGAAGAAAAAATGCTAATGGAACATTTTGATGATATGCCACCCCTAGAGGAATTAAGACGTGAAATGAAACTTTTGTTACTATATCAACATTTATTATTAGGAGGCGCAAGTTCATTGCCCCTTCATTTGAAAGAAGTCGGAGGTTATCATGTCGCCGCACCTAAAGAACTGCCCCATGTAAGTATACATTTGTCTAATATAATTAATGTTACCACTCCACTTTTGTCATTTACATACCTAAATCTAGTTTACCAGTATATTTGTAAGAATTAACTCGAAGTAATATATTATGTATATCTTCTGGAGGTAGGTCTCTCATAGATGAGAGGCCGCCTGGGTTAGTACCACCGCAATGCCTATTTCTCCCGCCAAACAGCAGGTTAAATGCACTGTTGTGTTCCGATTTGAAGGACATTGTAGCCAGGGTAACTACTGGACATAGTGAAACTTAACATGTTATGTCTCAGGATGGCAAGCGCAGTGGAATGCCAAACGTTGCCTTGTAATTCATGGTGTTGTTTGGTTTCGCTACTATCCATGAGCAGTCGTATCGGTTACCATCATACAAATGCCATGCCCGTCTCGCCGTTAACTGGTTAATACAGGTATTACGTAATTTTAGCCTCGCATTACGAAATGTTAAGTTTGTCCTGACAAAAATACATCCTGTAAAGATATCTTATTATTCAGATATATCTGATTATTACGATTATTTAATTACGTGTCTCGTGTATTTTTTTCCTTAAAGGGTAGTAGAAGGATATCAAGATAAGGATATCAAAGTCATAAACAAACATCAAACCAAAAATTATGAGTTTGCTTTATATTTAATTGGCGGAGTATCTATCTATGTAAATATCTACACGTATATAATGATAGTACGTGAAGGAAAATCTTTGTAAGCAATTAACGAAAATCGCGCGTGCAAACAACATATTATTTCTTAAAGAGGCACTTGGGTATCAAAACTATACGCTTTTTTTAACTTAATATATTCTTGTCTGCGTCTAGAACAGATTCGGGATTCCTAATTTTTCTCACACGATATTTATACTTTTACAAATGTATCAAATCAGCAATTATATAATTCGGTAATTATGTTAATTAATGCATTCATTATATTATATAATATGAAATAAAAAGTATTTAATTATAAAACGTTGCAAAGGGCGTTTACACACTTATTTAATTACAATTATAATAATACGAGTATGATCGTCGCGTGAATAACTTGATAATATATATTTCCATATTCTAGGTCTGCTATTTGCACATATTGCAAATAGTAAATATGCTCAACTTAACACGCTTGTAACTTAATCTTATAGATGACCATCTAAAACCAATACATTCACAAAACCATTCCATCTTTCTCATACGACGGTAATACAAACATCCTTTTTTGTCTTCTAATATGAATTCGTACCATGTGTATATCCTTGATAATATGTATACATACTATGAATAAAAATAAAATGACTTACCTATATTCTTGAAATAATATCACTATAAAAATCATTTCTAGCTTAATTATATGAAGCAATAACAAAAACCGACTGCAAAAGTCGCCATCTGGGTGCCCTGCTGTATAGCAGGGTTGAGTTTCTTGTCTAAACTAATATTATATAGATTATTTTCAAAAAAGTGTATCAGCTCCTGAGCGGAACCGGGCTGGGCCACTAGTCTTAAATATAAAAGATCCTTGTGTGTTCATGTCCGTGTGCACGGTTTGGAAATTATAGACAGTTTCCATCTTGCCCTTCCTTACCCTACGTAGTTATTTTGTGATGAAATACAGCCTTGACAAATTTCAATAGCACTATTGTTTCGGCAGTAATACTTTCCAGAACATTTTCAAAACTGACTTCCTCCAAAAAGAACACACCGCAAAATAACATAATAATATCATTTAGATGGACGTTAAATATTATAAACAACAATTATTATGCAACATCTCCGAATATGATTTGAATCTATACATGCATAATATGATGAGGTGTCGCTACTAGACGCCTCATAAATCTCAGTGTATTTTGGACCGGTTTGGAAACGAGTTGTGTGCAATTAAATTAAGGATGAGAATCTTCTGATTATGGAATTATGCAACTGCATTAAAATTTTTGTTTATAATGTTTATGAAAGAAGTATTGTCTCTATAATATGCGAGTGATAAAGTAAGCAAATCCACTTGTTCATTTTGCAACAGAAATATGCTCGAGAAAGTGTAGATGGCGCGACTTGTGCCTCTACTTAAACTTTTTGGAAAACGAACGTAAACAGTATGCGAGTACAAGTTTAATTTGTTTAATATGGATTTGCAAGTTATATGCTTACCTCCTATTGGTGGAATTTGGCTTTTCATCTCACAAAGTAATACTTAAGAAATGGTTGACCTATGAGCTTACCTTGCCCGAAATCCCATGCAAACTTCTAACGCCAAATTCAAAAGCCAAATTGAAACCCAGACATGCGTTTCCGTCCTCCCCTCCGGCCTCCAAAAAGGAAACTGCAAACAGATTTTCTGTCAAAAAAACTATAATCGTCGCTAACAGAAAATACTGACTGATATTAAAATGACGTAATGTACATACATACATACTACTACACAAACTTAGAGATTAACTAATGCGCTTGTATTTTTTTATCTATTAACGTAGAATATAATATATATTAATATGATCTTGCATAACTACCCTGGGCTTACGAGGTGCTAACAGGCACAAAAGCTTTATTATGCTAGTTTTTTTTTATAATTAAGACAACACAGACTGCCCTTTTTTATAAACATCTGGCGTGCACTGTTTTAAGCCAAGGCAATAAAATTAATATTCTACGATCATGTGCAGTATGCTACTCCGATTGGCTGCCATTAATATTCATAACGATATGTATATTGAAATACACCTATTCTGGAATGTTAGGATCATTTCTAAACACTGTGATATAATAAAACCTTAAAACACAAGTAAACAAGATAAATTGTCAGAAATATTTCCTCAACTTGGGTTTTCAACGAGGCTATCTAATCAGAATAATGTTATATAAATTTGAGTTTTGTCATATCATAGTGACAAAGCAACATTGCTACAATGCGCCTGACGGTAATTTCATTACAATCTGGTGCGGCAAAGTATCCACCGAGAAATTTTTACTACTTACTTACTTATTGAATTGTGTCGATGTAGTCTGATCTGGATATAAGCTGAATATCGTCATAGTTCATACACTCAAGTAGACGAATATTACAAGTTTCCTCCCGTGTTGTATGTTAGTAGCAGTCTGGGATGAATACACTACAATGCTAATATAATATGCTTTTGTATGCCGGCAATGAGCTGAATGAATTAAATTGTCGAGGTCAATGACGATCACACACGTCGATTTATTCGCAGCAAAAAATCGAGTATCGTTTGTACGCCTGCTTTATTAAATAACCTTAGCGACAATTGTGTAGGTACGTATTGTATTGTGAATGCTAAAGTGTATATGCGCTAGTGTTTTTATGAGTACGAGATATTGAAAAGATACGGGCATGTGTAAAATTTATTTACATATTCTAATCAAACGTGAGTTTACATAATTGTTTTCTTAGATAAGCTTTTTGTGTTACAACTATCTTATCTCTACGTGCATATCGCAATTATTATATCATATGTTAATATTTTATAACATGATGTTAATTTATTCTACTGGTGGTAGGTCTCTCACATGTGAGAGGCCACCTGGGTAGGTACCACTGCAATGTCTATTTCTCCCGCAAAACAGCAATGAAAATGCACTGTTGTGTTCCGGTTTGAAGGATACTGGACATATTGAGACTTAACATCTTGTCTCAGGATGGCGATCGCATTGGAATGCTAAGCATTGCTTTGTCATTTATGGTGCTGTTTAGTTTTGCTACTGTCCATGAGCAGTATTATCGCTTACCATCTGGCGAGTGGCATAATCGTCTCGCTTTTCATCGCAGTTAAATAAAATAAATGAGAGAGAGAGGCGTTAATGACTAGATCATACGGCCCTATAATATAATTATTATATTTAGTCAGATTACTACTTGTTACATTATTATTTTATTTTCCTTATTTGGAAAAAAATATCTTATAATAAAAATATGCTATTGCTAATAGTGTAAATCTTAAAAATATAAGTTAAGTTAATAGCCACGACATTTTCCACGCGTTAAGTAAGGAGTAAACAATGCTGTGTCTGAGACACGCTACAAGGTTTGGTACTTCAAGTTTTAAATTAAAAAAAAACAAATGTGTGTAAATACTTATTTTATTTTTATTTCTCGCGTTATACTTCTTTTTACGATAAATGTCATTTATTTTTATGGCTTACCATTCACCACCATAATATATACGTATAGTATAATTTAAAACCACACATGCATGTTTACGAATTAACATCTATATTTTTTTCTCTGCTGTTGTTAATTCCAATTCAGAATTTAGATTATTGAAACAAAGAGTGCTTAAAAACTTGATTTTGAGACCAATCGGACCAAAAATACAAAGTTCAAAATGGCGGCTAAAATGTTCAGTATCAGCCCATATACCGGGTATATCAAGACTGAGACCGAAAACGAAGCCAGGTGGTAGTTTTAGTGGTTCCAAACACGATGCAAATAAAAATTTCGCCAAAACAGTGACAGATATTTTTTTAGATTTTTTTAAAAGTCATCGTGTTTGGGTGGTAAATACCTAGTTTTTGCTAAAATACTAATTTTAACCCTTACGTACCATTGCGTGTTTAAAAATAAAGAGGTGTACATCTTTATTTTAGGAAAACTATGTATTAATCACCCAAATACGACGAGAAGTAAAAAATTACAAAAAAAAAGTTGTCGATTTTTTTTGCGAAATTTTTACTTGCATTGTGTCTGAAGTCACTAATATTACCACCTGGCTTCGTTTTCGGTCGCGGTCTTGATAAACCCTGTATGTACGTCCCACTGCATGGCACGGGCCTCCTCTGCAATTGAAAGTACGATTAAGACGGGTTAAGCCATATAGTCCACCCTGCTGGCCTAGTGCGTGTTGGCGGACTTTACATACCATAAAAATTCTTTAAAATCGACATGGTAAGCAGGTTTCCTCACGATGTTTCCTTCATCGTTATATTGCGTGCTGATTGACTATCAATACACACATAACTCGGAAAAGTCAGAGGTATGCCCTGGGATTTGAACCCGCGACCACCGTGAACATGTTGGCAGTCGCGTCTGGTCCGTTACCAACAAGCCAGCACGCTATACACGCACGCTATTTTTCGATTTTTACCATTAATTAAGAATATCGGAGCAAAGGGTCTCTCAAATATAGATTTTGAAACCTTTTGGATCTATACAAAAAAGTTCAAAATGGCGGCCACTATTTCCAATTCTGACTTTGGATTTAGATTATTGGAACAAAGAGTCCCTCAGACATCGATTTCATGGGACCAATAAAGAAAAATGACTGGCATTTCATCATAAATCACATTCACACATGAACTTACATATTATTTATTAATTATATTTTTTTATCTCCACTGATAAAAAACACGTCTTGCAGATTAATAAATACTGAACAAACAACTTTGAATAAAGTTACGAGTGGACACGGAAATTTGACAGACAGTAATTAATATCTTAAAAAATTTACTCTCATATATTTCCAAACGAAGTACTACTTCAAAAAAGTGAATTGGTACATATAGCATAAGATTTATTAACTTACTAAAGGCCCGACGTGGATTCACCCAGGTGCAGACATTTTTGAGTCCAGTTCACATCATACTCTTATTATTTCGCGTACCAACTTTTTATATTTTTAATCTCAACTTTTATGCTTCTTTTTCCGTCTCGTCCCATTCTGTTCCATGATTCAAGGTATGCTATCTGGTCCTCTTATTTCCTATTTCACCCGTCCTATTTTTATTCTATTATATGCAATCCAATTGCGTTTTAAAGAGTAGCAAATATACATATATAAATTATTTTTCATAATCATCTTGCTCATCCCACGGGAACACTAAGTTTTCTAGAGAAAAAGTAGCCTAAACGTTAATCCAGTATACCAACTCCTATACCAAATTTTATTAAAATTAGTCCAGCCGTTTGAGCAGGATGATCATTTGCTCATTGCACGGGAACACTACATTTTTCGCATAAAAAGTATCCTATGTGTTAATCCAGGATATCAGCTACCTCCATACCAAATTTCGTCAAAATTGGTCCAGCCGTTTGAGCGTGAAGAAATAAGAAACACACAAAATTTGGCCTTTATAATATTAGTAGGAAGTAAGATATCAATCTGCTTCTTGATGTCTTTTTAATTTGGTTTTAATTATTACCTCTTTTAATTTTGTAAATGTTTTTTAAATCTACTATTTCTTTAGATCATATGTTGCGATAAATTATAATTTGTGGGACACTTTTGTGCAAGTGGTGCTTATTACATAATAAGTTGACTTTGATGCTTTATGTAACGTATAATATTGCAGTATCATGGTCGGTAATTAAAACAGATACAGTCAACGCAAACAAGTTGTCCTATATGAACAAAATTTCAATCATCGTGTAGTAAAATTATATGAATATAACAAATACTGGCTAATTATTTAAAAGGTAAGGTATTTTTCGTAAGTAGTAGAAGTAGTATAAACTAGGCTTATGGGGTCAACGTGAAAATTATACTCGTATAACATATAAATTGATTGGAAATAAATGCCTATTACTATTATTATCTTTTGATCAACACTGTAAAGCATACATTTCTATCAATGTGCTGCAGAGTAAGTAATTACAAAATAAACAGAGCGTGCAATGATAAATTATACAGCTCGAAATGCGTGGTGTGACGCACTATTACATCTCTATTTACACTGGCAAGGAATGCACTACGCAGTAATGGCTTTTTTTCCTCTAAATAAGTGCAATGCTTAAAAAATAATAAGCGCTGTCGTCTTATCATAATATCTTGACCGTTATCTTGACCCCGTATTACGATTTAAAAAATTATAATGTTGATAAAAATACGAGATAATTTTTGAATCCCCAAAAATGCATGTTTAAGCGTGGGAATCGATTCCGCGGTCTTTCATTTCACGTGTTTCATGGAGGCTGTAAATCTGCTAAAAATAAATTTAGTTTGGCCGTACGTAATATTATCAGGCGAGTGTTAACTAGTCCGGGACAGTCGTGTGCTATTCGCCGGAACGATAACATCTCCAGGCATCATGATTTTAAATGTGAATTTAGCGTCTTTTATATTATCGATATGTGTCATGTTCAGTGAAGTGCACACGTTGAATATTCTAGGAATATTTCCGTATCAGGGCAAAAGCCACTTTTTTGTATTTCAACCGTATCTGCTGGAGTTGGCCAAGAGAGGACACAATGTTACAGTCATAACGCATTTCCCGCAGAAGCAACCTGTCGAAAACTACCGCGATATT
The DNA here is from genome assembly GCA_949752805.1 of Deilephila elpenor. Lineage (NCBI taxonomy): Eukaryota > Metazoa > Arthropoda > Insecta > Lepidoptera > Sphingidae > Deilephila > Deilephila elpenor. Next base: position 6,774,616 of record OX457108.1, read on the forward strand.
AGTTTAGCGGGGACTACAAAGATTCTGGAAGATGTTTTCCCCCTAGAAAGGTCTTACGCTTCCGTTATCGGCATTAGTTTCTTCCTGGTCGACATGGGCACTGATAACTGTCGACATGTGTTAGCTAACAAAGATGTGCAACAATTGTGGAAGACAGGAGTAAAGTTCGATGTAGTTGTATTAGAGCAATTCAACAGTGATTGCGGCTTGGGATTAGCGTACAAGCTTGGAGCGCCGGTAGTCGGCCTCAATTCACATGTTTTAATGCCGTATCACTATGCGCGATATGGCATACATTACAACCCGTCTTACATGTCTTTTGAATTCTTTGAGGGTGGAACGAAACCTACTCTGTACCAAAGAATAGAACGCACGATATTTCACACATATTTTGAACTTCTGTATAAATATCGGTGCCAGCACATCGACCAAAATACGCTGGCGGAATATTTTGATGATGTTCCGCCGTTGGAGGAATTGGCGCGGGAAATCAAAATGATGTTGCTTTATCACAACTTCATGCTTTATGGCTCGACGCTCTTACCTGCGAATGTTAAAGAGGTCGGAGGCTACCATGTGGCTACTGTGAAAGAACTGCCAGCCGTAAGTAAAGTGCACAACAAATCGTTACAAATGTTAAGTACCGGGTATATCAAGACTGCGACCGAAAACGAAGCCAGGTGGTAATTTTAGTGGATACAGCAACAACAAGGAACACAAAGCAACTAAAAATTTTTTTTTTTTTTAATATCATCCTTTTGGGTGGTAAATACCTAGTTTTTGCAAAAATAGTAATTTAAACCCTTGCCCACTATTATGACTTTTAAATAAAAATGTGTACATTATTATTTTAGGAAAACTATGTATTTATCACTCAAATACGACGAACTGTAAAAAATTAAAAAAAAAATGGATAATTTTTTTTGCGTTATTTTTGGTTGCATTTTGTCTGAACTCTGAAGTCACTAATAATACCACCTGGCTTCAGGTTTTAGGTCAAGGTCTTGATACACCCTGTATATTCATTATAGTACCCGTATCATGCAAATATTACTAAGTACTACTTAGTAAGTAGACATACATACATAGTACACATGCATATAAACTCACGCCTTTTTCCCAGAAGGGCTAGGCAGAGCTGTTACATGACACCAACGTTTCGCCTTGATTGTTCCGTCCCAGAATGTGATAGGGGGCGAGCCTTTTGAGAGACGAGTTCGAAGCTCATCTGCATTGCTTTTGTTTATGAATTGTCTGAAAGAGTGTGTGGGTGAGGCGCATGACGCCGCGCTGCTGACGGTTCGCTTCACCTTGTTGATTTCTGTATCAAAATACATACGCCCCTGCAGCGCGTCTGTATCTCCGTGTCAGCACATTTGTATCGATACTAATGAGTGTTTACAGTGCCACACATTTTTTGACCACGTGCAATGGTTTACTCACTGCAATAAGCCGTTTGCAAAAACTCATAAGCTTTTCGTAATTATCAAAATAATCTTATTTTTTTATTATATTCTATCAACCCATAATTTTGCACAGCTGAGCACAGTAATACTCTACAACCGAGAGTCCGATTGATTATGGTTAGGTCATAGTCCGCCACGCCTCGCCTAGTAGGTACGAGTTAGCGGATTTTACATACTATAATAAATCTTGTTAAGAACTCTCTGGTATGCAAACCTCACCGATAAATGTGTAGTAATCAGTAATTAACTATCAAATTCACACATGACCCCGAAGAGTCAGATCTGTGCCCTGGCATTTGAACCCGCGACCACCGTATCGGCAGCCGCATCGGATCCAATTCCAATACCTTCAGGCCACCACGCATTAATAACAATATTATAATACGACCATAATATAAAAACATAAACTCGCCTTTTTCCCAGAAGGGTTAGGCAGAGGTGCAACCAGGACACCCACGTTTCGTCTTGTATTTTCCATCCCAGGATATGATAGGGGGAGAGCCTGTCGCAGTATCGGACATGATATGACCAACTTTTTTATACGCTCTCTACGTTTTTATAGATCGTCTTAGGATCGTCTACGATGTATTTGCCTCCGAATGCGTTGTTGTCCTGCTGTCAAAATGTTCAAAGCCGGGTCCCTCCCTACAGCGACATGAGTCTTTTCTTATAGGCGCTGTGTAGGCGCGCTGTGTCACCGGCCGGGCCATCGGCTATGGTGTGTAGTGCCACAGATAGTGTGTTTAATGTCAATAAAAACTACGGAAACAAATTGGAGGTCATCGTCTCTACGCCAACAAATGCGATGTCATTCCATTAAAATATTCAAACGACGAACCTTAGTGCTATGCTATGCTAAGCAAAAAATAAAATACCACAGACGTACATTGAGCTAATATTACTTACGTTGTACAGACGTACATATTTATAAGGTTTGATAATTATTGTAAGCAGTGAGAGAAACTCCACTGCTTATCATAGGCCTTACCCAAGAATTTTAAAAGGCAGCTTTCGGATATGGCCTTTTAAAGACTAGTCGCCTGCAGCTCTTGTGACCTAAGATCGATAGCTTAAGAATTTTAATGACACAAAATAAAGAGTCAGCTTATCTGAGCGAGCTAGGGAGGCCCATTATTAAATGCACTCTGCATAAATAATACACATGAAAGTATTTACTTCCACTATGAATATTTTAGCTCTCATAGCTGAACACGTTATATGTGTATAAACATTTCATCATGAGTTCTAAATTCTAAGAATAACATCGCTAAGGTCGACTCACTTGATTTATTTTTTAAACCAATGCTCAAAGAATGAAACTACGTTAGTCTATTCTATCTATGACATAGTTGTCGAGTAAATACTAGTAAATCATCTAAGTAGATAATAATACTTAAAAACATGTTTTAAAATATACCAAGTCATTGTGATTATAATTCGTTGTATGATTCCAACGTTTGTTCCAATGTAAGGAACACCGAATATCTAATAAACAATGAATTGCAAATACGGCAACAAGTAGTCAAGGTTATTGGCTGGAAGCAGATATTATAATTGTCCAAATTTTACACGTGTTATATCTCATCCCATCGCAAACATTATTAACGGAAATAATGTATTACCGTATAAGTTTTATACTAGATTAATATGATTTGATTTATCTTGACCCGGTGTTCACTAATTACACAAAGGTTTTTCGATAATGTATCTTTATATTTCCAACTTACTTCAAATACTTAGCATGAAAAACAAAGTTAAGAAAAAATTGCATGACTTTACTGGTAGGTCTCTCATATGTGATAGGCCGCCTGGATGGGTACCTACGCAATGTCTATGTTCGCCAAACAGCAATGTATATGCACTGTTACAACTACTGGACATAATGAGATTTAACATCGTATGTCTCAGGATTGACGAGCGCAGTGGAATGGCAAGCAATGGTTTATAATTCATGGTGTTGTTTGATTTTGCTACTGTCCAGAAGCAGTCGTATCGCTTATCATCAGGCAAAAGGCATGCCCGTTTCGCCATATATTGCATAAAGAAAAAGATAAAATATAAGATATCTCTATTCCGAGATTTTTCAAATCTGAAAGACAAAGTAAAGCATTCTTACACATAAACTCAGGCACTTAGCATATCAGTGTGAATAAGATAACTAATGAAATGATATCATCATTATATTTAGGTTATAATTTGCGCGCTGTAGTGTCATAGTAAATTGCGTAGAATTAAAGGCAACAGATCTTTGGATTTACGATATTGATGCGAAACTCTATCATTGTAGAGATATTTATCCCCGTGCCAGTATCTCACTCAGGAAATTCTAAAATAATACATACATAATGTTCCTTTACAGGATATAAAGAAATATATAGAAGAATCAGAGCACGGTGTGATCTACATTAGTTTTGGATCAATGTTGAAGGCGAGCACAACTCCTAAGGATAAGGTTGAAGCTATTATTGGAGCGCTTTCGGAACTGCCGCAAAGGGTCATATGGAAGTGGGAAGAGAAGACACTGCCGGGGAATCCGAAAAATATTATGTTATCTAGCTGGCTACCACAAAACGATATACTTGGTATGTATGTAATAAAGATAGATGGTAAATTAAGACAAGTAAAGTATGAAAAGTTTCATGTATTTTGCCAGAAATAAAGATATTGCGATGACGAAGTGGCATCCCATTTATGTTGGGGCTACTACAGCATTGGAAATTGTACATTTTAATAACCGCATGTTATACAAGTTTTATTTTGCGGGAAGATAAGATACTAATGATAATCGAGTACGTAATCAAAGTGGAGTAGCTGTCAGTGGCACCATACTCATGATGTTGATAATAAAGGTACACATCTGATAGTTTATCGGCGTCATATAAACTGAAATTATCTTTTTGTCAACATTTGTAAATAATTGATTATCACGGAAGCCAAGAATGTTTATTTTTTAATTTATATCACAAATAGCATCTGTTTATTTTGTAGTGTGACTACAGATTTTAAGTATTTATTATTATATATTAATTTACTTCAAAATATGTTTATTTTACTATAAAATTTATTTATTATATCCTAATCAAAGTCGAAATCCAAAACCTCTACTTGTAATGATATATCAGTCACTTGTGTCGCTCTCTTATCAAAATTGTTATAGTTGAACACACAAAATGTGGCCATATAAAATAATTACAATTAATGCAAGGATCAACTTAATATTAACCAAAATATACGAGTTATTTGTCAATTTCGTAACTATTCCATGACGGTGCTTAATTTTATTTTGTGTCTTTATTTTCTAATAAGATGTGATCACTATCAGATTTTAATGACAAGTATCGCTAATATTTCCATTAATTGTAATTCGTGCATATTGTTACAGCACATCCCAAAGTATTGGCTTTCTTCTCACATTGTGGACTTTTGGGAACAACCGAAGCAATTTACCATGGAGTCCCAGTGGTGGGAATGCCTGTCTTCGGTGATCAGCCCGCCAACGCTGCGGCAGTGGAAGAAAGCGGATTAGGTGTACAAATACAAATCCAGGATTTGACTAAGGAAAACCTTTTGAAAAAGTTCAAAACCATATTGGATCCGAAGTAAGCAGCAATTCAATATTTTTTTATACACTCGCACGACGTGGCGACATTGCATTTGATGTTATATACGGTTAATATAAGTTGCAATGGAGTATCCATAACTCAGGGTTGCTTAGCTCTTGTCGCTAGACACAATTATAGCTAGCAGGTCTTAGCTGGACATAAATGCTTGAGTATTAAACAGACTCAAAACTTAACAATACGTACTTCATTAAGTGAAGGTGATGGAATTGCCACCATCAAGTGACTGCCTCGGTGGCGCAGTTGTACTACGGAATTATTGCAAAGCTGAGGTCTCGGTTCGAGTCCCGAGTCGGGCAGTGATTTTGGATTTTTCTACTCATTATCATCCCGAAGTCAGGAATTTGTGCTAGATATGGCGATAGGCTCGCCCCCTATCACATAGTGGGACGTAAAATACAAGGCGATACGTGTATGTCCTGGCTGCTACGAGAGGAAACTCTGCCTACCCCTTCCGGGGAAAAGGCCTGAGTTTATGATTGTGTGGCGTATATACTGATCGCTATCAGGGTGGATACGCACTTCTTAGTTCTTATCACCAGTCAGTTTTCTCGATTGATTGACGGGTGCACCTGCAATAATATTGTCGCTTTGTATTACGCATTTCTGGTGACATAATTGCCCTGCCTATATTTTTCCGCATTCAGTTTTCAAGGTCGGCTATTTACGGTACTTATAATTATTATATTTATTTACCAAAAATAGTTTTGGCTAGACAGTACTTTATATTCTGGAGAATATCATGTTACGAATATTTTGAAAGGTAATAAAGCTGTATAAAGTGTTTTAAATATGTTTTCGATTATTTAGTAGCAATAAATATCTTATTTGTCCTTTTTTTAAACTATATTCTATTTGGCTACATCCGAATGTCGAGAAATTCCGATAATCACGACATTCTCCTAAATACGGCAGTATATTTTGTTCCAACAACATTCATATAACAGCTATGCCAAATCAGTTGCCCTCAAAGGTTAAATTAGATTCCTTCAAAGGAATTAGTGATAACAATTTAGTAACTATCGGAATTCCCTGACATTTGAATTTACCCGAATATACCATTATACATCTTTGTTAGGAGATTATACTCGTATACTGTTTTACTAGATTTATAGTGTTCCATGACAAAATATTTGACCAGATCTTAAACTTTAGGACTAATTAAGTATTTTTTTTAAATATATGAATTCATTTTTTTTCAGATTCAGGGAGAGGGCTAAGCAGTTGTCACAGGCGTGGCGCGACCGACCGATGTCTGCTATGGATAGCGCCATCTACTGGACTGAGTTTGCAGCTCGTCACAGCAACTTCTCATTCCGGTCACCATCAGCTGACGTGCCTTTCTACCAATATTTATATATAGACGTAATGCTGGTTCTTGGAAGTTTACTTCTTGTTATACTTTGGTCTATCCGTTTATTATTTAGTTTAGTTTTAAGTTTTATTTTTAACGGAAATACAAAGAAACTAAAATCCAGTTAAATGGTTTCAAGAATATCAAAGAAATTGTGAAATAAAATGTATTTACAGACACAGGTATTGTCATTTTAAAAACCGCAGTGGCCTGACTGTACTTCACTCGTATGTAATTTATTAACCTAAAGTTTACCTAAATATAAATCAATTAATTTACTTACCAAAGATACAAGCAAAATCAATGACCGACGTATTTGCGTAATGCTCGTAAAAAGCATTACATATCCACCGACAGGCATGGCGTGTTTAATGTAGTTATATCTTTCAATTAAATAAATAAACAAATAAATAAATTATAATTAAATGTTTAATGTAATGTGTAATGTGTACAAATATATGTATTTGCCTTAATTTTTGAATTCTCAATATTAATAAAAAGTCTATTTTTGTTTTATTCTTATTTTCGCATTTAAACTTTTTTTTTTTGTTTTCCAACACTTGACATTGGTGAAGTTGTTGCATTTGCAACAGAGACATAATTGAAATAAAATTGAATTAATTTAAAGAAAGTTGAATTAAATTGAGTTGACAGTCATGGCTACTAGACTCAGGTTAGCATTATAATATAATTAAGGTGTCATTAAAAATCTTATTGCTTGGGTTACCAAATAAATTGTAATTAATACAACAGTGTATTATTTTTGAATTATTGTGTGGTTAACGAAAGTTGATCCTGGAAAAACGCGGCAAATTTAAATAATATTACAACTGCAACATCATTATTAAAAGATACTCGAATATTATTATTTTTAAATTAATGTTTATGTAAAATCTATTCAAAAGCTTTTCCGCGAAGAAGGGACAGTCGTCTAGATAACCGTCCTTACAAACTTTCTTAGTTTTTGTTATGATTATATTAGATGGAAATTACTTAATCCACATTGTGACAAACCAAGACAACACACAGTACAAAACATTTTCGGATAAGCCGGATTTCGGATATTAGCTTACTAATATGCTACATTTCTTTACTTACAAAGTTAATCTTACTTGGGCTGTTGGATAAAAAAGTTTATGTTGGAAATATGATACAACAAAAAAAAACAAATAGTACCTACTATAAAATATCATTTATTCTATCCTAATCAAAGTCGGAATCCAAAACCTCTACTTATAATATTACTCATATCATAATAATACTCATGCTATAGGTCTCCAAATATCTAGAGAGCCGGGGCATGAAGTGAGGGGAGGTGTGCAGTGACAGCTATCATGCAAAGACCAAGAGAGATAGAGAATTTACGATTTTCATGTAATACAACGCTTGGTGTTGCACGACTAAAACCATTACCCAATATTAGGGGAGATCTCGAAGTAATATTTAAAAAAAAGCGTTAATTGTTTACTAGGTAGATTTTGGTGGCGGTTCCGCCCACATACTTGAAACTGATAACTCGGTAAAAGTGTCTTTCTAAATATAAGATTTTCGACGAAGATACCTCAACACCTCCCTATTAATATTTAGTGATATTGTATTGTATATTTAGTAAAAAAAACAAGGCAATAATAATACTCGATACTTTATTATCCAATAAATATAATAAAATAAATAAATAAATAAATAAATACACCCAACAGTCACATACATAGTCCTGACCCCACACTAAGATCGTGTCTGCTTATGTTAGAAGCTGTAAAAATATATCATATAACAATCATGTCTTATTTGTATGTATTGTTCATACAAAAAAAAAATTAATTCATATTTATTAGGCGCGGCCCATAATATGGAAAATTTAGGTGTTTACTGTTGGCAACAATAATAATACGTAAATATATGATATTTATTGCAGGATTTTTTTATATTCAATTTATCACGAATACCACGGGTTGGAATTGGGCCGATCCAAACAAAAATACAAATAGCATGCTTTCTCTAAGTAAAATGAATCAAAATACTCGTAAATTCGAATGAAAAGGAAGTTCTGTATTATTTTGCAGGCTGATGCTTTTATAATCATTTAATCTTTGATGTTGTTGCTGATATAAATACATATCCACATTATACACTTCACTTGATATTATTATACTTTTAAATACTTAAAACATGCGAAAATAAAATAACTCATTTACGACGATGTGTCAAACGTCATGATTGTTTACAAAATATTTGCAATGACATCGCACTGACATCACACGAACACGAAGGATGGACATAGCGATATTTTTATCATAAAGAGATGCTCTCTATCTTTTTCCACTGTGTTGATTTATACGTCTGCATGTGGAAACAAAACATTTACCGGGCTATTGACAGTTCCCCTGCACGGTGCAGACTTGGAATGTAAGGCCCTCTAGATAGTTGGAGGGCTTATAATACTACTCTTTTCAGTCAAATACTCTTATCTTATCAAAATTGTTATAGTTGGCATAAAATGTGGCCATATATATTTTTTTACAATGCCAGGATCATTTTTGGAGTACGTTAACACATTCGTACAGATTTACGTGCGACGTCCGAACATTCGAACTTCATTTCGGATCATAGAGTAACCCCCTTGATTTGGATTTAATAAATCAAGAAGAAAGCATAATAGGCGACTTTCAAAAAAATTGCGTATTCTCACGGCCGGCTTTCAACGTCGGCAACGCTTTCTTGGGTGTTGCGGATGTTCATGTGCGACGGTGATCACGTACCATCAAATGCACCGTATACTAGTTTGCCCCCTATATTATAAATAAAAATATCTAACTTATATATTCGAAAATATTTTTCATACAAACACCTACCGACTCACAGGCAGACTCATCGTTTTAGGAAAACGCCTATTACACAGTACTTGCAATATAGCATGACTATGTTATATTACAATCTCTATATTTTCGTTTTCCTTCTGAATTTTAAAGAGTAATGATGTGTCAGAAAACGCTTAATTCAAAAATATTTATAGAGTCATTAGTGCAAGATTAGACGTATGTTAATATAGCTATAAATTATACATCACCTATGTAAATCAATTTGAATATAGTTCTTTTATATACTAGCGGCCCGGCCCGGGTTCGCTCGGGTGTAGAGATTTCTTGAATAAGCTTTATACTACTGGTGGTAGGTCTCTCATGTATAAGAGGCTTCCTCGGTAGGTACCACGGAAATGTCTATTTCTCCCGCCAAACAGCAGTGTAAATTCACTGTTGTGTCCCGGTTTGAAGGACATTATAACCAGTGTAACTACTAGTCATACTGAGACTTACCATCTTATGTGTCAGGATGGCGAGGGCAGGGCAATGCCAAGCATTGCTTTGTAAATCATGGTGTTGTTTGGTTTTGCTACTGTCCATGAGCGGTCGTATCGTTTACCATCAGGCGGACGGCATGCTCGTCTCGTCATTCACCGCAATAAAAAAATACATCTTATTTCCCGCGTTAGCTTTTGTATATTTAAATTCAACCGAAGTAGTAAGCACCATACCGTCCTCACTACTTCCTTCATCATCTGTTTTACAATTTATAGGAAACATATAAACTCTGTGTTTACAATAGAGTCGATATCTGCGTAATAAATAACAGTGTTGCAAACAATGACCACACTTTCCAAAAAAACCCCCTGTTTAATTTTCCTTACAATTATTGCCCGTATCCTGTATTACCCGTACCGTACTTGTGTCTGTACTGTATCAGCCCATATACGTTCCACTGCAGGGCACGGGCCTCCTCTACAAACGGGAGTTAGATTAAGAGGTTATATAGTCAACCACGCTGGCCTAGTATGGTTTAGCGGACTTTACACATATCAAAAATTCTGAGAAACCGCTAGCGTATGCAGGTTTTCTCACGATGTTTTCCTTCACCGTTATAGGGCGTGGTGATTGACTACCAATACATACATGACTCTGAATAATTAAAGTTGTGCCCTGAGATTTGAACCCGCGACAATCCTGAGCATGTTGTCAGCTGCGTCTGGTCCGTTACCAACATGCCACCACGCACTTCCCCGTCTATGAAATTGCGAAGGAGTTTTCTCAAAGTTTTATCAAAATTCTTAAATGCTACTGGTAACTCTCTCATATGTTAGAGTATATTAAGCTTATTTAACATTGAAATCTATCAATTAAAATTATAAATTGTGGAAATCACCTGTAACAAAGTAGATTTTTTTGATTGTTTTGCTAGAATGGCTGTGTGTTGAAAACTATCGAGGATACTATTTTTTTTTTGTTAGTGTGCCGTCATAATTTGGTCTATTTCACGTTACTGAGTTATCGTCTTGGTATGGGATACCCTGTATATCGCATACAATATTGCTCGATAAAAATTCTAAAATGCACCTAATCGAAATTCAAAGTGCAATCCAAATAGATAGAGACCATATTCTCTCGCCGATCGAATCAACACCGGATGGCGGATGAAACAGGTTGAACCTAAAATGCCACTTATTTTTGTGGTCCACCGAATGGACCTGAACGAAATTTATTTCTTTATAATTACGCTTCATAATTACATTATTATTTTTGCTTGTCTATACTGAACATACTGTAACAAATTGTATTTTAAATAATCATCAGTAATGTTATCCTTAAGATCTTAATTATCGTCACCGTGTCGTGACTCGTGATTATACAAAAACACAGGTGCGAAAAATATTAGGTGAAATATTTATGCTGCATCATTGACAATGGACGGCGTCATTATGCTTTTAGCCATGACTTTGACTTTATGCAAGAATTTTATTTTAAGAGTATGATATGCTTAATTAAATATTTTACCAAAAACATCGACGTCATTTTGCTTGTCGTAAAATTATAAACAAATCATTCTGTGACATCATCTAAATTATAGAACCCTGCGTTAGATCAATAAAAAAAACTGACAGTCACCCACACAGTCCTGACTCCAGAAGATACAAGTCTTGGATCGCAAATATCAGAAACTACAAGACAATTATCGCTCTCACACCAGGTCTATATCTGTGACAAATGCTTATAGGTTATACAAGCATATCACTCTAGCACAAAAAATTACGTGGGTTACAATTATTTGAAATCGTATTTTGTTCGGTGAGAGTTGCTGGAGCCCAATAACCTTTTTCTGCTTTCGTCCTTTTTTATTTCATGTCTCTTCCTATTCTGATAACTTGCTAATGCACCTACAATATAGATGTTCAAAGGCGGCGGTTATCACCGTCAGAAGAGGACAGAGGTCAACAAGTGTGCCGGACTTAGGCATGAAAAAAATATGTTATCAATACATTACATAACTTTTTTGTTTATAAAACATAGTAAATAGCAGCATTGCATTAGCACCGATAAGAAATATAGAGTCATTAAACTTTTTATCTTCTGCCGTCAGACCTATTCTCATTTGGCCAGCCAGATAAATGACAGTGCAAACACTCTACGCCAAGATTATTGATGTTCTGCTATATTGTATTTAAAAAGATTATTTAATTTGATATTACTTTATTAGAGGCTATAAAAACCACTTGCATATATAAAAGACTGAAATATAAATTACCAGTTGTACAAGTGGCGGCTTTTTTCTAACGACGGCGATCTCTTCTAGACAACCTTTGGATGACGTAGAATGAAAAGTACCTAAATAGAAATAGAAGGTAGTGGTTAAGTAGGAAAAGAAGACAGATGTACACTTAATATACATGTCGCAGCGGTTTTATGTAAAGTCGAAATGTTAAACATAATTATTATTAAAATAATTGTAAATAAGCCCTAAGCAATCTACGGGTAGTTGTAGAAGTAATTTTATTACACTAGACCCTGTTGTGGTTCTATTTCTATACCCACAGTTAGAGTAAGGGTGGAAGCATGACAGTTTGCAATATAAACCGCCTCGGGACCGAGGAAGAAGCATTCTACATTCATTGCCTTTAAAAGTAACAAGTTGTCGAAAATATTCGGATAAGTATTATCCGTAACTAAAACGTCTCGTGATAGCAATAATTAATAATAAACGAATATACACCGGTACCGTTATCAATGGTCTGGTTTAATATAATTAACACATGGTTTTATTTTCAACATATAGGTATAATATATTGAAAAATAACTCTCACTTCGTGGATGCAGAATTACAACTGCAATCCTGCATTTGCAGCTCAATTAGCATTTGATTTTAAAGAGATCTGGCGTAGAGTTTCCTCCATACCAAATTTCAGGCAAGGATTGACGTCATTTCGAATACTTAACCGTAGAGATCTGTGACCGTAGAAAACATAACAATTACGTTCAATGATATTTTTAGACAGCAATTTAGGCGTACCGTTGCCGTCTGCTACAAATCGTACACACCGCGACTCACGGTAGATTCACGGAAGGTTCACGGTAGCACAAAATTCTTCCAGCCAGTATACATTAACGTAGTGTTTTACATTCTCTTCAGTGTACATATGCAAAGAAATGCAGTCTCTATACTTTGACGTAAATCTGATTGGTTGCTTTGTAGTTTTATAAACTGAGTATTCGCCAGTGAAACATTGGTATCCGCGTGTTGCCTTTAAAACTAACAAGTTGACGAAAATATTTGGATAAGTCGTTTATCCGTTAGTTAAATCGTGATAGCAATAATTATTAATAAGCCAACATAAACCCGTGCCGTTATCACTGGTCTGGTTCAATAACATAATTAACTCATGGTTTTATTTTACTAACTTCCTTATGAATCGAGTAACGATATCATATACCTGTATGTAACTTGTATTGTTTCCTTCTTAATGCGATGTAAGCCAACAATCCGACTTATATGATATGCCAGAATCTAATCGTAAAACAACCGCGATATACGTTTAGGAAATAAAAAAACCGGCAGTAGGTATCTATACAGAACTATACTCGTAATATGAATGATTTATAAAACTTAATTATGTTTAGACTCAAGGTTTTCTTTGTAATAACAATGTTATATCTGTGTTTATCAAGTCAGAAATAAATATGCATGCTTAATAGCTCGCACATCGCAAGTCGGATCTAGAATCATAATTTCATTATGCCTATTAGTATGGGTAATGTGAATGAGAAAAAATCACATACTGAAGGAAAAACAGTGACTATTATTCTCTTTTAAAGGTCTTATTGAATAATTGATTGTTTCGTGTATTCCAGTATTTTGTCAAGTGTCTACTCTACCATAGAGCAGAATCAGTCTTGTTTACAATTTAGCCTCTATGAATTGTTAAGAGGCTATATTAATTTTAAATAATACTATATTATTACTTTTATAACTATTGTTTTAAAATTCAATCGTCACCTAGGTAAAGGTCTACAGAATATTATTATATATGAGGTAACGAAAGCCCTGACAAATCTCAGAAGTTAATTCAACAGCGATATTGAACATAACAAATATTCATTGTTTATTTTCGATAATAATCTATCAAAATTTTATGTCGCCATTCTAAAGCAGTTTTGGTAATGTAATACATCCGTATAATTAATATAGCTACATTAAGTCAAGCGCCTTAGGTGTCGGATAGACGAACTATCGTCTATCACACTACACACACTAACTACACTAGTAGTTTATGAAAAAATACGTTTTTTTATCGTAGTTTCGACCAGATGTTTAGTAATAATTAATCAGATATCGGGTGGATATACGATAAGGATTGTACTAAATTAGTCATTAATTATCGCGTAACAAATACTAACAGTGCTTGGTCACTCTGGCTTGCGGAATAAGGAAAACTCAGTGACTTATATTCTAACTTGATATCGATGAGAAAACTCGATATTTTGTCATTAGAGTACGTATGATAACAGGTTTAAAAACAAAACACGGCGCTTGATTATAAGGCTTGTTATCACTGTTGTCAAAACTTTGTTTTTTTATGGATCTTTAATTTGGAATTATATAACGCATTGCTTGAGATATGTTTATAAAACATAAACAACAAGCAATTATCGTAATAATTGTAATGTAATAGTATAAATATACATACATACATACATAAACTCACGCCTCCATCCCCGAAGGGGTAGGCAGAGGCGCCACCAGGACACCCACATTTCGCCTTGTATGTTCCGTCCCATGATGTGATAGGGGGCGAGCCTATCGCCATATCGGGCACAAATTCCTGACTCCGGGCTGGTAATGAATAGAAAAATCCAATACCACTTTGCCCGACCCGGGACTCGAACCCGAGACCTCAGCTTTGTAGCCGTACCGTAATACAACTACGCCACCGAGGCAGTCTATAAATATATATAAATATATTCAATGTAATAAAATGTGATGAGAAAAAAGTTACCTCAAATGGTCACACGTAATTTGGGATGCTCTATTTTTGTCATTATGTCCATTTTCCGAGTTCGGTGTTTAAATAAAGGTATATCAGGTAAGTAAATAAAAATGGTTCAAGTTGAAATTGTTTCGGCCAACTTTTACCAAATCTATACAAATACCTAAATAAACTTTTCTGTCTGTATTTCTGTTTGTTACCGTTAATCTCAAGAAAAGCTGGATCGATTTGAACGGGAATTTGACTGATTTATTTTATTTTATTATAAGTGCGTGGTGGCCTATTGGTAAACGGACCAGACACGACTACCATCATATATGCGGTTGACTTATCAATCATTGAGTATATAATACTTATTGCAAAAAAAGTAAATAACGCAGACGAAGTTGAAGGCAAAAGTTCATTAAAAATATACTTCATAACTGAATTTTGTGAAGACTCATCGTCCGGGTGGTAATCAAAACATAAATGTAAATATGCGCAATCATTAGATGTCTATGAATTACGTCAACCTCATCACTAGTTAAATATGAAGCGAGCGCCTCTACGAAATCAGTAAGAGTGCGTGTGTCCCAACGAGCACAATGGTTTTCAGTGGGAAGATACTCGCGATTTTCTTGACGATATGTTGCTTTAGTGAAGTGTTTACCTTCAACATATTAGGCGTGTTTCCGTATTCTGGGAAAAGTCATTTCTTCGTATTTGAACCATACTTGCTAGAACTCGCAAGGAGGGGACATAATTTGACTGTCATATCACATTTCCCTCGGAAATCTCCTGTTAACAATTACCACGACATCAGCCTGGCCGGCAGTGCCAAAGAACCGGAAGGTGGTTTTCCTGTAGAAAGATCTTACAGAAGCGTTATTCAAGAAAGTTACTTCCTAGCGGACGCTGGGGTTGAACTTTGCAAATTGCTACTGGCAAACAAGGAAGTACAGACTCTATGGAAAACGCAAGCTAAATTTGATGTGGTCGTCACCGAACAATTTGTTAGTGATTGCGCTTTGGGCCTCGCTTATAAATTGGGGGCCCCTGTTGTCGGTGTAAGTTCACATGTCTTGTTGCCATGGCATTACGCAAGATATGGAATTCAATATAACCCATCATATGTATCATTTCTATTCACGGATGGAGGAACTAGGCCGAGTTTTTTACAACGCTTGGAGAGAGTGGTGTTTCATACATACTTTAATGCCTTGTATGATCTCATAATCCAAAGGGAAAATCAGAAAACGCTGGCACAATATTTTGATGACATTCCACCGTTGGCTGAATTGGGCCGTGAAATTAAATTCATGCTTACATACACCCACTATACGTTGTTTGGATCCAGTTTATTACCGTCGAATGTTATTGAAGTAAACGGCTACCATGTAGCTGAACCAAAGGCACTTCCAGACGTAAGTATTTGATTGTATTTTAAAATTGCAGTGACTTTTCACAGCTTACATATTTGTAGTTTTCATCAGCCAGTTGTCCACTAATGTGTATCTATTCTTAATGTTAGCTAAAGAAATAAAATATTTTTAGGGTTCAAAAGCCAGCGAATCTTTTCCGATAGCTAAATTTTCGATAATATATCATATTTAAATCATAAGTTAAGAATGGGAAAACAAACTAAAACAACTTTACTAACTGTAGTAACAAAGTATAAAATACCTAGTATATAAAGTGTATTCTACATATCCTTATCATTGTGTTTTTCTTCCGTAAATCAATTTTTGAAGAAATAAGCAAATTATAGATATCGAAGCTATCTGTGATTCAGGTCCCATAAACAGCTATACCAATAAACCAATGTTATTTCATTTATTCTGATTATATTTAAGTTTATAGCCTCATAATGTAATGATAATAAATATCTCCTACAAACCCAACGGGTATACAAAATACTAACCACATAAAAGGATATGTGGGTATATAATACTAGGAGGAAAATTTCAGTCCCATATCTCCCGACACAACTCCTTGTTAATAAAACTAATTAAACAAGTATTTGGCTCGGAATCATTGCAATAACCGTGGCCTCCCATGCACAGTGACGATGTGTAATCTTTTCTTATCAATTCAAAAATAAATAACGTATATTTAAAGTAGTGTCAAGCAATATCTAAAAAAATTAAGTCGCTGGATGCAAGCCGCTTTCAACAGGTCGATGTAGAGATCCTTGGGGAAGGCCTATGTTCAGCGGTGGGCTTCCTGTAGCTGAATAGGTAGATGTAAAAAATAATAAATAAAGCTAAACAATTTATTTTATTATTTCAGAACATAAGAAAGTACATACAGGAATCAACACATGGCGTCATATACGTAAGTTTTGGGTCAATACTAAAATCGTCATTGATGCCAAAAGACAAAGTATTAGCAATTGTTGGAGCGCTGTCGCAGCTGCCGCAAAGAATCATTTGGAAGTGGGAACAAGACTCCTTGCCCAGCGATACAAAGAATATATTTGTATCTTCGTGGCTCCCGCAAAATGACATACTCGGTATGTATAATGTAAATAGCTTTACGTCCTTCACCAATTTATTATCGTATTAATGACGCATGTGAACTCAAACAAAAATATATTTGTACATTGTACATTATATAGAAAACAATAGATTACACTGAAAATACTGGTTTTGTGAGAATGGTCACATGCCAATGAATTACTATGCCAGCTAGAGACTACCCCGCCCGTATAGCAACTGTCATTTTAAAGTCTTTCAAAGAGACGGAAACAAAATGCTTTTGTAGTATTATAAATATAATAATATTTATTACATTTAATGATGTAACTTAATAATTACATGTAGATACGAGTATACATTGCTCTTGATGTAAAAATTTGATAGGGGTCGACCTATCTTAATTTAAGAAACATACATGTAAGTTTAATAGCAATATCAATAGCATTCGATTATAAGCAATAGAAGGGATCAAAATTGCCTTAATTCGATGTATAAAGAATTTATCTGCAGCCGGTTGTGAAATGAGTGGTCGTGGGTTCAATCCCCGCGATGATACAAACCCTTGTATTTCTTTATGTGGCCCACAAATATGTGTCTCTGATTATTAGTGACATCGAAAAGTGTCACGTAGTTTCTGATACCCAGGACACAAGACTCGAATCTTAGTGAGGAGTCAAAACTATTGATGTGACTGTTGGGTGTATATAAAAATCATTTATTTATTATATACACACAACAGTTATAGTTATTTCATTGGTGTCTTTACAGCACATCCAAACGTAGTGGCATTCTTCTCACATTGCGGCCTACTAAGTACGACAGAAGCTATTCATCATGGGGTGCCAATGTTGGCCATGCCGGTACTAGGAGACCAGCCCGGAAATGCTGCTGCTGTACAGGAAAGTGGCCTAGGCGTTTCAATAGAGATGCAAGAGTTGACGACTGACAACATACTAAGGAAGCTCAAAACAATTCTGGAACCTAAGTAAGTTATTTGATTTATTAATTTATAATCTATATTAATTTATTGACTGTCGTCTCTGCCTAATAAAAATATAAAAAGTTTCGTCGTTTTGTATTCGTTGTAAGTACTGCTGCTTTAGAGTAAATTATATTGTGCAAACATCTCGCTTTATTTGTTGTATATTTTCTTCTATTGCGTTTCTTATCGCTGCCCTACTGAAAATCAGCCTCACCTAAAGTAGCAACAATGCTAAGCATTGATCAGCCTCAAATGTTTTCATATTTACCTGTTTTTTTTTTTTAATTTATTTATTCATTTTAAGTTAAACTATTAGTACATATAATAAAGTATCGCAAAAACCTTTTACAGGTTTGTCTGGATACTGAGTCACTCTTGAAAGTTTATTAATATAAGCAATCTATACAAACCAATGTGTTTATAGTTTAGAGTTTAGACTATATTATTATAATATGTATTTAATATCTAATACTTATATGATAGATCATCAACTACACATCTCACTATTTAACACACCAATTGTTTAAAAATTGTTGGAACCGGCATGCATCCAATGACTTACCACCTTTACCAAGTAATCATACTAATATTGTAAACGCGAAAGTTTGTGTGTTAGTTACATTTTCACGCTCAAACAGCTCAACCAATTTTAAGGAAATTAGATTTGGGAGTAGCTGATACCCTGCATTAACGCAAAACAACAAAAATATTTGATAGCTATAATAAGTTTTAAAATTGTCTAGGAATAAGGCTGTTAGTATACGATATAATATGTGTCTGATATGGACTAGTCTCAACAAATATCTGCATTCGAACGAAACTGGCTCGGCCGGTAGTCTGTCATAAATGAAAATTATTTTAACCTTCATTTGTTTCAGATTCAGAAACCATGTTAAAAATCTTTCAAAGGCTTACCGCGACAGACCCGTATCATCCATGGACACCGCCATCTTTTGGACGGAGTACGCAGCACAACATAACTTCACGTACCGATCGCGGGCTGCCGACGTTCCGTTTTACCAATACTTATATTTAGATGTAATATTTATAGTAGTAGCTTTTATTTCTTCATTATTATTCATATTAAGTAAATTATTTTCGATCGTCAGAATACCAATTGCATCTAAACATAGACAAAAAACAACCAAATGTGAATGATTTATATAAGAGTGTAAAGTGACTAAGTACAAAACCAAAACCTTCACAGAATATTACATACACAGGTAAGGTGACTGGGGGGAAGATTGATCGGTTTTTTGGAAGAGATGAACAGTGTTACATTTGAATCATAAATGTTATACAAAAATTAGAGTACATTATTCAATTAGATCAAAAACATCCAGGTATATCAAATTTAAAAGCAAATTATTTTTTATTAAAAATTTGCTTTAGAAAAACGAAACAGGGAAAAGATAAAAGAATGACGGGAAAAGATTGAATGAATTTTTGTAATTGTTTCAATGGGTGTCATACGACCTTTAGTATTAGACATTGGTCATTACTCATTAGTCAATCACTTTTAATGTTAAGATTATATAGTACTGATTATAGTGTCAAAATACCTTTAGCTAATAAAAATAAAGAAACATTTTTCTTTTTAAGTAAGTATTTCAGTCTCCCATCGGGGAAAAATTGGAGATGAGGTTTTTAAACTTTCCTTCTTAATTACTAAATGTTAAACAGAAAATAAAATATCACTATTTATTAAAAAACATTGCAAATGCCTAGGTATAATCAACATCATGCTCATGCGTCGTAGTAGAGTAGTAGAGTTGTAGTTTGCAATTTTTATATGTTTGTCATACCCCGTGGTAAGATTAAAACACTCGAAGTAGAGTGCGAAAAAATCATATCTTGTAATGTGCTTATATCTTAAAACCACATACTATAAGAGTCCAAAGTTGATTGAGGTGTGGGACCTAACAGAATTACAGCCTTAACAATCTGATTGAAGCTGATTACAATCAGCTATGTAAAATATGAACTGGTGTTATGGACCAATTTTTGTGTTACCCCGTTTCCATGTTACCCTTACTTATATTTTAATTTAAACTAAACGTTATATTTTGAAGTTCAGCAATACCAAACATAAAATATTACGTTCACAAAACTGGGAAAAAGTTACTTTGGAGTTATTTTTGCATCGACTCGCTACAACTATAACCTAATGTCTGATGGCACAGCGCTGTGAGCGCAACTTAAATATAATATATAAAACGTCGGTCCTACAGTACATTAGTGTAGATTATAATATATATTTTCCATAACTTCATTTGTTACATTCGTCCCGTTATACTTTCGGCCCTGGTGTCCCCTATTCGTTACAATTACACATCAGTTCAATCTAGTTTTAATAATTTATGCATAGGAATTGTTATATTATTGTAAGATTTTAACTGAAATGACAAAATAAGTTAAATGTAAAAAATTACTTTATATATTTTTCGTATTTTATTTTCCTACCCTATCCAAGATCGACAGATCCGTAATCCGTAATCTGTGATTTCCGAGACATTTACATATAATAAATATATACTACACACAAAAATTAAAGGATACTATTTTTGTCAATTACGAAGAATATTAACAGCCATCTTTTATTTTAGTTGAGTAGTAGTAGGTACTAGGTATATCTATTCATTTATATTTTGTACGTTCCACTAATAAATAAACAGCGTATAAAAACAAGTTTTTAACACCATCACGAATTAGTTAATGTTAAACTTATACTGAGGTTTACTTGAAAATTAAAATTTTACAAAATTATTTTTTGTTGTGATCTTGCTCTATACGTACAAGTAACACAGGCTTTGTGGTTTTTGTATTTAAAAATTTTAACTGTTAAAAATAGACAACATTTTTAATATTCGCGTTATATTAAACAAAACTCAAAGATTATTTTCGTATTCGAATATAAGATTGACAATTATACTGGCTGCAAAAAAGCGTGGTATACGAACCTTTTGAAATTGAAGGCCGAGGGACTCAGCCGCATCAATCTGTGCATAAACAACTCGACCACATACCAACAGAACCAGTTGCCTCAAGGATCTATAACTAAGCGGACGGTGCTTTACACGGGCACCGCGTCATTAGTGTTATAATGAAGTTCAGTTTATTATCATATTTATCACTACTTGTGCTGGTGGAAAAATGTGTTGGTTTAAACATATTAGCGATATTTCCGTACCAGGGCAAAAGTCATTTTCTAGTGTTCAGAATATACTTGCGCGAATTAGCAAAACGGGGTCACAATGTGACAGTTATTTCACACTTCCCAGAAAAGGAACCACCAGACAACTACCGGGATATCAGTCTCGCTGGGAGCATGACGTCAATTGAGGATAATGCGCCAGTGTCCAGGTCTTACTGGACCATCATACAAATCGGTATATACCTTACTACTACTGGAAGAGAAACCTGCAAAGCGATGTTAGCAAATAAGGAGGTACAAGATTTAATAAAACAAAAGCCAAAGTTCGATGTTATTGTTGTAGAACAGTTCAATAGTGATTGTGCACTGGGGATCGCTTACAAGTTGGAAGCTCCTGTTGTGAGTACGTCTTCACATACGCTGATGCCTTACCACTACCAAAGACTAGGCATTCCATACAATCCATCTTACGTGGGATTTCATTTCTTAGACGGAGGAACTAAACCAACACTTTACCAGAGAGTAGAACGAGTAATCTTTGACTTTTACATGAGAGCGATGTATTATATCGTAACGCAAAGGAGTGATCAACAAACTCTTGCTCAATACTTTAACGATATTCCACCCTTAGAAGATTTAGCACGGGAAATAAAATTCCTGTTGCTGTACCAACATTTTGTATTGACTGGATCGACACTATTCCCAGCGAATGTGATTGAAGTGGGCGGCTACCATGTTCCAGAAGCAAAACCATTAACTGGAGTAAGTAGTAGTAGCATTTATTAAAAATGTTCATTAATTTCGATATGATGATTTAATCGTTTTTGTATACCTATCTTAGGATTTGAAGAAATTCCTCGATGAAGCGGAAAATGGTGTTATATATATCAGCTTTGGTTCAGTTATAAAAAGTTCAACTATGCCGGCTGAAAAAGTGAAAGCTGTAGTGGACGCAATGAATGAATTACCTTATCGATTTATATGGAAATGGGAAGACAAAACTCTTCATGTTGACAAGAACAAACTATACATATCCAGTTGGCTACCTCAAGTTGATATTTTAGGTACGATTATAAAAGCATTTAATAATTAACGAGTCCTAAGTCGAATTTAACAAAACATAAACAATTACCAGCAATATTAAAATACAGGTACAATATTCCGCAAAGTCATATCGAATATGTTCGTGTAAATAAAGCTACGCAATTATGAAAAACGATAACCTATTTTTGTGGTATTCTCGTACAATTAAATTAATGAGTATAAACATATTATTGCGTGCAAGCATTTTTGCAAGTCATCCTATTTCTAATCACTTACCACATTACTGGATCCATAATACTTGATAAACTAAATACCTAGTAAATGTACTGAGATAATAGTACTTCGAAATTCTCGTTGTTGAGAACAATCAATTCATAATATGCGAATGTAACCCCTATTTAAAATGATACTCCAATGTGTCCTAACATACTTTTTCCTTTTCCTTGAAGAATTGATTGAAGGAAAAAGTAATACCTAAACTATAAAATGTATTACAAAACATTGATATAGCGTAATTAGTGATGATTAAACAGGTACGTTAATGTTTACCTAACCGTTGACAAACAATGAATGTATTATTCCAGGGCACCCAAAAACAGTAGCGTTTGTGTCCCACGCAGGAATGGGAGGTACAACTGAAGCCATACACTTTGGCGTACCAATTATAGCCATGCCTATGCATGGAGATCAACCAAATAACGCAGCAGCGATCGACGAGAGCGGCTTCGGAGTCATATTACAAATAAACGACCTAACCAAGGAAAATTTACTAGCATCGTTTAAGACGGTCTTGGAACCCAAGTAAGTACACTAGCGCCCCAGCCCAGCTTCGCTTGGGTGCAGATATATTTAGACTCCACACCACACAGGAAATCTTTTTCTTGTTTACACAACGTATTTACCAAAGGGAATATAAATTGAAATAAAATAATTACGACACAATTTGTAAAAAATATTGCAGTAGGTATACATGAAATAAATAAATACACCCAACAGTCACATACATAGTCCTGACCCCACACTAAGATCGAATCTTGTGTCGTGGGAATAAGAAACTACGAGAGACTTTTCGGTCTCACAAACATTTGTTTCGGTGCGGGGATCGAACCCGCGGCCTCTCGTTTCACAAGTGGCGTCTAACCAACTGCGCCACGGAGACTGTCAAAGAAAGAAACAGCTTTTTTTGTTATTTTAAACTGAATCAAATGATACCTCGAAAAAATGGCCATGGAAGTCCCGAGTCGAAACCAGTCCAAATCACGCGAATTTTGTAGATTTTTACACTGTTCGCAACTACCATTGTTTATTTCTGTAAAAAATGTTTTAGCTATATTTTTTATGATCATTTATCATACGTTGTGGCTCTTACATAATAAGCATGTATAGGCATCCCAAAATGACCAAAGTCGGGGTCTATTCATTACATCTGACTACACATAGAAGATAGGTACTCTTCAAGAATTTCGTCGCATAATAACCAGACAAAGTTACATGAATGAAAGCTATAAATCTCAAGACCGTTTGCATTAAAATCCTAAAACAAATAAACATGAAACATCGTCGGAATCGCAAATAGGTTTGTCTCGTTGTTTCAATAGCAAGCACCAAGTATCTAGTAGATTGTAAGCGCAGAATATATAAGTAACATATATTATTTAGGTCGAATCAGTTGACAAAACCACTTTGATACATAAATAATATACATACAATTAAATTACTGCTAAATTTAATAGTATTGACCTCGAACTTGTAGGGATTCTACAATCAATATTATTTTATTTGCAGATAATTCCTTAGTCATTGAATCTATTAAGAACTTGTTCGTTGAATAATATTCAAATCTTGGAAACTTGTTTTGATCGTTATCCGTGAAGTAACTTAATTTTATTATTTGTTTTTTTGTTTTAGATTCCGCGAAAGAGTAAAGGCAAAATCAAGGGCGTGGCACGATCGTCCAAAACGTGCATTGGACACTGCTATTTATTGGACTGAATTTGCCGCCCGACATCCTAACTTTACGTTCAGAACAGCCGCGGCAGACACACCTTTGTATCAGTACATACAGCTTGATATAGCCACAGTGTTCATTGTATTATTAACCATAATATATTTAATCATTAAAGCAATTAAATTTATTTGCTGTGGACGAAAAACTAAAAAGAGTGGCAATAAGAAAGCAAAGCGACAGTGATATTATAAATTGTAATTTTAAATTAATTTATTAAATATTTCTTTACTATATAGTGAGTCGGTTTATTGACTTTTTAATTTCTTTAGTCTACGGGGACCTTTGCATATATTTAGAATACAAGATAGTATTTTGACAAATAAATACATTATGATAACAATAATCACAGCAGAAACGAAATATACGTCCAGCAGTAGATATTCATACGTAGGCAAATTTACACTGGCAGGTTTCATTTCAACGGCTCCTTTATACCGTGCCGTATACTCTATCCAATATATTGCCGTTTCCATCGGAGACATGGGTCTGTCTCTCCAAATACGCGACAATTGTTTTGCTCGATCTTGATATCTGAAAATGCAGGAAATGTATAAAAAGAAAAATAACAAATTAAGGGTCCATCAATCAGCATTCTCATAACTTCAGTTTAACGTACGTCCACTTTAAATGTCCTGAATAGAAAACCTTTTACAT
This sequence comes from Deilephila elpenor, assembly GCA_949752805.1. Lineage (NCBI taxonomy): Eukaryota > Metazoa > Arthropoda > Insecta > Lepidoptera > Sphingidae > Deilephila > Deilephila elpenor. The sequence continues at coordinate 6,799,665 of OX457108.1, forward strand.
TAATTGTTCTTTTCGTCTACACCTTATTAATAAATTAATTTCTCAACCATTGACTTATATTCTGATATCGATGTTCTAAACGATTCGATGTTGTGTTCGTTTTTATTACTGGGCAATAACGTACTCCCGACGCAATATGATTATCGATATTATAAGGATAATCTCCTATAAACTAAAACGCCTAGTTAAAGTAACTGTATGCTCGTATAAATTACATTAATCACAATAAATTACATTACTCGTATTAATCATAATTCTATTATCAAGTTATTTATGTGTATTTGCTAAAGTATGAAGCTCATTACTCTCGGCGTTATTATGGTTTTTCTGATAACATTAATCGTTTATCGACATTCAGTCATCTGCTGTAAAAAAAATATAAAACCTATTTTTTTACCTTTGCTGTAAAACTGTGTCAAGTGCTTGTTTAAGAACAACTTCATCTAGTGTCAGTATATCCACAGTGACACCCAAACCATTCTCCATTGCTAATCCCGCGTTTATCAACTGATCGCCGAATATTGGAACACTCACTATCGGCACACCACAGTGCATTGCTTCTGTCGAACTGAGCATACCCGAATGAGTGATGAATGCCTTTACATTTTTATGACCTAAAACATTTACAATGATATACTTCTGAAAGACTTCAACTCTTTATTAATTATCTTTTTAGTCCATTCAAGGCCTAGCTCTTATGTTTTTACTAGGAAGGCAAAATGCGATTTGACATAATATCATTGTGTTATTGTGATCATAATATTATACATATTATATTCTATATCCCCAATTAGGTAAGGACAAGAGCCATTGATAGCACCCGCAGTTCGTCGAATTTATTTCCGTCCCAAGATGTTATTGAGGGCGAGTATCTCGATGATTAATGATCACTGCCTAATGTAAGTATTCCAATTTAAATCATTATTATTATGTACACAGATAATTCACATACATACATACACCATAGTAAGATATCGACTATAAACATTACACTAGTACAAGTACATATTATATTGTTACAATGTATGCATCATTAACCTAAACAGGACTTACGCAAAGATGCTTTAAATACAAATATCGATACACAATAAAATAACCACGGCCATATACTCTATTTTGCTATTCGCTCATACAATCAGTAGGATATACAGTTACCAAGTATGAATATTAATTTTATAACTCTAAAATACTTACATAAAATAGCCGGTTGAGGCAGCCATTTCTTTACCAGAACTTTATGCGGTACGACCCAGTCAGTTATATTATCAATTTTCCAAATAAAATTCATATCCGTTTTTTCAATGAACTTGATAATGCTGTTCAAAACGCGGCGAGGAAAATACGACGCAACAGTTCCAAAGCTTATGTAAACGATTCCATTTTTTGCATTATCAAGGAACGTTTTGACTTCCTGGAAACGAAAAGGTAATTTATTATTCAAAAGAATATACCTATTACAATTTGGAAAATATCCCACAACTTTCATGATAATAAATAGGTTTTTACCTTGGCTCTCAACTCCAGAGCTTCTTCATTAATGTGCATTCCACCTATCTCTACAACATTTTTGCCATACAAACGAGAACCTGTCAGGGGAAAGTAATTATTTACCATTATGAGACACATGTTTCTGCCGAGAGTTTCTAAATCAGGTACGTCTGGGTATATTTTATTTACTGTCAACTGATTCTCCTTCTGTATTACATTTCTATAGTATAAATTCAAACCCAAATTAATTATTCCACTTTGTATTTTGTTCCATAAGTCCGGTTTGAATCCGGTGTTGAAAAACCCGTTAGGAACAAATGCTGGGTTATTTGGTGCACCTAACCTTGAATATGTCCACGGCATTAGAATGTGAGCGGTCATTCCCACCGTCGGTACATTCAACTTGTAGCCCATTGCCAAACCACAATCCGTCATAAATTGCTCGGCGATTACCAAATCGTATTTCGCTCCAGACGCTATGATTTCTTGTAGTTCTTTATTTAACATTATTTTTTCACAATTAATGTTTGCCATGTATTTAAATGCCATAGCTGCATCGTATGCTCTGTAGAAATTTGTAAATATAGAAGGTAAATTATTTACGTGATCCTCAACGTTGATAAGATCACTGCTGTTATCACTATCTTGAATAGATATTTGTCTTAAATGAGGATTCGTTTTAAGTGGGAAATAATTCACTACTGTGACATCGTGATTTCTGTTTGATAACTCTTCCATTAGAGAAGAAAATAAAATGTGATGACTTCTACCGTTGTAGGGAAACACAGCTAGTATTTTGAGCGTAAAGCAATCATTTGCTAGCGACAATATTAAAAATATCACACTGATATTTATTTTCAATAACATCGTGTAAATTAATATTCAAATCAGGTATTCTAATATTCAGTATCAGTCACTACAACACGGCACGGCGTCTGGCTTTAACGATAGTTGAAATATGACTGAACAATGTCATGTGCTCTCTAAGATAGCCTTGGATCTTAGGTAATGTTTTTACATGAATTTGTTATCTTTTTCGACAGATGCAGTAAAACCTAATAGGTAGTTCAAGAGCCAGCTTACACAGCCACCGTGACGCGGAATTCGAAAGAAATAAATAGGCAGAGCCTAATTGGTAGCGTACCATCGAAGGTCGCTTCGGCTCGACCTCTAATTCTTTAGTTAGTTATAGCTCACTTTAATGTGGGGTCCCATATATGTGCCTGTTGGTTGTATTTATTTTAGTAGTATATCTGACACCTGTATCGCATTATGTAGTCTCTAACTAGTGTTTGTAGCGGATGCCGGCCAAGGTAATAAAGGCTCTCTCCTTATCAGTTTATATGATCGGGTATACAAATTAATATATAAAACCGCTTTACATAACAAATTTTATTAAACGACGATAGATCAGTACCAGAATGCCGGACCTAACAGTCCGGGTTAAAATCAGGGCGCACTCCAGTTTTTTTATATTATTTTACCGACAAAGGGCTCGCCTAGCTCGCGACTAACACCTGATTGTAAGTTTCGTGCAATCTAAGTAGCAATTTAATGGCGAGGAACTACGACTATGTCTGACTGGATGAGAAAATTATACCGACCCATTCAAAACCGCATTTACATACTCCCAAATACTCGCGTGGGTCACTATGGCGGACTTTACATCCACAGAGAGTGGTTGCCTTGCGGGCAGATACGAATACGGAATACCCTACCCCCAGTAGTATAAATAGGGCTTCTGACTATCTCATTCTTCCAACGAAACGCCAAAATTTGATTTATGTCGGACTGACCCATTCGTACTACAGTGCTAGCTTCGGTATGGCTCTACCACTTTAAAAGCCTTTCATTTTTTTTCAAAGCTTATATATCCTTCGTTTGATTTAACGGAAAACGAAAACATTATGCGGACCTGTACTCGTTTGAGCGTTTTTATAAATATTTTTAATAGAGTGTGAACTCTACTAACTCGCCTCAGGCCATCACGGTGGACAAAACACCTGATATCGGGCAGTTAGCTTTTCGTAAAATTACATGCCAAATCGTTGCTCAGCATAGCTGAAAAGCTATAATGCTCCAACCCCGTTTATGTGAGGTACCTATGAAGACAAGCGGAAGAAGAAGATAACAGTTTTTATTAAATCCTCAACATGCGTTTAAAAAAACAACATTCCAAGAACAAAAGTTAACACATTTCAATCTGTCACTTCTTTTTCAGTCATGTAATACAGCAATTCGTTAAAATGCCAAATTCTTACACTTTACCATGTAATGACCGCCGCTAATGCGTTAGCAACATGGCCGGAATAAAAATGTGTTGTTTTCCGTCATAACATCAACAAAGGTAAGGACAAGCACACACACTTCAAATGATCGCAAAACTAATATGGTCTCATGATTTATTTTTATAGCAAGACTTAATTTAAAAAATGGCGTGTTGCTGCAAACCTGGTAAATGTAAGTAAAATTATAATCCTAATGAAATATAATTCTATAGGCACTGAGTACTAATAGACCTGTTATGTGTAGCCAACAAATCCTCAACAAGTTGTTTGGGACGATGTGACCTCCCCAAGCACAGATGTCTAGTCAAGGACGAAATAAAACCAGGTCCTGTACCTAAGCATATGGGATGGCTGTACACCGCAAGAGACGCGCCAGAACATCAAGTAATATATTTTTATATGTATAACAGTGGCCAAAAAGCATTTCACTTTATGTTAATATGTGATTACTCTGTTTCCGCAAAATGAATACGATTGTTCACTCAGGAGCAAAAAAGTGCTGAATAACAATCTTTATCTCCTTATATTAATGACAAAAATGTATCGAAGCGCTTCTACCTTAACGACTGTTCCTTCCTCTAATGGCCACTTCTATTTTCGTCCTGTGTTTTTTGAGATGATGATTCTATACCAAGTAAACCTTGATCGTCAGAACAATGCCATAAAAATGCAAATATACAACGGTAAGCAAGATCAACTACAATACCTTTTCAGTTACGATGCGGATGGCGCCCAGGGCATATATCGTGTCCAGTTCTCAAGAAGATCGAGCAACACAATTGTTTCAAAGCCGGTGAATGTGCTGCGTGTCCATCAAGTTGCTCGCGGCCATCGTGTTCCAAGCCGTGCTGTGCGCCACCTAAATGTTACACCATCTGCCCATCGTCAACTTCATGTTGCAAACCACCTGTGTGCGGGCAGCCACTCATAAGAATTATACGCCACGCTGGCCAATACAGTATCTGTACCAAACCTTCAAACATGAGCAATGTTCCTTCCGGACCATTCCCATTAAAATACGTACTCAATACAGACGGCGAGGATACGTTAGACACTAATACGAAATTCAGCGTAGAAGCCAAGTTTAACGACTACCACTTTGATTACACTAGCTCACAATCTTCATTTATAGTAGATTTCTCACCACCTGAGCCGAAATGCTACAAACCATGTCCAAAGAAAAGCATATTATGCATGTCTTGTCAAACATTAACCAGCTGGCCAGCTAAATAGGGACCGAATATAAGAATTCAGGTTTCATTCTAAACCTGAGTGCTAATATAGATTTTACATTTGACGAAATGTCAACATAAACATTATGCAGTGCATAAAATAAAAAGTAAGCAAATACTATCTTCAGATAAAATAAAGATCTCAAAAAACAGTTGTGCCTTATTTCTTAAACACTATTATATATTGCGATCATAAAATCCTCGAATATTGCTTATTTTACCTATTTAAGTAATTTAAAAGCAAATGTTCAATACTTAATACAAGTTTACGCATTTTCCACACAAAGACTGGACGTCATCAGGTTTGCGAGAAAGCTAAGATGTGCGAGAATGTATAGCAAAGCTGGGAAATTGTATAACATTTTACACCAAAAAAGACCTATGTATCGGAGCTCTACGAAGTTGCGCGGCGAAATTGAAGCGGTGTGTAGTTGAGCAGTGCGGACTTCGAGAATGCAGGGCCGGATCATCCACTAGCTTCGTAGGTCTAACATTGCCTCGCATATATTACTCGCGAACATCCTTTTTTTTTATTTATTAATAGTTTCAAAGAAAGTACAAAAATGTTTACAAATAGTCTTACAAAACCAAATTCAAGAGTGGATCCAGCTTCCTAGTCAGGGGGGTCATATAGTTCTAGTCAGAACACTCGACGTACTCGAATTCGATTAGAATAATATATTTAAAAGTAATTATCCAAAAGTTAGTTACACCTGTGATTAGTGAATATGTTTACGATTTTTAAATGAAAATCAACAATATATTTAAAAAAACTGTCAATCTGGAGTCAGCCCAGGCCCAGTCATGACCCCCACGACCTCCCCCCTGGATCCCTCTTGACCAAATTATATTGGTCTCTTGTCCATATCAGGCATTTTGCATATAAAGAATAGGTCTTTCCACCAGAGCTGCACCAAGGCTAAAACATCAGTGATTGTATCTGTGAATAGTTTCCTCTCACACTTCTTGTCTTCTTCATACAACTTCAGTGAATACAATTTTTAAAAGACTGTATTTACTTAATAGAAATCTAGAATGTGTTAGAATAAGAAAGAATGTGTAATATTGTATCAAGAATTTAAAAGAAAGTCCACCAACCTAAACTAGGGCAGCATAGGACTAAGGCCTAAACTGCTTTTACTGACAAGAAATTTGGTGGATGGTATATTGTTTTCGTACTGAAATATTTGTGTCATTCATAGAAATCAGGATCAGCTATAGGATGTGTGGTTATGTGATAATTATCATATTACCTATATTAAGGTTGTATTTTTAACTAACAAGTTTCCAAAATACCATAATTATTTTATGAAATTATTCATTTTACATGAAGTGTTAACAAAAGCTTGCAAATTAATAAGTAAAACTACACAAATGTAAGTCATTCAACAAATATTTATTTGCCAACAGTGACGGCAATATATCTAACTAAAGATAATAAATACAACTTTATTCTAGGAACTAAACTTAGCTTGGATTGCCAGATTTCTGTGCTAATGCCAACATATTTTCATTTGCAAGCATCTGGAACTCGTGGAATCTCTGTGAAACCCTCTGATTCATCCGCAGATACTTCTCCATACAATTGGCAGTGCATTTGTCCTGAAAATAAAATTAAACCTTATTTTAATTTATATAATTTAAGATTAATGTATTAACCAGGATGTATTTTTAACAAATCTGATTTTTTATGGGGTCATAGCAATTCTGCCATCTTATTTGACAAATGAAAAAGACATGATTTAGTATGATTGATATACCATTCTTATTTTCATTGATTAGGTATTTATTAGCAAACAAAAATTACAAAGCGGCACATGCAGGGATAATTAAATAGACAAAATTAGCCAGCATTTGTCAACTAAAATCAAAAAAAATATTTTAAAATATACATCTCTCACCTCTGAAGGCTTTATAGATCTTGATGTAAAATCATGAATGCAGTCGTTGAAACATAACTCGGATAATTTGTTGTATTGAACCAGGAAGTCTTTGAACTGAAAAATGATAATATTTTGAATAATAGATGTCTTCTATGCGTTCTGTTTTGTAAGGCACATACTGCTCATTCAGACCCTAACTTAGTGAATCATATTAAAACCCATCAATTGTACTTAAAATAAATTCAGTAACCTTTTACCATTAAATATTAATTGAAGAATAATTTGAGTATTGTAACATTAGGTACTACATTACAAAGAGCACATGAGTTTTGCCAAGACAAGGCATATATAGCAACTATTTATTTCATTAAGTCAGATGTGTATTGATTTCATACGTTTTGTATATGAAACATAACATAAAACACACTCCATTTTTTACTTACATCCAGTACAGAACTAAAATAACTAAAAGAAGGAATTGCTTATTAAGAATATTGCTATTATCGTGAAATACAATCAGTTACCGTTTTAATTTGATCAGCTTCACTCATTTCAGTAGGAGCAGCCATTTCTAAATTATATCAGATTATTTAATTGTGTTATACACGATATTTAAATAAGCGAATGGAATATATGAAATACACTTTTAAAATAAATATTCACAGTAAACTTTTGTACTCTTGAATTAAATGTTGGGATATAGGTTATTTTAATTTTTAGATGGACCAGATGACAGATCTCTAGCTTCAACTTTCAAGTGAAATGTGAATAGTGAGAATACTGAATTGTGATTGACAAAGTAAACGTAATGAATTTATTTTCCAGGGTTAAATTAATTTTATCACATTTAAATTTACAATCACATAATATCTACAATACACTATAAAAATTATGAAATATTTTAATACAAATATTTACAGATTATAATACCAAAACCCCAAAAAATGCGTGCAATGAAACGGAGATGACAACGCATTTAAAACTTTTGTTCCAAACTAAAATAATTTGAATAATTAACATGAAAACTTGTTCACTATCTTGGTCACACTAGTGTAATTAATATATCGCTTGGGTCTGTTCGAATTGCACTTTCAGCTTCGATAAACTAAAACAAAGTAACGGAACGCAGCATAAAACGTCAATCTTCGTTAAGTTGCAGTTTTCTGTGTGATTGTTGTAGTTTCTTGAAAAAAATGGAAGAAATCGGTATTATTTTGCCTGAAAAGGTGATAATACATACAAAAACATGTAGCGATTTATATTCATAGTTATATCAAGTCAACTGTATATAATCTTTGTTTTACAGGATGATCAAGTCACCGATTCTAAAGGTCTTCCATTTTCGGGACCCCAAACTTTCGATGAACTAGAATCTGAAGATTTATACACAAAGTATAAGGTAATTTGCTTTATTATTTACTGTAGCATATACTATTTGTCTTCCTTAATGAAAATGTTAAATTTTCATACTGATATTTATAACCCTAACAAAGCGTTTAATGTCCACAAAATTTGTGTTGCTATCATAAACAAATTATCGATTACATGCAAATTGGACATTTATGGAACTATATTTAAGATTTGTTTACTTTATTGTTGCAAATTTTACAGAAACTGCAGCGCATGTTAGAATTCTTAGAGGTTCAAGAAGAGTACATTAAGGATGAGCAGAGAAATCTCAAGAAGGAATACCTTCACGCTCAAGAAGAAGTGAAGCGCATCCAGTCGGTGCCACTTGTTATTGGACAGTTCCTTGAAGCTGTTGACCAGAACACTGGCATTGGTGAGATGTATTAAAATTTTCATTTCCTGGTGGTATCTGCTCAGATATTTTAGATAATATGTTTGATTCCCCGCATCTTCTCATCAAAATTAATTTCAAGGTTCCAAATAGTACTCTTAGATATCCCATATTGTGCCTGGTAACACCCCTATGTTCATCAAAGTACAGTCAGAATTTATTTTTTATGGAAGCTGCTAAAAATCTTACCATGGCTTTAGGAGTTTCAGATCTTGATCTATTTAAAAATGTGATTAAGTGGCCCACATAAATGTGTAATGTTATAGAATCACCTGTGTATATCCAGATATACATATACACAGGCTTGGTTGGATCCAGATCCAACCAAGTCAGTATAATAGTTCTGGCTGATAAATATATCCATCTCACATCCATGATGAATGCTTACTATAACTGCACCATATTGACCATCACCCTTTTAGTCATGCCAGTGTGAGAAGCAATACATATTTAGTATGTTTTTTTCTTCGGCAATCTCTAAATAATTTGGTTAACAAAGCATTTTAAATAGTATTGGTTGGCAAAATCTCATTTTTTCAAGATCAATAAAACTGAAATTGCTCATAATATGGGAACCTAATCCCAAGACCAACTGTTACAATAATTTGACTAGTGCATTCCAAACTAAACTATTTTGCTAATAACTGGTATACCTTTCAGTTGGCAGTACTACTGGATCCAACTACTATGTGAGGATTTTGTCAACAATAGACAGAGAGTTGTTAAAGCCTTCAGCATCTGTCGCCTTGCACAAGCATTCAAATGCCCTTGTTGATGTTTTACCACCTGAAGCAGACAGCTCCATTTCCATGTTGCAAGCTGGTAAGTTTTAATTATTTTTCTATTGCACTATTTATTCAGTAAATGTGATACATAAATCTTACATCTTATCATCTTGAATAACTAATAAAAAACGCCTTTGCCATATTCATGTTGTATGGTCTACTGGTAAGAATTGATATTAATTCATTACGTACTTGCACAATTAGAAGATCAATGTCTATGATATAATACAACTGAACAACAAAGAGGAATCATAGACCCATTTCTTTTCAAAAAGTAATGTGCTAAAGGTCCTCTGCAAGAAAACATATATTAACATTCTGCTTGGCACCATCAGATGAAAAACCCGATGTGCAGTACTCAGATATTGGTGGCATGGACACACAGAAGCAGGAGATAAGAGAGGCTGTAGAACTTCCTCTTACCCATGTGGAGTTGTACAGACAGATTGGTATTGAGCCACCACGAGGTGTGCTCATGTATGGACCACCTGGCTGCGGCAAGACTATGTTGGCTAAAGCTGTTGCTCACCACACTACAGGTATATTTGTCATTTCACCTTGGTATTTTTTTTTTAATGTCGTTAAATATACGTTAATATTACTCAATATAAATGTTTAATAAAATTTAAGAAGACAAATTGTATTCATAATAATTACAACTGATATTTTTTTACAGCTGCATTCATCCGTGTTGTCGGATCAGAATTCGTACAGAAGTACTTGGGCGAAGGTCCTCGAATGGTTCGAGATGTTTTCCGTCTAGCTAAAGAGAACAGCCCTGCCATAATCTTCATCGACGAAATCGACGCTATCGCCACAAAACGGTAAAAGAGTTTCGAACTACACAAATGCATTTTTTTTATTGTGACTATTTCACTCTCTGTAAAATATGTTTTACGATTTTATGTGATTGAACATCAGTTTTTATTTATAAATAATTTCAATTTTACAGATTTGATGCTCAAACTGGTGCTGACAGAGAAGTCCAGAGAATCTTGTTGGAATTGCTTAACCAGATGGATGGTTTTGATCAAACTACTAATGTTAAAGTAAGATAATTAATACTATGACTAATTTATTAATAATGTATATTTACTTTAGTTTAAATGACAATTTTTTTTATTAACAGGTTATTATGGCGACAAATCGGGCTGATACTTTAGATCCCGCTCTGCTAAGGCCTGGTCGTCTGGACAGAAAAATAGAATTTCCACTACCTGACAGGTAAGTTTAAATATTGAAATAAAACTATTTTATACGGATTTTATCGCGATTTGGTTTAATTTTTACAAATTTTAACTTCCCGACGTTTCGATTACTTTACACTGGTCACGGGGCAGACTGAGGTATTAGTCAAATCGCGATAAAATCCGTATAAAATAGTTTTATTTCAATGTGTAACATTCGCGTAAATCTAAGAAACCATTAAGTTTAAATATGTTTAATTTAAAAAAAGTAAAACTACCGCCTACTTTAGTTTTCTTCCACCATATTCACATTATTTTTTGAAATATTGTCATAATTTTTAGTCTATTCCTTGCACAATTGCATGTTTTCATTTCTAAATCATACTGATTAATTATTTTCTTTCATTCTACCTCACGTTATTGCAGCCGGCACCAAGGTCCTTCTCCATTAGCATTTTTTTACTCTTCGCCCAATCTTGGGTTCAAATCAAATCCTCTATACCACTAAATAACTAATACCTAAATGTTTACAGACGTCAGAAGCGACTGATCTTCTCAACTATCACAGCAAAGATGAACCTGTCTGAAGAAGTCGATCTAGAGGAGTTTGTGGCTCGACCAGACCGCGTGTCTGGCGCTGACATCAATGCCATTTGCCAGGAGGCTGGTATGCACGCAGTGCGTGAAAATAGGTGAGAATATTAGATATACTTCCTTAATGCTAATAAATATGTAATTATTTTAGAGAATGTCTAATAATGTTTATAGCTACAATATATGAATGCTGTGTTGCTACAGTACTATCTAATGCTGGATTTCTAGTAACACAAACCTGTAAGCCTGTGCCATTAGTTAATCGCTAAAGCATGACTGAATCTTTGTAACTCGGTAGTTTTACATGTCTTTTATCTAATTGGGATGAAATATGTAATCATGTAATTCATATATTATTTTCAGGTACATCGTCCTCCCTAAAGATTTTGAAAAGGGCTACAAGAATAACATCAAGAAGGACGAGAGTGAATACGAATTCTACAAATAATTGTATAGTATATTACAAAATAATTGTTTTAAATGTGTATTAATTCGTAAATAAAATTCTTTATCTTACTTTGTATTTTTTATATAAAATAAATATAATTTGGTGGCAAATGGGCTTATCAATATTGCCAGCCAGCTTGTTGCATAAACTATACCTATGACAGTTGCATCTCTTCAGAAAATATTATTGAAATTAGTTCTAGGAAAGCAATATTGGTTGTCATTCATCTAGAAGTGGAATTTTAAGTAACACACAAGCCCAGTATTATCTTATTATTATTTATAATATTTCAATTCGTTACTCCACCTGGCTGGACGGCATCCTATACTACGCTTGCCAAGACGCGGTGTCCACACATGAACACGTTTGACGTGGAGTGACGATTTGCAAAAGGTTGCTGGCAGATGCTGGATGCCACAAGCTGAAGACAGAGTGAAATTGCGCAATTTGGAGGAGGCCTATGTCCAAAAGTGAACAATAAAAGGCTGATGATGTCGATGTTGATATTTCTTTTAAGTAAATTCAAAATGGACTGTTAAGGCCACTGAATATTGCGGGCTGGGCTAAGATAGTTACACAACTACCTAGTTTTTTAAATGTAGAATTTGAAGATTGTACATCATGTGGTTGAATTATTTTATGAAGATTTCGGCCTTCGCAGAAGAAATAAAACAAGTATTATATTTCAAAAATCTATATTTCATAACATTTGTTAACAATGTGATATCATAATATTACAATATATTTGGCATAATACCTTACACGAAATTAATGTTGATGCAAACAAATAAATTACAATGGGTCTTATTGGTTCTTCATAAAGAATAATTGAATGTGTTGTGATGAGTGACTGTTAACACTATACATTACAACAAATAATAGCAGGTGCAATGATCAACTTACAATAATGGCTCATACGGAACAGACAGGGAAACAATGTAAAAGTTATAATCTACAATAACAATTTATCTTTAAGGCACTAAAACGCTGTCTCGCAAATCTAAAACTGCGGATTAATCTCATATCTAGCTGCCTAATTCTTACTTTAAGTAAAAATACTAGTAAACATAGTGAATTTTAAATTAATAAATATTCTAGTTGCCTCTGCTTAAGTAAAGGAGCTCTTACACAGGTAAAATTTGATTGTCGATTTGATTTCTTAAGTCAATAGTTAATTAAATAGTAATTCCTTATAATTGATTGTCGGATGAACTAAATTGTAAATCTACATTGATGCAATAGCATTTCTATAAGGGCTCGAAGTGATTCGTGTCAATCTATATAAAAAATATGTAGAAATAATCTCACTCTGAAAACGTAAAAATAGCTTAATAAATGCACAAACAATACCGAGATCATCCTAATATTTGTGACGTCAATATCAACACATAATATCTGAAAGCAAAACTTATAAATTTGTTATCATACATTCATGTAAATATTGATACCTGTATAAGAGCTTCCGTAAGTAGGCTACAATATAAATATACTCGAATGAAGAAATCACAGTAAAGTTGCTACAAGGCCAAACGCGGATAACTAACTTTAGAAAAGTCGCCGTTTTGATCACAACAAACGGATAACAAGCAATTGTGACTGATTACCTTTCACAGAACGCCAATACAACGAATTATTTTAAGTAAAATCATAAGAATGCTTTTTAGGAATGTTAGGTGCAAGAGAGAAGTAAGTACTAACCACCTAAATTAACATCTAAATACCAATAAAACATTTTCTCTTTATAAGTACATAGGCAATTGTAATACTGATCTAGAATTCATTTTTTTTTTCTGGCACAATTTTTGAAAGCTTGAATGAATGTAGACAATCAAAGAGAAGTATATATTATGTGCTGACACAAACGCGATATACATGACGTCACAATTATTCTATTCGAGACTCAAGTTTTATACATAAGTAAAAACGTACAAAAGGCACAATATTTCTGAGATAACTACATGTAGATCGCGTGTGCATAAGAAAGCAATAATAAGAATAGAACTTCAACAATGTTCTCTGTCACTGATTCATCACATAAATAATGTTGTACTAACTGGACGGGGAAGTGAAGATAACCTACAGATAAATTACTGCATTATCCTACAACAACGTTCATACTCAACAATTTTATGGCAATAAGAGAAATATCATCAACAATAAATACACAAAACGTTAAAGATATAGAATTTGGAAATTAAATATAAAGGAATGTGATAAATACTGCTCGTCGAATAGCGATCATAGCGAATAATATCAGTACTTTTGATTTAAATATCATTTTTCAGATTCACATTCAGTCATGTATAAATACATTAATATCCATTGCCAATTCAATGAAGAAGTTTTATCAGTTCACTGGATTATGTTAAGAATAATGTTAATAATTATTTATATAAAATATTGTTATTGAAAAGTTGCTTACAAACAACTTTGGTATGTCATGATAGTTCTGTTAATATAAATAAAGCAGATTGGCAGTCAGTACTGCATTAAAGATGAGTGATGTCTTTTCCAGTAGTTGCTTCGATCAAATATATACTAGATGTCGGGTGAGCACTTCAAAAACGGCCCGAAAAATAGAGCCACAAAGTCAAGTGTGGCTCTATTTCAATTTAATATGCTTCAATCATCACCAACGGCAACGCGTAAACATGCCGCAATGAGCCTTCCAAATTGTCAAAATAATCATAAATGCATGTATATTGTAAGTCATAATAAATCTTATAGCAAATTATTAAAGTTTTACCTAAAGTTGTACATATTAAAATACTTTTTTCTACATCTCATAATTCGAAATACAAATGTTTAAATCTCGGCCACTTTTGGCATGTGATTTTGTTCCCGACCCTGTATCTAGTATATATTTGATTGATGAGTAGTTGATACTTATGTGTAATGATTGTGATATACTTAAATTGGAAAATAGTTACAATATCCAAAATTTGACCATTCATAAATTGTACAATCAATATTATCCTAGCATTATTTAATTTTTCAAATTTAATTGAATAATTTTTAAAGTAAAATTTTTAATTACATTATTTTCTCACTCATCTTTTTTGCATTATTCTATTTATTTAGCGTTAAAGTACAACATGGAATCATTCCTTAATTAAAGTATGTAATTTTATTTAAAATCATTCAATGGTCAAGTTAGTTAAATAATTCATTATCATATTAAGATAATTAATAATATGGAAATGTCAATTAAAAGCATATTTTACATTGCTTAATTTTAACATGTTTTCACAAGATTACTGGTTCATTAGCTGGCTTAACCCGATTCAAACGGTGTATAAAAGTATATTTTTAGATTCTTGTCGAGAGTATGTAAGGGGTTATGTGTCTGGATAAGTGTGTGGTTCAATGTTTGGCTTAACCCTGTTCGTTCACACAGGAAGTAGCTCAAGTCTTTTTAGGACTTGTTTGTCAAGTTGAGGATAAGTTCAATGGTTGGATTAACCCGGTTCACACAGCAAGTAGCTCAAGTGTTTTTACATGTTTGTCGGGTTAGTGTGTGTGTGGTGCGGCGGCATGAGCGGCACGAGCAGCGCGGGCGGGCCGGCGCGGCGCAGGAAGGCGTGGTGCAGCAGGCGCGCGGCCGAGTGTCGCGCCGCGGGGTCGCGCACGAGCGCGCACTCCATGAACGACACCAGGTCCGCCGGGCAGCGCGCGGCGCCGCGCGGCCGGGGCGGCGGCATGTCGCGGATGCGGCGCATCGCCTGGAAACGAACATATTACCATTAATAAAGATAAAATATCAATACAAAAATATACTATTTAAAAAAATTAAGTATATTTTGTATGCATCATTGTGGTGATGATGTGATTACAAAATGTAAATGTATAGGAGACTGTCCCGCCCTCACACCCGCCACTGCAACTCCTGTAAGCCAGGATCAACAGTGGCACGCATATTAATGACACTGAGCATTGAAGCTCAGCGCGTCTCCGGGAATGTCTAACTTGTCTTTAACCCGCAACGAAATCAATCAAAAAGTTAAATTAATAGGAGGAGTTGGAAATAAATTATTGTCCACTTCCCTCCCTAATAAAGCGGGTGACAAAACAATGAACTAAAGAGGCAAACAACCTCGCATAAAGACATTTACAGCCAGAGAAGCCAGCTGTAAAGCACCACGGAATAGTGATTACTACATTTAAATGGGACCTAATATGTAAGCTGTTATACTTGATTCCAATAATAGGTATGGCAAAATCGCCGGAAAGCACGGAAATTCTTCCTAGTCTCCACAAGGTCCATGTAGTATACAACACCAGATGTTATTTGCATACTATCTAGCATGGTTTTACGCTCATTCTGCCAAAGACTACACTCCCAAAGTACATGATGCGCGGACTGCTCATATTCGCAATAAGGTGTTGAACATGAGCACGCAGGCGAATCAACGAGCTTAAATGAGTACAGTTTAGACTTAAAGTTACCATGGCCCGTAAGAAACTGTGATACGTAATAATCGATATCTAGCCAAGTCTTTGTCAAACGATCACGCACGCATGGAAAATATTGGTATAGATGCCGACCCTTCAAAGATACCTCCCATCTATTCTGCCATTCATCTATTAATTCGTTATATACAACTGAGAGCGGCTTAAATAATCTGTCTACTTTTACAAGTTCACGTGAATTTAAGAATCTTTTGTCCATATTCTCTCTAGTTGAGTAATACATCGCGGCGCGACGTTGTACCTCCAGGTCAACTGGAAGTACACCCGCTAGGACAGGCAACGCTTCGGTACTAACAGTCCTATATGCCTTACACAAGAATATCAACGCCAAACGTTGGCTCTGGAGCAATTTCCTTCGCACAGCACCGATAGTAGCCCTATCGGCCCATACGGGGGATCCGTAAGTAATACATCCTAAGTAAGTAGCTCCATAGATGGTTTTTAATGTATTGAAAGATAGCCCCCACGTTGATTTTGATATTCTTGTCAAAGCAAAAAAGTTATTTTTCGATTTTTCCCCGACTTTCTTAATATGCTCAAGAAAGGAAAAATTCCTTTCCAAAATTAGACCAAAATAACAAACTGATTCTTTTTTCTTTACTGTGATATTATTAAATTTAATTCGCGGCGGTGATTTTAGAATTCCTTTTAAAAGTAATTGGAACGTTTTATGTGGTGCGAACTGTAAGCGATTTCGATCGCCCCAATCAGATATTAATTTTAAACACGTGTCGGCCATATTTTCGAGTCCCGACCTACTGTTTGACTCAATAAGCAAGAGGCCATCGTCCGCATATCCAATCAAAGAACACCCTGACGGTAAGGGAATTGTAAGAAAATCGTCGAAGCCCAAATTCCATAAATAAGGACCCAAGACCGAGCCTTGTGGACAGCCCATCGTCAGTGGCTTCGACACGGCATGGTGTCCAAGTTTAAGTTTTGTTGTTCCGTGCGAGAAATACGAGTATATAAGTGAATATATATTTTTAAAGCAACCTCGCAATTTCAACTTAAGAAGCAGCATTGGCCACCAAGCATTGTCGAAAGCACCGGAGATGTCCAGGAAAATACCGAGTACATATTTGCGTATCGATGTACTTACTCTTCTCCTAACCGAAATTGCCGCGTCAATAGTCGACCTACCCATAGTAAAACCGAACTGTTTTTCATGGAATTTTGGTCCACCTGGTAGCAATCGAGGGACGGTAAGACGTTCTAAAAGTTTACCTAGCGACGGCAAGAGTGTAATGGGTCTGTAAGACTTAGGATCTTGAGGAGATTTATCGCCACTCTTGGGTATTATCCGAATGAAACCGGTACGCCAGACTCGTGGAAATACCCCTTCAGCAATACATCGATTAAAAACAGTTAGTACTGCATTGCCGGCCGATTTACACGCTTCTTTGATCATTTTGTTGGATATTTTATCATCACCGGAAGCCTTGTTTAGGGGCAAAGATCGAACTATTTCACTAAATTCATCAAATGATGAGATATTTGAATCGCAAGAGTTTGGCAGTTCCGCGGCCCACATCCTAATCTGCTTGTGGTATTCTGTGTCATTCACAACATTATCGTCCGGTATTAACGATTGTAACAAAGCTTCCGTTGTCTCCTCAATGCCAGTTGTGTAGTTGTTATTAATTTTTATATTCTCAATATAAGCCAAATTGATTGACCTATTAGCTTTAAACTCATGGTATAAAGGAGACCACGGACCTTCACTATCTAACCGGGCTACAATTTTTCGTAATAAATTGCCTTTCGATTTTAGTACAGCCGCTCTATAATGTGATCTGGCAACTTTCAGTTCATTAAAAGCAGATGTAATTGCTTCCCCTGTAATACGGCGTTTTTTAAGTCCGTTAAACCGCCTACGCGCTCTGCGAAAAGTTCGACGTAGTTGGACTAGTAAGTCATTCCACCAATCACACCTCCGAGTCTTTGTGATGGGACCTCGACCAATGGTAACGTCCGCGCAATACGTAAACGTGTCCGACATAATCTCGGCACAAGTTTCAGCTGACAGATCATCGCGAGTGAAGTCCCTGGCATGCTGAGCAAATAAAGAGCTAAATAAGTCCCAGTTGGCACCTATAGACTTATATCTAAAATTACAATTTATATGTACCGGACCCTGTGTCACTCTAGGCAAGAACTCGTACACAATCAGGCGATGGTCACTACACGACGCGTCCGGCAGGACGCGCCACCTATCAATACGGACGTCTCCACTAGAAAGTGTGACGTCAATAGAGGATTCGCCCATAGGGCAGCTATAAGTAGGTGGTGCATCGGGGGTGTTATGTACTTCGAGGTTCATTTCTCCAATGAAATCTTCTACAGCGCAACGTCGCTCGGTATCGGTGGAGCGATATTTTCCATACCAAAGGATTGAAGACGCATTAACGTCAGCACCTATAATAATTTTATGTCCAGCGAGGGACCGCAAGACATAACGGAGGTGATGCAAGTGGGGACCCACAGGGTCGGAGTATTGAAAATAACAGCTCACAAGAAAAACCTTACAGATCGGACTCGACACCTCTGCGACAGCACAGTGTGACGTCATAAGATTACGTACTGAGGTAACGGTAAGATTTGAACCCGACACGAAAATACCTGCTCGTGAGTTGTTATCGAGTTGTATCACCCTACTACGTAATCGCGCATGTTGGTATTGCTCTTGAACCAGAACGACATTCAGCTTATAATCGCGAATTAACGTGTCTAATTCTGACGTCGCTACCCTATCGTTATGAAGATTTAACTGACCGATTGTAAAGTTATCCATATTTAATTAGTATTGGGTCGACAAAACTAATTGCTCGAGCTTGTTTTTGTATGTTGGGCACTCCCGAGACCCACAACGATGATCGTGTTTTTTTTTAAATCGTTTGCAAGGCGCACATACAGGCTTAAACTCCGGGTTCGATTTTTGCGGGCACGCCTTAGTTTCATGTGATTCAGCACAGATGGCGCACGTTGGTGTTTTTACTGTACAGAACTTTTGTACATGCCCGTAATACTGACAATTCAAACAACGGACTAC
The DNA here is from genome assembly GCA_949752805.1 of Deilephila elpenor. Classification (NCBI taxonomy): domain Eukaryota; kingdom Metazoa; phylum Arthropoda; class Insecta; order Lepidoptera; family Sphingidae; genus Deilephila; species Deilephila elpenor. The sequence goes on from OX457108.1 coordinate 6,818,893, forward strand.
ATCAATGTCATCGATAAAACGGCAGGTGGCCCAATCAATGAAAAGTTTGTCCTTTGTATTCATCAAGTGTTTACGAACCTCTGAATCTAATTCTAAGCCTATCCATTTCCGACCGTTATCTAAAATTCGTCTGCGGGTTATTTTAACGGACTTTGAAAAGTCATCCTCCTTTATAGGCATTTCGTCCTTGATATTTTGACGATATAATGCGGTTAAGAAAGCGCGGTCTTCCATGGAGGATGGCACATCTTTAACTAGAATACGGGGACGGCGGCCCTTCGGTTTTTCGAGACGCAGCCCCGCCGATTTTATCGCGGCGACGGATTCTAATTTTTTTATTTGTGACTCGTTAGCGAGGCGCAGAGCAACACCGGACTTAGAAGTTTTTTTAACGCCCACGATTTGGAATCCATCATCACTAGGCTTAATTGCCTTAAAGAGCGCCTGTTTAGTCGCGGATGATGTCGGTAGATCAGCTGACCGTTCACTTGTCGGGTAAGCTATTACGCACGGGAGGGGGGCGCGCGGCTCCACTACCGGAGTGGGTTTCGCTAAACGCAGTTTTAAATTATCGGCTAAAGTCTTATTGGAATCTGCGGTGGAAATGTTAACGCGTTTATATTGATCTAACTCGCGTTGCATATTAGCCAACTTGGTTTCATTGCACGAAGATTTTAACGCCAGTAACGAAACAATCGAAGTTACTCGTTGTGTAATGTCTAAAACCGCCGATCTATTTGCAATATTCATGCGCGAGCCCTGGTCATTAACGAGTTCGTTTATCTTCGACAAATAGCTCGATACTTCCGACACCATATCGCAATAGTCCGCGCGGCTCACATCGCTGCCGTTGTCTACAGACAAAGTATCCGCCGATTCCGACAATTGTAGACGTTTCGATTTAACGGGGGAGACATATGTTGGCGAATTAACGTCGCTGAATAGCCGTTTTGCCGAACTTGGTGACCGAGGCGTGAGCCTACTTTGAACAAAAGGGTCTGGCCCAGGGTCGGGCGGATCGTTACTGTGGGTCGACATTGTCTTTACAGAAGTAAATTCAATAAATTTATAATGTTTATTGACACTAACAAGAACTAATTAATGTTAAACAAACAGCTGACTGACCGGCCGGACGATATTTTATTTCGCGGTACCCACTATAGAAAAATAAAAGTACTTACCGAGAATAAATTTGAATAAATCCACGAAATAAACGAAATAAAACTATAAAAACTTACGAATCCTTGCGTACAATACGATACTAAACAACAATAAACAACTCACGAACCGATAATCGTCTTCAAAACACACAAAACACAATTATTATTGAGGAGCACGTAAACACGTCACTGTACTGTGCCCCCGCGGGAGGGGAAGTGAATTTACGGAGTCAGGAAATTGTGCCCGATAAGGCGATAGGCTCGCCCCCTATCACATCATGGGACGGAACATACAAGGCGAAATGTGGGTGTCCTGGTGGCGCCTCTGCCTACCCCTTCGGGGATAAAGGCGTGAGTTTATGTATGTATGTATGCAAAATAAGATGTTTGAAACAGCTCGAAGTGGAAAAGGTTTATGTATTAGAACAAAAGACCCTGTCATGGATTTGAAATATCCCAAGTGGAATGAAAATTATGTGTAAATAAAATGCAAGTTTAATACAAACCTGTAGTGGGGGTTCGTTGAAAAATGGTGGTTCGCCGTCGACCATCTCAACGATCATAATGCCGAGCGACCAAACGTCCACCTCGGGCCCGTACGGCAGTCTCGATATCACTTCGGGCGACATCCAGTACGGCGTCCCGACAAGGGATTTCCGCTTCGGCAGTTCCTGGCAAAAAAAAAACAATTTTGTGAAGTAAAAGTGAGTGTGTTGATTTGGTTTTCTTTTAAGCAACACCGAAGCAACGAGCCGTTATCAATTTTAATATGTAGACTGTGGTAAACACACTATATTTTTTGGGGAAGATGCAAAATGAAAACACCAAATGTGTGCAAGGCCCAGGGGGCGATAATTCATAAAATGCAATAAAAACTCCTGTAATATAGATAAGTATGATTGTACGCAATGACCCAGATAAAAGTTAGTACATTGATGTGTTGTTATAAACTTATAACTAACCTGTGAAACTTGAGCACAGAAACCGAAGTCGGATAATTTGACGCGTCCGTCCGCCGTCATGAGAATGGAATCTGACTTGATGTCTCTGTGAATAACTCCTTGACTATGTAGGAAAGCCAACGCCTGAAAACAATAAACAATAACAAGTGTGAAATTATAACGTAAAAATAAAACTCTGTTTATTACATACTTATTTATATTTTAGAGTTTTTCAAACAATCTTGTCCAGGTTTTTATACTGAAAAATTTGGCAATAATATAAAATAGGTACAACATAACAATAAATAACATTCAAAAAACATTAAAAACCCAAACGCTACAATAAGTGTCTCAGGTTATTAATATAAATAACTTCTGAGGGACTTTTAGACTGCATAAACTACATCAATGATATATCCCACAAATGTTTTTCTCAAACAAATATGGGAAGTAATATATGTAGAAAGTAAAATACCTTCAAGCACTGTTTGCAGACGGTGGCAATTTGTTCAGGATCCATCCGGGCTCTAGTGACAATATCCGTGAGAGCCCCACCGGCCATATACTCCATCACCACCCACAGCTCATCACCCACTAGATACGACGCGTGCATCTCCACTATATTCGGATGAGGGTAGTCTCGCATGATCACCTGTTTACATCACAAAATAGTTAAATAACATTTCAAAGATAGTTATGTACTGTATTATCTCAGAATCGCCTAATGCTGAGCACTTGGCGCCTATACCACTGAGAGTACTGATTAATAGTGTACTCTTCTGAAATTAATTAAGCTAAGATTATCTTATTTTGATTAAGCAAAATAACACCAAGTTAATAAAATTTGACTTAAATTTTGACTGCCTCGGTGGCGTAGTTGTATTACGGTACGGTTACAAAGCTGAGGTCTCGGGTTCGAGTCCCGGGTCGGGCAAAGTGATATTGGGTTTTTCTATTCATTATCAGCCCGGAGTTAGGAATTTGTGCCCGATATGGCGATAGGTTCGCCCCCTATCACATCGTGGGACGGAACATGCATGGCGAAATGTGGGTGTCCTAGTGGCGCCTCTGCCTACCCCTTCGGGAATACAGGCGTGAGTTTATGTATGTATGTATGTATGTATGTTAATAAAATTTTTGTTATAATCATTACAGCGAAGTACGTAATAAAAGTTGTACAATATAAATTAAAACTGTTATTCTAAGGTAAGTTTAAATTGAATGTACCAAGTAAGTTGTAATTTCTACTCAATAGAAATCTTTCGGAAAGAGCTATGTTCAGCGGTGATCTTCCTATGGTTAAAAGCAGAAAGAGAGATTGTGTATGTGTGTCTAAGTTACGTACGACTTCGTTGAAGAGCAGTTCCCTGCGCTGCTGGTTGCGCAGGTTCATCATCTTGACGGCGACGCGGCGGCGCGTGCGCGTGTCGGTGGCGGCGCACACCACGCCCGTGCTGCCCTCGCCGATCTTGCCGAACCCGCTCAGCGACGCGCGCGGGTCGCCCTCGCTCACCACCAGCCGCAGCGCCGCGCGGAACTAAATGCACCACGTCCATTTAAAAACTAACGGTAGGCGTGGATAGGCCCTTCAGTACATTTGGATTTTGGAGTGTCAATAAGATGGCCGTGAAAATTTCGCGATGTATTAGATTTTTTCATAACTACGTTGTAATAAAAAAATTCAAAATCGTATCTCTCCACTGGAGATGCACTACGCGCTCTATATACGTCGGAACACTTTACGCGCTCTTCGCCCTCTCCAGCTATTTATGTCAATGACCACATCATAAATACACAGCTTGCACCAAAATCTTGGACTAAGCGAGGCAATAGCTGATATTTAGGTACAAATATGTGATCGAAGTGCAGAGAATTTATAAGGCGCTGGTGATTGGTTCATCAGCACTAAACTAATTTTACGGAGTGCCTAAACCCATGCCTATAATATACAACAAATAGGCACTTTAATGTGAAAAAATATATTAAAAGTTTGTTGCTAAATTATATAATAACAAAACCAAAGTTTAAGCCACCAAAAGTAGCCCCGCGAAAGAAATCAAGGTTCCAGACGACTTATGCGAAATATCTATTAATACATAATTGCCTCACAGCCGACAAACACGTAATTAGGACTAATTGAAAGTTTACATACAGCAGTGGCAAGTAAATTGTGCAACATACCTGTTCATGCGTCAACCGCAGTTCATGCTTGGATGCCGCGAAGGGTAGGTGCGGCGCCGCCCCAGCCGGCGTTGGGTGTTGGTGCCGCACTGGGTACCCATCACCTGCACACAAAACCATGCTTTATAAAATCTAAATCCAACCCACATACGTACTATTACAGGGCACAAGCTTCCTCCACAATCGACTGTTCGATTGAGATGGGGTGAAGCCATAGCCTGCCACGCTAGGCAATTCTGCAAAACAAACTCTTCAGTTATTTTTTTTATTAATAGCAAGCAATGAAAACAATCTCTTCCAAAACTACAAATAATTGCAGAAGACATATTTCATAAGCAATACATAACAATTGTGATTGATAGATGGCGTAGTTGTGCTGTGGTATGATTATAAAGCTGAGTTCTCGGGTTTGAATCCCGGGTCGGGCAAAGTGATATTGGATTTTTATTTTTTAATCAAATTTTAATTTTTCTTTATCAGCCCGGAGTCAGGAATTTGTGCCCATTATGGCGATAAGCTCACGCCCGATAGGGCGTCTCATGATAATGAGACAGAACACATAAGGCGAAACGTGGGTGTCCTGGTTGCAACTCTACCCGCCCCTTCTAGGAAAAAGGCGTGTTGTTTATGTATTATGTAAGGAAAACTATGAATACGGAGTTCTAAGAGCAGACAATAAGTGTCATTCCAGGCTCTTTATATTTATGTTTGCTAGATGGATACAAACACTGGCCATGTGTGCATACAATTTGTCAACACCTTGGGGAATGCAGCCTTGAGTTATGTTGCTTATACACGTATTATTACGTCGTATGAAACAATTGCTTAGCCTTTCTTATAGTACGTAATAAGGATGGGCCATAAACCCACACTTCCAATTAGCTCACATTATCCATACAAAGTGCAAGGCATAGATCTTTCGGTCGATAGCTTAAGTATTGCGTGCTTAGCCCACGCGTATGTATATTGTGGGCTACAAGTGGCTTTGTATTTACAGTTCATCACCCGATTGTGTTATCTTAATTTTGTAAAATGTATAATTAAGTTTCAATTTGATAAAACAAGTAAGACCAAAGAAAAACCAGATTCACTCTATGAATAACCATCTGGATTCTCAAATTAACACTTTATAAAAGTTTATTGACCTATTTGCTATGACATAGTTCTTACACCTTTATTTGTTCTTTTCCCTTTTTGCCTTAGTTTTTACCAACTAGGATATGGGTTCGCACCTTGGACCAAGATAAGTTTTTGCGTGACTTATAAATATTAGCTTCAGGGGGTGTGATGATACCAGTCTCTTATAGTTTCAGATACATCCATCACAAGAATAATATCTTACTGGAAGGTATTTATTATTATTATAATAGGGTATTTGACATAATTTTTTCTTGTATTTATCAAAAGGTATCCATGTCCAAATTCTAGCAAACAAAGAGTTTTGTCAATCCCTTCGGAATTAAACAAGTTATAAACGTGTTAAATCTTGTAGTGGGAGTAAAAGAAAAGAAATGCAAAATATAACTAGTGACGTCACTATTCCCAATATGCATTACAGTGTGTGCATGTGAACGAGACAGTATAATATCCCCACTACGCGCCCACTCTTATTTTAAAAATACTGATATTTGCCTCGTGTTACCAGCTACTTTAATATTGAAATTAGACAAATCTTTTATTTTAATGATATTAATGTGTGTACTGTGTACGCAAAATAATAAAAAAACGATCATAGTCAAATACCTTATTAGTCCTGCGAGGTTGCTAGTGTTTTAAAAATAACTCTGTATATGCATTGTGGATACCATACAATTGTAATATATAAGCAGTGTGAATAAGAATGTAATGACGAAATAATGATTTTATTGATTAACCAATCTATTCCTGGTGGACATATTAACAATGTTTTATGCTGATATCATCATGTCTTGGAACAGTGACACTAAATTATAAAATTTATTAAAAATATAGGCAACATATCAAAGTTTTAAAATCTGTTTAGTATACTTAGATCCGTCTGCTGTGATAAATACACACAGGAATTTGTGTTTATTTGAGTTTGCAATTGATAAAACCAAGTAAAAGGGGTCAACTTTGATAAAATTCACTGACAAAATTGACTGCCAGTTGTATTTGCACAGATAATAGTTTATTTTATAGCTTGTTATTACACCTATACGTACATAACACTAAAACAATTCCCAGAGAAAAAAGATTATACCTTTAATAAATATAGGTTTACTTTAATCATCTATCACTGTTTGCCTATATATTTGTATCTGACACCCAAGCATTATTTTATGCATGTTGAATGGTTTGGCTCCTTAGAATATTATTATTCCTGTACAGTTTGTTTGGTAGAATCCAATTGTTTATAAAAAATATATATAAACGCCAATTCCAATAAAATTCCAAAACACCAAACATAGTATTTTTTTAACCATTAAGTGATAACACTCACCAATATTCATGTTGTTTCCATTCAGTCCATGGGGCACTCCATGTGTCACAGGTGGCGGGGGATGACTGTGTTGATAAGGCACATTTGCATTTTGTATATTCTGCAAATTCATTGTAGCCTGGTGATTGTCATTGATTTCTCCAACTGGTCTGACTGTAGCTTCATGTGTTTGTTTTGACCAGTCCACAGGGGACTCTGCAATTGGTTTGTTTAAGGCATAATTACTCTGTTCTCTCCTCAGACTTGGGTACTGTTGCGGTGCAGGAGGCACCGGTGGCGACTCCTCTGGCACTGCTGGTGGGACATTTGGCTGGTTACGGAAATCTCTTCTTATTCTGGGTGGGCTTGTACTTCTTAATGAGTTAGATCTGGCAACATTTGAAGTTTTTGGTAACACCACCCCATTTTGTACAGGCTGCTGTTGCTGTGGCACATTTGAAGAAAGGGGCCGTGCTATAGATGATACTGAAGTGGTGCGATGATCTCCTCTTACAATTGTTTTCAAGTCTAGAATTTCGGTGGGTGTGATTTCTGACGGATCAACCAGAGGTAGTGGTCTATTTGTTGATTTCAATATCTGAAAATTAAATAACAATATAGTAAGGGCATCATTCACCATCTTTAAGTAAACCATGATTAGGCTAGTCATTGGTTAAAGTCACCTGTAACACCACATGTCAAATTTTACAATACTCCAGAACACTAATCCTATGATTACACTAATCAATACTTTATTGGCTACAACATCTGCCAATTAGCATATTTATATGATGGTTAAATTCTCAACCCCCTTTTTTATTTTTTAAGAAAAAACATGTTGACACTTTAGCTGGAGGCAGGGCGGGGAACATTTGACCGATGATTTATTAATAATATTTTATAATCATTGCATTTGATGCAATATTGAACAAATGATTTGTTCAATTTCTTATGTCATTCACTTAACCAGCACATTACTTTATTTTCACTTGTAAGAATAGACTAAAGATACTCTGTACATTTACTTGGCTAATAATGCTAATAAAAAAGTTACTAATCAACGGTTTACTTGAAGATGGTGAATGAGGCTCTAAGCAAGACAATGTGTATGCTAAGGTATATAAGATATGTAATTTAGAAACAATTCAAATACAAATGTATAAATAAATCTTGGGATTTTTTAGTAAACTTAATATTTATATTTCCAGTTTTTTTATTGTAGGTACATATAGACCAAATAATCTAAATAAAATATTTTTTGTGTTCCTAAATGTGTTGAGTAAAATGAAAAATTTAGAAATGAATAAGACATTTACATAGTTTACAATCCTATGTAGCATAAAAAGGTCTAGAGGGTGCTGCAGGAACAGATATTTAAGCAATTTTGAAAAGTATCTCATAGCCATATCAAGTTATATAAAAATCCTATGATTATCTAATGTGGAGCATGTAAGCATAAGGCATAAATCACACAAGTAAACACAAAGTACCATAAGAATAAGATAAGAAAGTCATTAGAAATTGAAATCGGCAAAAACGTGTTACCTGATTATTGCCAACGAGAGATGCCCATTGCAAAGGAAGTCCAACAAACTTTCCCTCCCGTTTATCGAAACCTGTATGTACTCTATGTTCGAAGTTACTCGGCGGCGAAATCAATGGCTTTTTCTTTTTCTTTGAGAACATTATTCACTGCAACCAATATAGTTCAATGTAAACAAAACATTGAAAACAGTTTACCAAATACAATTTACATCAACAGCTCGTTTATTTAAGCAACTAAACTGGAAAAGAAAGCTTACCAACACTTTCTTTTACAACACACCGGAAAAACATCAATTGGATACGAACGTAGTTTCTACAAACTAAGAACAATAATAACACACTGGTATCCGAACACTTGTATTCGAACTTCTAAGTACTCATGAACACAAACTGAATACCAAATCGAGGCTTATTCCGACATTCCTCGAATGCCATTAGCTATACATGCTTCGGAATACTCAAATTAAATTAGCGTAATAACATTATGCACTTGTTTTATGTTTGTTTTGCTTTTGCAATAATCAATAGTAATTAAAAGGCAAAAATTACTAAGAAAGTCATGAGTTCCAATTAAAATTTCATCGTACGCAGCAACACAACGAGTAAAGCAAATCTATGAAGTAAAGTAAAAACCACAGATTACTTAGGTCGTAAAAACTACAGAGGGAGACGGATAACCGAATTTTGCCAGGCTTTTACGTCGAAAGCGACATTAGTTGTCAATGTTGCAGCTATTAAAAACAGATAATCTATTTATTTTTTCGGTCATAAAAATAAATACAAAACTGAACTGATAATTCGACACGCAAAAAAACTCTGACCATTTTTTTGGATTTCGCAGATTGCCCACTCTGTAATTTAATTCCATTATTGGTCTATACTCTGTGGTTGACAATTGACATCTTGTTTATTGGCATAGACGAAATATCTAATAGACGTAGTGACCATGCTGTGTCGACTTAGAACAATTCTTATATTAATATTCTAATGTATGGAAACTAGCGCCTCCCGACAGACGTTCATTGAGTTACTTGTTTAATTGTCAGACACGAAAAATAAAACGGAACAAGTTTTTTTCGGATGGCAATTTTTCTACTAAACATCAAACACATAATGGCCGCGAGTCTATTAATACTATTAATTTATTAATTTAATAGTCAAATCAATTCATGTTTGCTGTTCGTTGCGTACACGCACGTGAATTTTGCCCACATTTTATGTGACCATTTTTCAATAAAATATTACTCGTAGTGCATTCCCCTAGTCACGTCGAATTGAGAATTAAATTTCTCCTCCGTGCTAGTGTGAAAACTTCAGTGGTGTTTATATATTTTGAGACAGGACTCTATTATTTTGTGAAAGTGTTTTGCATTTTCCAAAAACATGTCGTTTTTAAATTGTTGTGTACCTGGTTGTTCAACGAAAGTCACTGACGGTAAGTAATATTTTTCATTTTATTGTACTTAGTATTGCAACCATGGTATTTTATAAAATAGCCATTTTAAATTGTAATGAAAATAATTGCGTTTAAAGTTGAATTACATAATTATTATGTTCAACTTCAATGTTTCTATTTAATAAAAGTATGGTTAACACTCCTACAGTGTAAGAATATTCAAATACTACATCTGGTATTTATTTAAAACATTATTGACACTCCTACAGTGTAAGAATATTCAAATACTTCATGTGGTATTTATTTAAAACATTATTGACACTCCTACAGAGTAATAATATTCTAATACTACATGTGGTATTTATTTAAAACATTATTGACACTCCTACAGTGTAAGAATATTCAAATACTACATGTGGTATTTATTTAAAACATTATTGAAACTCCTACAGTGTAAGAATATTCAACTACTACATGTGGTATTTATTTAAAACATTATTGACACTCCTACAGTGTAAGCATATTCAAATACTTCATGTGGTATTTATTTAAAACATTATTGACACTGCTACAGTGCAAGAATATTAAAACATTATTGAAAAACCAGTGTCAAATCAAACTATTAAAATCTTTTGAATGATAATTAAGATATAAGCAACATAATGTAATATGTTATAAAATATCAACTAATTATATTTAATTAACTTAAAATTTATTATTGATAATTGAATATTTATACTATAATTTATAAAAAAATAATTTATTTCAGGTATACCGTTGCATCGTTTCCCTAATCCAGTTAACAATATGGAACGTTTTCGTGCATGGGTGGCAAATGTTGGAGGTGAAATTTACACTTTTGATGACAATTATATTGTTAAAAATAGAAGAATTTGTCATAAACATTTTCATGCAAAATGGTTTTACATGAAGAATCGTTTATGTCCTCTGGCTATACCAGTTCTGCATCTATCAGGTCAGTTGATTATTTTATTATAATATTTATATAATATAATTTATTGTGCATATTAAATAATATTCTTCTTCTGCCTACCTTTATCCAGACTTACATGAGGTTGTCACAACATATTTTTTCACTAATATTAAGAGAATGAACCAGTGACCACCGGTTTGGCAGTCTGATCATCAACAAATAGAGCTATCACTCACTATAGTATTACATAAATTATGATTGAAGATTGAATTATGTTGTAATAATTTGTTAATTTTTTTATCAGGACATCCAACTTTCCAACATTTAGAAGAGCTAAACTCTTCAACATCAAGTAGGATAGTAGAGAATGCCAGTGTATCCATGGAATCACTGTTAACTGAACAAACTCCATCAACCAATTCTATGGCTCCAAGAACATGTACACAACAGAATCAGTCTACAAGTGAGTATAGTTTTTTTAATTTAAAAAAGACAATAAGATAGGTCTAGCCAAGTGGCAGCATCTAATAGAATTGGTGAGGAAAAGTCCAGGGTATAGGGGGATAAGACTAGTACCAAAACTTACAGAAAAACATGTAATGCCACATTTAATACCGAAGATGAGAGTGAAGCACTGCAGGTGTTCAGTCGAACTGTGTATGCGGCTCTAGGTTTCATGGCAGGTTTGTATATTTTTTAATATCGTCAAGTATATGGCGATAGGCTCGCCCCCTATCACATCATGGGACGGAACATACAAGGCGAAATGTGGGTGTCCTGGTGGCGCCTCTGCCTACCCCTTCGGGGATAAAGGCGTGAGTTTATGTATGTATGTATGTATGTATCAAATATTTAGTGCCACAACAAAATTTTAACTGTTTCTTGGTATGATTTATTTTTTTATAATCAATCAATATTATGATTCATGTTTTAACTATTTTAAAATTAATGTGGCACCCGAATTTCGTAATTTCGTCATCTTAATTTCTCATATCAGGCTTTTAATTTGTATATTTATGTTCATTTCTCTGAATTTCAGAAGCAGGCAAACTTCCAGAAGAAGCGAAACAAACAGCGGAAATATTGTTATTATTTGACAATTTGTTTGATACATTAAATGGAAGTTACAGTAAGGTTAAATCAGGAAAAATTTATAGGACTGCTGTAACACCCACGTCGCCCCATCATCAATTATGGCGAAAAAGTCTACCGGTTCGAAGGACAATGACTTATGTGGACAAAAACGGCAAAAATTCAGTGGTTCCCACAATCTCTAGCTGGATTAAAACTATCGAGGGGTTTAAAATGTTATGTTCACACTTACATAAATTAGGTATGAAATCAATATTACCAAGGAATTTTAACCAAGATCCCCTCGAATTTTTTTTGGAGCAATCAGAGCACATGGACATAGTAACATCATGCCAACTGCATTAGGATTCCAAGCTGCATACAAAACGTTGTTAATTAATAATATGGTTTCATCACACTCTGTAGAGGCAAATTGCGAAAAAGACAAAAGCAAATGTCTGCAGAACCTTAGATATTATTTGGAAATAGATAGTTCTGCAGACAATAATCAGTCCGAATACACAATGTTTGAAGATCATTTGAATATCATGCATAATAATATCGAATTATTGAACAGCAATTTGCCCCAAAACATAGAGAGGTGTGCAGCTATTGGATACTGTAGTGGTTGGCTAGTAAAAATGCAAAAAAGTATGTATACAAAAGTTGTACTGTTTGCTCTAGCCAGTTGGAGAGTACAGAAAAACAATCATTCCATAATTTAATAAAAATATCGGAATACAGTAATAAAGATTGGTTATGTTACCCATCAAGAAATATTTTTGACGCTTTTGCTCATATGGAAGTCATAGCTATGGAAATAATGAAACATCAGAGCCATAAACAAAATGTTATAGAATATATCAAATTAATAATAACTACAATTGTAAATTTTGGATTTCTCACTTGCAATGATCATAGAATGAAACTAATTGAGTACCTGATTAAAAAGAATGTCTATTTCTGTGTTAATAATTGGTGTAAGGAAATAAACAATATAATGTCTGGAAAAAGCACAAACTGTGATGAAAGTGATCCAATAAAAATAGTGGCCCAAAACTACTATAATAAGAATAAATTAAAAAAGAAAAAAAGGGCTACACGGGTATAGATGTGTAGTAATTATACCGGGTATATCAAGACTGCGACCGAAAACGAAGTCAGGTGATAGTATTAGTGGTTACAGGCACAATGCAATGAAAAATATCGCAAAAAAAAGCGGCAGATTTTTTTTGCAATTTTTTAAATATCATCGTGTTGGGCGGTAAATATATAGTTTTTGGGAAAATAGTCGTTTAAACCCACACGTACTATTGCGTCTTTAAAAATAATAACGTATACATTATTATTTTCGAAAAAATATGTATTTATCACCCAAATACAACGACGAGTAAAAAATTCCAAAAAAATTGTCAATTTTTTTTTGCGGAATTTTTAATTGCGTTGTGTCTGAAGTCTTTAATACTACCACCTGGCTTCGTTTTCGGTCGCAGTCTTGATATACCCTGTAAATACTAAAATGGGAGCCTATGGTTAAAAACACAAATTATCGGGTTTTAGCCTAATTGTGAAGATTGGGTTATATTACACATCTATACACAAGGGAATCTGTTTCAGTAAAGGTGTCTTTTTACAAACATTAATTTATTTCTTGAAAATTGTTATAGCCTAATACATCCTCAGTTTTTAATTTGCTGCATTCATGCAAACTATCGTATATTTGAATTATTTTATCGCATTATAATGTGCAATTTCTCCTAGTATTGTGAAATATTATGGTTAAAGTATTATAATTATTTTTTTCTATTATTTTTCGAAATAAATCCATGCAATATCTTAAACAAAATAATAAATGGAATGTTTAAATACAAATAACTAGACGGTTTTAGCTTGTTATATTATAATTAAAATTATTTTGATAGATTCAATATGACCTAACGAATCATTTTTCATGCATTAGTAATACTTCAATTTATACTATATCTATTTTTGATGGCAAAAGTAGATACTTTTTCTATCAAAAATGCATTTATTTTTTTTAACGAATATAAAAATATAACTTATGTTTCTTTTTATAATTTGTCGAAAAATAATGCAAATATAGCGAAAATATGCGTCATTATGTATTACATTTGAGATGAAATATGCAATAGTCGGTTAGAATGCTTGTATTCCGGTTTTAAGCTATAACCATTAATATAAATTAAATACCTTACATAAATTTGAACAGAGATACACTTAGGTACTCATCTTAGTAGTAGTCATTGCAATAGAGAAATCCAAAATACATAATATTTTGTGTTTCGGAAATTTTAAAAGGGCCAGGCTTTCGATTTCAGTAACATGTGATTGCAAACTCTGGGCAATTATTTGAATTACGAATTAAAAATTTATTTAATCTTTATTCGTTATTTGAATACTTACTGTTATATTATATATTACTCGTCGGAAATATCTGTGGACCTGAATAATTAACGTCACTGGAACATAAGTTCAGCAAATTTAAAATATAGGTTAAACAAATTGAATTAAAACAGAAAAACGAATAAAAAATTGAATTCGCATCCATCTCAAAACATAGTAGATAGGGAACACAAAAATATGAAATGTGAACTGCATTCCAGCTAGGTTCACTGATATTTCCGACGAGTTATACAAAAAATATTCGAATAACGAATAATTCCTTATTAGTTTTTCAAATAATGAATAGTTAAATAACTATTCACAATCCACAAGATAAATAGTTCTTTTATGGGTCAAAGTGTACGCTTCTTTAACAAACTTCCCAATGGTATTAGAGAACTTCCAATTAACAAGTTTAAAAATATAATTAAAGTAAAACTCTGTAAAAAGGCATATTATAGTATTTCTGACTATTTGGAAGACAAAACTGCTTGGGAATAAATTGCTCAATTTCTATTAAAATTAAGACAATTGACATAATAAAATTATATATACAGAGAAAATTGTGACATAAACCTGTTATATAAATCAACGTTTGTATTTTAAACTGGCCTTTAAAAAAAAAAAAAGAAAGAAAAGAAAAGAGAGGAAAAAAAAGAAGACAGTTCGTGTTGCTGAGGGAGTTTCTTGCGCCGTTTCTTCTTCACAGCTACAACACGTTCCGAAGCGGTGGTAGCAGAAATTAACGATTCAAAAGATCTTGTAAAAGACTACTTGAATAAAGAATATGTTGATTTGATTTGATTTGAATAAAATAAACCAAGGAATAAATAGATATTGAACCAGTAGTAATTTTTATTTAAATAAATAAAATTATTCCAACGACGAATAACAAATGTATGTTTACTGCGATAGGGTTGGTTACTAAAAATATTCACTATTTATAATTATTTAAGTTTGTGGAATAAATTGTTTACAAGTATTCAAAAATACACCAATGCGTTTTATTTTTCCCGCCAGAAATCTTAAAAATCTAAAAAGAAATACAAAACATAAACATGCTACTTAAACCTATATGTATATATATCGAGTATTGAGTTTCCATTAATGTCTACTTGGGGCGCTGTTGCTGCATGGATTCAAATAAACCGCGAAGTCAGCACTCTATTTAGTACTGTACTCTTTGGTAGTGACCCCGTGCCACCGAAAGGGACAACAAATAAAGTACTTAATTGGTTTAGGGTTGACAAGTATGGTACAATTACCCACTATTAGGTAACGGCTTTTTAGAATGATACAAAATTTGCAAACACGGAAGAAGGAAGGATAAATAAAAATGCAACAGTTTGATAGGTTTGTTTTATTTATTACTGTATACATATATTTACAAAGTGTACAAAATTACGTATGATAGATCAACAATATATAACTATACGGGTTACTATACAGGGTACGGGGTAATACTACAATCTCACTCTTGCCACACTGACATTTTAGGTTATAAAGTTTACGTGTTTATTATAATTACAATAACATTGAGATAAATAAATGTATAACTACAATGTATTACAGTGTTATCTCTTTTATAAGATTTTATAGCAAACTAGTTAATTTGAATACTGCTGGATACTATTAATTGTTACTAAAGTTATTTACTTACAAATGGAATGATAATCCTGTTATTTTCACACCACTGTCGCTTTTACAACCAAGTACGCTACACCGCACAATTTTGTGATGGATTTAGCAAATATTTTAGAATTTAAACAATTATAAATCACTTTGAAAACTTCCGACACTAAACACAAACACGATACGACAGTCTTATGTCAAAATTTGTTTAGCAATTTCAATTCCGACCTTGAAAAAACCGGCACGCGGTGCAGGACAGAAAATGTATATTTCGATCTCTTTCTATCTTATAGCAAAATCTATAAGCGGCATCTCTTTCTGTGGGACTGAATAGGCACTATACAGCAGTCTATTAGATTTTTCGTCTATGTTTATTGGTCTGTGGTTGCCATCTTGAATTGTTTTTGTATCTGCTTAATTTTAGTGTAATTTGTTATACGAAAATTCACATTAAAAGTTTAGAGAAAAATGAAGGAGAAGAAACACAAGAAAGAAAAGTCGCACAAATCCAAAAAACATAAGTCGAAAAAAAAGGATTACAGACCTAAAAGTGTAAGTTTATATATTTTTTACTGAATACTATAGGGAAGTTGATTTTCACTAACAGAGTTTTATATAAAAGAAATTTAACAACCCAGAATTCAGTAACTTATTAATATAATACTCTTTAACATAGAACTGCTTTACATTGAAAAATTTCTATTGATAAGCAATCTTATTACTCACTGAAAATGTCAATTGCAGTCCTCAAGCTCAGAAAACTCAGACTCAGATGAATGGATCGAAAAGGATACATCGGTAAAACAAAACTCTACACAGAGGGAAGACTGGATGTCAATGACTGGTATGTTAAAAACTTATACAAGAGATGATGTGAAACCCAAAAGAGAAGAACATGACAAAAAACACATTGACTCCTATAATCCAGCAACAAGCAGTAGGGAACTTAATCCATACTGGAAAAGTGGGGGCTCAGGTCTACCCACAACCTCTGAGGAATTTCATAAAACGAGAAATTTCATTAAACCTGAAGATGAAGATGATTACTATACCAAACCATCAAAGAGCTCACAAATCTATGATAAAAAAGGTTCAAGGCAATCAAGCAATTATAGTGGATATAAAGAACATTATAACAGTAAATCAAGAGAAGAAAATTATTCATATGAAAGCAGAAGATCATCTAGTTGGAGAGTAAATAAAGACAGAGGCACAAGAAGCAGTAGCAGAGAGATTGAAACAGAATCAAATGTTGAAAAAGATGTAGAAGAAAATAGAATGTTTGATAGTAATGTTGACTTACCCATCAGTAAAAATTCTGAACAAAAAGAAAAGGATTCTAAATATCTCAGTGATGATAAAATGAATAAATTAGCTGCCAAGATTGTAAAAGCAGAAATAATGGGTAATAAAACACTTGCTGACGAGTTAAAGAAAAAATTAGAAGCTGCAAGGGAATATAGAAAGCATAATCCCAACATTGGTGAAAAGGAAGAAAATGATAGTGTTATGTTAATGTCAACAAACAGTATGGGCAATAGCAGACCATTAACAAAGGCTGAAAAAGGAGACCCTAGAAGCAAGAATAAAAAACGTAAAGTTGAAACACATGTATCCGGGGAGCGAGCTAAATATTTCGGAAATGATGATAAATACAATTTGTCTCAAATGGTATATTTGAATATTTTAATTTTTAAGTAAGAATCAACATTGTACACTACTTAACATCTTGTATTCCATTTCAGTTCCAAGAAGAGAAGTATGGTAATAACTACAATAATGAAGCTGAACTTGCCAAAATTGCTGGAAAACTTAAAAATCCCAATGATGATCTTGAAGATATATTTATGGACGAAATATCAAAGAACAGAAACGATGCCAAAGATAGTGAGCTTGAAAGGCAGAGAGCTATAAACCAACATAAGAAGATTGAAAAATCTTTGGATGGATGTCATTATTGCATAGACTCAAAGAATATGCTGAAGCACCTTATGGTTAGCTGTGGAAATAAAGTGTATTTAACTTTACCAGCTAAAACATCCCTAGTAAAAGACCAGTGTATTATTACAACAATACATCACTCATCATGCATTACTGCTTTAGATGAAGATGTTTGGGAGGAGATATTGGTACTTTTTTGCTTTATTAAATTAGATTACATAACCCAATTATATAATTTTCTGTTTATAATTGTCTATGAAAAAATACATTACTTTCCCCATACCACAAATAAGTTTGTTTGCTAACCAATCAACTCTTAATGAAATAAAATTCTTCAGTGTCCTCCTGCTGACTAATTTCAAAGATATAACATTTTTACTAAGAAATGAAAAAATAATCCTTTCTAAAAATCATGTAATATGTACTTTGATTTGTAGTAGACTTTTACCTTACATAATAGATAATATTTCTTCCAGACATATAGAAAAGCTCTAACGCAATTTTACAATTCACAAAATATGGATGTGGTGTTCTATGAAACAGCTGTAAAATTGCATAAATATCCACACATGGTGATAAATTGTGTGCCAATGCCAAGAGATGTTGGTGATGTGGCTGCAATATACTTCAAGAAGGCTCTTCTAGAGTGTGAAACTGAATGGTCTATGAATAAAAAGGTTGTTGAATTGAAGGGGAAAAATATAAGAAAAGGGGTACCAAAAGGATTACCATATTTCTGGATAGATTTTGGAATGGACCCCGGATTTGCACATGTCATCGAAGATCAACAACTCTTTCCTAAGTCTTTTGCTGAGGTATATATGAATATAATCATATTAGAGAGATATAACTTGCAAAATGCTCACTTATTAAAACACTTTCTCCACAGGAAATCATTGCTGGCATTTTAGATTTGGACCATGGTTTGTGGAAGAACCCTAGAAAGGAATTAGGTGATGCCCAAAGGAAAAAAGTAATTGACTTTCTTAAAGTATGGAAACCATTTGACCCTGTTAAAAATAAGTAATATTTGTAAATAAGACCCCTGTGCAAAGGGCTACCCTTGTACTTGCTTCACAAGTGCTGAATAAATAATGTAATCTTAATTGATCTATTTATAAAATACTGTAATATGGGTTAATGTGTAAATTTGTCAAAAAAACATTTTAAGACATTTCATAATTTTATTTACTTTGCTCTTCTTTCATCATTTCTTCAATTAGTTTCTGTCGTTCTGCTGCTTGCCTCATTTTTGTTAAAACTAATGATTCATAGTCTCTGTCTGATATTAGAGAAGGTCCACTCAAACTGTTTTTTGTAGATAGTATTGGTTTGCTATTTACCCATTTCAACTCAAGTGGATTCTCTGGCAAACCTGAAATAAATTACCATTACTATTATTTTATGGTCATAAAATAAAATTCTTTTAACATTTGTGCACACATTTCAATTATTTTGGAGCATAACATGTGTGTAGTTACCACTTGCAGGTGTATTAAAAATCTAGATAAAACCATTTACCTACAGGGATGGTACTAGTAATTTTATTGCTCCTTTTTATGAATAACCATTAATATTACTTACCTTTTTCAAGGTCGACAGCCATTTCTGAAGCTTCTTTTGTGGAAAATTCAATGAGAGCACTGCCTTTTTTCTTAGGGGATATAATTAAAGCTACAATATCACCATACTTCTTGAGGAACTTTCTTAACATTTGTTCGTCATACCCACCATTGTTTGGATTGTTTTTATCTGCCTTCCATTTGATTTTTATTCTATTTAGACTGGAATCCCATATAGGTGTAATGACATCTCCCATAGCTCTCTTTATTTCTTCTTTCATTTTCCTTTGTTCTTCTTGCAATAGTCGACTGCCTTCATTCCTCAACCTCTCAATTTCTGCTGCAAGTTTTTGTGCATCTGTCAAGTGGGCATCCTTATTTGATGTAGCTTCCCTCTCTCTTCTCTCTAAATCCTCTTTTAACTTTTGTCTTTTACTATCTAACTCTTGGTGGCGTAGTTTCGCTGCTGCTTTTGCTCTGAGAACCTTATCATACGCAGCCCTGGCCGAAGCATCTGTTAGTATCTCCAAAGCTTGCGACAATTGGTGGAATGTTTCAGCTGCTTTTGGATCATCAGGATTTTTGTCCGGATGGCATTGTAAGGCTTTCTTACGGTATGCCTTTTTGATCTGAAAATTAAAAAGATTAGTTTTAAATTAAATATTTTTATTTTTTCTCAAAACCTGGCAGATTGCTTTATCAAGGGGACTCTAGTCTAGGCGCAATCAAAGGGCTTCTAAATTAAAGCAAAAGCTTTATTTATCCAAAATTCTCTGCCCAGTATACCATAATGAAATTAACGTATAAATACATACATAAACTCACGCCTTTATCCCCGAAGGGGTAAGCAGAGGCGCCACCAGGACACCCACATTTCGCCTTGTATGTTCCTTCCCACGATGTGATAGGGGGCGAGCCTATCGCCATATCGGGCACAAATTTCTGACTCCGGTTTAATAATTAATAGAAAAGTCCAATACCACTTTGCCCGACCCGGGACCTCAACTTTGTAAGCGTTCCGTAATACAACTACGCCACTGAGGCAGTATAAACGTTTAAATAACTTAGTAGATATAATATACTATATCGCAGGTTTGTATTGATAGTCAATCACCAAGCACTTTAACAGTGAAGGAAAACATCGTGAGGAAACCTGCATACCGTAGCGATTTTAAAGAATTTCTACGGTATGTAAGTCCGGCAACCCGCACTAGGCCAGCGTGGTGGACTATATGGCCTAACCACTCTCAAACGATTCTCTCTATTGTAGAGTAGGCCCCTGCAGTGGGACGTATATGGGCTGATATAGATAGATAGATATCGCAAGTATAATTGAAATAATTCGTTACATATTTATTGCTTTTGTTTACGCTTATTACGGCAAATTATAGTCGTAATTACCTCTGCTTCTGTTGCAGTAATTTGTAAGTCTAGAATGGCGTATAAATCAACGTCTTCAATATTTCTTTTCGTCATTGTTTTTAATTTCTAGTCGGTATATAAATTATATATTGATGCGTTATCTTCTTTAATTAATATTCTTCAATCTTTCATCAATACATAGACCACTATACTTGATCAATAAAAAACATTTGAGGTTGTAAAGAATTGTTGACAAATCAGCAAAATGACATTTCATATTCCTGTGTTGCTAGTTAATAATATTTTTTTAATAGTGATGTTCAATAACCGGTACCTATCGTTAAGCCGTACTTACTGTACCAAAAAATAATAAAACAATAATAGGACAAACTTAGCCCTATTATTATGGAATTAGTTACATAATTGGTGTCTGTTTCGCAGTTAAATTAGGCCTTCTGTATAACAAAATATAAAAAGAAGAAGGAAAACCGGAGCATATTGTATATCGTTTGGTTCCTGAACCAGAAAATAATTATTTTTTTAATGCCAGGGCGACCAGGGCAAGAAGGTTTAAAATATATATTTGACAGAAAAAATGGCAAATATTTAAATCACCTCTTATTTCAGCGATCACACACAACAAGAATAAAATATATTTTGACGATACGGCTAAGGCTGTATGATGGGAATTCCTTTCTCAAAAATATATAAGAAATATATAGAATTTAAGTACCTACCAAGTCGAATCTAACCTCTAAATTCTAAAAACATTTATGTTTAATTAATGAAAGATTGCTTAGCATAAGTTAATTAAACCAGGAAAATTGAGAATCAGAAGTTATCATGTTTGGTAATAATTCCAGTAAGTTATAGGGAATTGTTATTTTATCAAATGGAATCCAGTGATTGTTTATATCAAATTGCCTTATAATAGAAAGCTAACAAATCTATTCCAATTTCATTTTTAGGACTGTTATATTTGAGACATGGCTTTAAAATATTCAGATACAACTCCACAGCTGCACAACCTGCTGCAACAAATGTGCCAGAAGGTAAATACATCATAAATTGTTAGAATTTTGAGATAATGTTTTCTTTTTCATTATTTAATATGATGAAAATGGTGAGTAATTAATGAATTATTGTCTTATTGTAGGCATTAAAGAATATGGTCCCTATAAAATACTTTTTACATGTCTTAATTGTCACACCTCATGATTTGTAACTATAAATAAATACCTTCTAAATTGGATATTTAAATGCTTTTCTATGCAAATGAATATGGTAGATAACTTAGAAAAAATAATATTATCATACTAATTGACTAAAGTTTAAATGAACAATATTCATCTATTATCTTAAAAAGGGCATGCAGTGATAACCCCTTAGAAAGATAATGCACATTTTCTCTGCCATTTGTTTACCTTTTATAAATTCTAGTGCCTCAAGTTTCTAAATTGAAATTTAAACTGAATCCATATTTTGTTCTCTGTACTGGTAGTATTTTAGGGTCTATAATATAATAAAATAATAATTGTATTTAGAAAAATATATTCCTTTTCAGGTGAAATTCAGACAAAGAAAACTCCTTTGGACTACCCAGACTATTTTCAAGTACACAACTTATTCACAGTGAAAGATTTATTTGATGCAAGAGTGCATTATGGGCATAAAGAAGGTTCTCTCAATGATTACATGAGACCATACATTTATGGATCCAGACTTGGGCATTTAATATTTGACTTGGATGTCACTGCTGAACATTTAAGAAAAGCACTCAACTTCACTGCACATATTGCCTACAGAGGAGGAATTATTTGCTTTTTCAATAGGAATTCTTTAAATTCTCACATAGTAGAGAAAACAGCTCAAGAATGTGGAGAGTATGCACACACTAGGTTCTGGAGGGGAGGCATATTCACTAATGCCAATCATCAATTTGGTGCTGTAACAAGGCTGCCTGATTTGTGTATATTTTTGAATACACAGAATAATATTCTGAACCAACATACAGCTGTGAGAGATAGTGCCAAAATGTTAATACCAACAATAGGTATAGTTGACACTAATTGTAATCCAAATTTGATTACATACCCAGTACCTGGCAATGATGATACTCCAACAGCTATAGAACTATACTGTAAACTATTCAAAATGGCTATTATTAGAGGAAAGGAAGAACGAATGAAATTTTTGCAACACAATAAGTAATATATTTTAAATGAAAGTGTAGTAATTTATATGTAGTTTTATTTAAGATAAATAAAGTTATATCACATGTTTTAAAACATACAGTGTATTGGACCCAATAATAGATTTTAATTAAAATATCAAAAAACAATAAATGATTGATAAACTCTGGTAAATGTTACAATAACAAAAAACAAGAAGTACAACAATATACTTATATTTTATATTTCATTTCATTCTAATTTTATGACTTGATATATTACAGCCACACATAAAATGGATAAAAAATATAATTCACTTTATGTTCATAATTTGACAATAGTATGGTGTTCGCGAATTATAATTTTCTTGTTGATAGTACTTATTATATGATTTATTCCATGGGTATTTATCCAAGAAGAACTTTACGCATCATATGTGGGTGTGGATTGCTGTCCACTTCACGGCTTTCCCAGCTACCAGTAATGCACTTAGAACTGCACAAATATTGAATCAGAGGAATTCGATATTTTCCGCAAAAGTCGACGAACTTTATATGCTCCACCCGGTTATCAAAGAAAACACCTGCATACAAAATAAACACATATTAAATCATGTCAATAGTATATTTTACTATTTGTGTCTTGTAACAAGCTCCGTATATTATTTGTTAGTGATCACGTAAATGGTTCAAACTGCTAATTATTTATTCAAAAAAATATTTTAGACATGACATTTACTAGCGACAAGGTAAACTATAAATAAATAAATACACCCAACAGTCACATACATAGTCCTGACCCCACACGAGTCTTGTGTCATGGGTACCAAGAACTACGAGAGACTTTTCGATTTTACAAACACCCAGACCCGAGACAAATATTTGTGGTTCACACAAACATTTGTCTCGGTGCGGAGATCAAACCCGCGGCCTCACGTTTCACAGCTGGCGTCTAACCAATTGCGCTACGGAGGCCTTGATATTTGTATAATTCCGCTACACGTATGTCTTCATTTTAAATACTTTATCCTGTAATACATTTTTCCCTGATTTTGGACTTTATGTTCAATCTCGTAAAAAAAACATAAGTAGAATTATTATACCGGGTATTTCATGACTGCGACCGAAAACGAAGCCGTGTGTAGTTTTAGTGGTTACAGACACAATGCAAATAAAAATTTCGCAAAATCGCGTAAATGCCTAGTTATTGCGTAAATAGTAATTTAAACCCTATCGTACCATTGCGACATAAAAATAAAAATGTGTACCTACATCATTATTTTAGGAAAACTATGTTTTTATCACCCAAATACGACGATAAGTAAAAAATTACAAAAAAAAGTTTACCTTGTTTTTTGCGAAATGTTTAGTTGCATTGTGTTTGAAGTCACTAATACTACCACCTGGCTTCGTTTTCGGTCGCGGTCTTGATATACCCTGTATTTGTTTAAAATTGTCCAGTTCCTAACTGATGTTGCTGACTTACCTTTACATTTTGGATTAACACAACATTGGGCTGCGTTAAGATATTGTAATAGGGTGTAGGGTACGTCGCCTGGTTCAATTGGAATGTCGTGGAGCTTAAGTGTGCGTCCAGCCAACTCCAATAAAGATGGTGGCTGCAAGGTCATATCCTTGACGAATCTCACTACTAGTGGATTGTCGCGAAGACTTAACTGGAAAAACACATATTTTTATCTTATCATGCATTGTTACTTATCATAATCTTTAGCTCTCCCATATAGATTTCAATAAATTTAGGCACACCTAAATAATTATAAGATATATTTATGTTGCACCCGCCCAATCCTACATAATATGTGTTTGCATTATTGATAAAAATACGTTTCAGATATAGGTAGCATATTAGTGATTTACTTTGTAACACACCATGATTAATCATTGCTACAAATAAAGAGTAACCAAATGATAATGATCTTCGACGGTTATTCTTAAATGGTATGCAACGGCAACACAAGGGTTGCTAGGCGTAAGTTCGACTGACTGCGGCGTTGACTCTAGGGACTCAATAGTTAAAACTAAAAATAATGTGTAATTTTTTTGAAGTGCGTGGTGGCCTGTTGGTCTCACAAGTTACACAGTTGGTAACCAGAAGCGGCCGCCAAGATGTTTACTTTGGTCGCGGGTTCAAATCCCAGGCCATATCTCTGACTTTTCAGAGTCATGTGTGTATTGATGGTTAATCACCAAGCATTATAAAGGTGAAAGAAAACATCGTGAGGAAACCTGGACACCATAGCGATGCGGAAGAATTTCTATGGCATGGAGCTTTTAGCTCCGCCAACCCGGCCCCGCACTAGTCCAGCGTGATGGACTACCAGTAAACGCGTATATTGAACTTACCTCTGTCAAACATTTTAGTTTTATTATTTGGGTCGGTAAAGTCTTTAGCCTGTTCTTGTGAATGTGCAAGGATCTCAATTGCTTCAGATTGGCGATACTAGCTGGCAGTTGTTCTATTAAATTGTCACTCAGCACCAATGCTTGAAGGGACGTCAGATGACCAACGCTCTCAGGTACGTCTACAATTTGATTTCCTCCTAATGATAGAATCTGTAAACTGCAAACGAAAACAATTAAAATTAATTTTCCTTACATTTGCTTATTTTGTTATTTATTTTATATTACTTAGTCGATGAGCGGGATTTACCCGTTTAAACTATACCTTTATTGATAAGATTTTTTTAAATAAATATAAGAAATATTGAATAGTCTGTAGAGTATAGGGAAGTTATCACTTATCAGAAGGAATAGATATGAAATGCGCAAAAAGAGATTATTATGCACAATATATTCACGCATCCAACCACTGTCTGACTCAGATCTATTGTAAGGCGCATATTGTGAGATATTACCGCCTGTATATAAAGTGGACTACCCATTGTTATACATTAGCGTAGAATTCAGAGATATAAATATAAGTAAATGCTTTTCTTGCCAGAAGTATTTGATGTGCGTAGTACCTACTGTAAATGATAAAAATGTTATTATTTTTAAGACAATGACTTGCAAATATTTATTTCAAGTGTGTTTATTTTTCTCCATACATATATATCTATTATATTTGTACATAACAAACATAGTAGATATAATTGAAAGCTTGTTTCTTAGTTTATAAAACCCTAGATATAGAGGCATTATCAAATGTCAGCCATTTTATCAGTTCATGTATTAAGTGGGGCATAAGTCATAACCATTCTTGGCATAAGGCAAAAACATCTCTAGTGAAATATTGGTTAGCCGTCATCATCGTTCTTCTGGCGGTCCAGCATAGACTTTAATTCCGCACCACTGACCACAATCCTTGGTTTTTTCAATCAATCATTAGCTAGTCACATTACAAAAATGTAATTAAATTCCAGAATACGTAAATGTGGATTGGATTTATTTCCGATAAAATATTCAGCATTAGGAACTAGATATCATTATCATGCGAGTTTTATAACTGTATTTTTTCTTCAAGATATTATTTATAAAAACACATCTGACATCATTAATACCATTTATAAAACCCACGTTCTCAAACTTATTTTGTTCAGAACTTTCTTGGTAATTAAAAAAGATACCGACCCCACTTTTTAACGCTTTGTATTACTCACACATTACATAGTCCTGACCCCACACTAAGATCGAGTTTTGTGATCGTGGACATCAGGAACTACGATAGTACGAGACTTTTCGGTCTCTCAAACACCCAAATCCGAAACAAACATTTGTTTCGGTGCAGGGATCGAACCCGCGGCCTTTCGTTTCACAGCTGGCTAGTTTTTAGATGATGGCTAGTTATACGCAATTGTATTAGCGGTTGCTTCCCGAATCCCGTGTGGATATGATTCGGTAAGTAATAAATAGCCTAACGTACCAAGAAATCGAAAGTTTCTGTAGCTATGTCACTTAAAGTAAGATTTTTATACGCAAAAATTGTCTTCTGTTTGATCTATGTAGGTAATTGTCTATCCTCTAATTTTACTTCCCCTTGAAAAGTTACTGCGCGCACTCAAGCGAACGTTGTTAAACACTTGGAGGAAGAGGT
Organism: Deilephila elpenor; assembly: GCA_949752805.1. Lineage (NCBI taxonomy): Eukaryota > Metazoa > Arthropoda > Insecta > Lepidoptera > Sphingidae > Deilephila > Deilephila elpenor. The sequence goes on from OX457108.1 coordinate 6,845,685, forward strand.
TTCAGAGGGGTGAATTAGAATTTCATATTAACTCGAACAATACTACAAAATATAAATACAGCATTTTTTATTTGCCTTCATGCATATAACTTTATAGCTCTGCTGCAGTGTTTTTACACTTTATCATGTTTTTTAATTTTTGTCTTTTCCATGGACCACGCATTGCTATGACAGACGAAAACTAGATTATTATAAAACTAGAGTCATATTTCTGGTACAAAGTGAACATTGGTCTTGAAACTTTTTCGTTAAAAATATATAGTTATTTAAGATTGGATGAGGAAATGTGCGCAATAAAACAAGCAGAGTCTAATAATATTGTCTTATAAGCTATAAATATTATATTTTTGCAGTGGACTGCAAAATAACAAAGGAAGAAGTGGCAATTACTATCACATTATCACTTCATCTATACCAAGCGATAATATGATAATTAAGTCCGATAAGACAATAATTATCGTGGCCGATGCGTGAAAATTCTGTTTGTTCCTCGTTGGATTTTAATATACCCATTTAGAAAAAAAACAGTTTATATGGTGTCGACAGGAAAATCTTACAGATACAATGGTGTAATGTACCTATTTTGTACGTAGGTACCAATATAAATGAAAACATGCAAAGCTTTCATGATAAACATAAGTTATCACAGATCTGTCCAACATGATAAATAAAAAAGCTAATTATTTTACCTACTGTATAATTTTATAAAAATACTGATAATAGCCCAAAACGTATACGAGACAAGTTACGCAGAAAATATGTTTGTTTCTAGACGTCACAATGATATCGCTTTGATAAATAATTCGCATCGTCAGACTCGTGTCGCTAAATGGCTAAATCCTGTATTCTTTATTAGAGCGAACTCGCGTAAAAGAGTGCGATACTTCGAACTACGAAGAACTTGATTAATCACGACCATATAAATGCTCATAGTTCATTAGTAATTATTTCTAATGATGTATTGCGTCATCATAGGTTTCATATTTGTAGATTTTTTATTACCTATATTATTAATGCTAACACACGCCTTACTGATTACTTACATACTTACGCCTTTACTTACATCAATGATCAAAGAACTAATCGATGTTTCTTTGATCATTGATGATTCTGTTATATTATAATGATTAACTTATGATTATGATAACTAGCGAGTGTAACAATAAAGTCTACAAAATAATATGTTAAATGATGTAAACAATGACCATAGTCCGTATCACAACTGACCTAAATCATTAACTTTAGTGATTATAGCAGGGCAATTTATAAGACTGTGAATGAGACGTACCTGTTCAGTTTCCATATGTCCTTTGGTATGTTGACTATATTGTTTCCACCTAAATAAAGATATCTTAGATTTGATAACTCGAGCACTTGTTCTGGAAAGAAATTCAACTGATTGCCGCTAAGGTTGAGCTCTCGCAGTATATTTTTAGAAGAATAAAACGATTTGGGAAGTGATTCGTTAGTGAGCTGGTTGTGCTTGGCTATAAGAGATGTAAGTGGGCAGTGCTTGAAGACATCAGGCAAAACATTCAACCTATTGTTGCTCACGTCCAGAATCTTCAAGTTGCTAAACCTGTTTATAGTCGCTGGAAGAGCTTTTATTCTATTGTTGTACAGCAATATTATCTCGTAGTTGTCTGCGCAATCTTTCTCATCAACAATCGTCTTCAGTTCCGATGATAGTCGGAGAGTTTCCATCAACTGGCCCGATAAATCGAGTGTTTTCTGCTCTCTGCTATCGCTGTCACAGCTATCCGACGTGTAACATTCCATTTTGGTGATGTATGTTTAGATACGTCGGCCTTTGTATCATTGAGTATAAAATACAAAAATCACATTATCAGAAACGTGAAGCGACTTATCCGAGAGCGCACTCCCCAACTCGCCTCTTCCGCGGCGTACGCGCAACTAACCAGCTATCTATGTATAATGAAATGTAAGTGGTAATTCAGTGGACAACGATAGCCGCAAGTTGCGGAACAATGCGGCCCTTGTACCAGTAACCAGTCTTTTTTGTGATTGGACGATCGAAGATCGATAACCGAAATGAGTTCGAGTTGTTACTGTTAGTATTTTTGGGGTTGAATATTGCATGACTGCGATAAGTGTAAGAGAGTATTGTCGAAAATTTGCTCATAATTTAAATTTAATATCCGATCATTGCGGCTATAATTATTATATTGTTAAAATAATTATTTTCACCGAGTGCTATGTAAGCTATTTATATTTCATAATATCTACATAATTATATAAATAGCCTGCATAAAGGAGCAGGTGAGTAAACGAGTTTCAATACTACAAAGATTCATTAACCTTTATCATACACAATAAACAAATATTAAGGGGGTACTCCTTAGAAAGAATAATTATTTTCTTTTCAGTCATAGTGGTAGTAATGAATTAGTTATTAGCTACACGAAAGTTCTTCGTTTTCTTCTCTAATTTAATATGGCCCAACGTAGGTACATGGTAGTAACTACTTAGTAAAAGTTTATGTATAACTAATACGCATAATACGCAGTAAGTAAAAAAAAGTATCTTTGTAAATAGAGTAAATGTCATCCCTCGGTTTAATAGATGTCACTTAAATTTATTTTTTAGCTGTGGTGTTCTGTTTTAACGATAGAGTCAACGTAGATTTATAAATCCAGGTAGGTGGCAGCAGAGAGCTTGCGTGACGTCACCTTCGTTTGTTCAGTGATCGAAGAACCGAATGACTACCGAACCTAGCCGAACGAGCGAGCGAGTAGAAGTCAAGTCTGAAGAAATTAAAATCTCTCGTACATTTTTGTGATGTAAATTTGAAAAATTATCAAAATGATATTGTAAAACCGTAACTGGACAGTCTTATTTTGATTTTAATCTTATCTTAGTGATATTGTTTTGACTATTCCGTCATTAACTTAGTATTTCGTCAGCGTAGTGAGTTCAGTGCGAGTGCAAGGGTGGTAACGAGAAATGTGAAATATCTATGAAGTTCAGGATTCTAAGGCCGTTTATTTTATATCTATAATAATGAGCGGACGCCCTAGGACCACGTCATTCGCCGAGGGCAGCAAATCCGTTCGAAAGACATTCGAAAATCAACCACCGAAACCACCTCTTGGAGGCGTAAAAATTAGCAGTAAGTACCTACCACCTAACCATTCTTTTGTCGGCCATCGTGATTTCTTACGCCTGTGACGTATCTCGATACTGACAATTTTAAAAATGGCTGCAAACTGCCACAAATCAACTTCTCAGTATGTAACTTACTATAATTTGTGGATAAATCAATATCGCTAGCATTTTCTGTCGGCTCCGTTTTAAAAATGGCCACAGGCAATGGTTTAGTTCTGCCACATAAGCCTCGCGTGTGACAGATAATCTTGTCAAAATTACAAATTATATGGGAAATGCGTCGCATTTTCGAATATCTAACTGGATATTTTGTAACGTTGAAGATTTTGTAAGACTTTTAGCTGTGTATGAGTAGTAGAGTCTATTCTACATGACATATAATTTATGTACTTATGATTTGCTATTAGGATGTAAAATAAACTATTTTTTAGAGGTTACTATCATTGTGACGTAATAAATGATTAGTTTTTAATGAGGATTGTCTATATTCAAGCTGCTGTTACCAATTTTTGGTAGTAGTTACAATTTATAACACTGGCACACTTAAGGCAATAAGGGAGGGGTTGCCTAAAAAGTTGTCACAATAGTAACAAATTTGATGGTACAGTGAAGATTATCTATTAAAAATCATAATTGACTATTCTTCATCACCATATGGTGTGTATGTATTGTATTAACTTTAAAAATAAATCTGTATAGCATTAATTAATATTGCTAGTTCACACTTTTATGTGATCCATATTGGTACTTCAAAGTTATTGAAACAATATTTATGTATCCACATGCTAATTAAATTGCTTTTATCTTCTTGCAACAAGGACTTTTGTTCACATGTGTACCTTTTAAAATTTCTTCTATGATTTCCTACCTTGCCTCTATGTTAAAAATTTCTTAAATTTAATAAATATGTAATAAAATCTTTAATCATTTAATTTAAAGTCAAGTGCATAAACCATATGTTATGTGTAAGTTATTACATACAGGTTAGGCATATAAATTGGTCAAAAGCCTGATTAAGTGATTAATTGTTATTACCTCAAATATGATTTCTCTCTCTATAATCACAAGAAGTCCATTGCTGAATATAGGCCTCCCCCAAGATTTCCATAGAGACAGGGAGAAGAAAAAAGATTTACTCCATGTTCAGTAGTGGACTGCTGTGACTGCACAATAACAGAGAGGGAAATGTATCTTTATTAAGGTTGCCTGCGAAGAATATGATAGACACTAAATTGCTGTTACATTTAATCTTGCAAAGTGAAGATTATTAAAAGAAATAAAAGTATTATTTGATTATTACTAGGTACAATTACCACACTTTAGCTGTGATGAGATAATGAGTTAGCTATGTCAATGCACATCTATTCGTCATATGTTATATTGAGGCAATCAAAAGCAATAGTATAAAATGATAAAACAAGACTTAAGATTAAATTTATGGTTGCACTTTAAGCATGTTAATTCTTATATATTTTAAAATAAATACATTTAATTAACCGACCAATTTAATCAATTGAAACCGGTATCTAACAAGAAAACAGTAAAATAATATGGTTATGATAAAATATTTTGAGTAAGATTGGGTAACTATGTATCAAAAGATAAATTATTATCAGTAATTACTTTGTGTAGTCCCTATAAAATTATTAATAAATCAAATTTGTCAAGACTACTCAACAAAATTAAGACATTGTTTCAAATGCTAGTCTCTTCTGAAAGCTAACAAATACACCTGATATTACTAATTTTTAAAATTTATAACACAACTATTTTGTAATGAATATGAGTAATTTTAATAATTCAACATGCTATTATGCATAGATAATATAATAGATAATAAAATAAAGAATAACTTGTTTCCTTGATCCCTAGTCCCTACTATTGACTGATATTTCAATAACAAAACCACTTTGTTATCAATGCTATCTTCTAAGATAAAGTTGGAGTACATAGAGATACTACTAAAATGAAATATGTTCTTCTTGTGGGCTTTTGTGTATTCTTCTCATCAACATTATGGGTCATCGGTATGATCTTATGATAATATGTATAAGGGAGTATGAATGCCATTGTTACCTGCGGTAACTGTGATTTGCATCTCAGTATTAATAGAGGATCCTTTATAGACATCATTTCCATCTTTATAGGCATAAAATTAGAAAATGACTTATCATTTATTCAAATTTATAGTCTATATAATACTGAATGGGTGAGTGCACTTTCCAAAACGTGTGGTTTATGTAGTTATAGATTTGACCGGAAACAACATATTTCTTTAGTACAGGCACACAAAAAAAATTACGTTATTTCCGTGTACTAAAGAAAAATCTATTAACCAACAGTTAATGCGTCAAATACCTCTCTGATACCATTTCGACGCGCCAATCTAAAATTAAAAATGTATAAATGTTGTATTTTTCTCTAATTATTGTAAAATAACTGATTATAAATTTTCTAAAAACGATTAGTGTTACATGTAGAAAATATCTCAGATTATTTTTCTATTTCACCTCTTAAAAATTACATAAAGGTTTATTGACTAAATCACCATAATCCTTTATAATATCATTTTGTGTGATTCCCTGACAGGCACAATCACGTTTGCGATGTCGGTATTGCGGACACAACGGATTTACGCCGCTAACTCCCACTCGTAAACTACGCCACTCCTACGACTGAGACGAAATCGTAATTTGCCTCGTATTTATACAGTATCCTGAATAGATCGACTAGGGTACACACCCTTTGTCGTATTTTGGTCTATTTTGCGCATGGTCCGTGCTAAGCTCTGTAAAGTTTGCTGTTATTGTAAATCAAATGAATTATTTAGATAAACAAGCTTATAATTAAAGATATTTCTTGTTTGTCATAGCCTAACACTAAGTTAATTGAATTCCAATACAGGATCGTATTGTGCATACTCTTGCAAAACACATTTGTTATGTCAACCTGTTCTGTTTTTTTTTTCCAACTTAAATCTTATATCGACTTGCTAACGTTGTAACTTGTTTAGTGACGCTGAAAAATTGTTTGAGGAAAATGCCTTTTAAGAATACTTTTGCAACGTCGCTCCATAGTGTAAGATTTGTTAATATTTTCTCAACGTGTATTTAAATCTACATAATGTATCTTCCATACATATCATAAATTTGTAACTGACTGATGTCTGTACTCTGTACATGAGAAATAAATGAGAAAAACTAATATGGGGGGAATGTATGAACGTAATAGAACCCAAAATAATGATTGTTCGAAATTTTGTCTCTTTATCTGTTTGTCTATGCCTTTGTACACGCTAATCTCAGAAACGGCACAACCAATTTCGCTTACATTTGGTATGGACGTAGCTGACACCCTGGATTAACACATAGGCTATTTTATCCTGAAAAATGTAGTGTTCCCGTGGGATGAGCAATGTATTATTTTAAGTTATAAATTAGTAGTTAGTATTAAATATTTATAATATTATCCCTTTTGTACATAATTTATTACTGAATTCAAAGTATTCAAATATAAACTTTTGACATACATATTATTATGACAACTTGCAGATACGCATAATATCTATGAACGTATCTACATTTAGACCTAAATTCGACGTCATTGGGGCTAAAAAGTGGGTTGTTAGATAAAGTGGATACTCGTGGTGCTTGTTGCTTGTTACCAATTAATGTGGAATCGATCGTATTTGTATCTGTATATTTGCATGCATGTTTTGCATTAGTAGATTAGGTACTTATGTGCTTGTACTAGTCAGTTGTCCGTTATCGTGGTTGTTATCAGTAACTGTCGTCGATCTCGCTATCTCGCGGTCGGCGTGACCGCACCATCCTGTCATTCACGGAAGAACCGTGCCAACGCACTCTCGGTTTTCGATTCGCCTTTCGCTGAGCGGGCCGGTCACAGTCGACCGACGTGGTCGTCGGAGTCGGTGCATGTTGCAAAATTACCAATTGGTTCGTTAACCCACTTCCTCAGTTGTAAGCCGCCCGTTGCGGCCGCTATCCGGTACGCGAGTAATGTGAAAACAATCTGCGGTTTCGTATGTTACTTGTGTTGATGAGTGAAAATTTCAACCGATGCAACAATTTTTCACGTGTAATTAGCATTTCTAAATACAATGTGGACGGATTTGTGGAAACAGTGACTAGTATGCTAATTTTTTGTGGAGTGAAGTTCATTTGTCATTTTCTTATGAATTTAAGAAGACAAATTAATAGATATGTTGCGACGTCGAGGCACATATACTGTTAATGCCGATCCTGACAATCGGCACAGCAGAACAAAGTACATAGATCCTTCTACGTTCGTGGTGAAAAAAATTGGTAGGTAATTTATTTTTCATATCATCACATTGTCATATAACTAATGGATTTTTTCTTTAAAAAACACAATAAAATGTAATCTTGAATCATATCGCGACACGTGATATTGCTCTTAAAACAGATCATGTCATTGACGGTCTAATATCTCGAGTGTGTTACATGGTATTCAATGTGTATAGTGCTAGTACCTACGTTAATTTCCATCTTTTCTTGTGAATACACGCTGTTGTTTTGGTGAGTGGCTCATAAATTATTTCACGGTTTTGAAGAGCAAGATACGTCTCTAACATATCATCTGAATTCATAATTTTCGCTTGATAGTAGTACATCCCCATCGGCTGTTAATTTCATATTAATCTAATTGTCGATACTTTTAGCTGTATATGTATTATAGTCTTACACTGAGTATTTTTATGATTTTATTTACGTAGATTTTGTCGATAGCTGTTGAAGGTAATTTTTTATGACAATTATAAACATGCACGTAGGATTGTTTCGTACTGTGAAGTTTTGATAAGATATGTTTGCGAGACAGGTTAGTTACATTTTTTTATAACGTATAGCGACAACAGTTTATTGGCCCTTTCGTCAGAATGGAATCATTGTCGCCCATGACCGACCACCAAAACTACATGTTTAACTGTAGGTGCTTGTTAGCTTTCGACTAGGGGTAGAAATGGCAGTCATAGCATAAAAATCGTCAGCTAAGCTGCTACCGACCTATTTCTCGTCGGTTCGTTGTGAACCGTTGAAACTGTCCGTGATAAGGCCTGTTAATAAATTAGATATTGGTTCAGTACCGAATGTGGCATCCACAGCGTAGTTCTGACGTTTATCAAAGTTACAAATATAAAATCGTACAACATAAATGATTCATGCCTTTTCGGAACATGAATTTTACTGCGAAAATGGTTCACTAGGAGGTAAACGAATAGTACGCGTATTATTTTTTCAATAACCTTAATTCACTGTAAACATAAAATAGTGTCATAAGAATATTGAGAAATCACTCGGTAATTATTAAGAGTCATTAAAGTACTAGAGGCAACGGTGACTCTTGTGTGGGGCTTTCCTCTTCCATGTTTTCCTCAATAACCTCTTTCATAAAAATGCGACATTAGCCGTGTCACGTCACATTCATGGCCTGTGTTGGAAATACGCCCAGAATTATTTAGGTGTATTATACTGGCACATAAATAAAACAACACAACTATGAATGACAAAACTATGAAAACGAAAGCCTTGCTATTTTTAGATTATTTATCCCCAGCAGTATGAGAATAAATGTTTTAGGTTTAAACGGTTTTGTAGTTCACATTTAATTGATTAGAATGCTTTCAATTACATTTTTAATTTAATATATGTAAAAAAAAAATAATATTTAAGTGTGTGCATACACAGTCGCTTTGAAAATATATTCGAATGTAATGAGTAAATTGTACGTGAAAAAAGGACGTGTGGAAGCAAATGCTTTCAATAATACAATAAATATTGTAAATATTTAAGTAATATGACAAGACAAAAAGTAAAAAGTAGCGTTCAATCCTGCTCGGAAGCAGTGACGAGTGTCCACTTCACCTGTGCGTTGCAAACTGTCGAATAACAGGCTCTAACGATCGATTGTTGTAATCACTAACAGAAGGCAGTGATGGGAAGTGAAGATGTGGTCTTATGTCACCTGCCTCATTAACAAACTACTCGATGCCTCTAATAAATTTAAGAGTACAAAACAAACGTTTTTTTTTGTTTTGTGCTTGAACCTGGATATTGTTTAATAATGTTGGACAGTTCTATATATTATAGTATCCATTTTTCTTATGTATGTAAGGTTGACATAAGCTGCTTTAGAAGTGTTTCGCGCAGTTCTGTTATAAGTCAAAGATCATCAGATATTGTTCATATCGATGATACCTACATATGTGCTATTGGAACGTTAATATTGATCATTTGTCATTATTCGTAAATATTTGATTTATTTAAATGTGAGCGTTCTTCCGTAAACACAAGATATTTGCTTGATTGGGTATGGTCGCGTAATTTTGTATGAAGTCGCTGTAGCCATATCTCATTTTATATTGCTTAGTTAAAAAATGGCAACGTCTCGATGAATATACTAGAGCCGTTGGAACGTAGTCTTTTCGTGCATCGCTGTTCATTTCACCGTCCTTTCACTTTCTACGAATGTGACCAAGTATATTTTTTTGTGATTACAATCACACTGGCATTATTGTACGCTTACAGAGAAGATGGCTCGCGTCATTTTTAACTTTAAGAAGTTAGTAACAACGAGGTTTATATTCTAAGGTGAACGATGCGTCATAGAGCTAGCGAGACCGGTTACCCTATTATCTGCGGTTAGCCTCTTGCGACAATAGGGTCTTGGTCGAATTCAAAGGCGGCAAGCGTGCGCGTCAGCCGTAGAGAACCGCAAATACGGTGTCGCTTTCATCGTACAATGGTAATGTGCACCGGATTGTAAACGCAAAAGTAAACACTTAGTTAGGAAAAGCTTCTCTATTACTTCGTTCATGTACTGGAAAATGATACTTATAATCGGTATTCGCAATGGAAAAAACATTCTTCAAAACAGTTCAGTTAGCATTTGTACATGAAGTATTTTTTCAACTTATTTATGGAAATTTATGTATTACCATATCCCAAAGGAGAAACGTATTATAACTGTTAAAAATAAAAGTGTGTTGCTGACAAGCACATTCTATTCTCGAGGACATTTTTTTGTTTAGCAAACTGATATTTTTCTATTAATTTGAACTTGCGCAACGAACTGTGAAATAGAGCTTGACCACATTAATAAATAACATGTTATTCCGATTTCATGTTCCAAATTAGTTAACTTGTCCTATCATTTTTCAATTTGATTGCCATAAATTTACTTACTTTGTTTTATTAATATGTATATTTCTAATGTTGTGATTAAGCATAATAAAAAATGAAACTAGAAATATTCTTTTTTTGTTGCACACAGTGTTGTGTGAATATCATTGTATTTTACATAGTAATTAACTTATACTCACGGATGTTACGTTTCATAGCAACACGTATTGAATTATTTTAAATACAAACTGGCTTTGTTGCACATCTCAAGGTCATTACATTAACAATTATAACTTAGCTAACGACATAACAAACTTTAATTTCGGTTATCTTTTCATAATTATTGCAATTATTATGTCGTGACAAACGTGCATTGAAAATGTATGCATCAATTATCTGATTCTTGACGAAAAAAAAAGCACTGTTAAGACGTTTTGTGTGGTGCCACGATTACACTACTGCACGTATTTTTACGCCATATCCAAACCTAGTTTTATTCATACATTATTGAATTAGTCTTAAGCTCTGCCCTCACTTTTATAACATGTAATGTATATGACAGCAAAAAACATCAACAAAGAAAACCGAACGAAGTTACAATGATAATCCAATTGTACGCAAATTCCTGCTATTTAATTATAATTTAATTAGAGGAAACTAACACTTATAGTTGTTATATAATACGGCTCACGATTAGATAAAGTATTTTATATGTATATTTATGTAAAAAATAGCTTTTGTTCATGATGTACAATTTTGTAATAGAATTATCGATCATCATTCAAAACAGATGTTTCGGGAATGTAACTACCTTGTATCTTACAGACTTTCGACATTTGTATCATATTTACATCAAGTTAAACAGCACTACAATAGTTTAAGTCATAAAGAGATTTATAAAGTAACTAACTTTTTTTTCAACTTGTGTAAGTTGCTTATTGGATGGTATTTTTTTCCTTTATTTCCATTCATCATGAATTACCATCAGGTTAGCTTAAAGATTATATTTCTCTTTTATAAGTCACTAAATGAATAAAATTATCGTGAAAGTCATAAAATACTAAAAGTGAACATAAAGAAATAGTCGCTCCGTCTTGAATTTTTCACCCTTGTACGGGTATATTCTCGTACAGTCGTACAATAATTTAAATCATGACACTTCATAGTCATTACTCGACAGCAAATTCTCATCAGCTGAATATGGGTTAGTGTACGAATAGAACTAGAATACGGGACCGTAAAATCGGAAGTTCCAAATAAGTACTATATGTGAGTTATTATTTTATATTTCATACAATTCAATATAGGGTATGATATTAGCACAGAAACTCGTTTAACTAACGGATTGTTAAGTTTCCATAACCAATGAAGCATGTTTTGTTACGTTTATATATGATGAAAAAGTAATGTAAACACGTGTCTATTTCATAATGTTTACATAGGGTAGTTTTCGTAGATTGCACTAGTTTGTCATTGTTAGTATGTGTACACAAATGTTTAGCGTTGCAAATTATTTAGAGATAGCCGATGTTGTGACGTCACATCTAAATTATCACCGATTGTATAAAGTGGTAGACACGCGCGCATGTGCTGTGATACTGATCGAGTGTGTTATACAAATGGGAGATCAACCGTGCTGTCACAATATAGTGCTGTACCATTACTAAATATTGACATATTCGAAATTTAAATCGACTGAAGTGACTCATGCGTTCGGAGATTTAAGTTCATAACAATAATGTGGTGAATTTACATAATTAAACGTTTATTGGATTTTAAAAACCTGTGTGTATTTAGAACGTAAAAAGTTATAATTATTTTTATGATAAAAGTCACTTCTTTTTACAATGGCCTATCATTCATCACCCTAATATATAATTTAAAATTACATACACACATGTATCTATAGTTAGGAATCAATATATATTTTTATATATCCACAGTTATTAATTCCAATTCTGACTGAGTCCCATGGGATCAATAAAAAAACACTTTTATCACGAATTTTTACAATAGCCTATCATTCACTGCCATTTATAATTTCATCCTGAATCACATTTTTTTTTTTTTTTATTTTTATTCTTAATTTAGGGCTTTTTCACTGAGTGAATATGTCGCCCTGAATCACATTGACACATGTTTATTTATGAATTATTATTTTGCTTCTCCACTGACATAAAACACGTGTTGTAGATTTATGAATATTTAAGAAACTACTGAGAATATGGTTACGAGTTGTCACGGTTTGACAGACAGTTAACAGCTAACTTCATCATGTCGATGTCGATATGCAAGCGCGCATTCTAAAAATTTCACTTTCATAAATTTCCAAAGGTCCCAAAAAATATATAACTTCAAAAAATACCTGAATAAAATATGTTCCTAAGCTATAGTAGGATAAAGGCAAAATAAAACAGTTCATGTATGTTTGTTCAGATGTATGACAATGTTCATGCACACTCTTTTAATCCAGATCGCAATCTATTTGATATTCTAAGCCTGGATAACATAGGGTACACATTAACCTAACTGCTCCATGAAAAAAGGAAGGTTCTTTTAATAATTACACTTCATCAACCACCTAAAGTGCGCTATATGCAAAGCGCGATTTATACAATTTTCAACCATTGTGGTGGGTCCAAAAATATAAAAACAAGCCAAATGAATATATGTTTTTGATGCACAAGTAATGGATGATGTTCTATCACATTAATCGAATTTGTAATCGTGCACACGATGACTGTTTTTACCTCAGGTGCAGTATTTGTGGGATAAAGATTTTTATGAATTATGATGGACAGTATCAACAGTGTAGTGGCACGTTAATTTATCAAGTTGGTCGCGAAGTCTGAATTAGCACCACATGCTGGTGTGTATTGAGGGCGATTTCGGGGTGGGGCGTCGGGGCGGACTCGTAGCACCGCCGGGTCGAGTGTCGAGTGTCGACCGGCAGTCTACAACAAGGCGCGCTCGCGTGCGATCCTCTGCCAAGCTGGAGTGTTCCGCAGGGCCAGTATGCTTCGACAATGTAGGAGTATCGGACGGCGCGTCCACGGCCCTGCGACCCGTCGGAGAAGTCGCCGCACGCTCGGAACCCTCTCTACTGCGCTTACTTGACACAGAAAAGAGTGGCCAATTGAGTCGCGCTCGCGATCGTATCTCTTCTTTCTGTAAAAAACTACGTCGAACCATCAGTGAGTTTCTGTATATACGTATGAAGACGACGAATGGTTCTTATCTATGCGTTGCAGTTGTGTTGTTATACGTTATTCCCGATATTACTCGATGATGTGGATTATTGTGCTTGTATCATACATATTCCGTTCACACCGTCAATGTTCTAATGCTGCTTTTGTGTTTTACTGTGACACGCAGGCGACGTGGATACACCTAAAAAGACCGAGCTGGCTCCGGAAAAGAAAGCTGCCTCCTCGCATCGTAAGTGCTAGATGTGGCGCACGACATTAGTTCATTAGTACAATCACTGTTTTTGTTTATCTGTCATTATTCTATGGAACAGCGATAATCCTCTCTGTTATAATCTCTCTGTCTGAAATAATTGACATTATACATTGTGCAAACAATGTTGAAGGGAAAATTGAGGATATTCGCTCAATTATATTCATTTTCATCTTTTTTTTTTTCTATTGTGTGTGTGTTTATTTTATTATGGGTGTCGTAGTGTGGATATAAAATTTAACTTATTATACTATATCTTGCGTCTGGTTTTATGATAATAAGACTTGTATTGACCATTTTGTGTAATACTTATTACATATTTTTATTTTGCAATGTCGTTATTAAATAGAGCGATAAATTTTAATGGCTGTCTTACTCGATTCAAATTAAGCTAAGCATATGTCTTCTACATTACAATTTTCAAAAATACAATTTAACAACAACAAAATAAAGTAACCATTTTTTTCATGTCGACGAAAACCGCAGCAATAATTGTACCTAACTAGAAATAACCTGTTTAGTACACTTTAACAAAGTCACGAACATTACGGAAAATATTATATTGGTAAAAAAAATGATTTTCCTACGTTTGACGATACAAAAAAATGTTGCTATGTGCCAAGACACAAAATTCCCACATAAAGTTCAATTGTGTTAACATTTACAAAATGTTTGTAAGTAAAATATTTTCGTTGTTTACACTATTATCCAGTTACAAATGAACTCTAAAAAAAACCTCATACATTCTAAATGTAAGACACCAATCTACAAGCTATTGACAGTTCCTAACAAAATTTTCGACTCACTTTTTATGAAGGACAACAATGTTAATTAACATACCCGTCCTTAATGTTACCTTTATATTTAGTTCATTATTAAAATCTATATGTAGTACAAAAAGAAAACCGAGTTTTAATTATTAAAATATGATGGTTATAATTATTAATTACATAAAATTACTTAAAATATTATCCCTGTAAAATTATTATTAATATATTTTATTTAGTATTTATAGAATTTAAATTTAAAGACGTACAAACGTAACTAAACAAACTAACGAATAATTTAAAAATGATGATGGTTATTAAAATTCTTCTGCCTGGTGCATTAGCGATATTTATTCCGCTCTAATATTAGATTAATAGAGTACCATTGCAATACACAAAGTGGTTAATGTTGGGTCAGACATACTGATAAACAAGGGTGGAGTGCGCTTGGCCTTGCGTCAATAGGGGTTGTTTGGGTGTGGCGAGTAATACTACTTGGCACCATATTTTTTTTTACAAGAATCATTTGTTTATATGTCCCACATGGGCCGCTTTCGTTTGTTGCTTCCTTCGACATCTAACTCGCCAGTGCAATCATATAATTTAAAATGTTTGTGATCTTCAAATAACCTGTAACAACTGAACAATTCGTTGTTTAATTGATTAATTTTATAATATCACCTTCGTGAAGTTCAGGGATGGACTAACGAAACATAAAAGTTTATCTTTTGTGAACGTGATAATAATAAATTTTGTCACGATTATCATTCATTCATTTTGCATTTGACTGCACATGTGGAAGAATATCGATTAACGGATTTGATTGGCCGACGTTGGTAACCTAAGTTATTTAAGGAGCTTAGTGTTTGCTTGTGTCAGCTCGACGCTGACTGGAATGCTCGCTGTCGCTAGAATAATTATGAACCTACATAGTAAAATTTAGGTCACTTTAAAAATTATCAATTTTATTCGATGTACATTTGTCAGTAGACGCGGGATTAAAAGGATGACGAATCAGATAATTTGAGTTGGAAAATAATTATGCAAATCTGTGTTAAAAGGGAATCAATTTCGCTAGGCGACCTTGAGGACGTATAATACGGGAGCCCTGAAAACACAGGAGGCATTCGAAAGGCTTCAATAAAGTTACCAAATCCGATGGCAGGTCAAGGTCGGTCTATGCATCAATTGTGTAGGCTAGGCAGGGTCGGGCGTGTATAGAATTGACACATATCAATATTACATAGTTAAGGTGTACGCCGTTCTTTCCTTAGTACTACCAATGAGCAAATAAAAACTGAATAGTATTCCACTATTATATTGTTTCCATAGAGGCTTAATGACTCACACAATATTACTAGTTAAGGTGAAAAAATGCTTCATCAAAACGACTGTTACTTAAGAAGTTCCTGCATCTTTGTTGCAGTCCAAGTAGACACATCGGAGAGGTATTGTGTACGGAAGTGCCGATTCATCGATTTTTACAAAAGCAGAATCGTTTCGTGCGGTTCCTGCTTTCTTTTTTGTTTGAGTTACATAACTGAGATCAGTGAGTATAAAGCCAATGGATTAATTAATAACTTCCTGTCTATCGGGAATCAAAACGGGATTCTCTAGTTAGGATTTGAACTGCATCAAAATATCTACAAATAACAGCGCAATGCTTATTTAACTGCTCTGCAATTAATTTATTTTATTAAAAAGAACATAAAAGCGATAACAGGCGCTTATAATGGTGCTACTTCAGCCAATTGTGCGTTGAGGAAAATGTTAGTATTAGCGACAAAATGGACAAGGACGATAACGTGATTTAGCCAAGTGCATTTTTATGGTATCCGTGGATGAGAATGGGTATAATATAAGCCTACTATATTGTATTATAAATAACATTTATATGGGTCGTTGCTTTGGTTATTGATCGGTATTGTCAATTAAGTCACATAGTTCCTTTCGAAGGAAATATCGCTTGTTTAACGCATTTGAGTTGTACCTTGTGACATACAATTGCTTGCACGAAATTGTACGTATTTTTTGTCGTGTTTTATTTGACTTCCAGACGTGACATGCGGCGAACCCGTTTTATATGGTTCACGTTTTATATTCTGCAGCACGTCAAGGGTTATACGCAATAACTCTACACCCTTTTGAAATAATATTGATAATTATAAAATCTTGTGAGAAAATCTGTGTAGATATATTCCTTTTTGTATGCGTAAACAAAATACTTTAAAATATATCTGATTTAGGTATATTGTGTAGGAAATTCTTAGTGGTGCTTGGTAATGACTGAATTAGCATTTTTTTAAAGATTATTAATGATGTGGTATTACTTGGCAATTCCAGAAAATATATATGATGAAAATGAAATTGTGTTGTATATAACGTGTAAAAACCCATTCATTCCGTATGTATAGTGTCTATTATTTTTACAAATGCATTATGTTAATTCATTGATATTCATTAATTCTCGTCACAGAGACGCAATTAAGATTTCAAATATGACTGAAATTTAATGAAATTCTAATAATTTCTAAGTTTTCACACGCACCATGGCAACATCACACAAATAATATTGTATAAACATTTCAGCAATACCACATATTGTTCATATGATGCCATTTGCCTCAAATGAATCCTATAGTTATATGTATCGCAATACAAGCTACTTTTCCTTCATATATGTACTAAGTCGCGAAAGGTATAAATGTATAAAAATTTAGGGATTTTTTTCTTGTGGCAGCGACAGAGGCAGTGGCTCTTTGTGACATGCCAACAGTTTTGCTCTTCAGAAGTGATGCGTCGAACCGTAAATAAGCGTGGCGACATGCGTTAAAATTCATAGCTATCGCGCGCACGTTAAACTCAAATATTTTAGAATCTCAGCCGCGGTAAATAATACATATAAATTTGTATGTGTAACTGAGTTTATACGGCCAGCCAGTCTCGATGGGCAAGATGTCAGAACGTAACTCATGATTTTTATTAAATTATCCTAATATTTTTAAATTTTCGGTTTGTTTTGCATAATGATGAACAATGTGAACACATTTTGTGGTTCTTTCAAATTGCATGATGAGAGTAAAATAATATTTAAACAGTTGGTATTGTACCGCTATTGAAGTGAGATCGGCTTAGCGACCATAATCACGTGTTGGTCATGGATTACGGTTAGGGATGATGTGAGATTAATTCTATTAAGTTAATTAAAATGTATGTAACTAGATTTGCTTTTTCTCCATGATCGTCCGCTATACGTTTGCTTACGCCACGTATCAGCGGCAATGAATTGGATTCATTTACGTCATTACTCAATTGCATTAGACTTTAGAGAGAGGCCATTCAAAATGCCGTTGGAGCATGTTTTTTACTTTCACAGTTCCATTAATCTGCTGCGCAATTAAGATTATCTACCGTACTGTATTTTAAATAAAGTAATGAATTTATTGTTGTGTTGATAAAATATCTTATGTGCGTTTTTTTTATATTTTAGTTGTATCCATATTTATATATCGACAGTCTCCGTGGCGCAGTTGGTTAGACGCTACCCGTGAAACGAGAGGCCGCGGGTTCGATCCCCGCACCGTAACAAATATTTGTGTGATCCACAGGTATTTGTTTCGGGTCTGGGTGTTTGTGAGACCGAAAAGTCTCTCGTAGTTTCTGATACCCACGACACAAGATTCGATCATAGTGTGGGGTCAGGACTATGTATGTGACTGTTGGGTGTATTTATTTATTTATTATTTATTTATATAAAAATGAAATGCTGGTAACGCAATGTTGTAAGTTTATAATTTTATAATTATTTTCATATAACTGTGAAACTTAGTAGGTACTTGGTTACACGGAACTAAGATATCGCATTTGGTATGAGTATAATGCTCTTATAAAAAGCAATGTCATATTGAGTTATTTTTTAACAAGAGTCTTCGGATAACTTGTTTCGTTCTGCAATCGATTTAAGTGAGTGTTAATTAAATTAAAACAAGTGTTAATGATCGGACGTAATGTTACAGGCAAGGACGGCTCAAAGGTGACGACTGTGGTAGCGACGCCGGGGCAGGGCCCCGACCGGCCTCAGGAGGTGAGCTATGCCGACATGAAACTCATCGGTAACGGCAGCTTCGGCGTCGTCTACCAGGCCAAACTATGCGACACCGGCGAGCTAATTGCCATCAAAAAGGTGCTCCAGGACAAAAGGTTTAAGGTATGTATGGAAAATGTATATTAAATTATTTTATCATTTTAATCAGTACTAAATATATTTAGTGTTGTTTTGTGTTAGTTGGTGTTTCTATTATTATTTTTTAAATTATTGTCATGTCCTTTTAAAATCTTTAGTTACTGCTGTTGTATGTTTATTCACGATGTAGAGATTTTTGAAAAACTATTTGCTTTTTTGTTGTGTTTTATAGGCATATTTATTTATACATGAACATTAGTATATATTTAGGAGAAACAATGATTTGATAATTCATTTACATCAATTTCAGAACCGAGAGCTTCAAATCATGCGACGACTGGAGCATTGTAATATTGTCAAATTGAAATACTTCTTTTACTCCAGTGGAGAAAAGGTTAGTCTATAAATCGACATCAAGTATTTTTATTTTTATTTATTAGTTGCTTTTTATGGAAGCCTTTTAATAGTTTAAATATCATTGTCGCAGGAGGCAAGATTAATAATTATAATGATGTTTGAACTAGAATGGAGATATCTCTTTCCATGCATGATATTGCAAACCTTATTTCTTTAAAATATAATTAATTTTTGGTTACAAGCTTTTTCAACTATTAGAAGCTTTTTGAAAGTATTTAATATTTATTATAATATTAAAGCATTTTCTCAGCGTCTATAACACGAAATGTATTAATTGTAACAGTAACCCAATGTCTGAAACTGCCTGCTTGCTTATTTGTAATGAACCTCCCTCTACTCCCCTTAGAGCTATAATTATTGTCAATTTATGAGCCAAATATATATAAAGCTCTTTTCCATACGTAGTATGAGATATCTCCAGTTTGGTATTGATATTTCCTTGTGTTTATTTTGTATAATGTACTTGAAAGTTGTTTTTGTATACGATGCGTTGTGTTAAGGGTTATATTATTTTGTGTGTTTTATTTGGGGGAAGGCGGCAGTGCCCGCAGCAGTGAGCTCTCTGTTAAACGCAATGCAGTCACTTGATGTCGCAGTATGTTTATAAACCAATCAGATTCTTGCGCTAGTGTGCTAACGCACAATTTAGGTCTGCCAAATTTGACTGCAGTTACCGAACAATATTTTTGCGATGGAAAAATCTCGAGGTCATTTTGATAGCACATGGTTTTAGGGTGTCATTATATCTAACCGAGCTTGTCGCTCAAATTAATTATGTGAATGTGGAATATTGTGTTGTTATGTGCATTTTTCATTTTATATAAGTGGTCAATGTATATGGTATAAATTATACATTTATGTGTCTTATTATACGGAGTCATGGTGTTTGGTGTTTATGGTATGTTCACGCCATTACATTTAAATCATCCGTTGCATAATGCCCAGTTGAATGAGCTTCTAACAGTTGCACTGAATGTTACAGTGAACACATAAAATATTGGTCGGTAACTAAAACTGGCATTCAAACAGTGTGCATATTTAATCGAGACCAGGTGTTAAACATATCATGAGCTGTGAATCTTTCAGCCATGAGCTTTTAATTTTGAATCGATTGAAGCTCACAATGTTCTTGCATTTTTTATATCTTCATCATGAAATATCCAATATATTTATCAAATCATCTAAGTTGTGTGTATTAGTTATTAACTGCCGCTCGCTTGTCATGTTTTTGTTTTCTAGACACAATACTGCTTAGCGTTTCACTGCCAAATGTGTACATAATTTATTTGCACTTTTAACGTGCTTTTGAATATCTTGATATCTTTACAGTTCATCCACTTATATTTCGAGATCACTTTACGATGACAGTGAGGGAATTTCGTTTTGAGAATTGTGCTTACACACGTAACAACTGGATGAGTTTTAAAAACAGCTATTAACCGCAAAACTAAACAGGAATTTCCAGTTCCATATAAATAATGATGTGTGCGAGAATTCTCATTACACTTATTCCTATCAAGGCTAGGGTTTAATGTCTATGAATGGTCATTTGTATTTAGTTCATTGTTAAAGATTTTTTAATTCATTTTTTGCACTATTATGTTTTAGAATTTTTTATACAATTATTCAGTATATCAACATAACATGAATTAGCATTTGTTATATTCTATTGAATGATAAATTAAACACTTAAGGTATACGCTAATATTGCGCCCAAGCACATAAGATTCTCTCAAACCGATTCGTAGAATGCATAAGACTAGGTGTATATTCGAATTCATTTCAGGCTATATACAAGCATAATTTATAAAAATAAATATCAGAAAGTTGCTAGTGTTATAACTCTTAATAGAATAATTTCTATTTCCAGAAAGACGAAGTGTACCTGAACCTGGTGCTGGAGTACATACCCGAGACTGTGTACAAAGTTGCGCGTCACTACTCCAAAGATGAACAAACCATACCCATTAGTTTTATAAAGGTGAGTATCATCCGTCAAGTTATTTGTAACCGTGCTAAACATTTGCAAACGCAAATAACTATGACTAGTTATTATTACACAATATTCGTACTTGTGGTATTTGAATCTGTTTTTATATTTTTTTCTTTTCAATATTTTACTTCACTGTTCACACAACACCGAACAGCGATAAAATCTAACCTCAACACACACACACACACAAAAAAGGCGTGTATAATATAAGAATCCGTATTGTGTATACTGTATGCAGACTATTGCAGTGAACAATCTTCAATGTAACATAATGTTTTGTTTGGCAACAGCTATACATGTACCAGTTGTTCAGAAGCCTCGCATATATCCACTCCCTCGGTATATGTCACCGAGACATCAAGCCACAGAACTTGCTCCTGGACCCCAAGACCGGTGTGCTGAAACTGTGCGACTTCGGTTCGGCGAAACACCTCGTCCGCGGCGAGCCTAATGTCTCGTACATTTGCTCGCGATATTACCGCGCTCCAGAACTCATTTTTGGCGCCATCGATTACACCACTAAAATCGGTAAGTCGATTACAAATTATTATAAATTATTTGTAGTAACTTTTACATACTATCATTTACTGACAATAATTGTCAGGACCTAAGACCATTGTTTTGATTGGTTAGTCCACTTTGTCCGCTTTACAAATCGTCTGGAACACATATTTGATGATTTCCAGCCTTCCGAAAAAGCCGGCTTCCGAGAAGGCTACTGTACCATAGACCACATACATATTGCTTTAGCAAGTTATATAAAAATCCGAAGCGTATAACTTGCCACTTCGCTTAGCGTTTTTGGACTGTGAGAAAGCCTTCGATTCGATAGAGACTTAGGCTGAGTTGCAGTCTCTCCAGTTTTAAAGTGTTTGTACAAAAACGCTACTATTTCGGACCGAGACCAAAACCAGAGCACGAAGACTATTCCACTATTGAGAAGCGTGAGACAGGCAGATATAATATCTCTGAAACTGTTCACTGCGGCGTTGGAAGATGCTTTCAAGCTCTTGCAATGGAAAGGATTTGAGTGATATACTCGCCATTAATGTTGTTGCCAAATAAATATTTCTCTAAGAGATTGAATCAGTAATGAGGAGATCCGTAGGAGAGCAAAGGTTACCGACATAGCCCTTAGGCTAATCCTAAGTTGAAGTGGGAGCAAATGAAAAAACTGATCCCATTTCTAAAAATGTATTAATTAAATGGAAATGCAATACCCATTGAATATTGATCTCGTCGGAAATACATATTTTAAAATACAGCATCCCTGGAAACTAAACTTCATGTTTTTTATGTTGACAATTTATATTTTTCCTATTTTTGTATTGTATCACCACATATACGTCCCACTGCTGGGCATGGGCCTATTTTTCATATACTTAACTTTAATTACTCGGAGGCTTGTTGGCACCGGACAAGACACGGCTGCCAACTTAGGTCAGTTATCAGGGTAGTCGCGGGATCGAATCTCAGGGCACATCTCTGACTTATGGAGCCATGTGTGTATTTATAGCCAATCACCAGGCACTATAGTGTCCAATGAAAACCTCGTGAAGAAACCTGCATGACATACAGATTTTTAAGAATTTCTATTGCATATAAATTCGGCCAACCTGCACTAGGCCAGTGTGGTGGACTATACGGCATAACCCCTCTCAATCGGACTCTCGATTGTAGAGAAGGCCCGTGCGCTGCAATGGATTGTTAATACAGATAGTTGGCGCATAAAGTTGTATGGCACCTATCTACAACCTGTAACATATTCATAGGTACACCCAAGTAACTAGTTCAGAATCAGCTACTGAATCAATCTCAAAAATATTTTCAACGCAAGGTTGCTTAGAAATTTAACATTTAGAAATACATCAAATCATATTAAAAACTGCAGTATATATACAATAGATAAACAACGACGCTTGTATGTGGAAATGTAAATAGCCTTATACAAGTGATTTTTTTTCTTTACATATTGAAATTTTCAAATAAATAGTTGTTTCACTTTTGTTCATTGTAAAGTTAAGTTTTTAGAAATAAACAATTTGAAAGAGTTCAGTTGTTTATGTGTTGCATTTATTTTTTATTTCCTCTTACAGATGTATGGAGTGCAGGTTGCGTTGTTGCTGAATTGTTGTTGGGTCAGCCAATATTCCCTGGGGACTCTGGAGTAGATCAGTTGGTTGAAATCATCAAGGTAAGCATTATATTATATTTATTTATACATTGAAGTTACAATAAAACATATGAAAGCAAAGCCACATAAAACTAGATACTATGTAATGCATAGTACCCACTCACTTTCCCAATTATTAAAATCTAAGGTAAAAAAAACAAAATTTATTGCATATCAGGGAAAACAAATGTTTTAGTGTCTACAATAGTACTTCAATTACTGCTCGTCGTTCATGGAAACTTTAATTTAACAATGCACACGGTAAAAACGTCCATCCTGTAATTGACATACATAATTCTAACTAGAATTAAATATATTATTAATTCGTCTTGATTTTACAAAATAATGTTACTATTTTCAGGTATTAGGTACACCGACACGAGAACAAATACGAGAGATGAATCCAAATTATACAGAATTCAAATTTCCTCAAATCAAAAGCCATCCTTGGGCGAAGGTAAGTTGACGCCGATATTTGATACATGCACGCTACAGAATAAAATATTATGGGTTTGAATCGCATAATAACTACACCATTTGTGCTGATCTTCACACAGCCGCCTGGTCAACTCAAGCAATGCTTAAACATTTCGAAATGAAATAATTTGTGGGGAGAAAAAAAAATGGAAATTGAAGTGAATGAAAAAGTATCAATTCATTGGAAAACCGTATTTGTATGTAAAATTACTCCAGATTTTGATAATATACCTATAAAAGGCATGGATTGTGTCATATGGCATACATCTATGTTTGATACAAAAAGTTATGGTTTGAAAATTCACGTTGAGGGCTTAAAAGTTATAAAACAAATATTCGAAATGCTTTAGTGAATAGCACTCATTTTTGCTTGATGTTTAAATCGCGCGCGTCATTGCAGTACATGTTGGAGCGTATGACCATGCCCAAGACTGCCACTGACCACCAGCGCATCCGAGTAAGACAACGCTGTACACACGAACCAAATGCCTTCATTGGTTCATTTATGTGCAGTCAATCTGATTTTGATTGTTAAGACGTATATAGATGTAACAATGGAATAGTCAATGAACGGATTTATCAAATGGTATAGTTTTATTTTGATCAAGGCATTAATATATGTAAATATATTTTGTCGTATGGAGTGTAAGCATCTAATGAGGGCATTTAGTGGTTCTCAGTTGCGAGTTTATGAAATTGCCTTTGGCATGAATTTATGACTAGAAAGTCAAACACAACTAATCGGTTGACGCTGTCTCTTACCGCAAAATGATTGTTTGTTGGTGTTCAGTGTGCATTCGTTCTCGTGCCACATTCGTGCGATTTGTTTTCCTTTTCCCATTCTTCGATCATCCCAGGTCGATTTCACATTTCGTTTTAGATATCAAAACGCAGGAAAACAAATCGATCGCGTGGTATCATTCGCGAACTCAATCACGTCGACGTCACTCCATCGTCACGTCATGTTGTAACGTCCGTTTCTTAACCATTAACACTGTAAATATTACTCGGTTAACGTTTCGCCAACTAACTCGTCACCCGCACAACTCCATGAACCGCGGCGCTGGCGGGCGAGTGCAGGCACTGACGCGGCGCGCGTGTGTGTGTGTGCAGGTGTTCCGCGCGTGCACGCCGCCCGACGCCATCTCGCTGGTGTCGCGGCTGCTGGAGTACACGCCGGGCGCGCGGCTGTCTCCGCTGCAGGCGTGCG
Source organism: Deilephila elpenor (assembly GCA_949752805.1). Taxonomy (NCBI): domain Eukaryota; kingdom Metazoa; phylum Arthropoda; class Insecta; order Lepidoptera; family Sphingidae; genus Deilephila; species Deilephila elpenor. The sequence continues at coordinate 6,870,650 of OX457108.1, forward strand.
CGCACAGCTTCTTCGACGAGCTGCGCGAGCCCACCGCGCGCCTGCCCAACGGCCGCGCGCTGCCGCCGCTCTTCAACTTCACCGAGTACGAGCTCAACATCCAGCCCTCGCTCAACGAGTTCCTCAAGCCGCGCGGCGGGGCGGGCGGCGCGGGCGGCGCGGGCAGCGCGGGCGGCGCGGCGGACGCGGCTCCCGGCGCCGGCGCGTCGGCAGCGGCCGCCGACCTCGCGCACGACTCGCCAGGTACGGCCCGCGCGGGGGGCAGCGGGGGCGCGGCGGGCGCGGAGGCGAGTGGCGCGCGGCACTGACTGTGTGTGTTGGCAGGCGCGGCGGGCGGAGTTGGCGGCGCGGGTGTGGCGGGGGTTGCGGGGGGCGCGGGCGGCGCGGGCGGGTCGCCGGGCGCGTCGTAAGCGGCGGCGGAGCGGCTCGCGGCGCAGAGTCCGAGCGCGCCCGCCCGAATGTCGATGAGAGCTTGAGCCGCCGTAATCGGCGGAAGGGTAAATCCGCCGTAGATTCCGACCCGCCGTGTGATCACTTTGTACTTTTGTAAGCTCAAATTGTCTCCTTGTGTACATACCTTGAACGCGAGTTTCGGTAACGTTCGTTCGGTAAACGACAGATTATCGTCTGGATAAATTGTTTTGTTTGATTTTCACGTCGCGATGTCGTCCGCTGTCCGCTTGTGCTCGGACGGGCCGCCGCGGCCTCGTCCGAGTCGCCCTATGAGGTAGCCGCGTGATACTCTAGTGAGAAGTACGACGCAACCTTCGCTTGGGCCGTGTAATCAGTAGGGAAGACATATTCAGTAGTGCATTAGTGTTTTTATTGTTGGAGTCGTATCACTAACTCGACAAACTTGTACGAAACGTATGCCTAGTGTTATTTCAACGATAAAACTTCTTAGCAGATGGATTGTTTTTTTTTTTTTGCATACATAGAAAACATACTTGTAAATTTTTATAACTAGTATAAACTGATCTCTCAAGATAATTTATAATGATAATATCTCAGAATATAATGTATTTGTATAAACATATTTCAGAGAATATAAATTTTAGATTTACTGCATATAGATATTTGATTTTTCGGCTACTTCTGTCTTAGAATGTTTCCTTTTTGCGGTTTATTTTATTTTATCCAAGGCTGGATATGTGTATTGTACCTACGTAATAGTACTGTCAATGTCCTAAGGTAACGAGATAGTTTTTTCGATAATATTGTATTCTATATTCAATAAATGATATTTCTATTATATAAAATTTGTCATTGAAAACACTATGGTTATTAGTAGTCATTTATGGAAAATGATGATAAAGTAATGCTATATTTCATTGTCATAGTTTTAAGTATTCAAATAATTTCATTTTGCACTTCGATTTGGCATACAATTACAAATTAGGTGTAGACTAACAAAACGTTTTACTCATGATATAGAAGTAGCCTGTCGGTGTGATGTTGAATACCCAATGCACCACTCTTCATACGCCACCAGCAAGTAACAAGTAACGAAAACGATCCAGGCAAATGAGAGGCAGCTGACAGCCGTGAACACGTTGCTAATTGACACCACGTCAAATATTATTCTTATTTGGACCAAGGCGCAGATATGCACAATATGTAGCTAGCTCGTGTTTTAAATGTTACGGATCAATAGTAAATATCCAACCATGCAACTGTGACACGCAATGCTGTCCTGCCACGACTTGGATAATTTTGCATGCATAGACGGTTGTAAGCGTTTTATCCGATGTGTTGACATAAAGTTACGTCCCGGTCTCGATTATGGAACGATATACATACATGTGTATTGCATATTATGTACCAATGTACTGCTAATTACTTTTAAATTATTGTATCATTAAGAGAAGCGCTCGGCGCATCGATTTCAAATCACACATAGTGGAGCTTAGTTGTGGTCGTCGTTAAGGCTATTGGTTTGCTGATACACCTTTATAATTCGTGTAAATATATGGTAATTATCTTTATGGAATGACTCTGGAGCGTCGCGCGCGCCGACTGGAGCGCTCCACGCGGCGGCCGCAGCGACCTCAGTAAGAGAGACACGGTAGTTTAGATACGCATATTTTTATTAAGTCTATCTATGAATATGAATTTTGTAATCGACGTTGCTTCTAAAGACCCTTTGTGTAAAAAGTTATAAGACATACTAGTGACCTGAATGTTCGAAGCGATGTTTGAACGTCTTTTATCCCACTGAATTCTCACTTTCACGATTTGCGAGCACATTTGCTACATGAGAATTTCGCGTAAAAACATAGATCGAAATGGAGTTATGACTTATATAAATTATTTAAAGTAAAAGTTTTCTTATTACTATAACTGTAATATTAAATTTAATAGTGAGTGAAATTTGTATTTTGTTTTAATATTTGTTTTACTGAATTTCAATACGTCGTAACACCCATATCGTTGTTAGTTATGAATGAAAATAACATAATTATAAAAGTAAATATTAAATGAATAGCAATTGTGGCTTTTTAATTCAACATTCACCACGACCTATCCTATAGTTATGTAAGTAATTTTCGAACATATTATGCAGTGTAGAGGAGCATAATAAATGGGTAAAAGCAATGGATGTTTGTTTAATACCTGGTCACCTTCATACGCACAATCTTAATTCGACGGGCGCCAAGTAAAAAGAGTTGCTGCAATAATAAGCTAAATCAAAAAGATCAAATCTATAAACTAATACTTTTATTCCTTATATTTTATTATTTATTATTGAATTGCAAAGAGTTAAAATATATAGATAAAAGTGCCATAACTAAATTAAAATGGGTACCTACGTAAACATCAAGATGTAAAGTAAAAAAAAAATATATTTCTGTTACGAAATATAAAAACTTATAGACTTCGCGTCAAAACTTGGTAATCCCTGATCATGTTAGATTTTGCGCCACACGGTGGTACTCCGTATTCACTGACAGATGAATACGGAGATTTAATAAAGTCCATTTTCCTCATCATAATACCTATAGTTAACCCGCTCATACAATATATTTTGGCGTCATGCGTAATATTAATAGAGAAATACCACGCATTATAAAAATGGAAGAAGACATCTGGAGGAAAGCTGATTTGCCATAGAGATTTGCAAGATTTTCTATGGTACGTGAAGTCCGCCAATCCGGAATAGTTTAACTGTAGTGTACGGGGCTGTGGCGTAACCTCTCTCAATCATTGTCTCGATCAGAGGAGGCCTGTGATTAGTAATGGGACGTGAATGGGCCGGATACGTATTGTTATTTATCACGAAGTGTGATACATGTCGTTACATCTATTTTCTACAAGGGGATGCAAAACGCGCACCCAAAACTTATCCACGACATTTACTCTCCAGTGGCGGTTTTATAACTTATAGCGCCCTAGTCGTGGTTTCGGCTGCGGTCTCTATAAGTATCATTTAATATTAAGAAGATGCGAAAGACACTCGAACCAGACTTACATCCATTAGTGTAGTATCTATTTCTGCAATGTCCTCTTATCATTGGTCGCCTATTCCTGTCTTACACTATTGCTTGCATTGACTGCAAGTCAAGAAATAGTACGCATTTTAACCAGTGTTGTACTGCCCTCACAAAAGTTACATCCATGCATGGAAGGGATTTGGTCCGCGGGGCCCATAGCATTATATCAAGCTACTTGTGCTATCTGCCTCATCCGTCACTGATTGTCATTATAGGTAAGCACCATCTATGGTAAGCACCAATTCCTAAGTACTCGCGCTTGGCGAATAGTGAACAATAAAAAGTAAATAATGCTAGCACCGATCATCAAAACTAATAAGAGGATATATCAGGGTGCGTTAGGCTAACACCGTAATAAAAGGATGTAAGGGGGTAAGAACGACAACTCCTATACATTGAAATAAAACTATTTTATACGGATTTTATCGCGATTGGTTTAATTTTTACATTTTTTAACTTCCCGACGTTTCGATTACTTTACAGCTTTCGTGGTCACGGGGCGGACTGAGGTATTAGTCATCCGCTCAGTGACTGTTACAATTAAACTATCCTTAATTTATAATTATTAAATTAAAAAGTTAAAAAGTTAGCTAGTATTTGCGATCCGATCTTCGCAGAAGGAGCTCACTGTGTCTTGAGGTCTGGCAGCTGGTCTTTTGGGTTCCGATTAAATTAAATGTAGAATTGGATCCCATGATGGTGCAAGCTTCAAGCCATCTTCTCTATTGAAATTTTGATGTTTTTTAATTTCAATAGCCTCGCGAAACATCCTGGGCAGGAAACGGTGTTCTTTGGCAAGGATTTGGGGCTGGTCAAAGCGAAGGTAATGCTTGGAGCCTTCCTCTATGTGTTCAGCAACTGCAGACTTCGTTGAGCGTCGGTGTTTGACGTCAGCTATGTGTTCTTTTACGCGGGTCCCTATGCTTCGTTTGGTTTGGCCGATGTAAGATAGGCAACAGTCGCAATCTATTTTATAAACTCCCGGTTCTTGTAAAGGTATATGACACTTGACAGGTGGTAAGAATTGACTAACCCTTCCGGTGTCCACAAAGCCACGAATGAGCTTTGAGTCATGATTTATGTGACAGCCTCCATTGTGCTCCCATTATTCTCTATTATGTAGAACTGTCAAAAAGTCTATTGTCTAATATTGTCTATACATCGACACCGGAGGGGCTAATCTTCTTAGGCGGCTTGTAGTATGTTTTAATAGAAGCACGCTTCAGGATGTAGCCAATCTTGTCCGTGACTCCTTTTATGTAAGGCAATATAACCGGGACCCGTTCAACTGTGGCTGGTTTCACTCGGTTTCTGTGACGGCGGCGTGGAATTTGGAGCTTGTTGCCCAGGATGTTTCGCGAGGCTATTGAAATTAAAAAAACATTCAAATTTCAATAGAGAAGATGGCTTGAAGCTTGCACCATCATGGGATCCAATTCTACATTTAATTAAATCGGAACCCAAAAGACCAGCTGCCAGACCTCAAGACACAGTGAGCTCCTTCTGCGTAGATCGGATCGCAAATACTAGCTAACTTTTTAACTTTTTAATTTAATAATTATAAATTAAGGGTAGTTTAATTGTAACAGTCACTGAGCGGATGACTAATACCTCAGTCCGCCCCGTGACCACGAAAGCTGTAAAGTAATCGAAACGTCGGGAAGTTAAAAAATGTAAAAATTAAACCAAATCGCGATAAAATCCGTATAAAATAGTTTTATTTCAATGTGTAACATTCGCGTAAATCTAGGAAACCATTAGACAACTTCTATAGTTTATACATATTATACAGGGTATATCAAGACCGCGACCGAAAACGAAGCCAGGTGGTAGTTTTATCGGCTACAGACACAATGCAACTAAAAGTTTTGCAAAATAAGCGACGGATTTTTTTTTTTTTTTAAATCGTTGTTTTTGAGGGGTAAATACCTAGTTTTTGCAAAAATAGTAATTTAAACCCTTACGTACCATTGCGTGTTTAAAGATTAAGCGATGTACGTCATTATTTTAGAAAAACTATGTTTAATCACTCAAATACGACGATATGTAAAAAATAACAAAAAAAAATTGACGATTTTTTTTGTAAAATTTTTACTTGCATTGTGTTTGATATCACTAATACTACCTCCTGGCTTCGTTTTCGGTCGCGGTCTTGATATACCCTGTATAGTTTATACGTAGGTACTATGTATAATAAGAGCAGCATACCTAGATGTCGTTTAACTACATCTATTGAGAAAATACTAGTCAAAACTTGATAATTACACTCATAGGCTAATGGCTTGGTAATCTAATAAATGATCGTAATAACGTTTTCATTAAATCAAGGTGCTGTTTCAAATTATGAAGCTTGCATTTAATTTAGTGAATACTAGTGATCAGTTCCGATGTCTAATAGGTTTAAATTGGAAAGTCGAGCCAATCGTAATTCCGGTTACTATTTTGATTCGTCAAATGGGAATCCGTTATGAAATTCTAATAAGTAGTTGGTATTAGTAGATCACTCACGAATATCATAGGACATAGGGAATTGCGATTACAAGAAACTTCAACATGAAGACAAGATCATGATGATAATAGGAGAAATGCGATCATTACATGAAACTTCAACATAGTTTTCTCTGAACTGTACTTATCAAGAAATAAAGATTAATTTTATTTATTAGCTTCTACTTGCTAATGTCATCCCATAGATGTAGTATAAATCTATGTGTCATCCATACAATGAAACAAGCGGATTGGTTTGGTTCCACTTTCTAGACCTTTCGCCAGGTTCATATCAGTAATAAATTAAAATAATCGGCGCTTCTTCATTATGTTATAGTATAAAATAAGACTACTTACATTACTATTACATTTAAGTTAAATAATTACATTATTTGTCTTGTTTCAATTTAATTTAAAGTTCTCTCTCTCTCTGGTCGGTCCCTCATATCTGAGGATCGTGGTCAGCATCAGGGTTGCATCTGGAGCGGGTGATCTGCCTCCACCGGTTTCTGTCCAGCGCGTCTCTCATGGTTGTGTAGAATTTTGCGGAATTTAAAGCTAGCTATTTTATTTTGGTTTCAACAAATTTACGTCTGGTAACACAAATTTAATCTGTCATTGTTGTGAGTGTCAAAAACGTCAGGAATTGTCAACTGTTTTCAGCTTCAGTGAATCAAACAATTTTGGATTGAGAAATAACTTGATTAATACTGGTTAAAATATATAAAATGCACCATACATAAAAAGAGAAATCACAACTTTTTGGTCTAGTCAAAGTGATCGCTATAATTGTGTATTGTAAGGTTATGGGTGGATAGTTATTGTTTTGAAATATTTACAATCAATCTGAGTCATTATCAACAATGCACGAGGCCTACGAAGTATCTCATCTTCTCAACGCAACTGTGCAGATCGAGGCTATCGCCGCTTATGGTAAGTTATGCTGTTTATTACTTTGAACACTGAAATTACGCACCAAATCAAAAAACAGGAGTCGCTACTTTTTTGCCATCGTAAGATGGAGTTTCGAATTTTGGGTATACAAATATTGATTTCTATTAATGTAGTATTAGGTTACTGAAGATATACAAGGCACTACCTAATAAAGTGTAGGTAAAGCAATAAAATTTACTAATTTTATTAATTGAAGTTCATTTGGGAATTGAATTTCATTAACATTTTTCTAATATAGAATATATGTTTTTATTTTTCAGATAATAACTTATTGTTAGGAACAAGGCAAGGTCATCTGTTGATGTACTCGCTGTCTGCTAACAATGGCAATCAAAAGTATCAAGTGCAGCTGCTGAGATATAGGAAACATTTTAGTAAGAAACCTATTCAACAAATTGAAGTGATTCCAGGTAATTGTTCTTGATATGTTTAAGGAGATTGTACAAGGGATTATAAAAACCATATTACAAGGAAATATGATATGTATCCATATTTCTTAAATTATAATACTTAATATGTTTACTGTGGAACCTTAGTCAGGTGTATTATGTATGAATACCGATCAAGTGTGTGATAACTACAGCCATTACCCACAAAAAACAATGCGACATACAAAACCTGTTAAAATTTAATTGTTTTACTTAATATTTTTAATAACTTTATTTTTCCTTTTTTAAGAGAAATTAAGATATATGTAAATATATTTTAAATTTACAGATGAAAACCTGCTGATATGCCTGACGGACTCTATTGTAGCAACTTATAACACTAATGGAGTTAATTTTCCACTTGTTAAAACATTTGATCAATCTAAGGGTGCTTCATTATTTGCTCTTGATAATAAGGTATTTGTGCATTCATAAATATATACTATTATAATCATACAAAAATACATGAAAACATTTATAAAATATTTAATATTTATAATATAGATTGTTGTAAGTATTTTAATGTTTGTTTTGAGTATTAAAAAGATTTAATGGAAAATAACAGTTGACAGCCTATGAACATTTAGGACAGCTGGTGCAGTATTGAATTGCTCACTTTTATTCATGAAATATTGGGGAGTTTCAAGATTCTCTAGTTATCTCAATAATCAGATGAAAGGCAACAATAAATCTATATTCAAATTAGTACAATGTGATACAGTATATCAGTATTGCCGCAGTTAAACTGCACCATTTATGTTACAGTCTAAAAAAAGGCTACTAATGAAAATTATTTAACAAGATTAAATACAGGAAACTCAGTCCAAATCCAGGCTATACATTAATGATAACATTGAATAATCTGACAAAACAATTTTTACCCCTGAATAGCTACCAATATGTTTTCATGGCTATATAGATTACATACATTTTTCTAAACTCAACTTGTAATAGTGTAATTAACATTGATATTATAAAATTATAGGTAATAACATCGGCTAGTGGAGAAGTAACATCTGATGTCCGTCTATGTGTTGCTGTGAGAAGAAAACTTCAAGTATATGGTGGTAAAAATGGTGAATTTAAATACATATTGGATTTCAATGTACCGGACGTACCAAAGGTCATGGCTTGGGGCCAACAGTACTTGTGCGTGGGATTCAAAGCGGAATACATGCTGTATGATGTAAGATAAAAGTCATTGTTTTCAACTAAAAAATATTAAAATCTATTTTATTTGCTTCTTAAATTTATACCGTTTGGATTCATTGTTATAAATATTGTATTCAAAGTGAAGGAAGTATGGCAACATTATACTACAACATAATTTAAATAAATCACTTAAAAATAAATGGTTTAAAATTAATAAATTAGATTTCATAATATCATAATTAAAATCTTAATATTCTCAAACTATCATAATGTGAAAATTATCTACCTGGTAAAATAAAATATCCAATGGCCATATAGTATGATATAGCTTTTAGGGTATCAACTACTGAAGCATTACTCTATATTATCTATTATGTTTTCAATTAATATTGTCATGGCTCACAACCAGTATATAAATACTGGTTCACAGCTACAAAATCGAAACACGAAAGAATCCTTCATGATATGTGATATTTTATATTTATACCGTGTAATTTTAAATACAATTTTATACTCTGTAAATTTTCAAAATTTTTCTTATTATAATGTGGTGATATTTTTATGATTTTGTCATCAGGCCTCAGAAGGAAAACCCAAAGAGTTATTTCCTACGAGCAGCTCCAAATCTTTAGAACCAAATATAGCTAAGTATTCTGATACGGCATTTCTCTTGGGCCGAGATCAGACTTCTGTACTTGTGGAGGAATCACAGGATGTTGATATTGATATAAAGAAGACTATAAAGTGGTCAGAAGCACCAATTGCTGTTGGTAAGATATAATGTTAGAACTTCACGATTTTACCTCTAAATGTGAATCAATTTTTTTATTTACATTAGACAATTTTAAAATAGTTTTGGCTTATGAGTTTGACAACTAGTAATTAGGTACTATAGTTTTTAATAATGTTTTTAAGAGTAGTACAATATTATGCTTGATGTAATATAACTTTTAAAATATATTTCAATAAAGATTATATTGAGTTGAACTTGTCTTCTATTGTATATAGTTTAATTTTAACAGTAAATCCATGTTGGAAAACAATAAATAGAAAATTTATATCTATCTAGCTTGAACTTGCTTGATATACATTGACCTTCGATCAATATTGTTAATCAAAGACAGAGATTCATCACAAACATATTTTTTCTTCCTAGATTTTCGTAAATTGTTGTGGATTGGTATGATGAAATACAATTTTTTTGTAATATGTGGGTTAATTTTCAGTATGGGATCAGCCATTTGTACTCGGTCTCCTTCAGGACCAAGTTATAGTGCAGACAGTGGAACCTGCACTGTTCATACAAACTTTACTTGATTTGAACAAAGCAAGACTGATGTATAGGTAATTATTAAAAATATCTTGTGAAAAGCTTATTTCTTAATTATTGTTATAAAAAAGACCAGCAAACGAGCAAAGAAATCACCTGATGGTAAGTGGCCACCACCATCCATGAATATCTCAACGTTCATAGATTTGTTGCTGGTCTATTAGCGAGAGGAAATGGAAACAAAAAGGATGGCAAGATAGATACATAGATGATTTTATAACAAAATTTATTTTCAGGTGTAAACGTGGTCTGATATTTGTAGCTTCTGTCGGCCAAGTGTGGTGTTTGAGCTCCGTCGACGTAACCAAACAAAGGCAGCAATTGTTAAAAGACAAACAATTTCAAATAGCTATAGATTTAACGGTAAGTGCGGTTTGTAAGTTGAAATATAGCTAGTCTTGGAAAATGGATTTCAGGTACGCGCCGCGGATAATTATTATTATATAATTATATTCGAAACAGACGCGGAACGTTCACCAAACTACCTTTATTCATTTTCTCGATAATGATATAGATATATTTTTCGCACATTATGTTTTACAATTTTATACAGTATTACCCAACAAAACCACTAAAACGATGGTACATGCACCTTATTATATTGGTGTTTAATTTACAACATTTTCCTTATGATATTTATGTTTTACAAACATGTCAAGGCAAATTTATGACAGTATGGAGTCGTGTTAGTTTAGTTTTGTAATAATCAAGGTGGTTTAGTAAACATAATAGTGGAAGCTAGAAATAATGTAATTTGTGTCTGTGCTATTTATAGGGTTATAGACGAATAATTACAGTTTGTGAGCCATATTTATGTCTGTTTTCCTGTAATATTAAGTTGTTTCAAAATACCACGCCCTTATTTTCGTATTTCTGTTGTTAACGAAGTGAATCCTTATCTCGTCGCGTGGGTTTTATATGTGTCACCCCTGGACTTATCTTTATCCGTTAATTTAGTAGGTACTGTACATTTATTTCGCTTTATTTTGTAATCCTTCTCGTTTATAATACTGGTTTGATCAGAGCCCTAGCAAAATAATTATCATATAATAAAAATAACAATGCCTCATCTTATTACTGAATTTTCCCTGCATTTTCAGATTAAGATGTACGGAATTATATTTTTATCAATAATGCTTTACAGTATTATCAAAGAATATGCGTGTATTTTTTCGTAATTTTTATTGGGCGACATACATTTTGCGTGGTTCCGTGGTAACGTAAAATGAATTAAATTGTAGGCACAACACAAGAGATCTCCTGGCTTACGAGGTCTCATGCAGCTAACAAATACCTCCGGGTGGATATTTGTATTCATTTCGACAAAATTATTACAATACAATAATTCTTTATTGCAATCAAATAAAGGAATACATACATACATAAACTCACGCCTTTATCCCAGAAAGGGTAGGCAGAGGCGTCACCAGGACGCCTTGTATGTTTCATCCCATGATGTGATAGGGGGCAAGCCTATCGCCATATCGGGCACAAATTCCTGACTCCGGGCTGATAATGAATAGAAAAACCCAATATCACTGTTCCCGACCCAGGATTCGAACCCGAGACCTCAGCTTTGTAGTCGTACCGTAGTACAACGACGCCACCGAGGCAGTGGAAGTGGTGGCAGTGGAATACAATCAGTTATAAAAACTGTGACAATAGTGTTTCAATGGGCATTCTTATCGGTTAAATCATTCACGTTTCCCTCTCCCTATATAACTGTACAATATTCGTACGCGGAAAAATATGTTAATTATTCATTAGCGACTCATGTTGTTAGTGCATCGATGTTTGGTATCATACAAAATGTTTAGTATTAAAAACAAAAGTCGTTCTCGCAAGGCTTCTATTATTAAACTTCTAAATGTAAGTATGTTATTTCTAGCTTCCTCGTTGATAATCCAGAATAGTGCTAAGTTTGTGATAATGCCTTTTTCGATAAAAAGAAAAAACCGTATAGGCACCATCGCCTTGTTGTGGAGTGTGAGTAGTAATGTTTTTTTTTAATATACTGACATAAAATGATTTCAATGCACTAGATGGGATGTGCACTGCATTGAAATCCAAATCGAGCATCTCCTGATGCGGCTTGCGTAATGTCTTTAGCCCGCCGACACACTTGCCTGCCTTTGTCGTGAGTTAAGCTGTTAAGCGCCTCCTCCGGTACCTTGGGGTGGTCAGAAGGGGTAAGATGGGGCCATCTACATCCGACATCAACACGTTTGCGCATGCAACGGCCGAGCCGTGTCCCTAGCAAATCCTACGCCAGCAAGCCAACAAAATCCGCAACCTCAGATCTACACAGGTTGAAACTGGCTTGCCTAACACTACACTAAAGCGCATTTCGATCTTACTGTGCGGTCGTCGTTATTCGAGCACATAAGGATAGCCTGCGAGCTGGAACAAACTGACAAACTGAAACTAAATATTTTTTAGCAAAAATCCACGGATTTAAAAATAGACATCATCTCATTTCTTAGGCTAACACATTAAACAAACAAATAGGGCAACTATCTAGGATATCATATCAAAGTAAATATATAACACGTAAATTTCAATTTGAAATGGTTACATTAATTTCATTGTTTTTTTTGTATATTGCAATACCGTTATCGGCTTTTGGTATCACTAAGTTAATTTAATAATTAATTAGTAAATATCCAGATTAAAATATGCAATCACGAATTAGTTAATATTAACTTTGGCAAAGTTTATTAACTTTTCCTATGAAAGAAAAAAAAGGTTGAATATAGAATACTTTTCTTTGTGGTCTGGGTATTACGCACTGCGTAACAGCGTAACATTGAACAAATATTTTATTTTGGCTGAAGAATTGTCATACACTGATTAAATTTAATTATGATATAAATTATATGGATGTTAGATTGTTGCCGTCAACTAAATATTTATGCTGTGAAAACATATTGGGGAGTCTTTAGATGCCAGTAAGCTATAAGCAGATTTCCATTGTATTTCAGCACTGCCCCAATTTTCACATTTTACCATAGCCCTTTTATGAATGTAGACTTATATTATACTCTCCTATTTTTTGTACAGAATTTATCAGAATGTTCACCAGAGGAGAAAAAGCAGAAGATACATTCCATACAAGTACTTTACGCTTTAGAACTATTCGACAACAAATCATACCAACAAGCGATGAACGAGTTTATAAAATTGAACACGGACCCAGCAGACGTCATAAAACTGTTTCCAGAGCTCGATAGCAAGGCTGACGGCGAATCTAAAAAGAACAAATTGAAAGGAAAAGATTTAGAGAATGCTTTGAATGCTCTCATAGATTATTTGGTAAACTTAAGGGCAAGGATAGGGAAGGGAAATGCGACAGAGGCTGGTAGCAGTCAGGAGGAAGGAGGCAGTCAGAGAAACGTCACGCAGCAGCTCGAGTTGATCGACACTACTCTGCTCAAGTGCTATTTGCAGGTAAGGTTTTTGAACTAGGCATTGCAATTTGGAACACCAAATTTTTACACGTATACCAGATCCGGGCCAAATTGCTATTACCTACATTAGCACATTAAAAAAATACGAAACCGACCCATATGACAATACGTACAGACAAATGAAAAATATTATTGCATATGAATTGAATGACTCTGATGAAAATACTTATCTTCAAACTCTACTTAGACTCTATTTATTTGATGTAAATACATAGTTGATTTTATTATTTCATTTTCTCTCTACCCGTGTCTTACTTAGACCGTAGGCGCGACATGACTATATTATTAATTTTGCAGACCGGTCACTTGCCTGACATCAACCCTTTCGGGAGTAGGCCTATTAGTCCACCACGCTGGCTTGAAGGGGTAAATTTCAAACATTTGAAATTTTTGTGGATAACTTACACATTTCAACGTTTTTCTTCGCATGATAATTAATTTAGAATACACGCATACATGCAGAAAGTCTGTTGTTTGTGCCTTAGATTTGAACCCGCAGTCTTGGGCTTAACAATCTGATCCTTATCTAACTCGTTTAACGCTCATTACGATTTCATAACAAATATCTTCTTGTAGAGTCGATTTAGGCATGAAAGGGTAAAATAGTTTTGATGTGACTAATCCGTTTGGAAATTACCGGATTGCAATCCCTATTTCGAAGTAAAATTTAAATTAGAACAACTAATATCGAGGATGTTCATTTCAATATGTATGTTACCGACTAATCCAGATTTTAGGCTAAACTAGTTTGTCCTAGGCCAAATTTATTTATCCCATGTGTGGCCGTATACAGGCTGAGTTTTTCAAGAGGGCGTGGATGGCCAAATCCGAAACTATGAGAAATATCGAAAAATCGTCAAAGGAGTCACGAAGAAAAATGTAAGTAGGTATGCAGTTTTAGTTTTCATCAAAATCGGGCTCGTAACTCCTTTCAGCATTTTTCGATATTCCTTATAGTTTCGGATGTGGCCATCCACGCCCATTTGAAAAATTCACCTGTATATACTAGTTCAACTCTTTATCTACTAATGCATATTGTCTCTAAACCTAGTTGTCCTCAGACTTACTAGTGTACCCTAATAGACTAAGTATATCCGGACTGCAGCCGAATACAAAGTCAGGTGGTAGTTTTAGTGACTTTAGATACAATGCAACTAAAAGTTTCAAATAGGCGACGATTTTTTTTCTTTTAGTCTGAATACACCCGGTATTTTGATTGACTTTAATTATTGCGCATAAAGTTATAAAGAAGCTCAATAATTTTTAAAAGTTAATAATCTTGTTGACTAAGAACTTTGTGTCATATAACCGAGTGCAACATTTATAATGCTTGTCATTTTCGTTTTGCAATATATAAAGGTGTGCACATATTTTTTGGACGGAATTTCCAATTTGGAAGTCTTATAATCGACACGCTTTTACGTCGGCGGTAAAATTGAATGCGGTGGCAAAAAGTTAACGACGCCTGTCAATCTTCGTATTCGTACTAGACAGCTTTTGGCTCGTGATCCATTTTGTAGTTAGTATTATACAACAAAAAGGGGGAAAGAAAAACAATTCTCGGGAAAAGGACACTATTCAAAAAGTGGCAAGCGACTAACTCTCCTGAAGACCGCGTTGCGTACAACCTCGCCAAACGCGCTGCAAAGCGAGCCGTGGCTCAGGCCCGACACGAGTCTCTGTCTCCTCTGTATGAGAAGCTAGAGACCGCGGAGGGTCAAAAGATGGTCTATCGGCTCGCTAAGTCTCGGGAAAAGGCGACACTCGATATTACCAAATGTCGATGTGTCAAGGATTCCCGAGGCGCTTTGGTATGTGAGGTTGGCGCGGTGAAGGAGAGGTGGCGCTCCTACTTCCACGATTTATTTAACACCCTACATTTGAGAGTGTCCTATCCTGAATTGCCCCCGAACCAGGGTCTTGTGCAGCCTATTACACCTGACGAAGTTCTCTGTAGTCTTCGTCGCATGAAGAACCGGAAAGCGGTGGGGCCTGACCTTATCCCGATTGAGGCGTGGAAGTCGCTGGGACTTCATGGTGTGGACCTTCTCGCTGCGTTATTTAACCGCATCCTGGATACCAAGCAAATGCCTGACCCTTGGCGGTTGAGTGTGATTACTCCTGTGTACAAGGGAAAGGGCTGTGTTCAGGAATGCGGCAATTATCGTGGCATTAAGGTCATGAGTCATACCATGAAGCTCTTCGAACGCATCATCGAGTCCAGGCTCCGCCAAGAGTGTGCTGTCTCTGGGTGTCAATATGGCTTCCGACCTGGCAGTGGCACTACAGACCCGATATTTGCCCTTAGGATGCTTGGCGAGGCATACAGGGCGAAGAAGACGCCTCTGCACATAGCATTTCTAGATCTGCAGAAGGCCTTCGACTGTGTGCCGCGTCAGGCAATCTGGTGGGCATTGAGGGCAAAAGGGGTACCAGAAGCCTATGTTGATACCATTAGAGACATGTACCTCCGATCCGAGTCCTTCGTTCGGACCGCCGTTGGCGATACTAATTCCTTCCCGATTGATATTGGTGTGCATCAAGGCTCGGCGCTGAGTCCATTCCTCTTCAGTGTTATGCTCGACGTCATCTCGTCGGACATCCAGGACCCTGCGCCCTGGTTGTTAATGTACGCCGATGACATAGCACTGGTGGAGGAGGACCGGCGACTTTTGGAGCGCAAGGTCAATCGGTGGAAGGAAGCGCTTGAGAACGGTGGTCTGAAATTAAATGTGGCGAAGACCGAGTACATGGCGTGCGGGGGTACGGACCCGGAAAGCATCATGATAGGGAACGAACTTGCCGTGAAGACGGACAGGTTCAAGTACCTAGGGTCCGTACTGCATGAGTCCGGTGACATCGACCTTGACGTCAAAGCCCGCATAGGCGCTGCTTGGTCTAAGTGGAGGGAGGTCTCGGGCATACTTTGCGATCGCCGGATGCCGATGAGGCTCAAGGGCCTCATCTATAAAAGCATCGTGCGCCCTGTGCTCCTGTATGGTACTGAGACGTGGCCTGCCCTCAGGCGACATGTGCAGGAGGTCCACGTCGCGGAGATGAAGATGCTGCGGTGGATGTGCAACGTTACGCGTTTAGATAGAATCCGTAATGAGCACATCCGCGGCAGCCTTGGTGTCCGCGATGTGGCAGATAAACTCCAAGAATGTCGCTTGAGATGGTATGGTCATGTCCTGAGAAAGCCGCAGGAGTACGTCGGCAATGTGTGCCTGAGACTCAACATTCCAGGACCTCGACCAAGGGGTAGACCGAAGAAGCGCTGGCTTGATGTCGTCAAGGAAGATATGAGAGTCAATGGACTGACTATTGAGGATGCCGAAGACCGGGCGAAATGGAGGAGACTCAGCCGGAAGGCGGACCCTGGCACCGGCCGGGATAACGCCTAAGTAGAAGTAAGTAAGTATTATACAACAAAACTTGAGTAATTGGTCAAGTGACAACATAGGTAGGCTATAAACTATGTGCTCCTGTGATCGATTCCCACCTTCCATTTTGAATCAGTTTTACAGTTCCAAAAAATGTATACGAGTCACACTAGATATCGAAATATACCCATTAAATAGTAGATGGCGCCTCTGTCTACATTATGTTTATATGTATATCCTAAAAGCAAATATTTTTCTAGACCAACGATGCGTTCGTGGCGCCCCTCCTAAGATTAAACAACTGCCGTTTGGAAGAGGCTGAGAAAACATTGCAACAACACGGCAAGCACAGCGAATTGATAATACTGTACCAGACGAAAGGACAGCACACAAAAGCTCTGCAGTTGTTGAGAGAACAGGCCAAACAACCAGACTCCAGCCTCGAAGGATATCGAGGGACGAAAAAGTACTTGCAACATTTAGGTAAATATGCTTAATTGTCTATTGTGTTAATACTTAATTCTTTTGTATAGGTACTTGAGGAAATAAACAGACGCAACAATTTCGTTAGCAATTCATGAACTTTAAAGTGCAACCTTATAAATAATTGTATTTTTGTTTCTTCAGAATAACCATCTAACACATTTTTCAGGTGCGGAACACATAAACCTAATATTCAAATTCTCCGACTGGATTTTGAAAGAAAATCCGGAGGAAGGCTTGAAAATATTCACGGAAGATATAATGGAAGTGGAAAACTTTCCTCGTCCCAAAATATTAGATTTTTTGCTGAGAGAGCACGAGACTTTAGTGATACCTTATTTAGAACATGTTATTCATACGTGGAACGATACCAACGCTGTGTTCCACGACGCTTTAATAAACATGTACAGAGATAAAATTACGAATAAAAAGGCAAATATAACTGAAGAGGAGTTGCAACACACGAAATCTAAGCTGTTGGCGTTTCTAGAAAAGTCCATTCATTATACGCCCGAAAGAGTGTTGCTGCACTTTCCCGTAGATAATTTGTTTGAGGAGAGAGCGATTATATTGGGGAAGCTCGGCAGACACGAACACGCATTGGCTATTTACGTACTTATACTAGGTAATATTTTCATGTTTACTTTATAATTTTATACATTTATAATGTTACGCCTGAATTTTATAGGTGATGGCGCAAATTATAAAATTCTGCTTAACTCAATCCTGCAATAGTTGTATAGCTTCACAGATTTATAGTGTAACAATTTTTGTTAATGATTTTCCCACTAAACTTTTAGATTTTTTTTTCATTCTCAAACTCTTTAATTTGTCACGTTGTTGTTTTGATTTTAATGTTCTGTACTTTGATCTTCTTCGTACCTTTGTTTCACGTTCCGAATAAAAATACGTACATTTGATATTATTAACCATTAGTATTTTCATTACCTGTTGCCTAATACATTTCTAGTTTTCAGGTGAAGTAGAAAGAGCGATACGCTACTGTGAAAACGTGAGCAAAGTGCCTAATGAGAAGAACCAAGATATTTACGTGATATTGATGAGAATACTAATGAATCCTGAACAGACTAGCGTGCTCAGTGGCCCACTGGCCAATGTACCAAGGCATCCAAAAACTGCAGTCCCCGATCTAGAAACAGCTCTTAGTATATTGGAGAAACATGCCGACAAGATAGCGCCACTCAAGGTTTGTAGTTAACAATAGGAAATATACATGTATAGGTTTAGATGTAGATAGCAGATGTTGATGTATGATGTGAAGATTCTCTATTCAATCAAAAAAACCATTGTGAAAGAATTATATCATGCCCAAATTTGTTTGAGATTTATGACCTGTTTTAGTTATCGAATGAAATTAAATTCTAAAATTGTTCGAAAGGAACAAAATAATCGACACCTAAAATAGGTCTATGAATAAAGCCGTTAATTTCTCGGGGCGACAAGCTCAGTGCAGTGCTGCAAAGAACTTAATTTTAATAACTTCCGAGTGGTTTTGTTTCTGTTTAAGTGCAGCCGTGACTACCATCAGGGGGAAAGATGAAATATATATGTATTGTTTTGTCGCAGGCCCTAGCCGTGTTGCCAGATTCAGTGCCGCTCAGTCGCCTCAAACATTTCCTAGAAAGCGCCCTGGACGGACAACTCACACTCAAACGCCGCATGCAAATACTAAAAGGATTACTTTACGCTGAACACATACAGGTAAATTGATTTATTTTATTGGGCTTAATTATTATGCAAAAGGACGACGATTTTTGATGGGTGAACGATTTATAGAAGCATAAAATAGGGCTGAAAAATATTTTACAAAAGTTATATAAAAAAAATCATCTACTAATCTATAGCCCAGTTCAACACTAACCTGTTTTAAAATTATATATTTTTTTATATGGCAATTCGTAAATATAAATGTTTGTTTCATTTCAGGTCCAAGAGCTGAAACAATATCACGAATCAAAGAGCGTGGTAATAACAAAACACGACGTATGTCAAGTTTGCAAGAAACACTTCGGCCACCAGACAGCCTTCGTGCGGTACCCCAATGGCGACATAGTTCATTACTCTTGTAGATTAGACAAATAATTTCACACACCGCGGCTAACTTCTTGAGCAAAAGCCCTTGTGCTCGAGCAGTTTTATCCTCACTATACGTAGATGTATATGTCATATAAAGCTAAAATACATCGAGTAACCATTTTCTAAAGACCCAAAGATGAAGCCTGTCATTCAAAAACAAAAACTCTATAAGAAGTATTATTTGTATAGATGTTATGATAATTTGGTTCTCGTTGGCGTTGCTATAGTATTCGGAGTTTGCAAGTCGTCATTAACGTATATTAAGTCGATTATTTATTCAGATATATAAAGCCATTATAAACATAATATATATTAAACATTTTCTATTTGATACTTGTATTATTTATTTTCCGTTTGGGTTTTGTTTGAAAAACTCATGATGGATAATTTTAAGACTAGCTTCTGCCCGCAAACGTCGTCTGCGTGATTAACTTTATTAGAAATTTACTTTATTTGGAATGTCCCATTTCGTCACGTCCCGTCCTGTAATATCCCGCCCGTTCCCTCTCATTCTATGTAACTCAAGGCATGCAATCCAGTCCCACCCTATAAAAATGTAACAAATATATCGGATTTTCTTCTTCATCCCACGGGGACATTAGAATTTTGGGATGTAAAGTAGCCTTAGTGTTAATCCAGGGTGTCAGCTACCTCCATACCATAGCCGTTTATGAGTTCATCGCGCACAACCGCACAGACAAACAGATAAAAATTCTAAAAATCATTGTTTTGGTTTCAATTAGGTTAATACAGCCCCACTATATTAGTTTTTCTCATTTATCTTCCATGTGCAGACATCGATCGGTTACAAAATTATATGTATAGATTGCTATTAGACATTAATGACTTTCGTCCATCATCCGTACAAGTCCACTAACCCACACTAGACCAGCGTCGTGGGTTGTTTAAAATCTCAATCAACAATACGAGGACATGATATATTATCGTCATTCATCTGCTTCCTGCGACTTTAAGTCCATACTACCTCAAGTCTTTTATCCACCTCGTGGGTGGGATGTCCGGGTGTGCACTTACCATTTTTTCAGTACCCTCGGTAATTAGTTCTGTGCGCTATGAACCCTGCACATCAAATATATGGACAAACATTATTACCTATATGTATTAATGTCATCCTTATTCCTTACTCAGTCACAAGAATATAGATTCCTAAACAATCGATTTATTAATAATTAATGATACCATGACCGTTTCTTGATTGTTACACATTGAAATAAAACGAGAAAATCCGTAATAATTTTATTTTATTTTATTGATAAGAAAATTATATCATATTATTCATTTAATAAGAAAACCGAAAAAACTGTTTTTGCGATAATAATCCCCATATTGTTTAATCAAATGCACACCCAATTGTTTCATGCTCTCGATCTGTGTATTCAACATTACAATAAGTAGGTACCTACTTTAATATCACAACGAACTAATAAAGTGGGTACCTTAATTATATTCACACCATTTAAAACCGATGGCGTAAATGTATATTTTAAATACCATAGTCTGTTAAGGGGTCTCTTAAAAAATATACGTGGGCTCAACGATGTTTCATTCAAAAATACATTCAAATAGGGGTGGGCGTGGAAGTCCGTACCACTTAGTTTTATGGCCAGTCCATCGACCGTCACTAAGTATTCAGTCGTATACAGTTCCCGGATCAAATCATATTGGTCTGCGTGTATATTTCCTCTGAGAAGTACCGCTGAAGTTGCTTAACTTTAAAAAGGAGGTGATGGTTGATTGTGAACCAGTTATGATATTTACCGGTACATTCTAATGCATTGACTTGAGGATAGATAAACTTGGATTTCCTATGTATACTGTCCAATGAGAACTTTTACATGCACAAATACTTGTAAATACCTAATATTACATATTTGTATCTAAAAAAATGCCATAAAAGACAAGGTCCGAAAAGACGAGGACATGCAACCTCCAATGTAAAATTCAATTCTTGGCTGCTAAACGACACCAAACGATCATTTCGACGTTTAATAATTTTAGATAAATACTGAATCTTTCTTTAACCCTCCCTCTCCTCTTCCACCAGAAGAAGTCCACGCTGAACATAGGTTCTCTCTAGGACATCCTTCGGACAGCTCATGTTCAGCGTGAAATCTACAGCAATCAGTTGGAAGCAACCTGCGTTGTGCGTCGTACGTCGTTTGTCTATCTTGTGAGTGGACGTCTCATTGTACGTGGCTTCAAATCAGATCTTCGGTCATCAGTTTTTCGCGCTATGTGCGCTATGTATTCTTTAAGGCCATTTGAATGAATTAAGCATTATTTCATTTACATTTATTTTTGTGGGTTGCCAATGGTGATTTTATTTCAAAATGACGATAAATGACTTTGAAGTGTGACTTATGCCTTACTATCGGACACTTGCCTGAATTTGACTGAAGGTAAAAATTGGTACCAAAGGTATATTTTGGTCGATTTACACAATCTGACATGACAAAACAATTTCTAGAATGAAGACATGAAGTCATAATATTATGATAATTATCCAAAAACAAATTAACGGGGTAATATTATGTACCTAATTCTAAACTTAAAATAAATGTTGAGTTAATCAGAATTTGCTGAGCTCTTAAAAAATAAAAGTTGGAGTGTAAAGATGTAGTCTGTTGGGCAGCTGTTTTTTACTAATTCACTACAAAGCAGCGTGATAGATTGGCGATGTGTTGAAGATAAAATTAGACAGGTTCCTGCGTTGAAAATGTATTTTCGTTAGTGATACTCGTGAACGTTATTATTGCTAAAGGCATGTGCGCAGAGACATTTTTTACTCAACATAAAAATATATTCTCAATATTTAAAAACCATAGGTGTGGTCATTGGAATAAATTACTTCAATGGTATAGCATGATTTATTGAATATTAAATTAGATAACGGAGTTATAAAGGGGCGTTCATAGTCTTAAACTTGTGGATCACAATACAACACTCGCCTTTCATTTGCATATTAATTTTCAAATGTCTCATATAATATTATTGAGATTTACAAATCTTAATCAGGAGGGGGCAAGTTAACTTAAACATTAATTAAACTTTCAAGTGTTAATACATGTAATCACGGATATATCTTGAATGTTTTGATTTGTATGCTACTTACTTATCAAATTACGATAATCACACAAATTAGTCAGGGCTGTGTGAACGCCGCCGCAGCGCAGTGACGCGCCGTGACGCAACGTCGTCGGCGCGGCGCTGAACGGGTGCCGCCACTAGCTCCGCTCCTCCACTCGCCTCTGTGGCCCAATGGATAAGGCATCGGCCTCCTAAGCCGAGGATTGTGGGTTCGAGTCCCACCAGAGGTAAACGCAGCTTTTTGTAAAATAATTGCGACGCACGTCACACGCATAGATGATTAGATATCTTACCTCTACGATGAAGAGAAAAAACTATTTTTCTATGCTTCAGAATCTTAGAATTGTATGTTGAGTAGGAGGGAATTTTTAAAAGGATATACCTTTGATGGTTCAGGGTGTATATTGATTTTTAGGGTAATTGGGTTGTAAAGCGGTACCTCGTTAAGGTTCTTAGATTGTTTTTCTTTTGTCTACCTCGACCTAAAAATGCGACAGGACATTAATTTCATACATTTCAATGTAGGCACGTTATAGTATGGTCTTTACAGATAGATTTTGTTGCAGCATTTGTTTTAAATAGTATACATATAATTGATTTTGGTAATAATAATTTAATAACAATACGCATTTGTTTAAAGAAGTGCTTGGTGGTCTGTTGGTAGGTAAAGGACCAGACGCGACTGATAAAATATTCACGGCGGTCGGGGGTTCAAATCCCAAGGCACACCTATGAATTTCCGGAGTCATGTGTGAATTTGTAGTCAACCACCACGCACTAAAACGATAAAGGAAGATGTCGTGACGAAACTTGTATACCATAGCGATTTGTATAAAATTCTATGGTATGTAAAGACCGCCAACCTGCACTAGGCCAGCGTGGTGGACTATATGACCTAAATGCTTCAATCATACTCTTGATTGTAGAGGAGGCCCGTACTGTGGGACGTTTATGGGCTGATACAGACTGATACAGACATACACACGTAAAAAAAAAATACTTATCCGAAATTCTATCCTGAGGTACAAGTATAATTTATTGACATTCCTGCTTTTTTATAGATAATGCTTGAGCAAATTTAAAGGAAAAACCTGAATTAAGTTTGGTAGACATTCAGGTTGGTGTAATAATATACTGATCTACGTTTTCTTTATCATTTTCCTGAAATTCCTGGATTTCATAACGTTACCTCGGTTGACAATGGCACGTTTTTGCTCACACACATTACATCTGACACAGATAAAACTAGATAGTATACATATAGGACAGCGGCGTCGGTGTATTGTCGACTCGCATGCGTATTATAAAAGTCCCGTATCATGGGGGAAAGCTGTTAGATATGATAACGATACAATTTTATTGATAAGGTCCGATGAGGCATCGATCAGTCGATACGATCGAGCGCAGTCCCTCCGCGGCTGTATACGCTCGCGCAAACTTTATCACAAAAATAATTATTGTGATAGCGTAGATTTAAATCAATAAACGTATTAAATCTGGATTATCTTAGTTTGAAGCTAAGCTTATTAGCGCTGAGTGTTCGTGTGAGAGCCTGTTTGAGTAGTGTAGGATGAGAATGATGGGAGAAGGAGACATGGGTTACGGAGACTATTACAACTACGACAACAGTTGGTCCATCATACCGCCGGACTATGGCGCTGATCTGAGCTACCAGGTTCGGCAGCCTCAAGCGGAGGAAGATTACAGATACAATTCTTACGCGTAAGTATTATTCGCGATTTAATAAATAACAATACTTTTTAAAATGTTTTACTTCGAAAATCTCGATGTTTCTATTAGAAGGGAAAACATTTATAAGTCGTGAAAACTGTAATAGATTCTGTAAGTTATTAACATTTATATATGTCTACAGGTTTTTATCGATAGGCAGTTAGATTTATTTTATTTTATTATTTGCTTACAATTAAATAAATAAAATGAACAACATTTTATATTAAATTATATTTAATAGAAAAGAGAATACCCGAATAATGTTTTTAGTAATAATTTACAAAGACTATCCTTTACATCCTTTACAGTGCGTGGTGGCCTGTTGGTTAACGGACCAGACGCGGCTGCCTACATGTTCAAGGTGGTCGCGGGTTCAAATCTCAGGGCACACCTCTGACTTTTCGGAGTTATGTGTGTATTGATAGTCAATCACCACGCACTTTAACGGTGAAGGAAAACATCGTGAGGAAACCTGCATACCGTAGCGATTTTAAAGAATTTCTACGGTATGTAAGTCCGCCAACCCGCACTAGGCCAGCGTGGTGGACTATATGGCCTAACCACTCTCAATCGATTCTCTCGATTGTAGAGTAGGCCCGTGCCCTGCAGTGGGACGTATATGGGCTGATATAGATAGATCCTTTACAAAATGTTATTTTTTTTAGCCACTTGGGAAGCTTTAACGACTACTTACTTACTACATAATATCACAATGTATCATGTAATTACGATTTATTTAAAAAATACCGTGATTTATTAATGAAGTACGAGTAAATAATATCGAATCAAATAACTAATTCATTGACGCATCGTTCAAGGATTTTCGTAGTACAAATTGTTTTTAAGTGTCTTTTTTATAAGCTAAATTGTAACTTATTCAGTAATCTCTACCAAAAGCGCACCAACATAATTAAATATATTATTTTCAATTATATTTAATTTATTCAAGTCTTTTTACATATCGACTAATAAGATACAACATTGCAGGAAAATTGTGAGTTCTATTTTACAATAGGTATGTATCTAACCAACGGTTGGAATGAAACTTGAGATAAATTGTACATAGAGCTATAAAATAATGACTTTATTATACATTCGCTGGTAAACACTTCTAAAACACACAAAAATAATATTCCTATCAACTTCTATAGTAGATACCAAAATATTAAATATACCTAAATTAAGCTTACTATAGTTTATGACACAATCATTAATTGGGCAGAGTATAGAAATCGTTTTTAATAGAAGCATACCAAAACGTTGTAATTATTATACCACTAGTAAATTTCTATGTTGTTCATCTCTATAGAAACTTTAACATAACCTCTCTGGAGATATGTAACCAACAAGTAGGTATATATTAGCAAGTCTGCACGCGATTCTAACCGCTGTTGTCAATAAATATTTTGCGGGCAAAACTTGAGAGCTTTCAAATTCAGTGGCACAGCCATACTAATAAAGTTTTATATTATACAAACCGTTCTACGTTGTTTTGTCCTATTATTCTTTCCAATTTACTAGGATTCAGATAAAATTAATCTAGAGTTAATAGATTGACTGCTGAAACAAAACTGCGTTTTTTTTTTTTTTTTTTTTTCCATTTATTTAGGATAACAAACAATAGTACAATACAATTTGTAACACATATTTAAATATACATATGGTGGAGAATAAATGTACTACCCACAACGTTATCCACGGATTACTGAACATGATGTTTACAAAAGTGACGTGATCGTTTACTGAATTAAAATTTAAACAAAAATAATATTGCTGTTTAAGCTAAAACAAATAGAAAAAAGAAACAAACACTAAAAATACATTTTGGAAGACAAAAAAAATTTCTATATAAAGTATATCACTTACTTTTTACAGGCATTAATTATAACAATATAATATACGTCTTATTTCTTGCTACTACGAGTATAACAATTTGTGTTAGGTATATGGATAAAAAAAAAAATAATATAAAAACTAATGAATAGTAGGTAACAATAAAACTTAACTTAGAATCTACATTGTGTCATCATTCCAAATCACCATTCTGAGACTCCTGTCTCAACAAAAGCATTTTAATTGCCTGGGCTTTAAAACTTGACGCGGAAGTAGAGATAATGTCAATAGAGGAGAATACGCTGTTGTATGCTTCTGCCATTCTGCGTAACGGTGAACGCAGTCCAGCATTAGTACGACTAGTATTTGTAGCAAACAGGCGGCGCTCACGCACTGCACGCCCTATAATCGTACGAGGGACTGAATAACTGAAATTTTTGACCAAGTCAGTGCAGTCAAATTTGTTATGGCATATAGCATGTAAAACCATAATTTCCAAGAGCGAACGTCTTGATTTTAATGTTAAGAGATGGTATTTGGAAAGCAGTTCGTTATAGTGTAATTTCGACTGAAAACACTTATAATGCATTACTCTCAGAAATTTCCGCTGAATTTTTTCTAGTTCTGCATTATATTTGTTGTAAAAGGGACTCCAAACTGGGACTGCGTATTCCACTTGAGGACGTATTAAAGACTTATAAAGTTTGCGTTTTGGTTTTACTACTGATAATTTTTTTGGAATTGGTAGTGAAAGGAAACCTTATACAAAAAAAGCGCCGTGCCATCGGCTGCCAAAGATAAAGCTAAAAAAATGAATAATCCAAATACTTTACATATAATCATCGTCGGTGATATGGTAGAGCCTTGTTTTTGTCTATACAGGACTCCTTAAGACAATGGACATGAAATTTTCTGTGGAAAGCGATTTTGTTAGATACTTGTATCCGTCCGGATATTTACCACCGTAGACAATAATTAAAAAACCCAGTCACACGACCTACATAAGTATGTCATATATCCAACTTGTGTATAATATTTGTAATCGAGCAGCCAGGTAATTGTTCCAACTTCACTGTACATCATCAGGTACTTTGAACTCACTATGTCATACCAGTAAAGACAAATATTAAAGGGTTCGCAAAACGGTAGCAAACCTACGAGTTGAACCAAGAATTTGCTACCGCTTAAACTTGACCATTAACAAGAACTTGCATGATTCATCCTTTTATCACAAGAAATCAATTCATGTGTACCTGTTTGTGGCACTACGGCACTTACCATGTATACCTATGGGTAGGGTAGCATTTTGAGTATGCATCCATAACACGTCACAGTCGAACGGTTGGTGGCTTGCGTGACCCGCACTTATAGTTCCGTCGGCGATGAATCGCACTGAGTACCATCGAGTTCGTGATGCCAGCTGCGCGATCTCCCATGCCTTCGTGGAGCCTTAATTGGTTTGGAAGCCCTCTTCGCAGGTTGGCGTGCCGCCGCCCATTTAGGCTCAGTGGGTCTAACCAGATTGCCATAACGAAATATACGTGAAACCCCATCGAGTTCGGCTCGTTCCGCTTGCAAACCCATACAAACTTGTTTATAGTAGTTCAGTCTGCCATAAATTTCGCTTAAGTATCGTGGGTGCTGAGTAAAATTTGACTTGGAGTAGCGCTTTAGAGGAGTTCGTTGCTCGGTTAGCCAAATATTTTTTTTACCATCATTGTGCTGGATTCATAACTCCGTGTATAGAGGAGACAAGAGGAAAATGAGTTGTTTTGTGTGTAAAGCTTTAAGATTGCAAAATCGTGTTGTCAATCCCGAGTACTTTGAAAATACTGACAGTGTAATGTTTGCTAGGCATACAAAACACTCAGAAGTCGTTTGTTTCTTTTGTGTAATTTTACTCGTGACGTTTGTTCTAATACTGGTGAGTTATGGATCAAATGTCCTTGAACTGGCAGCGGAAAATTCAATTACGTACGTCAGTTCATAAATCCGAGGCTTATGCAAAAAGTTGTGCCTTACTTTGTTGACAGTGCTCGGTACTGCGGCGAAGGTAATGGCGCCGGGTTTGGTCACAGGGTAGTTTTTTCTCGCGGTGTCAGCGGCGGGTGGTACGAACGGCGCGGGTTCCTCAATACAATATTCTACTTTTACACAAATTACGTTTCTATCGTGTCTACTATCAGCCCCCATTATTTTATCATTAACCGATGCAAATACAGAACGTGAATCTTTTTATATTCGTCGCTTATTTATTTTACTAAGAACGGTACCATCACTTTGAGCTTCGGTGTATATGTTACCTTTTTATACTAATTTGTAATGGAGCCGATGAACATCAACAATAACTCGTTAAATGTTTTACCCTTCGAGATGATCCCTTTCGGATTTGTACACCTGGTAGATAATTGGTTAGTGAATACATTTGTTATAATTTATTATTTAAAGATGTATATTTTGAGATATGCCTCTTTTCGGCCAGAGGGATTTTGAGCCTAGGATTGATATCGGATATAGACGTGTTAAAATGAAGTTTAAGAAAATAATCTAATAATGGTGTGGATTAATTGAGTGGGAGGTTAGTGTGTACAGCGTGGCAGTAGTGAGTAAATGGTCCGTGTAACGGAGGGTGATTGCACCTGCCGGCAGCCCCTCACAAATCTGGCCCTCACTCTCTATAGTATAAGTGAAAATGTAACATCAAATTTGTTTTATATCAATTATTGAAATATACGGACAATTCTTTTGCATCCCAATAATACAAAAAAGAAGCTACCCGGCCTAACTATGTCCATGTACAGGTATTCTTTTACTCCAATCCCTACTTGAAATCTGTGCAATTAAAAAATAAACAATTCACATAAACTTTTATTTTTCTATCTATTGATTCAAAAATAAGCACATAATTTATATTTATATTATATAATTTATATTATGTGCTTATGGAGATTAATTCAAAATGGATTTCAATTATGCATTAATTCTTAATTTACCATTTTCTTTCTTTTTCTGCAAAATAAAAAACTGATTCTCAAAGATGATTTCTAGATTGTACATAGGTTTTTACATGGTAGCGTTGCTTTCTTTATAAATTTCATCCATCAGAATTCTATAAAATACTAAAAGCATTTGTTAGAATCTCTGCAAAAACCGGGCTTAAACAAATTATTATTATTAAAAATTAGATAGGGCTAAAAGCTTATCAATAAATTAACAGATACTTTAAACGGTATTTTTGTTTGAAAGACTGTAAACAATATTTAAAAATATGATGCATTTACAATTTCTTGATATTCTAGGTTCGAGAACAGTAATGCAACAAAGTGATGAGCACGCAGGCAGTTGTTACGATAGATATTTTAAAAACTCATTCTCAATAAGTCAATTAAACATTTCGTGAACGTTGCACGCCACTTAGGGGCAAGTTCCCAATATAAATAATTGCCCTTTGTTATTGTTGCCCTTTGAGTAATACTCATGCGTGCACATTTTAGTTTATCGTTCAACCTCTGCTTTTAAAATGTGTATTTTAAAAGATACGCTATATGCAGAGTAGGTTAGTCGTAATTATTAGTACCAATCGGTTTTTGTTTGTATTAATATGGTTTTGAATTATTCATAATTTCAGTGTAGATAAAATATTTTAATTGATGATTGCATGCGGAGCGCATCTTGCATTTGTGTTTCACTACATGTTACCAAAAATAGCATAGCATAATAAGCTCCAAAAAATATAGTATCTAAATATCTCTCTTGATTATTTCTATATTATCTGGTTTGACTAAAATGTTCAAGAAATATTAACACAATTTGTTGCAATGTGATAACTACATGTTACCAGGGCATTAATTGAATGCGTTTTCTCAGAAATATATTAAATGTTTTCATATAAAGTTTTTTAGCGAGTAGCCGGAATACCTACAGAAGCAATCGTAGTGTAAGATAATAAATAAATAAATATTATGGGAGCTTTTGATGCACTGTTCATTATGAGAGCTTACTTAGCTTATATTTTTTTATTATTACAGAAAAATACAAAGCTATCGCGTATTCTAGACTAATTTTAACATATTATACTCGTAGTACCTAACTTTAATAACACTTGAGTTAAGCGGCGCTTAGTATTTTTTTTTAGCGAATATGTAATTTTATTTTCAAGCAATAGTATTTTACAGGCAACTTTGCATATATTTTGTTCGTATAAAACATCAGATATCTTGAAATTCTGCTGATGTCCAGGCAGAATTATTCATCTAGTACATGCGGATATAAATGAGTTGTATAGGTATAAGTTAAATCTCCAGAAAACAATTAAGATATGGCTCTACCAATTAAAAAGGGTAGAGTCGATATGTATTTACTTTATGATTGAAATCGACTGGCTCAACCAACGTTGCTGTAACTAAAACAGGATACTGACTTAAAGCGACGATTTTTTATTAAATGAGCTTTTAGCTAATTTGCTTGAAAGATTTTTTTTCGAAATCACAAACAAATCTCAAAAATCCGAAACAATTGTAAGGCAATGTATACATTACCTAGGCAAAGTATGTAATGGACAATAATATTCATAATATTTCATATATTGCCTGGACGCCTTAAGCATTATATACATTGCCTAGGTATTGTATCGAATGCCTGTAATATACAGATTGCTGGTAATGTATAATAATATACATTTGATATCAGGCTTAGTGTATGTTATTAATATAAAACACTTAAAAATAAAAAAAGCAACAAGTCAGATCTTGTAGGGGCATCCTTCAGTTCCACTAATCCATTGAACCGCCAATTGCACACCTGCAAGTCATAAAACAAACGCCTATTGTTTAAGCACAAGAAGATTATGGTATTTGAACTTGTAAAACCCGCTGTTTTAAGAAATTAAGCTCACTCAACCGTTCCCGCAACATCTGGTCACATTGTTTGTCAATTTCATAAAAGCCTCATCACGTCAATCTGTTTTTTATTTCGTACTCATTAAAAATAGGTATTATTGTTAAATACCTAAAATCTATAACCTATGCACGGAAGAAAGTCACATCTTTTTTCGTGCGTACCATAATTCGTAAAATGTTTACATGCCAACAAGATAAAAAGAAATTGGCGATGAATATTAAATCGATGCCGATTTTAATTAATATTTTTGTTTTAACATAGTTCATAGCATAGTTCCGGAAGTTGTGCCAACGGCCCATTTAATAGGGAATTATTACCGCTGCTGTGTAGGTGTCGTATATAGGTATTTCAAAATTTCAACTAAATCGTTTTAAGGTGTGGCGGCATCTCAAAATGGACACGGAGAAGGAAATAGGATGGGAAGAAGGATAAGGTAGGTACGGTAAGGTAGGTCTCCGATAATCTCACTCACCAGAACAATCACGTCAGCAAATTGTGTTTTAAATCAGCCCTTACCGACTGTGTATCCGAAATCATAATGTTGCTTAAATCACATATTTTCTAATGGAATTA
Source organism: Deilephila elpenor (assembly GCA_949752805.1). Classification (NCBI taxonomy): domain Eukaryota; kingdom Metazoa; phylum Arthropoda; class Insecta; order Lepidoptera; family Sphingidae; genus Deilephila; species Deilephila elpenor. The sequence continues at coordinate 6,902,066 of OX457108.1, forward strand.
GTGCATATATAGTTTTGGACAATACCTTTTAAGGAACTTAAGATGCTTCCTATTTCAGTGACTTTTAAAAGAAAACCTGATTATGTGTAATATGATAGATACATACCTTACCTGCCTTTTTTAATTTTACTGAAATTACATTATTCGAATCTCAATCTTTATTATGCCTTGTTATAGCAATAATGAATTATAATTAATGGCTGCAATAAGTATTAAATGATGTTAAAGGTGAAGTTAGAAAATTAGAGCAAATGCAAGTAAAGTTTTAAAATCTTCTTTATAAGATAAATGAAGAAATAAAATCCAGTCGGCAATCAATCGCCTTAATCCAAAACACCTGGAGCTCAATTGTCATTGCACTTAAACAAAAATCTATTTAGCAGTAATTCCAGACAATTACCGTAATGAGGCGCCCTTCGCAACAACAATAGACTTCTTCAAGAAGTATCAGGAAACAATACCGAGCTGCACACGTGCAAGTCATAAACTGATAACTGAACTGTTTTTGTACCTGTTCGAAGAAGTTTTTCAACATTTTGCATTGTTTCAATACCGAATGCAACAACATGTGCAACGGATTTAAGTGTGACGACTCTATCAATATATTTAAAGAGGACATTTTAAAATAATTTTATCTTAATAAAGAAATATAAAAACATGAATGAGAACAAAAATAATGGATCAATGAATAGGTAATATTACCGAAAAAGGACTTAAAAATAAGTACATGTGATCCCTTCATGTAGGTACCTATTGTTAAACTTGTCAAAAAGATTCCAAATATTCTGCAAACATGGACTTACACGGACTTAATAAAACACTCTAAATGAAAATCGTTATCCGGGCATTTGGAGCGGCGTCCATAACGAACCCGGCCTCAACAATGGACTTAATGCTCGCACTCATTACAAAAAGCGACATAACGTAACGCGCCACGTCGAAAGCTTCTCTATTCAAAGTGTATACTCCAGTTTTTTTTGTTGGGAAGGCTGTAGCGGCGGCGCGATTGGCCGCCGGGGATCCCGCCCAGTCAATGCGGGCGCGCCATTGGCCCCGCGCCGTGGAGCACCCTCGAGGCCAGTCCAGAGCTGAGTAGGCTGTCGAGGCACGAGGGCGGCGCGGGGTGTGCTTCACCCCGAGGACCACTCGAGGGTTGTTTAGTGTAGACGCAGCGTCGCGAGGCGCAGCACGTGTTCGCGCGGGTGTTCCATAGCCGCCAAGATTATTCCGAAAGCGAGTTCTCCCGGTCGGGAGATGAAGTGCGAGGAGGGAGAGAGCGCGCGCTCGCCGCCGCCGCTGCTGCCGCCGGCGTCGCTGCTGGCCTGGAGCCCCATCCTGCTGCCGCCGTGGGGCCCGGCGTTCCTACCCGCGTTGTACCCGGCGGCTTTCCGTTCCGCTTTCCCGGGGTGAGGATTCAATCAGTGGTTTTGCATGGTGGTTTTAATGAGTGATCTATAATTTGATAACGTAGGTACAGAAGACGGAGTTGATGATGCTTTTATGTGAAAAAGATTTTTCTTTTTACACAATAAGAGAAAAGAAGCGTAATGAAACGAACAGCATATGAAAGGAGTAAACTTTGTCCTATATATTCTTTTAGATCAAAGTGACAGGTTTTGATTCATTTTAGTTATAAGAGTTTAAAATTAGGTCAAACTACGTTTTATAACACGCATACAACAAAATCTGTATACCGTTGTCATTAGTGTAATACAAGAAATATTCAAATCTGTATTATCAGCAGCTAAACGATACTCGTATAAATTTCTTAAGCATATTTGTAGGCGGTTAGCACTGATCCGGTATCCGAAGAATCGTGACATCCTCTGTGACAGTTTTTGCACCTTTTAGTGAGAGGTCGTTAATAGTGATGTTTACAACCTGTTAAGGCCGTTGTGAGTGCCGCCCTTTCATACCGTCACGTACGGGATCGCGGGAACATTTCACGGGTACATGTAATACGTCTGTTGTTGATGGCCAGACGAAGGCGGCTCCGGGGTCACTATTTAGACATGTTTCTTTATACGGATCACGTTTTCTCGAGAGCTCCTCTTTAAAGTGATTGAATCGTCGGCATTCCAAATGTTTTCTTTCAATTATCCGCCATCGAGACGTGCTTGTTACATGCTGAGTTGAAAGCCTTGTTAGTTTATTTAAAGTATGAATGCACGAGTGGTTTGCTTTGAGATTATAAGGCTCTGTGGGAAACTAGAAGCATTCTGTGACGTTTCAAAAGTGTTTGTTCCGATACTTGAAGAATTGTTGTTTTGCGAAGTTGGATGAGGTTTTCTGTAAGTATAGTTATATACGTGAAGCGGCTTGGTTGTTTTTTAGGTATAATTAATTTTATTTTGGTGTAATTTAACATTTGTATATTTTGAGTGTAATCAATCCAAGTTTAATTAGTTCCGAGCTTTATTCGACATTTCAATACTGTGTTGTCTAAGTGTATTTAAAAAAAAAATGTTTAGAAAAAATAGAAAAGTTTTTAATGTTTTTTTATGCAACGGGTACACGTTTTGTCTTTATTTATTTATTGTTATCGATACCTAACTATTTTTATTTTAATAAACGCAAAACACAATTAATACATTACGATAATTGTGACAATAAAAATATTAATCTCATTATTTTCATGAGTATTTTTTTTATATCAATCTAATAATTCAATTTTTAAATAAATTTTATTTTCTCAACTTTAATATTAAAGTACGTTCACAAGATAAGACCAATAAACCAGACCTTACCTATTTGTAAGACCAATTGTAATTTGTAAAAGTTTAACTATGTAGTAGCATTTTATATTAAATATCTATAGGTTCTACTTTATTAAATGTCTATTGTATAAATTCTATGTGACCGTTTTTCCATATCCCTCAAATTCAACTTAGTAATTGTTATTTTTAGATTAATATTGGCGACTTACTACTTACAAATAAATAATAATAGCGGAGTACAAGTCTCCCACTGCGTGAACCGTAATCTAGCGCGGCGGGTTAAATATCACGTTTAAAAAGCGATTTAAATATATTTATTAATCCTTTTAAAAGAAAACACAAATTAAATCAAAAATGTCAAATATGAAAGACTGCACATGGCACCAAATGCACAGGCGAAGTGACTGAGTGCAATATGAAATACTCACTACGATTCGACGGCGCGCGTGACTCGTGCTCGGTATACAATTGCATTTACAAACATAGGTGCAGCTTCGGCGTCATCAAGTATACAATGAATCTAAAACCATAATATACACTTTTAACTAAAACAACAAAACAAACAGATTTTTATAATTAATGCTTAATGTATTTTTTTCTAGTTTTTGTGTTAAAATTTTGTGACCCGCTTTGCTATGGAATTGAATGGACGTGGAAAATTATTTATTTCTTTGCAGGCTAATCAAACCTATCAAAATTTAAATTGCGGCTATTGAAAATTATATAATATTTCCTTCAACTAAATTTGTTTTGTGTGCACAGCGCCTAAAGCATAAGAGCATGTCATGCTTAGTTGATCCGTGTCAATATGCGTGCCACTACAAATCTTGGCATAAAAAGGTTGCAATAATCGGCTCGGGGATGAGAAAGTCCCAGTAATAAAATATGATGTGTTTTTTTCCAATCAATTTAACTACGGTTCCACTTTCTTACATTCTAATGATAAACAACAATCATTCTTATTATGGATTTTGTCCACAGGCTCCTGGACAGCATGAAGATGCCAGGGCAAAGGCCAGGGTTCCAGATATCGGACATTCTGGGTCTAAACGAGGGCAAGGGCTTGGAAGCGGCGCCAACGCAGGGCAGTGTCGGCGGCTGCTCCTTAGAATTGCCTCCGTATGCACCGCCACATCATCCTTACTCACACGAACTGCTGAGGCATCACCAGCCTTGGCTATCTCTTGACCATCACGAGGGAAATGGTGAGTGAAGTATTTTTTTTTTATTTGTATAGATCCGACAAACGAGACGGCTGAGCTCACGGGTAGGTAACAGGTCTGAAAAATAAGCACGCGTAGGACTAGCTGGTCATGAGGTATCACCGCTCACCATGACAACTGTAATTGTTATTATAAGTAAGTTGATTATGAATGGAGAATATGAGAGAGATATGAGTGATTAGCGGGATAAATATTAGCCCTACGAAAAAATATTCCACAGCTAGGTTTTTAAAGTTTCTATGCGTAATGCTTGTTTTGGATAATTATTGCCCATGTTGTGTCCGCTACTTTCAATACCTTAATCTTCCAATTTCAGTCTAAATATAACTTCCTATGATAACGTTTATGCATTTGTACACTGTGACATTCAAAAACTTTAATAAATCTTTAAATATTGAATATAAACTTCTCTTTCTTGAATAACTCTAGATACAACCATGTTAGATTCGATGGCGATGGAAAGTTCCGAAGCAGACGTTCATCGCGTGTATCGCAGTATGTATTTACTATACCCGAGTCGGAATGTTGCATAATCTTAGTTACAAATACGATACTGTTATCGTTTCTCCATGACGATCATCCGCTTCGGTTGTATTCTCCTGGCAAATGTCATTTTTATCCGAAGATAAATGATAAAGGTGACAACCGAGTCGATATACAGCTTTGTATATGTATGTAGTTACCGCCTAATCGTTGTCAATCATGCGGTTATTTGGGCAAGAATTTTCAAATAGGTTTCAATTAGTTTAGTCAACAAGGAAAAGTTTACTGAAGCTGGTTTCTGTTGGCTATTCGGCGGAAATACAGTTCGACTTGTGAAATATTTCCAGTTTATATCAATTATTTGGGTTAGCTTTAGCTTTGGTATATTACCATCGATTCTAGCTACGTTTGATAGTTAGCTGTAGGATATATGTAATGGCACGAATAGAGACCCACATAACTGTGTCGCGTTTCTTTCTACATACGCATAAATCACCCCGCCGCGCCGCCGGCATAATTTTATATCGACGCGCAAGTGCCTAATCACCACACCTTTTGGATTAGGTACTTTATCTAGAAAGCACTGCACTTACCTTCACGTGAATTGTGGTACTCTGCCGTCCCAGCATAAAACTAAATGAAATGCGTGTAAGTCCTTATTAACCTTTATTGTAATAAAATCTGCTTGCACGTATACTTCAGTTACTGAAGAAAGCACGTCATTAACTCGGTTTGGTATTTCATTCCTTTGTTAGCCAATATCATAAAATATGCTTTCCGTAATACATTGTTACAGATATGCATGTTTTCAGTTTTAATTATATATCTAATTTAAAATACGCGTGTTATATTCCCAACAGGAAACTAAATCGGTAGATAATAGCGTTTAAATACTTGAACGAAATCAGCATTATCACCAAAATCATTGTCGAAAAGGTTGTTAAATTATCATACACAAATAAGTTGACCCACTCGAAAGTAATGTGTATTTGGTAGTCGTGTTCGAGAGGCTGAGATTATTTTTTGAAATGCTCCTCCAGTTGAGTGCCTTCAGCCGCTAATCTGTTGTTGTCATTAATTATTTTTATCGCTTATCTCTAACACTTTCGGCACTCGGTACATTCGCGCTTTCGATTGCTTGTACTACAACTCTTCTATCTATAGATGATTGATTTCCAGTTTTGACAGCCAGAAGGATTATGAGAATATATTAGGAAGCTGAAAAAACATCTGAGTTTAGTATATTACGTTTCCTTCGTATTACGAATATTAAACGTACAATATTCTAAATGGCTGGTAATTGGAAATAAATAGTCGTTTAAACAATAAAGTTAGGGTTGTCAATACAGCGAAATGGAATCTCACGCGTCTTTAAAAGCATTAAAGCTAGTTCACGCCCCAAAGGGGCAATTTGGGGTCGCTACCACGCTGATCGAATAATATTAGGGGTGCTGGCGAAACGAATTTGTCACCAATAGACGAAGGTGATGCCCTCGTGAGCCGCGGCAGCAGCTGCCAACTATCAATTACACACTGTTTGCGGCTGTTAGGGATGCAATTTGTTCATTATTCCTTGACAGTTATAGCGCTATTGTCAATCTCTTTGTTTAGTGTATAATGTTCTTTAGTGAACCTCGTAAAGTTCGGGATACGACATGGGTTTTTATTAACATGGTTTTCAGACGTCATATCGCACAGTTATCAATATTCAATCGACTTAGGAATGTCAATTTATCTAACTGATGTGGATTTTACTGGGCGTGGATTCTATAACTACATACATAAACTCACGCCTTTATCCCAGAAGGGGTAGGCAAAGGCGCCACCAGGACACCCATATTTCGCCTTGTATTTTCCATCCCATGATGTGATAGGGGGCGAGCCTATCGCCATATCGCACAAATTCCTGACTCCGGACTGATATTGAATAGACAACCCAACATCACTTTGCCCGACTCGGGATTCGAACCCGAGAACTCAACTTTGTAGTCGTACCGTATTACAACTATGCCACCGAGGCTGTCTATATCTCCTAACGGATTTATATTTTCTTTGAGAAATTTTAGGATGCTTTCACATTAGTATTTTCATCTTATTCTAATTGTCGTTTTTATACATAATGTTAATGTATATTTTAAGAATAAGGAAATTCTACCGCATATACGGCAGATAAAACATATGAGACATTATTGAACTGCTAGAACGCTTAGATAAAGGCAATCATTTCTGTAATACGTTATTATTAAATTTCCTGGATCCGCGTAAGGTAAGAAATGGTTGAACAATAGCTGCCAGCTGCCAGGGGGTGGGTGTGGCGCGTTCCCGTGCGACAACCCCCTCCCTCACCCCTGTGTCGCGTCGCACCCCCCACACCCCGAGCACCACCTCGGATGTCCACCACGCCCAGATCTGCTCCCGCCCGCTTGTATTACCGTCGCTTTCGTGTGAAACTTAATGTTCGAGGGGTGAATACGGAACAATGTTGTATTTGGCGTGATTTTTTCACGTCCCATTATTTATTTGACGGTTTGGCATCTAGTTGTAGTTAAATAGAGCGACCCCAACCGAGATTAAGTGGAGATTTGTGTGTGAGTGTCTGATGCTGTATTACAATATTGTTTAGCGGTTACATTATTACTGCTGCCTTTCGGTGTTGTACTTGGTACATATAGTTTTCCGTTTTTAATTATAATATTTACAGAAATTGTAACAGTATCATTTTTTTTAATTTTCACTCTTTGGAGCTCAAGATTATTTTGATTATTGTTTTAGAAAATATAATTATACTTGAAATACAATAAATAATAATGATTTTTCTTTCATTGTCGTAGGTGCGTTGGGTCAGCAAGCGAGTCCGGACAGTACCTCCCGCGCCTCGGAGCTCTCGTATGTGGGTCCGTCGGCTGCCTCCCCGCCCGTCACCGACCCGCGCAACGATCACGACCACGATCACGACGACCACGACATCGACCACGACGACGACGAACACGACCAGCCGCCCAGCACCATCACCGACCCCAACCTCGCACACAAGAAACGCAAGCGACGAGTCCTCTTCTCCAAAGCCCAGACTTACGAACTAGAAAGGCGCTTCCGACAGCAAAGATACCTGTCCGCCCCCGAGAGAGAGCACCTCGCCAGTCTCATCCGACTGACGCCCACGCAAGTCAAGATATGGTTCCAGAACCACAGGTACAAGACCAAGCGGGCTGTCCAGGAGAAAGGGGCTCACGACTTGAATGTCAGCGGCTTGAACTCCCCGCGACGCGTCGCGGTGCCTGTTTTGGTGAAGGATGGCAGGCCTTGTGTTGGCAAGCCTGATGGATTACCGCCATTGAGCATGGCCCTGCCGCCTTATCACCAGGCCATGCATCATCAGCCACCAGTGTCAAGTCACGGTCCTCAGCCCAATGGTTGCTGGTGGTAGGAACGCATCGCAGTTCCTGAAACATACTAGTCCATGTGTTGGGATTCTATGTGCAGGTGCTTTTCATTGAAGACATCTCGCAATCGATCCCGACATTTAAATTAAGAAGAGAAAGTAATTTGGTAGTTTAGGAGTTTAGGTTTGAAATTGTGCATTGTTGGAGACAAAAAGCAACTCGAATACTTTTATAGTACCTAAATTGCTTGATCTATCGGGAGTTCCTATTACTAAATTGGCGAAGAAAATATATTCGGTGTCTATGTGAGTAGTGTTTTAGCTACGTTAAGCATTGGTAGTGTTAATCAATGTCCAGTGATGAAAATGCATTCCATCTCTACTAATGTTTTTGTATATTTCTGTATAAAGTATCTGAAATTTTAAATTAGCTAAGTAACGTTTATGAGAAATGACCAGATTTTATCAGAATGCAATATCTAGTTGTTAAGATTCAGTATTATCATATTCGAATATGCTTAGTGAATAGTTATTTATGTATATTCAAGATGACTTTTATATAAACGTACCTACGTACATATTACGTAGCTTAGATATAAATGGACGTAAATGTATATTGTGTACATAATTGATTTGTGTGATTAGTTACCTACCACGGAAAGTATTAAAATATTTAATGATATGTTTACATACATTTAGTGTGTTATATAGATAGTTCTTTAAACACATTCCGTAACCAGTAGTGGCGAGTAGTTAAGAGACTCCTTTTTTAACACTTAAAGGATTATACCAATGTAAGGTTGTAAAAACGTACATATAAATTATTATCAGATTATTAAATTGATTGAAACTATTTATTTGTATTATTTGTGTTCATTGTCGACGAGGGAATTCCCTCTACCACTTTCTAAGGATAATATAAGGTTTATGTTGAAGGTGAAACCTATATCTAAATATAACAAGAGTTATGTCAAAGTAAGTATAATGCAGTGCAAATACATATAAAAGAGTTGTTATAATATAACAAATTAGTATACTCTTCATTTTTTTTTTTCGGGATTTACAGTAGGTTTAAATCTATTACATAGATTATCGGCATAATTATTTGCAATACAGTTTATTCAGCCTAGTAAAGAGGCCGCCTCGTCGTTAAAACCCGTCTCTATATTTCATATATTCGAGTAAATATTATGAGTATCACAAATATGAAAATGATTTAATCGACAGAAGAAAACAATTTTACATTAACTTGTGTACCTATCGTTTAAAAAGGGCATGCTCAAAGATTCAGTCTATAAAAATCATTCAACAAAAACTGCTTAAAATTAACAATTTTACAATACAAATATCAATAATAAATGAACCCAACAGTTACATACATAGTTCTCTCCCCAAATCAACATACAATTCTGGCGCTGTGGGTGTCAGCGATTTCTGGTCTATCCAACACCTAAATCCAAAGCCTGCTTTTGAATCACACAATCATTTAAATTTCTAAACAATTTTATGTTATGTATTTAATTTTACTGTAAACACCAGAGTGGTACATCTGACTCACAGAAAAACGAAGTGGGCCGCTGACTTTTTTGTCGTGTTCCGTTTGAAAGAGATTGCTAGACGCCCAACACTTCTTTCCCCGACCTGTCTGTTTTTCATCCTTCTTGTCTCTCTTTCCGATAGGCACGCACCTACTAACAAAGTAATATAGATATCCATGAGTGGTGGTAATCTTCTTTTCCATCAGGTGGTTGGTTAGCTCGTTCGACGGACCTATGGCATTGCAAAATAAAGAAGCATTATGGTGTAATACAACAAAGTGTTGATGTATTAATATAAAAGAAATGAAATCTATTAGTTACCTTAACAGAAGTAGATTGGATAATAAGTGTATACAATGGCTATTTAACTTTTAAGAAATCTTTTCGATTATAGTTTTATAATATGCATTATTCTCTTTGGGTTGCGTTTTCTATTTTGCATTCATATTCAAAGAACTTCTTACATGTTAAAACACATTATTTCAATTACTTATTATCATTTTTATTTTACTCTTATGCCCAAGTCACATAACTAAAAAGGTATGTCTGATTGAGATGGGTCTAGATTTTGAATGGAAAATTAAACCAACACACGCTTTGGTAATCCAAATATCTAATTTTATTTTAACATTCAAATTGAAATATTCCAAATTCACAATAGGTCGTAAAATTAAAATTCTGAAATCTTAATAAAAGTCACGTTAACTGTGTGATAATTTAGAATGGTTATTTTATTGAAAAGATGGGTAGTATAATATTTTTGTCTCTTAGGTAGGACAGTCCTTCTTAACCCTGACATTCCTAGGTTTTCTATGAGCCATCAATTTTTATAATCGTAAGCCTATCTGCAGTCAACTAGCGTTACATGAGAACCACAATTTCTGGTGCCAGGCTCAAGCTTTATTTTACAATTGCTGCTCTAAAATGTAATTGCAGAAACGTGTGCCAATCAGTATTGCGGCTCGGCATCATATCTCTGGCGGGTTTGTTACAGTCGGTACCTAGATGTGACCAATGATTGTTTACTAGTTAAATATTTACTGGTCCCGAGCGTTTATCTAATCGCTAGCTGCCAACTGCGATAGCTTGCGACCCGATTACTGAAATACCTGTGCCTTCAGTGTTTTCTTTAACCTGTTCTATTTATTGCACGCCTTATAGTGTCATTTGTCTGGAATTTTCCGCCCTTTCTCGGAAAATGTTGTTAGTGTGAACTTTAAATGTAATACCATAATGACCTTTAGGAAGAGCATTTGTTCAATATACCAAGATGTTTTATTTTTTAAATTCTAACTATATAACGCCAAAATCCAAAAACGGTCTACTATCGCTTTTGGGTCTTCTCTACTGTTAACAACGAGTAAAGTCCACTTTGCTAGCATAGTATGTGTTTATCTACATTTTTTAATTCCACAGTACTACTTTCATACAAACAAACCGTTTTTGCGACACGTTTTGCAGTAAAAAGTTGTAAACTAGTATGCTCAAATAAATAGTTTCCTTAATCTAGTGTGAATAGCTCTATTGATGGGCGCGCTCTGTATTTTCATAAAGAGTAGAATCAAACGCCTCCGGCGAGCATTGATTGAAAACATTTCGACAAAGAAGTGTCGTTTATTAAATAAATAACACTCATACACAATGGGCTCGGAGTCGTCGGTAGCTTCACAATAGCCAAACAAACTGGGAATTAATTTCTATAAATTCTCGAAACGCCTTTGATTCTGGCGGTGTGAAAGGGCCCATGGAGGCGATTGAATGTAGCGGTTAAGCCGATTAGCGATACACAACAAATACTGGGTTTCGTTTGGCGACGCTGACACACGTGAGATCTGCTGTTTGTTATTCTACGCTCATAGATGAAATGCTCACGATGAAAGTCTTTGCAACTGTGTCAACGCCTCAATGGAGCCATCAAAGTGCTCCTATTCAAATGTGTTTTTTCTAGCTGAAAATAAAACATCATTTTGCACTGCAATGTTAATTTAGCACATTGTGAATTTTTGAATAAAAAATTAATATACTATGTTTTTACAAAGTTACTTGCGTCCTCATAAACAATGTTTTATTTTTAGGTTAAATCGTATTCCCCATCTAGATATCTATAGCATTTAATGGAATCTGTCTTTACAACTTTATACGATTTATAATTATTATAATCACAGAGCAGTCAATCGGTACATAACAGTCTATTTTCGTTGCAGTTACTCAAGTCGATTGTAGATAGTGTTTTAGTAGTTTTAAGGCGAATTTTATTTCACTTTTGTACTAAACAACATTACTATTAACTACTATTTCCATTTTCATAAAGTACAAATTGCTACAATATCGGTAACATTCCATTGTGTAAGTCAGAATTGCAGCCGTGGGAGGTATTGATTTTATTTTGTTCAGTTTTACGCGATTGTGAGCCTTACTGCCCGGGTTTTAAAGATTACATTGTGCTATGATTGCTAGTGTCATAAGGAAGAATATGAAACACAATATTGTCGATGTAAGCGCAATATCGTTATGATGGACGAGCGCGGGGCCACGCGGCGCGGTCAGCGTGCAGTCGACTTGAAACCATGATAACGTGCTAAAGTATTAGTGCACCTTGCAACCGACAATGAACATACCACTTTACACCCCTGACAGCTATAAAGAGCATACTGAAGTCGATGACCTTCTAAAAGTTTACTCGTAACTAAGAACTAAATCAACCGTGTCTTTAGTAGCGAGATTAGTTTTATGAAATGCATCGTCGTGAACATACATATTTTTTGCAACTTGGAAATAATTTTCACTAACTTTAAGAACCGAATATTTCAAGTAATAATTTCGAAAAATAGTTTTTAATCCATTACGCCTAAGTGCATAGTGATTAATTATTTACTCGTAATTTATTCATCTACTTAAATACTTAAATGAATAACAACAAAACCCCCAGCTGTCTTGTGGATAGTGCTTATGGGTGTAGTTAATCCAAATTTAAATCTATACATATAATAAATTTGTAACCGATTGATGTCTGTACATGGAAGATAAATGAGAAAAACTAATATGGGGAATCTGTATTAACGTAATAGAATCTGTTTGTCTGTGCGGAGAGCCTTAGTTCATCATGTTCGCCTACTCCGGGTGTGTAGACTTCACATATCATAGAAATTCTGCTATTACTATAGGTATGTTGAAGTTTCATTTTGATATTTCCATTCTACATATTAGTTAATCTTATTTCCAGAATATTTTGAAGGCTGAGGAAATTATGTGTTGTTATGTATAATGCTTGTTATTGGATAAGATTGTGCAAAAGACAATACGTGTACTTATCTTCATGTTCGCGATAATAATATATCTGATAAAGGGCTTCTATTAAAGCTGGATGGACAAATGGAATTAATTCTTATTTTTCGCTTGTCTTTTGTTTTAATCTTTACAATATTAATGTCCTAATAGAATTAATTATCAAATCCATGTAATCCAATTCCTTGATAAATATAATTGCAACGTTAATATACCATATCGTGTCTTAGATTTTAATTACTTGCTCTGTATAAGTGAAATGAAAAAAGAGTTGATATAGTTCATGTTTTTGTTAAAAATCTAAGTACAGTGTAGGCTTCATATATCCTTTATCTAGATCTACACAGTTTATGAAGCCTCATATTTTTCTAAATATAACATTTCGCACGTACATCGTATTCTGGCATAAAATAAGCAACACAACCAGATTTAATTAAAAAAATGTGGCTTTGCATCATGATATTCATATAGACTGGTAGCGCCTAACCCCAAACCGGCATTAATCCAATAAGTAAATCAAAGTCGTCAAACATTGTAGTAGGATCTGAAGAACATCGTTAGAGCTTTGTCGGCACGCGCGCGAGCCATTTTGCGGCTAACCGTGCGCCGCCGCCCTCGGCCTCCGCGACCCACCGGGATTTATTACTGTTACTCTAATAAACACGTTGTGTTGTGGATCTAACGAATATTAATAACTCACTTCCTGGAGCGCCCGATGATTTTCATATTTATTGCCAGTTGTCGTCACTTTGCGAGGATTAGGTGGCAGCGATTGCGCTCGGTATTTTGTGAACGTATTATGTTGACACGTTATATTTTCATTTTAAAAATATCATAGGAAAATTATGTTGTCCAGCAAATATAGGCTTATACGGCCATGATAAAGAATACTGTACTTTTTAAATCAAGATAATATGTATGTTACATGATGTCTTGCCTCTGACTCATCGGCGATGACAAAATTTATGAAGCAAATTTTATGTTACTTTGTATCGAGAAAATACTAAATCCAGCATTCGCAAAAATTTAGTTTCGGTATGTGTATCGCGCGGGCCATTTTTCACGTGCCAGCTACAACGCACAGACATAAAGGTTTACGACAGGCCGTCATATTTATGGCTGGTATTGTGATATATTTTTTGTTGTGCGCATTAGGTTTTATCTGACTTTCCGCTAAATCAAGTAGCTACTGGCCGGTGTCAGGAAATACCCTCGCATATATCATCGCCGGCGGATGCGAGCGTTTTGGGGTTATGCATCGATTCCGCGGGGCGAGCGTCTTTTGTAATCGTTTGTCTTACCCACTGAGCTAACTGGTGATTTTGTTGTTTAGCGGGATTATCATTTAATTTTGTTTGTGAACCTAAAAAATGCTATTTAAAAATGTATACAAAAAAGAAAATATTATTTTTAACGCACGATAAATTTCGCTTAACTATTTCAACCATTCTATTGAATCTGTAATTACAGCCTAGACTACTTAAATATTTAATGTTGTAAATATTCATCACTACAACAGTAAAGTGAGGACCAAATCATATCGTCCCACAATTCTACTAAGAGCCGATAAAAAGCAAGCGTATGTTTGTTGGTGGCGGTGTATTCTGAAGTCCACCCTCATCGGACTCGATTAAGACGTATCGCGCCCTTTTTTCTGTAAAAAAGGGAAAATGAATAGCCGGGCGGAAATATTACGCAGTAACGGCATTTCCGCACAATAAATCGGCGTCCAATCAAAGGAAACTCTGCACTTTGCCATCGTATATCTTTATTAATGCTACACTTTATTTTATTGGAGCTTTTTATCGTTTGTATTGTTACTCAGCATTTGTCTTAATTCATGAGATTCGTGTTAATACCATGTTTTTAAAGTTAAACTTATTTGTGCATAAAGATAAATACTATCGTTGTGTTAAATTATCTTATGATAAATTAATGATTTTTACCAAAATTATATACATACTCTGAAAAAAATGCATAGTAATTTTTATATTTGTATTAATAAATATGCGTAGACCGCATTGTTTTAAAGTGTAAAGCGCTATAAGGTATAATAATATGTTGTGAGTTGGCCTTACCTGGCGGTGTTATCTGTAGGGGGAGGCTAAATCAGTAAATCGATACGTGGACGAACACGATGCGTTTATTACGCGGCGCCGCTTGTCCCTGCGTCCAATTTCAAAGTTTTCAATACCTAGTAACAGTTTTCGGAGACTTCAATAGTTTAATATAATTTATGAGTTTGTTTAACGCGAATTCTTACTGTTTTTTGCTGATAAGGTGGCGTTTACGTTTCAAATATATTTTTAAGATCCAGCCACATTATATTATTAGAGCTACCTATCAATATTTTTAACTGGCCGTTTTCAAAACACTTTTTTCTCAATTTTGTTGTATTCAGCCTAGAATCTTTCAACCCAATAATTAATTGTTATATTTTCATACGCTACGATGTTTAGATGTATTTACATATATATAATTACTATAAGCATATTTCACTAGTTATTTCTATGCCACGCCGGTAATGGCAGGAAGTGCGGAATAGAGTCGTCAATATTGACGTATTTCCGGCAGCGACCACAATATGGCGCCCTGCCGATTGTTGTGAAAGAGCTGTCAGCCGTCTTCGATTAATGAGCCACGGACATTGCCACGGATTCATCCAATATTCGACCACCTACAATCACCGGACAATTTATGACCGCAAACAAAATTACTATCAACAATTAGTACAGCAACTTGAACGCACGAGACTGATGAAAAAATACCAGCTGAAGATACAAATAATGGCTCAATTTAGTTCGCTGCGTGAAGCATTTCAGTAAAATATTATTGAGCAGTTATGAGGGTCTTTATGAGAGATAAATACATGTGTCCCTGTACCAAGCACGTGGACTAAACCCCACACTTCGCCAATTAGGTTTCCATAACGTAACAATTGACAAACCTGCAGGCTTATTGAAAGTAAACATAACACTGGGCAAAGCAAATTGAAATAAAACTATTTTTTACGTATTTGATCGCGGATTTGGTTTAATAGTTTTATTTCAATGTGTAACATTCGCGTTAATCTAAGAAACCATTGGGCAAAGCTAAGTTTGCAAACATGCATATTATATTACAGTTTTAATCCTAGGCTCCTTCTAGGCACATGAAGAGATTCCAAATTAAATCTTTACGGAGAAAATATATCGTTTTAGCCCACACACATTATTGACCGGATGGAATAAAATCAACACCTTAAAAGCTGTGAGGTGCGTAATTAACTTTTAACTTTTTTACGTCCTTGAACATCTAGTGTTCTTGATGACTCATCAAAATGTGTATTTAATTTCGACATTTAGTAATAGGCCTTGATTATGTAAGTAAGCTATATTTAACAAGCAGTGTATTGAATCAGGGTGTTTATGTTGAAAGTCCTCGGCGCGACCACCGGCACGGATCGTGAGTCAGCGGGAAGGGCTAATGGTCACTCGGACCACGCCTGGACCATGATTAATTGTTCTTATCAGAGCGCTCCCGAGCCCGGCTGATGGCTCAATGATGAGAGCTGGTTATGTGAGAAAACCAAACGTCTATTAGTAGGTGCCACGGTTAGTGATGAGTAATATCTATCCTCCGTTTTTGAGGGTGATTAAGGCTTGATACACACTGAAGTGCGTCGCGGCGCGTTGTATATCATTACGCTTCAAAATACTTCGCTTTGCATACATTTTGTAGAGGTTGTTGGTTCCTTTCAGGCGTATCTGGTTTATCTGTAGCTGAAATTATTCTTATTACAGTTTTGGAACATTAATTGGCGTGAATCCGTTTAGCTGCATTAAAGGTTATTCTGTTATATTACAAAATATTAAGGAACTGCTAGTAACTTACGATCACTGAAGTAAACCGCAGCAAACAAGCAAATATCTTTCACCTAAATCCAATTGAATAGACCCAAAGTAAATATAGTTATATTGTAATGTTTTACCAACATTAAATGTAGAACCTTTTTAAATGAAAGTTTCAGAAGTAATACCATTTTAGTTTTTCAATTGACCGTCCAGTAAAATAGTAAATTGGATTACCGCAGGGGGTATCCAATCTCCTGTCCTCTGACAATAGCACCCGCTAAACTTCAGAACAGTGATTATAATAAAAAGTTTCTCGTGAATGAATTGTTTTGTTTGTTACATAAACTAAATGATATATCTCCCGATGTTCAAGGTGACGTATTTTATCTCTTTGTGCCGCACTAAAATTCGTCACACTTAAAATTTTGATTATATAAAAATTTTACTTTTATCTCAATAAATAAATCGTGCTAATCCTTCATCCTTTTCATTTCTTTGAAGTTCGGAAGCTGTTGTGTCGGTTTTTTGGGAGGACATCGGCGCGGACCTAGTTAATTCTTATAATTGGCTCTTTTATGCGAGTTGCGACCGGAAAGGAGACCCTCGTCAAAGCATCGCGCCTCTAAAAGGATTCTTCGTGGCAAAAATGAAGTGGGAATATTTATGTGTGTCTCAAATGGGCGGCCATTCATACTGGCAGACAGTTTGTCGCCGGTCTCTATTGAATACGTTCACAAAAAATACGCCGATTGTCTTTGCTCTATTTAATCTTTGAAACTCTATTAGATAAGTTTTAATTTAAGATATAATCTGTAAGTTTTCTTTGGAAACGGTTATGGTATTTCTTATGGTATCGTTATTAGGTAAGATTAATTAACAAAACGTAATATGGTACATTTTAGCATCTAGCTGCACCATAATATTTAAGTAGGCATTTAAAATCATTCTAAGTATTATGTAGATATTGCTTTGATAAGACGTACTGATTTTATCTTTTCTGTGAAGTACCTACTTCTATAAAACATTTCAAAGATAATAGACAATACCGATAACAATAATTTACTGTATAATCTATTTGTATTGTTTGATAATGTTTATCGCAATATTTGTAATTGGCAATAGGAATGATTCTGATTACAAACCATCATTGCTACCTACTAAATTTATAAGTAGCAGTATTATATATTATACAACTGATATAAAAGTACAAATTTCTATGAAGTTTCATAAAGTGTACATCACTTGTATTGAAGCAAATTCAATTGGAACTAAATAGCCACATTACATGCCAGGGGTTCATAACAATGAAACTACATACCTATATAAACTCAAATGACGTTTTATACATTCGAATAGAGTAGCACATTGAATCCACAAATTTGGGCAAAGATTATTCTTCAGAGGCGTTCATGCAATTATTTATCGTAAATCGCAGAGCAAAAATTCAGTTTTGCTATTGGTATGGTATCAACGTTGTTTGGGTTAGAATTAGGTTTTATGCAACGGCTCAGAAGCGTGAAATTGATTGAGGCACGCAGTATTGGAAAGGCGGAAGACACCGTGCATAGATTTCTGATTGCTTCCATTCATAAATGGTGGTCATTCATAAAATTTACAACTCGACTTACTACGAGTAGGCTCCCGCCGCGCAGGTAGGCTGCACCGAATGAATCTCAAAATTGTATTAAAAAAAGTGGTCAGTCAGAAACTAATGCAGAGAAAGAGTTTAATTATAAAACGGATATAATATTATAATAATATGTTTCCTTACAATCAGACCATTTCTTCGTAATAAAATCATAAGGTTATTTAGACGATAATGCTACTTGTATCGAATAAACTTTGAAAGTTTCCAGTTTTAGTAAACTGGAAAATCTAATTCAAAGTAGTCTTTGAATTAGATTGTTTTCAATGAAAATATCGATTTTCATCCATTTCTTTTCAGCTGTGTGTGGAATTCTATAAAAAGTGAAGAAAGGCCTAAGCTCGTCAGAGAGCAATGTATTAGTGGATACTGAAGTATGTTGTGATTGCACTCTTTGAAACAAGTTGGATACTCGGTGGTCTCTTAACGACTAGTATTTGTAATGAACATGCACAGTCCATTCAAATGAAAGCCGACACTCCAAGAAGAGGACCTTTCAATGGACACCCATTTAGTACGAGTGTTTTACTACGATACGCAAAAAAATCGTCAGGTACAATCCGGATGCGAATGGCTCGGACACTCGGTTCCCACGAGTGGCTAGAACAGTTACTTATTATCTCTGAATAGTTTATGAAGTGACAAATCCTGCATATATTTGTTACGTTTTGTAAATTGTAAGAACAATACGTCACGTGTTTTGGTTTGTGGAGAAGAGGTAATTGTTTGCTGTAACAGATGTTGTTTAGTTTGTTTAGGATTCATTACTAATATATTGTCAAAATAAATAAAAGGGCCGTGTATTGTTTGAGCATCTCCAATAGCTAATAGAAGAATTTCTACCAATATTGATCTGAAGAAATCTTTTCGACGCTGAAGTCTTGATTTTCATACAATCAATTCAACAATTAAAGTTGTTATTATGTACTGTCTTTGGATGTATTTTCTATACCCATTTGTTATTATAATATTGTATGAAGCATCCGTTCGGAAGTGACCGGTAAGGAAAGATCTTGTGTGGCGCGGTGGTCTGTTTACACAGATCTATAGTACACAACTGATGAATGAATCAAACGTTGCTGGCCACCCATTGAGAACGATTGCTAGCAACACTCGTTGCTTGGCACAGCCAAAAGAAAGTATTGATCCTTGTTGTATTTGCTCCCTTTTTTTTTACAATTTATTTATAAAAATCTGGGGCGAGAAAATCGTAAGCGTTATTATTTGATATTTTAATTGATGGTTTCAATGTCAAAAACTGTTTGAACAAGTTGTGTGTGTGTTCTCAATGACGGCGGTGAGGCGTGCCAACATTTCTCCGGCCTTTGCTTTATAACATTGTTCCAGATTTTTGACGGTCAAATTATTTTTAATTTATACGTTTTATTGGTGAGCTTAACTGGATTGAAATGGAATCCGATGCTCACCCGTTTACGGAATTCCCCCAATAAATTGTGGCACCTAGATTGGTTATGGAATAATACATTATCGTTTCCATAATATTATCTTAGTACTTTGTTGTTGCTGTGCCAACAAATTTGCCTCAATTGTGTCCATTTATCACGGCAACTTTAATTCCTGCCCACATTTAGCTATTGTGGACAAGCGTTATTCTGTAAATGGTTCTCATTATAAAACCACACTTTGTATAAAAATATGTGCTCGAGTATAAAGGTAAACATTGATTTTTTCTGCCGTCCTGAGAGAATAGATGTTTGGGCGGCCACTGACGCGTGGACAAAGACACAATGAGGGATGATCTTGAATGGCGACCGCACACTCGGCGTACGCCCAAACTTGCTGAATATTCTGAGTGCGCTGATAAATTATAGTATTTTTCATAAAAAATATTATTTTATTGTACTTCATCGTCTGACCTAGGTACTTAAT
This sequence comes from Deilephila elpenor, assembly GCA_949752805.1. Taxonomy (NCBI): domain Eukaryota; kingdom Metazoa; phylum Arthropoda; class Insecta; order Lepidoptera; family Sphingidae; genus Deilephila; species Deilephila elpenor. The sequence continues at coordinate 6,922,062 of OX457108.1, forward strand.
TGATTTAGCTGTGTGTTTCAAAAAAAGTCATTCTTCTTTTGGGTTCTATAATGACGACCAATAAATATTTGAACCCAATTATCTAAAAAAAAAAAATACAACATAAAAAGTACCTACAATTTGTATAATTTGTTATATTAAAATGTAAGTGTGATAAATTAAATTCATGTAAATGTTTATTATTAACAGTGACCTGTGGAATTATCTGGGAAAGGCCTATGTTTAGCAGTAGACTTCCGGCGACTGAAAATGATAATAATAAAGAAATTATTTCTTTCAATTCAAAAAAATATTTGTGTCCACAGGTGAAAGTTGCTAAGACTTTCACCTGTAGATACAAAATTTTGTAATAAAATATTTGTTTATTAATAGGTAAAATATAAAAGGTTGCCTTGATAAATATGCCAGTTTGCATGTAATTATCTGTTAATAATGGAACGCCATTAGTGCCGTTATCTGTGCTTACACTTGAACCATAAAACGACAGACATAATATTATATAAAAGATAATTTCAGTTATATGTTTTCATATTCTTGATAAAGGAGAATGACCATTCATGGTATCGGTAAAAATATTGTTGATCCCGATACCAATACTGCTTAAAATTCATTATAGCATTTTTTATGGTTTCTCCTTAAGCGTCTTCCTATTTTATTCTGGCGACAGATTTTTTATAAAATAATGTAATTATCATAACATTTTACGATACGTCAGCTATTACTACAAAATTACCAGCATGACTGGACTTCAAGTTCATTTCACCAAGAACTCCGGACCTAGATGGCAATTATGTTTATTTTTATTGAAAATATATATTTTTTCCCACCACAAAAAAGTAGGTTTCATCGAGGGACAAAAATCTTCGCACTGATACTAAGTTTCATAGTAAAATGGACATTCTCCTTTCCTTCATATTACAGGGGATAAATCCAGTCACTTAATTCACAGTAAGCAATTGGCTCTGCTGATTCAAGCCTGCTGATTGCAAAATATCTTAAGCTGGTTGACTTTTGTTTAAAATACAATGTTCAAATCGAGCCTTTTTCATTAAGCTCTTCATTACTATTCACATGTGAGACGTGTTAAGCAGGACGTTCGCTAGATGGTAGCCGTCTCGCCTCGTGACAAAAACTTACCATTAAGATCGCCCTCCTTCTATTAAAGACCATTTCTTTACAAAGTACCTATATTAATGTGTGTCCTATAAAAGCGATCACGCCCACATTTGCCGATGACTTCGCCGCCTTATAGAAACGATGCGATAGTTTTCTCAACACCCGAACAATGGAAGTCCTAGGCGGCGCGGCGCGGCAGCTGGAAACTCACGTGCTGGCATACTTATATTTATTTTCTTAAGGCGACCGACGGGAATTTCATGACACCTATTAAGTTTAGGTGGGTGTGAAATGTGGTTTTGGAGGATTTTATTTTTGATTGATATATGTATATTTAAAAAAAAAAAATGTCATCATGATCACGATCATCATTTAAAGGTTTCAAATATGTTGTCGAGGCTTACAAACTTTTTTTGTGCCCTAGTAATACTAAATTAATAATAGATTGTGTAAAAAACAAATTCTACAAATACTATTTTTTATTGTTTTTTATATCCCGGAAGTAACAATTTGGACTTCCTCCCTCCTTTTTACCCTTTTTTCTCTTCTATAGGCCAATAATCGAGTAGATGTTTATTAGCGACGATTTGAACCTAGTTTTCGTACTTAGAAAAGCATCGAACGTACCCATGTTTTTAGCATTACCCAGAACTTTCGTAATTAGTTTAAAATGGTTTTCTATGTGAGTAATTGAGTGGATACTTCTTTTTAATAATTTTTTATACCAAAATATTGCAAAATGTACATAGGTATGTATAGGCATCAAGACACTTTCGCTGTAACAAGAAGAAAGAATGTCGTGTCTATTAGCTACCAAACGAATAACGGAGGGCGAACCAAGTGGATACATGCTCACTAAACAGAACAAACATATTAATCACATTTCATTTAGGTCACCCAAGATCATAACTGGCAATGAATACAAGCCATTACTATATTTTGACTATGAGAAAGTAAGACTGTTTAAAATTGATGACGGTAGAGTTGGTAGAGTCGCGCTATGTTCTCTTCACGCCTCATTAATTTGCTTTATACATACATACATAAACGTCACGCCTGTATCCCGTAGGGGTAGGCAGATACTACAGATCTCCACGGGTCTATTTCCATCAATCTCTTCATGCATTCTAATCGGTTCAGAGTTCTTTTAACCTGGCCCTTGTCTAAGGTGCTATCGATCTGGTTAATTTGCTTTTTTAGTATATTAATTTACCTGTGACTTCTATAACATTTGCTATACATTCATGAAATGGTTGTTCTTAATGGTAATACATATTTGAATTTTCTACATTTTGATTTATAAAAATACGTAAATAGCTAAACATTTACACAAACTATTTGGTGCAAAAGGTTTGAATGTGAATTCTTTTAATAAAAAAAATAAGTTTAATAAGAACAAACAACATACAAACTTCAACATATGTACCAATATACTATTTCAAATATTGATTTATCTTATTCTTTCTCATATACTACACCAAGTGATTTGATAAAGCCCTGAAAATCCGTCTCGAGTAAATTGAAATTGAAGGGAGACGGCGATGTAAAGCTGCAGCGTGTTTCAGCGCGCGATAGAAAGGGATGGAGACAAAAGGAGTGAGAGTCAATAACGAGGCAGCCAAGGGTTGGCTGTTTCTCTTACAGGCCTGGATACTACAGCGAGGCAATATGTAAAGATTTATGTGGGTACCTCCTACGCGGGGGATACTTAGCTGGATGTCTTACGGCGCAACTTATTTCTATTCGTGCTGGCATTATGTCGGCACTCACATTGTTTCAATATATTAAAAATGTTGAAGGTACGCTGGCTACGTTTCGTGACGTGAAATATGGTTCTGCATGAGTAATATTGAACGGTCGTGAATAGAAGACGCTCCGAGTGAATTTGTCTTCGTATATGTCGAGACATTTCCCCAGTTGACCGACTTGATACGGCAAACAGTTTTATCATTCGTGAAAACGTTTCTTGGTACTTATTTTTAATATGATGAAGCTATTGAAACATCTCATCATGATTAAAAGTGGATTATTTAAATATTTTTTTGAATTAGAAAATGAAGGGCGGACGAATAAGGATATTTGGTAAATTAGTGTTGTGTTATCTATATTTCATCTAAAACAATAAAGCCCGATTGTTACACAATGATCGAATCTCTTTATAACATTAATGTTTTTAACTCAAGTAACTATTTATATCGCCAAAGCAGTGTTAATATTCTTTCTTATAAAACAAAACTCTAGACTTCCGCATTGTCGTTCGTTTCGCGTTCGGTTTAATTCTGCAGTCGATTAAATTTTATCTAAATGCCAGGGCCAGACAGTAGGGCGGCATAGTTACGCTAATGACGATGGATAGTGTCGGATATTGCAACACGATAATCCGCTCCGACGTTTCATTCCTTAATGCGTACCCTTGTACGTGCTGTGAACTTTACTTCAAAGAATGTTATTTACTTATTGAAAACTACTATTTAGTATTTATAGAAGGGACTTTTTCAATAGATAGCCAACTCCTGGTATTCACGGTTAAAGAACAGATTATAGTTCTGCTGTTATTGTGATGATTCAATTATATACATATATACAGGGTATATCAAGACTGCGACCGAAAACGAAGCCAGGTGGTAGTATCAGTGACTTCAGACACAATGCAACTAAAAATTCCGCAAAATAAATCGTATTTTTTTTTGGTAATTTTTTTATTTATCGTCGTATTTGGGTGATAAATACATTTTTTTTTCCAAAATAATGATGTACACCTTTTTATTTTTAAAGACGCAATGATACGTAAGGGTTTAAATTACTATTTTCGCTAAAACTAAGGATTTACCACCTAAAAACTATGATTTAAAAAATAAAATAAAAAAAAATCTATCGCTTATTTTGCGAAATTTTTTGTTGCATTGTGTCTATAGCCACTTAAACTACCACCCGGCTTCGTTTTCGGTCGCGGTCTTGATATACCCGGTATGTATAAGTAGGATATATATATTTTATTGAAACGAACAGATTTTCTATGTATTGTAGAATCATTTGAATGTATCATACCTAAAAAAATATAATTATAGTAATAACATGAAGAGCACATCAAAAGAGCAATAAATTACAATAGTTTTATAAAATTATTCCATCGCATCATTATTGTCCCATAGCAGAACAAAGAATTTTTCATTGAAATAAAACTATTTTCTACGGATTTTATCGCGTTTTGGTTTAATTTTTACATTTTTTAACTTCCCGACGCGACGCGACGTTTCGATTGCTTTCCAACTTTCGTGGTTTCGGACGAGCGACGGCGCGGCGGGGCGCGAATGTTAAATTGAGAAATTTTTAAAATCCGTAAAAAATAGTTTTATTTCAATGTGTAACATTCGCGTAAATCTAAGAAACCATTAAATAATTTTTCTTGAAGATCATCAAGTAAGTTTTAGGGTATTCCTGAAATATCCATCCAAAGTCCCCTTGATTACACTCTTCCATTGCATAGACGTTTATTAAATGTGTAGCTACGGCTTATCAGTTTTTATACATAAAGCACGAGTGCAACAAATGCAAAATAAACAGTAGGAATAATTTAATTCAAATAATAATAAATTTATGTACGCCGATTTATAAAGAGCCAACGGGTCCCTCCCACTTAATACCAAAGTATCGCTAACAAATTTAATATTTACTCTCGCGGACTTATCCTTATAAATCGTCGACAATATTAAAACCGCCAGTACATTTGATTGTTGTGTTGCAGCCACCCCTGCCTGGTTGGCTTTTGGTCTAAAATAAAAGTCATAGCGATATTTTAAGCGGACTTCGAAAATGTGGTTTATGTTACGTGGTTTACTTTGTTGTGAAGACATATGGAAAACACCAATCGCTAGAATAACTTCTTGAAGAGATTCGTTACATAATTAATACCTCCGAACCAGAGTCCTATATTAAATAAAATACATTATGAATTAATAAAACAAATTTAACACAACGTACGTATATCACATAAATTGGAAGTCAAGCAAAAATACAAAAACCATCTTAAGCATTTAAACTATTTTTTTTCTGATAAGTATTAGGTAATAATTACTCACGCACGAACTTCTCAATGTGTAAGCAAGTTATTCAGTCTTTTCAATACACTATTTGGTCTTTGCCACTTGCAAACAGATCTACGTCTACAGATCAAACCGCTATATCCTGCACCTTACGCCATAGATGATGATAGCAGCGCCCTCGTAGTTTGCGAGTCCAAGCATGGACTTACACTAATCCGAACCTATGTCTATTGCCCTCCGATAGTTTATACTGACGCTAACTTTATTACAATGTCACGCTTGTTTGTAAGCCGAGGCACGGTTGAAAACAATAATACTTCATCTCAGATAAAAATTGTCTATTATCTTGTATGTAATTTGTTTTCCGAATGTCGATTCCTTTCTTGGACCTAGGTTTGTTCTATTTATTCATATTACATAAGGAGTTCTTATAGGGGTAAATGAAACCGTAAAGTCGGAAATATTGGTTTGCTTTCTCGGTTCGCAGAAAGTTGCAAAATAATTGGGCTAGTACACAAATTTTGATGCAATGTCGCACCATAAAAATCTACGAGCTCCTACGACACATCGCAAGAACTTACGAATTTGATTCGCATCTCGCATTCTTGCTTCTTTGTTTGTTTTTTTTCTGTATTTTCTTAGCTATAAGCGTCGCCTTATAGCGCAAACTAAGAGAGACGCCTTGCCTGACGAAATCGCATCGGATCAAGTTGTGTCGCAGTTTTCTGCGTTGCGAATTCGTATCGCCCCGATTTGCAGTTTTTTGTATAAGCCCATTTGTAGTGCCTACTAATAAGAAGGAAATGTTATGTAGACCCGTTTGAACATAGCTTGTAACAATTTGTATGTATCTCAATAACTTTGCGTCAAAACCTTTGTAGCTTATCTCACCAACCTTAATTAGGTACTTATTACGAAAACACACAATGTCTCTTTAAGCATTTCCTTCTTGCAAAATCTTGTTCAAAGTGCATAAGTGTTAGTATAGTAAAAAATAAGTAATGATTGTGCTTACGTATTTTAAAGCTAACCACATTTAATAAAAATCTGTATCGCACATGTACATATTCATTGTAATCAAAGAAACTAATTTACAAGATCCCTGTAGACGTTCGAATTGTCTCATTAACTCTTAAACTACAAGCATTAGATTTAAAACTCTATGACAGAGTGCTAAAGACTGATTCAGAATACACAATGTTAAGATGCCGGTGTGAAGGCAAGGATTTAATCAAGTTTCCCGTTGTAATTAAAGGGACATTATGAGGTGTACGACGTCGTCTCGCGTTAACGACTCGCTTCACGTGAACACCGCGTTTGTACACTAACGTTTTAATGGACTTGGATCATTTTAACATGAACAATTAAGATCTCTGCCTACAGGGTCAACAGACGAGCGCATACTTCTTGCTGGAATTTGCTGGTTGCAGGCTGGTTGCTTTAAATACCCGTGGAAAAACTTAGGAGAGGCTACGTTTAGTTACTCCCTATGATAGAAGATGATCATGGAACAATTAAAACGAAGATTCTGAATTTTCATTCGTAAATCTGCACAGACCCTAAGTTGCGTTGATGGACGACGATTTCTTGATGTATTTGCATTGGAATGGTGTAATTTCAATTTCAGAGTACCAACTCTACCAAGTAACCGTATTAAAATAAAAGTCCTGAAGTATTTTACGACAATAATTCGGCATGAACAAAGGGCAAAATAGGGGTATTAGCAATAAAGCACTAGACATCAGAATCAATACTATTAGCAAACTTCATATTATATGAGAGTGCTAATTAGGCCATAGGGATTCCACCAATAAAAATATGAGTATACCAGTTAAAGTCCTTCACACGACATTTTGACATCTTAATTACAGTTTGTTTTAATCTGAACCTAATCCGATTTATAAAAGCAACACAACAGATGTCGCGGCGAAATGTTTACAAAATTAAACAGTAGGTATCTGTGAACTCTCAGCGGCGATGACAATGACTGTGTAATTAAGCGAATAAAGGGTGACACCGCAAAGCTGGCGTGATGGATCCCTTTAATATTGTGCTCTGATTCGCTCGGTGCAGATTACGTAGTACACGGCCCGCGCAATATTCATTTAAATTTTGTTGGCTTTAAACACCACGTCTCTATTGGGTGTTACTGTCATTTGTTTTTTCTTTCTAGCATTTATTGGCAAAAGGCGGTGCAGAATACAGACAGCTGGAGAACTCTCGTTTCAGAGGCCAAGACACACTTTGGGTCGTTGAGCCAGCGGAGTTAGTTAGTTAGCGTTTATAGGACTTGTTGAATAATTACCGTCACGTGAATTGTAGTTACTATTATGTACGGTTCGTTGAGACCATATCATATTGCATTTTAAAAGCATTCAAAACATAGGAGCTCTACTGCTTATGAAACATTGCTTTTTTTGTAGCTTAGTATTCAACAAATTTCAGACATAAAAGTATAATAGTAGTAGTAATATGACGTCAGTGTGTCCAATCTAAATAGAATTGAATTCTATAAAGCGTTTTTATCACACCTACTAGGAATATGATATTGTAGGCATGATGTATGTAGCTATAAACCGTGTACACAATTATGTGATATTTTGATTACGACATCGTGAACACTGGACTATTACAACAGACCACATATAGGCGTTTGCCGAATCCTTAAGGAAACTTGAAAACTAAATAAGTAGTCATTCCATCAGTAGCAAAAATGTATTGTCATGATAATATAGCATTGGTACACGAAAGTCTGAATATACCTACCAAGTTTGTTGATTGGTAGCTATTCATTAAAATCGGAATATAGTAATCAGTTCTATGTATGCCGATGAAGCAACCACATGATCTTGGAACTGGTAGCGCCACGCAGTTGGCAGTCATGAGTATGAATGAGCAGGCTCGTCCGGGGCTGTACCACTGTCTCACAAGAGACCGACGTGAAGCGACAGCTTTGTTGTCGTGTTTCGTTTGGTGAGTGAGATTGCCAGATGCTCAATTCCTTTTCCTCTTTCCATCCGTTTTCTTTCCCGCTTCCCTCCCAATTTGATGATCCGGCAACATATCTATGATCCAAGCGTTGTGGATGTTCATGGGCGGCAGTGATCACTAACCATCAAGTAAGCTTGAATAAGAAAAAAAAATCTTTATACTTCATCGAAATTACAAGATACCAACCTTAACACAAGCAGAGTCACTTTATCTGATTATGTTAAACATTGAAAGCTAATATTGTATTCGGTCAAAATCAGATGTCCGATCAAAATAACTCGGGCGCATTAAGTAAGATGTAACAGCAGGGGTCGGAGGGCGAGCGAGGGTGCGCAGGATATTGCCTAATCATTCCCGCCTTCACACCCTACTAACTGCCAGTTGTTTTAGTATTCATCGCGTTTTATATCGCACCCTGCCACGTGGAGATTGATTCCCCATTGTAAACGGAAAATGTTCCTTTGAAAAGGGATTTTAAACAAGCATTGACTTTTTAATGTACGCATAAACATTTTCTGGGCGTAATTCTTGATCCATGAATATTGTTGCGAGAAGGTAATGATAATGTAGCGGTATTTTATTTAAGGCTAGTAATTATACTGTCAAATACCACCCGTTTTTACATATTTTTTTGCCCCGTAAATATTTTATCTTCAGTATAATCTACGTAATTGAATTGTCAGGTTAATAATGCGTAAAACAATCCCGAAATCAGAAAAGTCGCAACAGAGTACTGCGGGCCCCGGGCCGCGTTCACGGGTTATTAATCCTGACAAAGTACCGCTGGCGGTTGTCGAAAGGGTTACTGACAACGGTCTACTAAAATGTTGTGACATATTGTAATATACATTTTTTGTTTTGGATAAATTTAACTTATTTTCTACATAGGCACTCGTATAAGTTATGGGTCACAAAATCGTATCCAATTAATCGTCAAAACCATTAATGTGGCAGACAAATCTTAATGTTCAGTAAATATCGACGTATTGTGCAACGTTACGATCGCAAATACGAACGGAAGATACGGTTCGGAACAAAACCAGGGCAAGATCGTACATCATTCGCTCAATGAGGCTACAACAATTGAACAACAAGCCATTGAATGTAACTCTCATTGTGTGATGTAATTTTATCAAAAACATCGGACACGACAATGGGAGTTGCCGACAAAAGTCGGAAAACGGATGCAATTCGCGACGTCTGACCGACAAACGTAAGGATTTTTTACGCAACGCTCGCAACAAAGAGTCATTTGTTGCGAGGGGATGTTTCCACCCACAAGTCATCGACACTGGCTCATCGGTCATTACGGACAATCGGAAATGACTTCACGAACTTCGGAACCTTTGAGCCACTTGTAAAGTAGGAACTATAGCGACGAGCCTTGTTCCGCGGCGTGTACACAGGTGTGGATCCTTTATATTTCATTCCTTTACTATTATGAACGGTTCTGTAAGTATTGTACAAGTCATATGTTATCTATCATCATTTATATCATAAGTTGGGAGCCTCAGTGCATTTTTTTTAAACCGTTTGTTGGATATCCTGGGTGTCAATTAATTTGATTTTGAAAATAGAAATCGCAGTTATTGTTCGAAATTTTATTTTTAATTACAATATGATTAAAATACATTTTTGGATTCAAATTTTAGACAAAGATATGTACCCTTTCTAAAGCTTAATTTGACAGCTTTGAGACTGAATCAAAATTTATAGCAATCGCGTCAATTCCACGGACAGACCCATTAAGGCAGAGTGACAAAGTTTACACAATATGTGCGGATCGCACCATTAAAGTACATTTTACTGTTATAGCAAATTGTAACGACTTGTCTCATTCCACATTGGGGAACCAGCTTATTACTGGAGCCATCAATTTGGTCAATTGATTTAGAATACAATAGAATACAATATTACACGATCTCCATTGCTTACTGAACAAATATAATATTTTTAACAGTTCAAGGGGATGGCGTACTGAAAAATCGCTCCGTCTAAAAGTTTTCCGCATTGATTTAATATCAGAGTAATTTGATGTGGTTTGTATGGAAATTGTTCGGCATAGTGATAGGTTTTAAAACTTTTATCCCTATAGAAGAATTGATAAGAAAAATGGTACATATTGTATATAGTATATGTCTTAGTTTATCCCGTTTACCGCAAACGGGAAAGGACAAAGAAATTCCTTAGTTGCACAAAACATTATTGACTTTTGTCGGCATCACAGCTCCTTACAAGACGAACGAACGCCCTTTGCTTCAATTAACCACAGCGCACAATAGACTGTTCTAATGGCTATAGGAAGGAAGTGAATCATATTTATTCAATTAGGTTTGTAAGGCGACGGTCATGCTAAAAGAGCCGACAAAGCAGATACGCTGTCCCTGTTTATCAGATTAATAGTATTAATGAGTTATTTATCAATAACCACATATAGTTACATATGACGATACTAATGATGATTTCCCCGAAAGGTTAGAGTTTGAAAGTTTATTTCCGCCCTAAAATAAATTTGGTTGAGCTTTTTTCAAATCAACATATCTCTGAAAGTGAATTGATATGGAAATTAAACTCAGAACCACACGGCACTAGACCAATTGGTAGTCCATCTGTCAATAAATTTAAAGATTTGTCTCCTTGGGTTTATTAGCCTTGTCATGGTCCCTAACTCATGATAACACAACGTTATGACTCTATGTATAGAAAACAATTGATCTCAATTAAAATTTGACCAATGTAAATACCAACGTACGTGTTCTAAATACGAACGAGTGAAAGCGCAACAATTATAGTCGGCTTTAAATTAGTCTCACTTCAAACGTCAACGATGACATTTGTCTGGTCACGATAGAGCGCGGGTGTGACGTAGCCCATACCCCAGCTGCCAGCTAATATCAAAGGTATTCACGTTTCTTTGGAATTGAACACGACAATCTAAATTAGTGGAAAAAAATACTTTACGAAATAACACGGGGATTTTCTTTAAATAAATATGGTTTATTTTTTATTTTTTTCCATAGGACAATCTATATAAAATATATAGTTGTTTTAATTTAGTGATCCGACAAACTGACTTCAACGCGTGTAACAATTTAAATATATTTTCCACCAAAGAAAGAAGAATATCTGTCTTTGATATTGGTGTAAAATCTACATGAAAGTCATTACCTTTGTGGCAATAACGGCAAAATAACCGAATAAATAACATACTTTCACACATTTCTCTCGCTTCCTGTGCACCTAGTTATTCTTTTATGCTGTGTTAACGTACAGTTGGTTGTAATTGATTTAGTCAATAGAATAACTGCTAAAGAAAATTAGGTACTGTTAACAGCGCATCTAACATTACGAGTATTAAATCTGTGAATACATAATTATGTCTATGTACAAAACATGACAAATTATATCTCGTTCTAGAGAGTTTGGTAAAAACCTTCCATGTTCAGATAGTCTCCAAATAGATTTGCTTAGTTTCTAAATATATTCTACTGCTTCTGGATTATATCAATGTTTGCTTCCATTTATAGAATTCAAGAATACAGATTTTATGCTTATTGCTTTCTTCAAAGCGCAACTTACAATAGTGACCAAGCTCGCGAGCATCCCATCAGGTTCACATTATACCAAAAATAATCATGTATCAAATAATAATGGAATATATTATGTACACGTATTAGGGCCAATTAACCTTTTTTGTTTTTTTCTGACTGGATATTAAAAGCAGTTACGTATGTTCACTGTTCAATAGAAAAAAAAAAACACAACAAAAAGATGGTATTTATAACACACAAAGGGTCAATTAAGCTATCAGAGAGCGTTATCAGATCGACCGCGGCGCGACGTTAATTGTTCGTGAGTAACGCGCTAAATAGAATAGACTATCACTCCTCCGTCGGTCTAGCAGCGACACCTACAACAATCTTACAGTTTACCCTGAAAGGTAATTACGTTTTCATTGAACACCGAGGGATCCGTAAGACCGTGATAAATACTGCTGAGACGCTACAAGATGGATTGCTGCGTTTGGTGATAACAAATAGCGATCCATTTATGGGTAATTAAGGCTTGCACTGTTAAAATGGCGACAAGATAATAGAGATTTAGATAAAGCCTAGCGTATTTATGCTTACTTTGCAGAAAACCTTTTCTATGAATATGTTGATGATGAAATTGATTTCATTTGTGACTTAGCTAGAACTCAATGATATCCACCATTATCTGCTAGTACCTTGACAAATCATTAACTTTTCTATGAATACTGCTGAAGACATATTGGTGTGTTAGATGATAACAAATGCCAATCTATTGGTGGGGGATTGTAAAAGCTTATAGTATTGACTAGGCGACAAGATAAATAAGACTTTGGTGAAGCCTAACGTATTAATGCTTACTTAGCAACGAATCCATTCTAATTAATAATTAGATAATAAGTAATAATATAGCATGTATTGATGTCTTTTGTTTCGTAGCAAGTAACTTGTAATTAGAGGCAAAACTTGTCAGAAATGTAGCAGCCTCTAAATCTTTTAATTGGTTTTATTAATATTTAAACGTAACTGGTAAATGGCCATCTAAAATATTATAAATTTAAACAATTTTTATTTATCTAGCAAAGTCCTGAAGATGAGTTGAATGGACTGTAATACCACCGTCTCACGGAATAAGCAATAATAATAATATAATAATAAAATTTTATTTGGCACATAAAACATACATTACTTTATTACATACACTTTTTATATAAAAAGGGTGACAAGTTATATTAAAGTGCTTACACAAATTATAAAAGCTGCAATTTAACAGGGGGCCCCAAACTAGGCAGAGCCTGTATCTTGGGGACCAGTACGTGTCCATTGTATTTGTTTTAGTTTTCTAACATAGTGTTGCTCTTAACATAATGGTTATATTATAAATTAAATTTTAATGAAGTTAAGTACTCAAGTTTAAACTTATATTCTAATACACATACAAAAATATTAATAATAATTATTAAATTACCTTAATTTTACCTTACAATTTATATATAATATTATCGTATTTATTATGGTATCTATTTATTAATCATTATACATATTTTTCGGTAAGTAAATAAAAATTCAAAAATACAGTTTTAATTAAATTCAAACACTTAATTTAAGATCTAATAGTTAAGAAATCTAAAGTAAAGTAATCAGTTTTAGTGTTGCGTTCCTATCAGTGAAAGAAGTTACATGAGGCTCATTAACTCTCAGCCAGCAGCCTCAATGATAATTATAAGAATTTCTATTTACGTAGTCACCATTAGGCGACTGATTTGCACTATAACCAGTTCTCTGCAACAAAAAAAGATACTACATTCCTACTTAATAGACAACAGCTATTTTACCTTACCTATAAAAAGTCAACTAGGGTTACACTAAAAAGTGTCGCCACTTTTATCTATTGTAGTGAAATCCGGCTTCTCTAAAATACAATGATAATTTGTCATCACCGATGACTTGCCACCTGGCACACACGCGACCCCTGTGCATAGACGCGCCTTTAGCAGATTCGCAACGCACCTCCTATTGTAAATAGATTGTACAATCCATATTATGTGATCTTCAAAACGTTATTTAATATTTAAACACACGCAGATGGGTCGGTAGGCGGGTTTTACCGACAGCTGTTACATTTTATGCGGTTTATGTATTTTGGTGTTAAATTTTATAGTTTTCATAGATCACTACTACTCTTAAAATAGAATAGAAGAAACTACTCGTATACGGCTCAAATAATATTCTGAAACAAATGTAATAGGCTTAAGTGCTGTGTAATAAGTAGGAAGACGTTGCGCATGTCTTTATGTATAGCTATGAATGTCGTCAATCTATATGCCAGATATGCAAGCTTAATCAAGAAGGTTATGCTCATTGCATTATCAGATAAAGAATACAAATACCTATACACGCTTATCTATATACAGACACGGCAAAATACATTAAATCACACATACACGCGTTTATTATACAAGGGGTACCTAAGTAGAGAGACTTAAGCAAAACAGACCTATAATTGCTATTTGAAGAAAGAAATCAATCAACAACAAATTAAGACAATCCTTCTAAGTTCAAATTTAATAAAGTTATTTACTCGTAGATATGGCTATCCACCCCATAATCCAATACGTCACACCCTAATGAGTAATGTCTCAGAGAGTACTTATTATTGAAAATTAAGATAATATTTTCGATGCGAATAATAAATATTGCAAATGAAATAAGGATGTTAACCCGGCCAGTCGATGCTACAGTGGCGCCGACAACATTCGCGGTCTGCGAATCAACTTCCTGCGTGCCGTTTCCCGCCAAAATGGATCGTTTCCGGCGCGCATTTGTCATCTCTAAATGCGAAGTCGTCAGAGATTACCATTGTGAAAAAATAACATTATAAAATCTAAAACTCTTTGATTTTGCCCTTGTTTGATTTTTGAAACAATATTACTTTTACTTTTGAAATAAAAGTAACTGAAACCAATATTCATGTAACCGAGTATCCCCCAGCGGGAGACTATTGTCTCTCATTGGTTAATTATGCCAGCCTGTTCTGAATCTGTAAAAAAGTGTACCTTGTTGCAAGGGTCATAATGACAGAATTTTGCCACCATGTACGACAGTCGCTGCAAATGTTTTTCCATGACCTAAAATCTTAAGCAAAACTTTATGGGTGTGAACCAAAATTTGATCGTCAATGCTGAATTGTCTCCTCATTGCATTAAAAGTGAATAATCCGTTTGTCCACAACAAATAAATTGGTACCGGCTATGTATCTTCCTGACGATTAATGTATATCCTAGGGCCGCGTCCTTACGCCACGTCGCTTAATCAAGCTCGAGGAAAAGTGCTCTTTGGCTAAGTTTAATGAGCCTTGTCCATAGATCTTCATATAATTATCTCAACTACGCTAAGACGAGCCTCCTGTAACTAACAAAGTACAAAGAATATTTAACTGACAAAAACAATGAAATTTAAAAAATATCTCACAAACGGTGTAGTCTCGCCTTATTTATTTTGCCTTTGTAATTATTTAAATTTAGAAATCTATAATAAATCAATATAATGTAGACGCACTGCAACTAAATTAACCTAAACACTTTATTTATTTGTTTATAAATTATGACAGATCTCCCCGCCCTGCATCTGCTGTACATTTATTTATTAATTGCTAATTCAAAGATAAGTCCTTCGATTAAATAATTAATCATATAACTTTAATAATTATGACTATAGTGTACAATATTTCGTTGTAGAGCTACACGAGTCAGCCAGGAAGCCAGAGTTTGGCTACTCTAGGAATGCGCCAGCTCAACCGGAGTGGCACCGCTGTATCACCTAGATGTAGTACCAGCTTTGCGGTCTTGGTTCGTTGGTGAGTGATATACCCGGACACCTAACGAACTTTTTCTGGTGCTTTTATTTTTCCTAGCTTTCTTCTTTCAATTTGAATCAGGCACACCTACGATCCAAGTAGTGTAGTTTTTCATCGACGGCGGTGATCGGTAACTATAAGTTAAGATATTTACCCGTTTGCCGGACCTACGCAATAAAAAACTACGATATCCTTGCATTTGTAAACATGACACTACGAAGATATGAATTTAACGTAATGCTGGTAATTATAGCCACGATACGCATCGAGGGTGAGGTGTGGGTGGCGCTGTCATGGATAATTGTGAGAACTGATTGCGTAATTAGCGCGACGAGTCACAGAGGGCGCGGGAATGAGGCACCCCCTGCCCCGGCGGCGGACCGAATCACTACACCCGTGGGACTTTTTAATTGCTATTTATTTTATGTTTTTTGGGTGTTTGGTTGCCAGTGATAATTGATAAAACAAACAAATTAAAATAATTGTTTCATAATAAATGGGACGGATTTTTTATTTGGGTAGAGGTAGTAAACATGCCGTATAAACCACAGTATGTGCAAATGTAAAGCAAATGTGTTTTGAATTTGGTGGCTCGGCAATTTTTTTGGCCACTGTCAGTCTATGCTGAGATGAAAATGAGAAAGGAGTGGCTAAGAGAAGCCTAGGATCTTACTTGATGATAATAACAATATTATGTAGTGGGTTATCATTTCACCAATAGTATAGAGACTCTATAAAAAAGGTGTAGACTAAATATTGCTTCCAGAATATCAGCACAGCGCAACGCTAAAATGTGTTACGTTTAGTAAACATCTGCTTAAAATAAAGTGTGTTTTTATATTATGCACTTTAAACATCTTCTATGATGACCCGTGAAAGTCATTGTAAAGCTAAACAATGTGTATGCATCAATTTATTTCAATTTACACGATGGTATTGTTTTGGCGGGCGAGGGCGGCGTTCCCGTGCTTCCGGACGTAGCTTCCGACACGAGCGGGACACGTGCCGCGCCATCTTTGAATTGCGCCCTACAACTATTGACGTTTCTGATTCAATACCAAAAGAATACATTTACCAGGTTGTTTAAACTATTTCGAACTGTAAAACGTGGTAATTGCAGCTATTTTTGTGAACATATTTTAGATGTGCCTACCTTTTGGAACTGTTAAAAAGTTTGTGATTGTTTTATCTTTCGCGTTAATGTTGTTTAATAATTATCTGGCACATGGTTTCGTGCAGTGAATGCATTATTGAACGACGATCACTTTGCGGATGACTATAATTTAAAATAAGTCACGGGACTATTAATGTTGTGAAAAGCAAGGTGTAATTTAATGTTTTCATTCCCTAAGTACTTCAAATAATGTGAAGACCATAAAACGAATAAGTTGACTTAAAATATTACATGAATATTTTAGTCTAAATACCCACTAATATGTGTTTCTAAATATACTATTGTGAATTACATTTCCCATTACAACATCACACAAATCGTTCTTCCACAAATATAAGGTGCATAAACATAACTATGGGAGCAAGTCCCACGCGTCAAACAATATTGACCTTTGGGGAATCAATTAAATCATCCATTACGGTAACAAATAAGTCAAACATGTGAGAAGGTAGTGTCGGTGGGCAGCGGAGCGCGTGACGTCACGGCCCCACATTCACAACCGCACCTTGTATGCTTTTCTTCGTCCTACTGTTTGCTTTAGTGCACACCGTTTTTATATATTTGTGAATGTATACATAAAAAATAATGACTATTTGAAAATTCGTATTTTCAACAGTAGTAAAGTTATTATTGAAAACTAAAAACAATGTTGTAAAAATCAAAATAAAAAACAATAGTTTCGGAACTCGGAATCCGAGATCTCATTATGTATGTAAATTAGTTAATTGGATTTAAATGAAAATACATGTATTTTTGGGAATGTTTTTTAACGCTAAAAAAAATCCCATAATAACGATATAATGATCACTAATTTAAAATTCATTTAAATAAGCTATTATTGTGTGTATATTTTTATATGTATCGTATTTGGAATGATTATTATAGTCACATGCAAGAGTATAAAATACAAACATAGAATAAAGAGTTTCTTTTGAAAACATTCCTGAACCGATAATAATTAAGAAGACTTTTTTTAGATATTCAAGCATGCAATACTGGCACAAAAATCATGTAAACGTTTTTCTATAATCTAGAATGTTCTAACACTTATGTTGAATGCACTATCTATACACGAGATATTTGAATTACTTTATAGGCTGTCAGTTTGCCAACAATACTCTATAAATTTTGGGATATAGTCAAAGCAATTGTAAATTGATGTCCGTAATTAATTTTAAATAACTTCACTGTCTACCCCCTTTTTAACAGTGCTCTTCATATTACACAAAATTATAGGAACACATTCTTTTGCCAATATTATTTTGTTTTTCTTCTTATTAACTAGAATTTGACGACAGCCTCCATGGCGCAGTTGGTTTGACGCCGACTATGGAACGAGAGACCACAGGTTCCATCCCCGCACTGAAACAAGATATGTTTGTGTAGCCTAAAAGTATATATTTATTTCGGGTTTGGGAAATTCGGTCTGCCATAGTTTTTGATACCCACGACTAGTGTTGGGTGTTATCGATTATTTTCCTTTGGATAAGAAGGATGCATCATTTGTAAACATTATAAAGTCGATATTAATATCACCCATCTGCAAACAGTTCAGAGTAACAAGCGTATCTTTTATCTTAAAATAACTACTTCTGATATATCGTTTCCACTATACCCACGTGTAAAAATATTTGTTTCGGAGCAGCAATTGAATCAAAAGCATCATCTCGAATAGCTATTTGTTAAATATTATAGGTTGTGTACATTATTCGTACTATACCGCTACCGAATCTGAGCATATTATTGTCCGTCCAATACATCTTGAAACAAATTTAACTAGGACTCGCAAACTGTCGACATCTCACAAAAGAGCATCGAAACAACATTTGTATTTATCGAACTTGTAAAAGAGGAAGCGCCTGAAAAATTACAACGGTGAAGTACGCGAAGTAGAGGGCATTACGCTAGAAAAGTTTTGTGTAACAATGTGTAATGTTGCCATTTCTATGCGAAAATCTCCCGGCCGGAAGTGGCGGAGCGCCCGCGTCTCTCGTGAGGGAATGCGCAACTTTCCTATTGTAACGCCATCTACAACTGTCCAATCCACTGACGTGTTTCCGGTTGCTTCTTCAAAAAGTCTCGAGCTGTCAACTGGTAAGGGGTCGTCTGAAATTTCCTTGAGGGGCTTTTTATTCGTTCTCTAAGAGAGATTTATTTGTTGTTCCCAATTGATTTCCGCTAATTCGATGAGCTCGCAATTATTTATTGTTATAGGTAGGTACTTCATTGTTGTGCACATGTATCGTATAATGATGTAACATAACTATATTAAATACCTTCTCCTTTCTTTATTATCATTATTAATCTAGTCAATATTAGTCCCACTACAGAGCACAGACCTCGTTTTACAAACCAGGAATACAAATGGTTAACAAGCATTAGGTCTGTCATATTTTTACTGTATGTTATTGAATCTGTTGATAATCTCTACAATATCAGGCGGTAGTTAAAAGTAAATTTTTCCGTCATAAATATGCTTTCAATGAATATTGCGCATAAATCTTCACAAGTGATTCTGCAGTAATAAACGTCGATCAGATAGCGTCCTCGGTAGCAAACACTTGAGAGCGCTCAGGCCATGGTCAACAGCGGCTAAACGCGTTTCGACCTAATTTCCCCCGTTCACTGCGCATGAATCATTGCATTTGCAAAATTCTTCACTAATGAAATGTTCGTAATTATTTAACAGAAAAAAAATGATTCTATAAATAACGCAGTCTGCATAGTATAGTATTTATGGGTTATTTTGACTAACCGTACTGCTAATACATTTGACTTGTCAATATTCACTTTCATAATTTTTATTTTATTAAAATAAGGTTCTCCAACAGTATACACATTTTAACACGTAAAACATTATTTGCTACAATTAAATTCTGATGCATAGTAAACAACATTTTTTAATTACACACACGTACACAAAAACAAGGAAAAATTATACTTATAATAAAAAAAAGAAACAAACCAAAGACTACTAATACATAATCGGACGAAATAACGAAATGAACAATAAATAGAAACTAAACAATAAACCTAATTAAACTTCTTACAATTATGTATAAAATGAGTAATCTGATATTTAAGTAAAAAATAAACAATTTAGTGAGTAATTCAATGTGAATAGTTGTGAAATTAGTATGTCAATTTGTTATACGGTAGTAGCCGTGGTACAATGTTTGCATTTTATGGTTTTTAGTAGCCTAAATAGATGATACGTTCTATAATTAAGCTCGAGGGTATTGTCACCTTATGTGAAATCTTACTCCAGCGCGCTTAAGCAGTTTACCGTAGGTACCTTTAAATTCATGCGCCATTGTCAAATGGCAACAACCGAGCATGACGCTCTTATACGACATGTTCTGCATGGGACATGACATGACGTGAGAGTTATCCACCGAATGTGGCAGCTTACATCTTGAATACGCAAGCACGTTACCCGAGGAAAGTGGTATCCCGAAAATAAATTTTACCAACTAAAAACGAGCCACACCACGATTCTACGTTATGTAAAAATAAAAATATGTGTGGGATTTAAAAATACCACATTATTCAGAAATAGAAGCGACTAGGCAGTTTGTGGTCAAAAAGCCATCACTTCAATAGCATCGTTATGGTTGAGAAAAGGTGGAGTTTGTGAATATGTGGTGACAGACAATGTCAAATTTATCAATTGGTAAAAATTATACTATAATAAAAGAGCTGACGTTTTTCTTCTTAGCCTAGTGGAGTAAACCCTCTGAATAATAGTAGTGGAAGCCCGTACCCTTCGGTTGAATATAACAATCAATGGGCTCGATTATTATTTCACTTTAAATAATTGCAGAATAGACATGTATCCTGCAGCGAACATATTATAAGTGCTGGATTATTATTTCTTCTTCACTCTGAATTCTGGTCTCGGTATAGTTACACTGTCCGCTTCCACTTTCGCTGCCGATTCCGTCTCTACACATGGTCTATACATTTTAGTGCATTAAAACATGTGAATTTTGGAAACAAATAAATTTTTAAAACAAACACATTTCTTTTTCCTGAAATCTACAATCCTTTATAATTTTTTCATTTTACACCGCACACGAAACCACGCATAGCGGAGTAAATACTAAAATATTATTTTTACTGCATCAGTTTCCCAGATGGCTAAGTCGCTGGCTGTGAAAACAAGACATTGTGGGTTCAATCCCAACACGGGAAGAAACAAGCCACAACATAGGAGTAAATAAACCAGAGATTGGAAAATCAATATGAATATTTAGTACATATTATTTCATATAGAAAAATTAAAGACGTAAAATTTAAAACCACTTAAATGCTCTTTTAGAAAATATGAATTAAATCGATTTCAGAATCGTTATCTGTTCCATTTCGGAGAATATGTAGATATCTTCGTGGTATTGTTGATAGAAGGTAGACATAAAATTAACTTCTAATCCATTCCGTGTTTAGATGACATAGCAGATAATGTTAAATCCAAGTACTTTATAGCACATGATTTTAATGACCTTGTAAGAGCAAAGAAACAGCTATGACCGAGTGAAAGCTAATTTTGTACTTGATTCATTTTCATGCATAATATGTACAGTCACACCATACTCATCATACGTCAGAAATGTTTTCATATTGAATCGACGACGACTATACACCTGATGGTAAGTGCTACGTAATCCCAATAAAACATTTACATATGTTTATCAGTCGCTGGTCGGCAGAATATGCTTGCCTACTCGTAACCGGATACACACAAGCTGAACTTGAAGCGACACAATTGCGTTGCTCACAATGATGGATTTTTCTACTATACCTACCGCTTGGTCACTGTTCTACGGATGCCAATATTCTACCACCACATTTTGGGTCTTTGGCAGTCTCACTCACGGAACAAAACAGTTTTAAATTCACTTCGGTTTACTATGAGATAGTGTTACCACCTCGGACGAGCCCACTTATTAGGGCTGTAGCTTTACCGGCTTACAAAAAGGCTCTACCACTTACTACATACATCGTATTCAACTTGTTGAAATTACTTTAAAAAAGAACATAGTATTGTATCAGCCCATATACGTCGCACTGCAGGGCACGAGCCTACTCTACAATAGAGACTATGATTGAGAGTGGTTAGGCCATATAGTCCACCACGCTGACCTAATACGGGTTGGCGGACTTTACATACGATAGAAATTCTTAAATATCGCTATGGTATGCAGGTTTCCTCACGATGTTTTCCTTCACCGTTATAGTGCGTGGTGATTGACTATCAATACACAAATGACTCCGAAAAGTCAGAGGTGTGCCCTGGGATTTGATCCCGCGACCACCGTGTGGTCCTTTACCAACAGGCCACAAAGCACTTCATAAAAAACCTAATGAGCCATATTTATACAGGGTATATCAAGACCGCGACCGAAAACGAAGCCAGGTGGTAGTATTAGTGACTTCAGACACAATGCAAGTAAAAATTTCGCAAAAAAAATCGACATCTTTTTTTTTAAAGTTTTACTTATCGTCGTATTTGGGTGATATATACATAGTTTTCCTAAAATAATGATGTACACCTCTTTATTTTTAAACACGCAATGGTACCTAAGGGTTAAAATTAGTATTTTCGCAATAACTAGGTATTTACCACCCAAACATGATGATTTTTAAAAAATTCTAAAAAAATATCTGTGACCGTTTTGGCGAAATTTTTATATGCATCGTGTTTGGGACCACTAAAACTACCACCTGGCTTCGTTTTCGGTCGCGGTCTTGAGATACCCTGTATAACGAATTTGGTTTTAATTTACATATAAAATTTCTCGATATATGTTTAAGCCCAACCAAATCAGCGAAAGTTCGCAATTTTCATATTAATACTTGAGATTTTTGGACGCGACGACGACGCGGCGATGACGATTGGAATGCGATTGTCGTCGTAGAATGTTTAAATGTTAGTCGCACGACAAACACTATACTTGCCGCTTATTTTTTATTTTTAGGCAAATATAAAAATAATCATTAAGCATAATAACATATTTAAAAATACAATTAAATATTTTTAATACAAAAATAATTAACTATTTATAGATATTATTCATTATTTTATTCACGTCGAGGAATGTTATAGCGAATATTCGTCTTTCTGTGATTCCTCGTACTAAGTGGATTGCATTGATTGGATTGGATTGAAGTTTCGAATAGGGGTATAGGATGTAACCGATGTCTATTAGTAATAATGTTTCTTAAAAACATTGGTCATTTAGATTGTTGAATATTTAAAGAATAAAAAACTAAAACAGATTTGTTTATTGCATTTGCAACAATGCATTTAATTTATTAGGTGATAATTTCCGTTGTTTATTTGTATTAGTCTCGATAAGTCTTTGAACATTTCAGAAAAAAAAACATGTTACAAGTAAATTATGGACTACAATTACAAATTAATAAATCCGAACAGCTGTAGAAAAACACTCTAATATGTTAAGTAACACTTTGACTTAAAATTCTTATTAATGTAAGTATACAATACTTGTTTAAACATAAATAATTATTGAATAATGATTAATCTTTGAGTAAGAAACTTGTGAAACAATTTAGATAAATTAAAATATGCCGTTAAATTAGTGGTTTGTCATTTAAGTTTAGTGTTTCTGCTAATTAATGTTAACTTTAAGATATCTTTTAAACCAGGTCTAAGATGTTTCGCAAGCTTTATATATTTTTCTAACAGCAGCAATACATTCAGAACAGGCTCTACTTTTAAATTTAGAAGATAATATAATTAATTTCTTCTGATGTCATGGCATGCCTAATCTATCTGTCTATCTATTTAGCCTTTGCAAGAGACTTTGCAAGTTCTTAAACAGCCTTAGTCATGTTATAGATATTAATGCAAATACTTTATATAGCTTTCGTAAATTATTATATTCTTGTATTCATGATTAATTTATATACAGTGCCCATGACGGTTATCAAGTTGTTATTGCTTTTTTTCTATTGTTTTTATGCGCTGCATTTTTGAACTTTTACTTTTACTTTGCTAATTAATTATTTTTTTATGGGCACAAAATTAAATAGGTAAATGTGTATGTATGTAGTTAGTTATTGAATGCTGTGTCTGCTTTAGTATAATCATGTACTTAGATTTAGTTTTTTTAATGTTTTCTTTTCATATTTTAATGTATTGGTATGTGATTGTTAGTAGACCTAATAAATAAAATAAAAATAGCCACAGGAAGCCCACTGCTGAACATAGTCCTCCCCCAAAGCTCTCAACATCGACTTGTTGGAAGCGGCCTGCACCCAACGACTTCCTGCAACCTTAATCAGGTCGTCCATCCAACTTGTAGGCGGGCGTCCGACATTGCGCTTACCTGTCCGTGGCCGCCGATCCAGAACCATTCGGCCCCAAAGGCCATTAGTTCTTCGCGCTATGTGCCCGGCCCACTGCCACAACTATGCCTAATACTAAAACTAAACTTAGCAGCTCCTGTACCGGCATATCATGAGATCTTTACAAGAGTGTATCATCATATTATGTGATCATCCAAATTGTAGTGTATTGCAATTGTCTCCTACATTAATCTTTCATTGTTTTGTTTTTGTGTTTTAATTTTAAATTCTATTTTTTTTGTCGTTATTGTAATTTTAATATTTCTTTGCCATTTTTTAATTTTTGTTTATATATTATTCACTGTAGCACAGTGCAAAACTTGTGATTTTTAGTTTCTAAATTTTTAAGGATTTTTTCGTACACTTCTTCGCAGGTTCGGCCGGGTATGGAATACTGTTCGCACCTCTGGGGTGGATCCGCCCAGTACTTACTCGATGCCTTGGATGGATTGCAGCGGCGGGCCATCCGCATTGTGAATGATGCAGACATTACGGGCAACTTAGAGTCGCTACAGTTACGGAGGGATGTCGCCTCTCTAAGCGTGTTCTACCGTCTGTATCATGGCGAATGCTCTGAGGAATTGTTCAATTTAATCCCCTCCTCTCCTTTCCTTAACAGAACCACGCGTGCTGGCTTGCGGAGCCATAGCTTGACTGTTCAATCCATTTCGGCGCGAACCAAAAGGTTCTCTAATTTTTTTTTCTGCCGTACAGTCAAGCTGTGGAACGGTTTGCCATCGCACGTGTTCCCTCCTTCCTATAATCCTGGGTCCTTCCGCCGTAGCGTGAAGAGGCATCTCAGCGGGCCGGCATGATTGTATCGAATGGTATGAGACTACCGTTTGATACCATTCGATACTCTATCTGGACGGCATTAGCACTTACCATCAGGTGCAATGCAGTCACTATGCCGTGCCAGGTTAAAAAAAAAAAAAAAAAAAAAAAAAACTTGCTTTGTTTATGTAAAATTTAATTGTGGAAGCTTCACTGGATAGTGCATTATTAATTGTAATGTGTTTATATGCTTTATTTTTCTGTATGTTTCCCAAATATTAATAAAAAAAAAAAAAGAGTTTCCTTTATATGTGAACTCCACTAATTTCCTAGTGGTCAACGTAATGTTCTACCGCCCAACACTCTTCATACATATAAATTTTCTTTATTTCGATAGGAGTCTAAGACGAGTAAACCTTCGCGGATTTTCGAGGATTAGTGATCAGCGTCATTGCGGTGTGTGCCTGTTGTTTCAAGTTCATAGGAGTTTCAACAGTGGGCGTATAGGCGGGCGGTTTTTTTAAATAATAGATACGCTGTACCTAAATAGTTTTACTGTAACATTAATCACTTTCAGAGATACGTTGTTTATGAAATTACGATTTTTATAACTATGTATAAAGGTCAAACTGTAAGAAACAATAATTTTGTACGCCACTCCGTTATTGATCCATGTTTACGATTCATGGTATAAAACTATCTATTTCTGATGATGATTCGCAAATGTTAACCACGAAACTATTCGAAATATTTTTAAGGTAACCCTTAAACGATTGCAGTTATGCGAGGAATTATTAAATATATAAAAAGTAGTATCATATATCATCATAGTTTAAACGTAGGCGGGCACTATTCGCAGCAAGGTCAGGCCATATTATATTACAAATACACATCCATTGTAATGAGACCCTTATGATATTTCACTTTACCCCCTATGTGGTCTGTTTTATATAGCGTGATAAGGAGCAGGGCAGGTCATGTTAGGATGGTGTTGTGAGGTGCTCTCCTCCGTGTGTACGCCAGCCCACGCATATCGACACCCGCGTCACTCGCCGGATAAACAGACGCGCCGCGCCGCTGTTCGCTTTATTTTGTAATAAAACAGGAAATTATTTAATCTGGCTACGTAAACATAAATGACTTTCTTCGTCAAAGTCGTGGGTTTCCATTCAGATCTACAATAGACGCTAGAAAATTAAATAATTACGAGAATATAGGAAGATCACGTTATTTAACAACGCCCATTGTGTTAAGGTTATTTCTAAGATAGTTGGGATTTGTATAAACATATGATATCAGTAAAGGTAATATTAACACACCTGATTCTCGAAAAATAGTTTAAAAAGCAATTAAAATTACATTTAATTTTTAATATAATTTGAAAATCTCGACATCAATATGAAATAATTTAATATTTATGAAATAATACTATGAAATAATTTAGAACGTTCTTATTGACTATGAGAAAAAACAATATAGAGATATCTAAAAATCCTCCACAGGCATTTCAAACTTAAACAATCAGCTCATTGTCCGCACTAGACGAACGCAAGGAAGACCAAAACTCTCGACTTCAGTTAAGATACTGAGCAATGTCCAGAGACGACTAACCAAGCGATGAAACGAATATGAATTAATGTCGAGGCAACATATAAACTTTAATTATGGCTTTAGTATGCTAAATGTGGAACATGTTATCTACAATGTAAATTATTGAACATCCGCCCACAAGATTGACTGACAACCCTATAAATGTCACATGTCGCTCGATACAGGCCATCACCAACAGATGGCTCTAGAAGTCTTTGGACTAGCCAATAGATCTATGTTCGGTCGAGGATGTGGCAAATTTCTACCGTACGCAATTTGAGTGTGGTAGAATTAATTACGGTCATGAAATTTGGAAAGATCTTCGTCATTCGGAGAGCAAGTAGGTAACATGTTGATATCGATTTTGCAATTTGGTAAAACGTCGACATGTAGTAGAAGTTTAATGTAAGGGTTTGAAAGTATAGCATCCGTTTACTAAATTTTATACTCATAATAGTTATATCATTATTGCAGTTAATTAAAATTCAGACAATGTGGGAAATCAAAATGTAGAGAAATCTCTATAATAGTAAGTAAGAATGTAACTTAATTTGTAATTTACAGATAAATGTAAGATGCCAATTCGGATTTGTAGTTGAGATTTATCGTCGTGATGCGGATTATGGAAGTTGGCTATGAAAAGCCTATTATTCAGACGACAAATATCGTTGTTCGCACTTTGTTCAGTACAAGTATTGTTGGCTTTAACCTTAACTACCACGTAAATTACGATGTCATGAATCTACTTTGAGCTATAGCGATCGTCACCGCTATTCTGATCCTCGGAACATTTTGGCAACATGTGGATATAATACAGCAGCTACTTCATTGATCTTTCTTATTTATGGACCGGTTGTGGCTTCCACAGAGAGTCTGTAAACATTTGTCTTTAAACAAATGACAAGCTCTACGGCTGTATGACATGTGGCAACCCTATAGAAGGGAATATTTGTATTGAGTTGACGATCAACGCGCAAATAATTATGTGACTTCATACAAATTTTTGTGGTCGTTTTCATACAAACTCTTTTTCTTCTCAGTTGGATGGACAAAGTTGTTGAGGAACGGCTGTGTCAACAGTTCAACATTTATGTATATTAGTGGATTATATTTAAATAAATGAATCACAAGTATGGAATCAGCCACTTGAATAACGTTATCACGGATCTGATGAATAACAAGTTTTGAAGTAGTCTTAAAATACGTTTTGGTATCAACAAAATAATTAATCAGCATTCAAAAGGTCACAAATGTAAACTTAGGCTGAAAGAGAGTCAAATCATAACACCTGGATAATGTCGGGGCAAATTGCTAGGCTAGCATAAAAATGAGTCACATAGTTACTTTGTAGCTGATGTTTAGATAAACAGCAGGAAATGTACCATGCACACGCATGTGACATTATCGCAAATCACGCCTTATAATGTTTTAAGTACCTGTTTCTGATAAAACTGATGAGTACCTACAGGCCTGCATCGGTGCTGATTTCCTGAAACATGCCTTTGCTTTTGATAATATAAATATATTTACCTAAGTACTTCAAGTTGCATCACCTTCTTATAACTTGGGTAATAAATCACACTTTAATAAACTATAATCCGAAAATTTTACAAAAAAATTTATAACTATTGGAGTTTCACACAGAAAAAGTGCTTAATGGTTAAAATTATATAAAGAACGAAGCGAAACCATTGTGGTTTTCTACAAATATTGCCATGAAATAACGGGTTTTGTTTTATTTCCTTTTGTATTGTACTATAACACTGTATCGCCCACTAATAACAACCAATTATTTTTCCCTTTCAAATAAACCAATATACCGGGTATATCAAGACTGCGACCGAAAACGAAGCCAGGTGGTAGTTTTAGTGGCTATAGACACAATGCAACAAAAAATTTCGCAAAATAAGCTATAGATTATTTTTTACAATTTTTTAAACATCATAGTTTTTAGGTGGTAAATCCTTAGTTTTAGCGAAAATAGTAATTTAAACCCTTACGTATCATTGCGTCTTTAAAAATAAAAAGGTGTACATCATTATTTTGGAAAAAATATGTGTTTATCACCCAAATACGATGATATGTAAAAAAAAATACCAAAAAAAAATTACGATTTATTTTGCGGAATTTTTAGTTGCATTGTGTCTGAAGTCACTGATACTAGCACCTGGCTTCGTTTTCGGTCGCAGTCTTGATATACCCTGTATACAGGTGGTAGTATTAGTGATATCAAACACAACGCAAGTAAAAATTTCACAAAATTAATCGTCATTATTTTTTTGTAATTTTTTACTTATATTTGAGTGATAAAAACATATTTTTTTGAAAATTATGACGTACACCACTTTATTTTTAAACACGCAATGGTATGTAAGGGTTTATATTACTATTTTTGCAAAAACTAGGTATTTATCCCCCAAAGATGATGGTTTTTAAAATACTGTAAAAAGAAACCCGTCGCTGTTTTTTCAAAAATTTTAGTTGCATCGTGTCTGTAACCGCTATAACTATCACCTGGCTTCGTTTTCGCTCGCGATCTTGATATACCCTGTATACATTTTGGGAGATCCAGATGACTAAAGGCTCGACTTCTTTACACACACCTAGTGCACAACTAGGATATACTTGACTCTCGGACCACCAATGATTCTACTCATGAGCCTCCCAAAGGGTTCGGTGCAGCATTATATATATTATTATATTGATTGAGTGAGCATTATACCTCAGGATAGATCCTTTTCAATACCTCTGGTTATAATGATGCTCAAGAGGCATGCTTATGCATATTTGTAGTAAAACCGTGAAAGTCATAGATGCTATAGATAAGAGTGTAATTCTACGAGTATTATTCGTGAATTTTGTAGCAGCGGAGATCATTTTCTAACAGACATTTATCGGTGTCTTCTATAAGAAAAGAAAATCTTTTAAGTTTCTCTAAGGCGAATGAATCTGAATACGTCTTATAACAGAATTACTTTTTTTTACAGGAACTTTCCTTGTTGCGTAGTAGACTTTTGTCTGCAGTACAAAAGTCTATAAGTGCGTGCATTCCAGGGCAAATCACATGAATGATAGTTTGTACAGGATTCATTAGCTGATTCCGGCTGTAAAGCAACAATTTACGCTGTTATCTTGAAACTCAGTGAAATAAGCGCGGTTCCGCATAGCATCAATGATTTATTCGTCAGCGGAGCTGCAGCGCGACGTTTATTGATCGTAAAGAGCAGTCTTGTCGTCTAAACAATGTATTTGGATGACTTTTAGTAATAATAGTGATCATACTATGTTCCTGTAATTCCCCGTTATAGCAAGTTTATTGGTTGATGTAATCATGTGTACTGTTGCAGTTTGTGGTTGCACAAAATTGGTAGTAACCAAATTATGGCCAACCATAATACACTTGTATCTCAGATGGCCTATCAGTGAAGGTAGATAGAGGTGCTACTTGCGGAAGCCACATTACGCCGAACTTATTTTCCCAAGATAGGAGAGAGGTGGAGCTTATCGTTACGCTAAGTATAATATTCTGATCCTGGCGAATTAATCACTATTACCAAAAGGAAGCTTCGCAAACCTAATTTTAAATATTGCTGTTTATCAATAATTTTATAAACGTAATATAATTGTATAGAATCATTGTAAATTACAGAAATTAACAAGCAGCAATAAAAGTGAATGTTCTACAGTTGCCAATTCTTAGACTTGTCATCATTAAATGGATAACATATGATCTTCCCATCTGACGTGTGCGTAATTACTACTATATTTGCAAAAGTTTATTTTGTCATGTATGGACAATTAATAGATACACAAAAAACAGGGCAAGCTAAATAAAACCGTTCAAAAACACGCGAAGCAAATATAGACTCTCCAGTGGCAGTGGTCACTTGCTCTTATGATAGCCACTTGCTGGTTTAGGAAAAAAGTAATAAATAGAACACTCAAAATAACCAATCATAAGTCCAATCTTTAAATAACAACCGAAAATAAACAAAAACTTTTAGAGATACGGATATAGGTACATCACTGCTTGCTCTATCCTAAAAAAATTACCGAAAACAGCAAAAAACTTGATATGTTTTGTAATATTGAGTGTAAAAATTATTAGACAATAAAATTACACTTTATTACACATAATGAAAATAAAGTTGAACGTTTTACTGTTTCCGTAATATTTTACTAAATGATGCAAGTAATTAAGCATATTAATAACACAATTTTACTGTTGTTCTTGGAAGCTGAGGTTTGGTGCCAAAACAGTTGTGCTCTACGTTTTATAGTAACTAAATAAATATGATATTTAAATATCTTTAATAACATACCTCATTTTGCTTTGAAGTGGAAAAGATACGGAGAAACGAAACAAATAGCAGGTGCTGGAAAAGTGCTAGAGCCACACTTCAGTTGCTTTGGACTGCTATAGTGTAATTGCTCAATCGCAGTGGGACCACCGTCTCACTGGAATTACGTGGCGGTTTTGCTGCCTTATTTCGTATAGTAAGTGCGATTCTGGGTAGCCCAAGATCCATTTTCAAGGAGGAAACTCGTCCATTTATTTTCCCCTCCTCCTTTATAATTCTGGCAATGCACTTACGCTTCTAGTGTTGTAGATATTCATGGCCGGCGTTTTTTATTTTCCGTCGCGTGAGCCGTTTGCTCGTTTGCTTGACCTGCGAAATAGAAAAAAATAAAAAGTAGGTAGAGTCAGGTAAAAACAAAAGAAACGCATGATATAAACCAGTCCACGCATATACGTAAATAAATGTACATGTGAACAGCTTGATAACAAGTTAATGATATCTTATGTACCGTCATTGCTATTTGAACACCTCGAATCGCCCGGACAATATGAATATTGGACTTTATCCGGAACATACGCAGTATTTTCCGCGCTGGCTCATACCGCCTACACGTACAAAATTATAGTCCATTAATTTCTTGCTTATTATTTATTAACCTTATCTAAAACACACGAAAATAACAGCTTTTCACACGTACCAAATAATTGTCGTGTTACGATATTAATGAAGGGATTTAATGGTCAAAGTACAATGAATAATGAGGTGCTAATGGCAACAGAGTGTAATGTACACTTTTGGCTCCCAAACCGTCTGTGTTCATGCTAATAATAAACGCAATTAATAATAAACAAACTATGTCACTGTCAATATGTTTCGTTTCTTTCCTATGGCAATAGCTTATGCACGTGCAAATATCAATAGACATTGATGTATTGGTAAACAAGATAATTTTAGAATACCAATTTGTACTAATAACATAAATCTACATATATCCTGTAATCAATATATTTTACTTTATCGAACAGGAATCAATAGTTTCGTCCTATGATATAAAATTACCATTTCATCTACGTTGACCTCTGTGCAATGCTATTATATGATGTACGTTAAAGGGATGAAGAAAGTCATCAAAACAACAACAATAATTCAGTAGATTATATTTTTAATCCCCCATTAATAACACAAATAACGTAACATTTATTTATATTACCAAAGGACCCAAACATCTATCTTCTATAATTACAAATGATGGTAGACAACAAAAGAATAGAAACGATACATCGGAAGTCATTTTAGTCGGTGTTCTTCAACTGTTTATAGCTGAGATATTTATAAAGTAGTTGAATACGGGCCAAAATTCGATAAAACGTGATTTTCAGGGTAAGCACGTGGGATGCGTGACGTTGTTCGGTCAGACAGCACCAATACCTAAATAAGTAGAGTACAACGTGAACATGTAAACAGTGATGAAACGGATTATAAATGGCGAATGTTCGATCAATGGGCGCCTCTGCTACGTCAATTTGACTTGGAAATTCCAGTAAATATTTACGTGTTAGTAAACAACTAATTTCCGAAGGCAATTCCTCAAGTGTGTTTGGACTTTTTAAGCCTGTGAAAAATATTGCAAATTCGTAGAGAATTTTCCAAAAATTACAAAAAGTTAGGAGTCATAAATTAAACAAATATGTTGTATTTGACCTACGTAAGTTAACGATTGTATAGCTCTGCTGGGTAAACAGAGATAAATAAATAAATAAATAAATCCAACAGTCACATACATAGTCCTGACCCCACACTAAGATCGAGTCTTGTGTCGTGGGTATCAGAAACTACGAGAGACTTTTCGGTCTCACAAACACCCAGACGCGAAACAAATATCTGTGAATCACACAAATATTTGTTTCGGTGCGGGGATCGAACCCGCGGCCTCTCGTTTCACAGGCGTCGTCAGATGTCATTATGGTCGTTTTAAACTCAATCCCAATCTTTTCAAACTAAAAAGGTAGGTTTAAAACCAACCCAAGGTAGATTTCCCGACCCACAAACGAAAATTTGTACCATCAGGCTCACAGCCTGCACCCGCTGCCATTAAACCTATAAGGTGTCGTGTTTATGATTATATTTTTAGGTATTTACGAATCAGTAGCAATAATAAACAATATTTAAATATACGGAAGATAGTATATTTCCTTCCTACAAAACACTACGATTGAATAGAAAATTATGACTAAAATTCAAATAAAAGTAAAATAAAATAAAAAAAAATCTGAATCCTATTAATTTGCGGTAAATAGTATAGAATACTGTCCACTTCAAAGTATAGTCACATAGGAAACAATTTATAAAGCTGCTACGTCTGCGAGTTATTGCTACGACAATTTCCACTCTGATGTAGCACTCGATTCATTGCTACATTAACGAAATATAATTTAGCCAAAGACATACAGACGTTGTCTGGAAGAAATTGCCTAGTGTGATAAGGCTGCCTCTTGTACTATTATTTTGCAGTTTCTTTGTTGCAATTGTATCTCTGTATAGTGCAAAAAAGGATTAAATAAATAAATATTCTGCTGATGGTTATTCGTAACGGCTCGCACAGCGCGAAATTCTCTATGAGAGTTAACCATCTAACGCCAATGGAGACTCTAGCTGGACTGGATTGCAGTTTTTATCAGGGGCGCTGAAGTTATTTATCGTGCCAGGATGAAAAAAAAGACTCAGCGAAATGGTGAAAACTAAGCAGGAAAACGGATCCTGTCACCGGCTGGAATAACGCTGAAATAAAGAAAACTAGATCAGTATTTACAATCTTTGCAGAAAGTGACATCTAAAAATGCGTTCGAAATACTTGATACCGAGGCCAAACGTAGTCGATGGCGCCGACCTCGTCATCTCTTTCACACATACAAAAATGATATTAAATGCATCAAATACGCAAATGCGATGTAAAAACATATTTTTCATTTTATTATTGGCTTGCATTAGGGATGAAAGCGTTGAAAGCGGGGGAGTTACTCAATTCGCCGACACGACAACGAATGTTCGAACATCGTATATAAAACTGTGCGAATGTGAATAAATACTCTACAAAATGTTCAAATCCTCTATCGTACGTCGTAACCATAGATTTAGTTTGCGATGAATGATAAGTTTTATAGAGAATGAATGAAGTGATTAACTTTTATTTTATACGTGAACGTCGAACGTTCGATCATTCGAACTTCATGTCGGAGAATAGTTACCCCCAGGAACGGAACGCCGATTCATTGGTAGGTTCTATGGCATATCCGTAGCAATGTTTATATAACCTGATTTTTGAGCTAACTCAAATAGTTTATTTATAGAACATAGATACTCAATTATTGCTTGAAGAAAGAAATCGTGGAAAAATTTGCCTGCTACTTGAGAGAATAAAATGTTCTCTCATGTAGCAGGGAAGTTGTGGCCTAGTGATACAGCACCAGTAGCACGTAAGTATATCGTAATGTACCGGCTTATTGGAACTCCGACGCGTCTAAATATTGGATACTTTAGTGACCTATTAATTTACAATAATAATTATCTGGCAAGCATAATGGGATATTTTCCCACCGGACCCAGTAAAAATTGTCGGACCTCGCTTCCCACCTGAGATTCGAATACAAAACCTCGCGGTCCTCTCAAAATCTATACAGTCACTACACCAATAAAGTCACCGATGTAATCTTGCTTTATTTTTGTTTGTGTAGGCACAAAAATAATATTATTTCCACTGCATATAAATTATCGTTTCGATAAACAAACCCGTATTTTAAAATTTATTACGGTGACTCCGAATGATGGTACTATTAATAATAGAACTACATAGTAGCCAGTGAACTTGAAGTGTCACTTTCAGAATTTATTTCCAGCTGCAACAAGGTCGTAGGGTACAATCCCACTCATCGCTGCGTTGCACTTTGATGTGTCGACAGGATGGATATGTTTTGTTCTGGAACTTTATGAGCAATCTGTCTTTCGTATATAAATGGTTATGTTTACCGACGCGACAAAGCTCACATTTGTGTGCATAATCCAACCGCAAGCTTGGGTCTTTAGCAATCTCACTCACTAAACGAAACGCAATAACAAATCTTTACGTCGCATTTCTGTGATACTGCTGTAAGACCACCCTGGTCCCGACCCAGGCTACTTTGCGTTGGTTTTCTGTTAGACTATGCCCGATGATACCATCCTTATCTAAGAAGTCCATTTTTATTGTAGTGTCAGCGCCCTATAGCGCTTACCACACGTTTGAATTCAGGATACGGAACCGGCACATCGAAACGAAAAAAATTAGGAAATATAAGGTTCGTTTTTTGCTTAGAAAAAGCTTTGCGCCGTCGTCATTATGATTGTTGCCATGACATTCGACGCTAAATAAAAACAACTTTTAAATTCTAATCAAAATTACTATTTATATTTTATTATAAATAGAATCATCGATATTTTATTGACCCACCATATAACTGATAACTCTTGATATCGTTATAAACAGTGTGCCACTAACACACGATAGTTTTAGCTATATTATTTCATACTTTGACTGTAAATTCTTAGTTTTAATCAAATATAAATTGTACGAAACGTTGCAAATCATATTAGGGAATAAATAAAGACGTCACATCCTTCTGTTCATGTCAAAATTTTCCTTTCATTTGTAAGATTAACATGCATCCCAAGTGTTATATCTATTTATAGACACAAGATGAATATCAAATGTATATATATATGTAAACAAATGCCAGTCACCGGCGTGGAATCTAGCGACTGGCGGTGGTTGAATCACCGGCGAACTTGGATAATCTCAGGTGAAGGCGCGATACCAAGCTATTTCAGTGCACCGCTGTTTCAGCAGTTTACGTGCCACTACAAATTTACCTACAACAATCAACTCAGTCTCTCATATCATAGTATAATGAAGGTCTGTCACTATGTCTTGCCACGATACCTAAAGTTTTGTTTAGACACTTTAAAAACCGTTAAATGAATGCTCTTGAGAATGACAGCAAGAACTACTCTGTAAAAATGACCTCTAGATTTAAGAGTACATTAATTTTGATGTGAGCTGCAAAACTTATGGACGTTAATGTAATATTAATGTTCATAAGTACTTATGTAGTTTATTATTTATGTAGTAATATTTGACAGATGTGTTTAAATAAGCTCTCATGCGTAACCAATGAAAGAGGCTCAAATCTGGTTTGGGCAACAACGTAAATTAGTAAAACATCAGCAAAATAAAAAGTTGATTGAATAGTTTGGGCGGGCGGCGGGTGCGCGGCGCGGCGGGGGCCGGGGTCGGGCGGCGAAGGCGGCCGCCGCGCTGCCGCCCGCGACCAGTGCGCGCCCGCCCCGGTCCGACACTCGACGTCGGCTCGTCAACGAAACCACACAACCCTATTTATTTAACGACCATTATTTAATCGGTAAGATACTGCCCAGTGCTCTAACGCTAAGTTTGTAAGGGCTGTGCCAACAGTGTGCCCGTCTGAGGTTGTTCGCCCTTCGCGCGTTAACACCACCACCAGTGCTTGTTGTCCCGCTCTACAGTTGCGCAATTGTATGTCGCTCCCGTTCGCCTGAAGTTCAGCTTGCACTCTCGTTCATTAGTCGAGATAAGCGGGTAACATTGGTTCAGCTCAAACGTAAGTTTTTCACTGTTATTGTTAGGCAACCGGATAGTATTCAAGAGATTAAAAAAGTGTTTCAATTTTAAATACAAATAAACTATTATTATCATATTCATTTATTAATTAATGAAAGTTTTGTTGTGCGATTGCATCTCTGAGAAGTGAGGATTTCATCTAATAAGTAACTATGATTTAGTTCATATTAGTTGGATAATTTATCTAATTTTGTTGTGATATCCGATAGTTGGTATGACATAATATCCCTGCAAAAGATTTTAAATTTTGTGGGTAGTCAACGCTTAGGCATAGATGAATAGTTCAAGTGATATATGTAGTATTTAACCTTGCGTTTCGTTTATTTTTCGTCTACAAAACTAATTAATAATCTTTACGCTTAGCAGATTTTAATTGATAAACCAAGTTCTAGCTAATTCCAGGGTCATTATTTATTAATAAACTATAAAAGTTCAAGTTTACAACAATGCTCTCTCTGAAGCTTAAATTTTTTTCCTCTTGTGTAGGTAATGTAACGTGCACCTGTGTTTCTATAGTTCACTATGTGAAAGTAGCTTGTCCTTGTGTCTAGTGCTAGATGTGTATCGCCGCCAGCCCACCTGTCGTCGACAATGCTTGGGATCCGGGAATGCTGTGAATTCGATCCGCCCGCCCGCGCGCCTATTTTCGGCCGCTCTCAACGCGAGCCAAATTTGCAATCCCGCTAAATCGACACGCCTTCGTATATTTTTGTATCCGTTTCACAACTAAATTGTTTTTTTTACTAGTGAATTCTGCTTTCTTCGAGTATTCGACCTTCGATTCTTGAAATAGCTCCTGCACGGTGGGATGGCATTTTGAATTGGTATATTTATCAAGTTTGACATTGACCTTGAATGTTGACCCGATTTACTTATAAGTAAAATGAATAACAATTAATGATTTATACTTTTTAATAATTTCATATTTTTATTTTTTATTTTGTTCATTTTTGCATTATTATTTTAAAGAATGTTATTATCATTGTTATTTGTAATAATGAAAGAAAATACCAAACATCCTTTAGCATCTAAATATTATTTTATTAATTTTAAAATAATAACATGAGGTGTAACTTTTGTTAATTTATTCTAATTAAGAATCAATAGAGAGGGCTGGTGCATTGCAATGGGATGTATATCAATATAAAACAAAGAATCAATAACTAATAAACATTTACAAAATACTTAATACTTAAGAATTCCGATTAGTCATTGGAGAAGATAAATAATTAATTGGCTACCATTTCTTACTGCAAAGATTTAATACAATCTTTATTTTTCTCAAAGTGATATAATTTGATGCGGTTCGATAGGCTCATTAATTGAGCGGCATATTTTATATTCCGTCTCTCATTTCAAAATAGGTTCACATCGTTGGCACGGCGACAAACGTTCTTTGTTTTTCTAACTGACCTGCTATGGTTTAGTTACATTGTCTTAAATTTAATTACTTCACGTATTTTATAGAATATCTTACATGATTGGAGAAATAAGTATATCTTCCGTCGAACTGAATGTTCGATTTCTTGAAATTTATGTTAGTATGCGTCTTGATTCATTGGAGAATAAGCAATTGTATAGCTTTCGTATAAACTAAATGTATGGCTTCTAAATAGCTTTATCTACCCAGACGCCAGTAATCGCTGCAAGACTACTCAATGGTTTTCTGTGTGTCTAAATATACCACTGACGCAAATCGACAAGTAATCTGAAAATTGAATATTGAATATCGGCCGATCCGTTGCGTCATATCAAGAATGCTCCATATGGAAACTATAAAATTGCAGAGCTCAAAAATAAGCATGAATCTAGATTTAACAAGTACCAAATAATAGGATCTAAGAAAAAACATCTGCGCCTGATACACCATCTCTATTCTTACTAGCAAATTAAACAAAAAACATTTCTCCACCTTAGGCCTTTTTAATAATTAAAAAAAATCTAAAAGAATTAGATGTTTTACATCGTCAGTTGGAAACTGATATAATCATTTCATTCGCCGAGGCGAATTATATAACTTTACGGTAGGCCGCTGACATATCGACGTGGTAACAAGGTCGGCTGAAACTCTAAAATAACCGAAGTGCGAGCAGACATTAGTAAAAACGGCCGTTTTCAAATTTCTCCGCGATACTAGTGGGATTGGCGAGAGTCCAACTGCTCGCGCCATTCGACACGGCAGCCAGCGCGGCTATTTGCGGCCGTGCTGCTAACTCTGCATACGTCATTGCTCTATTTACGAGGAACGAGCACGCTATTGTACTCAATTATGTCACCTGGACACAGCTTCAGAATATATGTATCGACAAACGCAAGGTTACCGTGTTGTGCCGACAGCATGTGTTGCCATTAACATTGCCAACGCTTTTATTCTTGATTGTAAGAGCGATGCTACTTTTGTTACAGAACACGAGCACGACATAAACCGCCAAAATGTTTAAGACCCATTTAGAAATGATTGGCAGAAATGAGACGCCATCGAAGAAAGCCAGATTTTGGCAATCCTTTGTGCGTTCTCTAAAAGGTGAGTCTAAC
This sequence comes from Deilephila elpenor, assembly GCA_949752805.1. Taxonomy (NCBI): domain Eukaryota; kingdom Metazoa; phylum Arthropoda; class Insecta; order Lepidoptera; family Sphingidae; genus Deilephila; species Deilephila elpenor. The sequence goes on from OX457108.1 coordinate 6,961,032, forward strand.
ATTTCTTTTGACACATAGAAAAACATTAACATACAATTTCAAATTTCAAATATTTCTTTTGTACCAGACAAAATATTAATGATTATTTTGCCATACAAGAATTAGGTAATCAAGCAATAATAGTTATAAACAAACAAATTTTTGACGCAATACCATTACTTTAGGATCGGAAGACATCAGAGCAGAGGAGAGGTACAGGCCCTCACGCCGCAGCGTGTTCCCCGAACTCCTGTCCACCTACCCCTACTCCAAGTCTATCTACGACGACCCCATCGCCGCCGCCGAGAGGATCACCGTCCCCGGCTACCGCTACCTGCCAGTCCACCGCGAGATCTACGGATACTCCCCACGCCCCATCTATGCCCACAACTACCCCCGCTCTCTCGACTGGTACAGGCCAAGTAAGTAAACAAACAAAACCTTACAACGCCTACACTAATCATCTTGCCAATCTCTGACTGACTCCGAGGACTTGCATCCAATGGCAGATCAATATTTATTACAAACAAATATATTGTTGGACGACGAGCGTATTGAACGAGTCAGTAATTGATTGGCAAGAGCACAACATCACTCATTCGAAAACAAATTTTAATTTGGCAATCGCTGTACAATAACCTTTGACTGTTTGAAATTAGCACAATAAATTATGAAGTTGGGTTGTGTGCTTTGTATTATATTCAGTCCTGCCATAAACCAAGATCAGAATTGAATACAATCATCTTGTAAATACCTACTGACACATTTTTATAAATATTTTAGATATTAAACCAATGTAATGCAGTAGGAGAGACGCAGCAGCAGCTTAGCGCTTTGTTACTAAACATTGTTAAAACATAGGTCTGGCTCCTTCAGTAGCATTTCATGATGCGCAATCTAGATCTATTCCCTTATCAATTGCTTCAGCGTAAAAGCCTTAAAGAAGCTCATGACTGTATATTAATTAATTTTTGAAACACCCTTTAATGTTCTCTGGGTAAACGCTACAATTCACAAAACATTATTATAGTTTCATTTATAATACAGTTTATATAAATTATGAGGTCGGGATAATTCACATTGTTCCATAGTTTATCATAGACGATAGTTGAAAGCAGCTGTACACTTACAAACATATTCTAGTTAAACACCAACGAAACTTATAATGTTATGTAATATATGATACATTTGTAATAACGTTTTATAAATAATAAATATTTCAAATCTGTCTACTGAGACATAGCCTGTCATAAGCTCGAAGATTGGTCGTCTTTCATGTAACAGCTGCATTTGTTCAAAATTTTAAGGAGTCGATTTAACATTACGTGGAATCACACACACAGACTAAACTTTAATTAGTTAAATTGTATTCATATAAAGTAAAGTCACTGTTTACAAATGTGTGTCCAATGTTTTCCATGTGCTGTCTAGGTATATGAATTTAGTTAAGATAATCACAGTTGTTCATATCTATTTTCGTACAGATATATATATTTACTTTATGTTTAGTAGTATTTCGTTCCACTTTAGTCACGTTGGTTGGCATTACATGTTGCACATTACCATTTAAGCAATTAATCGCATGCGCCATTTGTTAGAAACCACCTCTTAAACATGTTATCACTTCACACATGTGTATCCATGGATGTTACATCGACGTCATTGTTTATATTCTGTTCACCGATCTTCTAGCATTTGTCAGGTAATGCATTTATTATTTCGCTATCCCTGGTGATGCATATCGTATAAGCATTAATTGATTCTCAATAATCTTGTGTGTTATCAAGTCTTGCTGGGGATGTGATGAAGAGGTGAGTTCTATAATCAGCTTTCTTATCTCATTACGCATTATATCCTTGTACAAATACCTATTTTTTTCAAAGCTTTTTCTTTGCAAACTAATAGCGTACTAACATTGTAGTTATACTTACAATTTTATAAAAAATATATAATGTCTTTTTTTTTTCAAGCGACACTGATTTTTTATCATATACTATGATGGAGTGTTTGAGATTTGCTATAAATATTCTTGTTAAAATCCTATTGGAAGGATGTTATACTTCCGCAAGGTTCCGTAAACGAATCGATTGCGTAAAAATAATTTGTGTAAACCAACCATAATGACAAACTTTGAAGACCTATAGGTGAAGTTGAGTCAGTGTAGTGTCTGTGTGAGATTGATGTACTTTACATGAATGGATATAAATGAAAGATGATTATTGACTACAGTTTACCACGTACCGAGACGCGTGCGACGAGGCGTCGACCCCTTCGACGCTCACAAGGCGTGGCAAGAACATCTCGACAGGCTGGCCGCCATTGACCGGCTGTATCCTTCTCGTTACGGTCTCTACCTGAAGGACCGGGCATACCCCATCACCGACCTTAGCGCCCCCATCTCCAACCCCCTGCAGCCCAAGAGCCTTAAAGGCATTGAATACGAGCCCGACAACAAGCCTCACTGGGGAACAGGTAAATTCTAAGTCTCTATGCACGATCACATCTAGGCTAAGCTAGGATAAGTGAAGTTCGTCGGCCCGTTATTTGCTTGAACTCACTAATGTCGTCTTCGTTGGTGTCTCAGAAAGACTGATCGTTTGTGCAAATTACGTGCAGACTGAACTCATGTTTTCTGGTCCATGTTATAAGCTAAGTACGGAATATTCGACTATACAATAAATATATAGCTATTTTCTTGTTATTATTAGTATTTATTTATTGAATATACCGGACATAGCAGATCACGTGGATTCAGGCTAGTGCCGTTAAGGACATCCTGCACCTTTTAAATTCAATTGATTGAATCTGATTATGCGTGTCAGGATTCTGTCCCGAACAACCAACAACTGAAATTTAAGCTTGAACAATCAATCAATAAAATTTAAATAATTATTTGTCGTAACAAGTAAGTTTCAATTTATGTTTCATGGACATTCTTTACAATAATTATTATTGTTTGTCATCATTGTTAAAATTTACAAAATTCAAAATTATTGTACTATAAACATTGATTCGGTAGGCAATTGGTTTTAATATTTAAGTTTTTTTCTCTATTGTAAATTTAAAGCAAGACATATCTTTGAACAAAGTCCAACGTTTAAACTTGTTACATATTGTGTAGATATAGATAATATAATTCTATAATTTTGTTGAATAGTACAAAGTTTAAAACTTGAACTAACACTTCACCTACGATATATTTTTTATTAAAACATAAAAAAGATCAATTCGTGTTTTGATTTAGTAGTTTAGTACCTTTCTTATTATAGTTTTATAGAAATTTTTGTAATACCTGCACTGCTTTGGAAGGTGTTCACAATAACGACGTTTTACGAAATATTCAAAATGTTGTCATTGCGAACTCCTTAGAATACATTAAATATATCTGGAACCAGTTCACGTGCATGGTCCGCATTGTAAATATGGGCAAGCCGACTTTCATTTCGGAATGTTCGCTGATGTAAATCTGTCATAAGAACACTACACTCCTCAAGCTGATATAATGTTCCGCGCGTAGCCGTAATCGTCTCCGACACTAAATTCGTTTCACGTTGAGCAATCCGCGGCAAATATATCGAGACCTCGACATACATTTGAGATTGGTATTGACTGTGAGACTTGCCGTGAAGGATCGTGGCCGGCGAGAGTATCGGACGTGTTCAAAAAGGATCCGTTTTTTGCTGAGGCTGAAAAATGGGCAGGTTTTGACCGCTCGCTCCGAGGGAAGTCCCCGACGCCTGTGAAGCCGAGAATAAGCCCGCCGCGTGATTGCGAGGTCGCTTTCGACGCCGACGGTAAGGGCAACAGACCCCTTTACCCACTGTCTTCGTCACGTCCTTCTATCTCAACTGAAACTGTCAACAATCTTAGGAGCCCCACTAAAGTACCCACTTTCTATGGTTGAGTGAGTTTAGAAAATCCTTAGTTAGCGTAACCTATCCCTTTATGTTTTTCAGTATACCTTTCCAAGTGAATAAGTAATCGGGACGTCTCTTTATTCACGAAATCTTTCCTGTTCTAGGTATTTGTAAATAACAATGTACAATAAATACATCACCGAAACGAGTGTATGTGTTCTTTTTCATAAAACCATATTACAGCATCAAGAAGCATGTCGTATTAACACGCCTCATCAACTTGTGATAACTATACAAGTTTTAATTACTATAATTGTCTCGTTCCTAAAAAATAATATCCATTTAACTTAAACTTAGTTTGAAGTATATTGATTAATACAATTTAATATTTAATTGCTAAGGAAATTCTAATTTCACAAGGAGCCCGACGGAGATATTTTACACTTGCAATTCAAAGGGATATTACAAATTACGAAATGAGAATAAAATCGAGGCTCTGCAGGGCTCCTAATCAAAGTAAAATATTAATAAGAGTGAACATAACCCATGAATATTGAGTAGTGTGGCTAAACACAATAAGCTTGAGTTGTAATTTTGTAACTGTGTGGGCGTTGACGAAGTACAAACGGGAAGCTGAGTCTGTTGTCCCGACACTAAACTGGTAGTTGTGGTGTAGGTGCTCCGCTGTACAACGTGGGCGGTCTGCGGCGCAGGCCTTGGGCTGACATTTTCAACCCGAGCCCCTCTCTACCTATCTCGGCGATCACTCGGGACCCCTTCTGGTACGACTGGCCGTTGCTGAAGCCCCTCGCCAGATGGGACCGCAGCCCCTCCTACATCCGTGACTCGTACCTGTCGCCAGTCAAACGCACCTTCCTCTGGGATAAACATCCGATCAGGCCGTTAGGTTAGTGAAACGCTGTATATATGCCATACAGCTTTATTGGTGTCAGCTGTAAAAAGTGGCCTTTGAACTGCTCTATCATCGACGGACTTTCTGAATACATTAATTATAATTCTAACAATGCAATATGGAAGGATGGAAGACTGTTGTTACTGTTCCTTATCTGTAATTTCTGATTACGGCAGATTTAATGGTGGAAGATGCGCTCACCGTGGGCGATATAAGCAGGACTTTACCGTTCATTCGTAGTCTTTAAATGTGCAAACGTCAACAGGTATTTGGTGAATACAATTCCCCGAATCATTTAGATAGAACCCCTTGATAGTGAAAGTCTATTCATATTTGTATGTGTTCTGTATTTGTCCGTCTTCATAGATCTCACCGCATTTCTGCATTATCATAGTAAAATTTGCACAATTTTCACTACAGTTAAAAAATCAATCCAAACCAAAACCTGAGCCGCGCTCTTATTTTCGTTTTTTGAACATCAAATTCCATCGATTCAAATTCTTTTTGACACCTGATTTTTCTATGTTTAAATCATTTACTCTCTGTTATGCTTTGATCCTTCACGCATTGCACCTTTTAATCGCAAGTTTCAAATCCATCTACAGTCGCACTCTTGTTTAACTGTGGTCACAGATGTTTCAAACATTATTTGTAGGATTTTTTTTCATTTTATATCATAAAACATAATTCATTGAATTATATAACAAATCTTTCTCTTGAACATATCATGTGTTTTGTAAACATATTCGTCTTATTCTTTCACATAATTTTCATACCATTTATACATATTTCTACTGCGCACGAAAAATGACACCCAATGCACTAAGCCGTGTGGATTATTAATTACAACATGACCAACAGGATACCACATTTTACACGACACATGACAAATGACACATTGTTGGATTTTAACTAATGTAGTATATGAAAATACTCTTAATTTACAGAAATATAACGTTACTTACATTGGCAAACAAGTGATGTATTGGCGATACCACGATTATGTTTAAGAATATTATTTCAATTAGGTACATAAGCTAGATATATGATATCACACAACTTTTCCAAATCTGCGTTTGAGAAATATACCTATAGTGTTTACTGTGAATAAAATACAGGGTATATCAAGACTGCGACCGAAAATGAAGCCAGGTGGTAGTGACTTCAGACAGACAATGCAACTAAAAATTTCGCAAAAAATATTGTCAAATTGTTTTTTTAATTTTTTACTTATCGTCGTATTTGGGTGAAAAATACATAGTTTTCCTAAAATAATGATGTACACCTTTTTATTATTAACTACGCAGTAGTACACAAGGGTGTAAATTACTATTTTCATAAAAACTAATTATTTAACTCCCAAACATGATGTATAATAAACTGTAAAAAAAAATGTCGCATTTTTGCGCTTTTTTTTGTTGTATTGTGTCTGTAACGACAAAACTATGACCTGACTTTGTTTTCGGTCGCAGTCTTGATATACGCGGTACAATAATTATATGTGTATTTTTATGATAACGAATCATAAATAATTATTATAGTTACTACCACAGTTAGTAGCATAAAAACTGAATTAACTTCTCCAATTACAGTGAAGTCACTACTCAACACTTTTGTCTACTATAGTACCTATGGGATTAAAATTAAAAAAACACATTATGACAGATGTTTTTTTTTTTATATTGGCATTCGAAGTGTGAAGATTCATCGCACAAATTAGCAATGAGGACACATGCATGGTTATTTTTCAGCACGTCGAATTTTAGGTACCTACCATGCGCACACACAGACATCGACACGCACAATCTAACAATATGATTATTTCATCATTATTGTTTTCTTTTCAGCTGCTGCTTTCTAAGGGGCGGACATCGAACCCTATTTATTTTAAGTTATTTACATCATTTAATTAAACACAATGTTCAATAAGCTTTTCTGTTATAACTTTGACTATGTTAATCAATAACCTAAGACGATAAATTAAATTGATAAAAATATATTAAAATTAAAAGCAATAAAATGATTTTCATGGAAGATCTCAAAGACTGTTATAACATAGTCACTGCCACGGAAATGAACTTGTTACCAAAGTTTTGTTTTTATTACCTTTAAATATTTTTTATTTATTCCAAAAAGTAAAAAAATCAATAAAATCTAAAAACATAATGTGAGTTTTATTAATAACATCAACCTCAGAATGAATTATGTTTTGTTTTTGGACTCTTGAGTTACATAATATGTAGGTACTAAAAGTAAATTAAATATTTTCAAAAACAAATCTACTCTACATTACGCAACACGCTTGGTAGAGTTTGAGATGAAAAATGTAATTGGCCAGCAAATACTCACGTCCTGTAAATTCAGATATTAGTGTCTCTAATATTGATCATTATATATTACACTCGAATGACCAATAGTACCCAATGCTACGTAGGTACCTATATTTACACTCACACTAGCAAATGCTTCATTTGATTGTAATAGGTATTTCGTAGAGCTCAATATTCTTTATAATTATTTTATTATGATGAATTGAAACACAAGTGACTATTCGTCCATTATTTTAACTGGTCGTAATTATTTATCTTTTTTTACGATAGCGTGTTTTTTTGTTCAAGAGGAAAATTTATAACTTATTAAGCACCCTTTTCGATACCCCGAGGTAGGCCGAAAGGGGTATGTCAGTGTCATTGGCCTTCTAACCCGGCACACTACGGATGTTGCAGCCCACCTGGGTTCCTAACAATACCTACCCAAGCATACTGACTAAAAATCTACATGGGCGGCACCGGACATGCTAGGGCGAAGAGCGCCCCGATTTACGTCCTCGTAACCGCCCGGCGCAAAACCGTTGGTTGTCCTTCCATTATAGGGGGCCCGGATGACACCCACTTACGGCTGTTTTTGGACGTCCGTTTTAGATGTTATGGGCGTCCGTGACAGAGACTAGGCCACGCGCTCTATCGTACATGCCGAAGGCTGAAGTTGCTACACGTCAGGGCGCACCGTCCCCGCAGTGTGACCAGCGACCCTGATGAACCCTTCAGGTAGGCTCTTACGACGGGCAATCGAAGTATACCTACTTTAACATAAGTAATAAAAGCTTGTGGCTATACTGTACACCACGAATCAATACACGTTACACTTGGGATACTAGCAGAATTTGAATTCCAACATGATCGGCAATAGCATGTACATTGGCCCACTGTTAAACATAAGCTTCTTTCAAGTTTTCCAGAACAACATGTTGGTAATCCCTAATCTATAGTAACAGACTTTTTGGGATCTTCATGAGGGCGTCAAAATCTTAGTGAATTGTAGGTACGAATACTTAGTACTTACGTACTCTATAACTGGTACATTAACGATAGTTATAAAACATCACAATTGATAAACTTCTATCTAGATATAAAATTGTGAATATTAAGCTAGCTACCAGCGAACCCGATTTGCAAATCTGAGCTCGGAGGTTCGAGCTCAAGGCACACCTTACCTCCACGGTCCACCCTCTGATTTCAGTGCCAGTAGTTCTTTAAATTATTATTAATTGAGGAATTGAAAAAGGAACTACAGACACTAAACCGATTTTTTGAAGTTCCGCTTACGTGAAAAGATCTTCACAAATAACCATAATAAGATTAAGGTTAAAGGCTAAACTTCTCCTAATATTCAATCGGAGAGCCCGTGAGAGCAGCGAGATATATATGGTATGATATAATATTATACATACATACATAAACTCACGCACTTATCCCAGAAGGGGTAGGCAGAGGCGCCACCAGGACACCCACATTTCGCCTTGTATGTTCCTTCCCATGATGTGATAGGGGGCGAGCGTATCGCTGTATCGGGCACAAATTCCTGACTGAGGGCTGATAGTGATTAGAAAAACCCAATATCCCTTGCCCGACCCGGGGTTCGAACCCGAGACCTCAGCTTTATAATCATACCGTAGTACAACTAGACCACCGAGGCAGTCGATATATTATAATATTATGAAAAATTATTTTATTCAATTGTGACGATAACAATTACACATTAAATAAAATATTTTCGTACGAAAAATTCTAACTTCGGATGATTTCTACCAAGCTTTCACAAAAGAAAAGGTTAGTAGCGACATCTACCGTATACATACAAAAACTAAAACAAAATAAATTACCTTCATGCTCTGTTCACCAGATGACTCTAATGTGAGAGCACAAATCTAGAGGTAGGTAGAGCAATACATTTTTAGTCTATGGTCTAGCTGCTTGACCATAGACAATAAAGTTTAGGTACACTTTAGCGTGAAGTGTGAACGTTGCTTTATTCTTTAATCATTGGAACGTTGACATTCAATTTTGAATTTTGTGGATTGTTCATTGTTATTGTTATTTGAAAAGAATTCTTCACTTATTTTAGGAAAAATGGGTGAAAACTTTGAAGATTGTCCCGATGATGTAAACAGAACTACCACAGAGATTACGTTTGATAATTTTGTAATACTAAAAGAGTTTGGGAATATAGTCAACATTGTAAAGTGAGTAGTGGTGTAAAACCTAGAATAGTGTTTACAATTCATTTATTTTTAATGTAGTTTTAAAAATTAATCGGTATTATGTATCTTATAGAGATGAAGACTTTCTCGAAACTGTTCCAAAAGCTAAACTGAGACGAGTGAAATGGGTTCCAATGTTCAATTGCCTAAAGCAAGGAATATTTGATGAAATGATACAAGAACTCAGTGCTATGTGGGAATACGAAAATATGCCAGAAAAAATTGAAGTATTAGAGAAGCAGAAAGAGAAATATGCAGAAATTAATGAGAGCGCGACCTTATGGTATAAACATTATTTTTAATTTCATTATTTATACATAGAACTTCAGTAATATATTCTTAGCAATTTTAATATAATAATTGCATTTTATCGATTCATAATGCATGCAATTTTAGGTTCGTAATTATGATTTGAAAGTAGAAAATCTAGAAGTTTTCTTCTGAAGTTCTCAAGAATGTATGTCTAATTTGTTGTGAATTTGATTCACCAAGAACACAGCTATGTCTAGTTAATGCTCTTACCTCTTCTTTCTCTTGATCACCCTTTCACTATCTATGCAGGGTAAAAAATTTACAACCATTGAAGCTTCATATATTATGTTATTTACAATTAATTTGATAGTTGTCCTCGTCTAAATTCTCTAATAATTAAGTTGCATATTATGTGAATTTAGTAACCCACATGAAGCCAGAAGCAAAAGGTTACCAAAAGGCTAACAGCTAATTCTAAAAGGTTTTAATTCTGCATCCAGAATATACTACATATACATGTGGAATAGGAGCTGATGTACAACGTAAATAACAAGACCAGATCATCTAATTAAGCTATTTGCTTACCAATTAGTTGACCTTTACTATACCACAATAGATAGCCTTGATAAGATTAATGATTGGTTTCTGCATTAGGTTGAAGTTACTTAATTAGATTAGATGAATATGTTAGTCTATTGCATTTGGTAGTACTACAAGATTTTTATTTTATGAGTAGTAAATTAAATAATATAATAATATTAATATTTTTCTTTATTTACCAAGCTATAAGTTATATAATGAACACAGACAATACTATGCATATTATACTAATTTAATGCTTTCATTGATCATGTTAGCTGTGGTTCACACACATATGATTTTCAGCTTAACACCCATCACATTCCCATTCAAAATAAGTGTATAGGTAAAGTGTTCACTATGTTGACTCCACAGTCAACATGTGTAGTTTTAATATTGAAAATAAAAAAAGAATATTTGTTAAACCATACAAGCAACTTCAATATATCCAAACTTATTTGTAGCTTTACTATTTACTCTTAATGGTGCACCTAAGACCCTTATGTACTATTAATGCTTATATTGTTTTAGGCGGCCCCAGCTGGGAGATGTTAAGGCCCAATTAAAAGCAAGTGATGCTGCTAATTTAAGAAAACAAAAAACATTGCTTGAGTCATTGGCTAAAGAATATGAAACTAGAGTAAACAGGTTAAAGAAAATCCTTTCAGCTAAACGAGGGTACCTAAAAGCTTTGCAAATGGACATCCAAAAATACCAAAAGAAAAATGAAGATTTTATTATCAAAATAAATGAAAAATTTGAAAATCATGAAAACTTACTTAAAACTATGGGTGTTGAAAATTTTGATGTTGAAGATGTTTGCTGGACAGACAAAGATTTGGAAGAGAGTGAAATAAATTGATGAAATATTATTTGAATAAAATTTATATTTCAGAAAAAATTGTACACACCTGAGAAAAAAACAATACAACAAATTTTTAATAATTATTGAACTTAATTGTTTCCAAACATATTATGTATGATTAACAGTAGATGAAAATAGAGCATAGATTTTTAAAGTGTAAAGTGATACCGATAATATATTCTAAATTTTCTATTGTATTAGCTAATTATTATACAGTTTACAAAATAAGAACATAGATTTAATTCATAAAACACATTCTCTATCAACAATTAATTCAATAAAGCGATAAGTGTATGATGAACAAATGTCATGTAAATATATAAATAGCTATTTATCTTAGTAGATACATAAAATGTTAAAATTTCATATGAAGGAGAAATTACAATTATTGTAAATGCAAACCTATGTGAAAATGAAACAAAAATAAACCTCTTAGTTTAAATAGTAATATTTATTAATGAAAAATCATTTGACATTGTTAACATAGCTAAAAAATAAAATTGTACAATGCAAAATCTGCATATAATTTTATAATATAATAATATAGCAATTGCACTATTGTTGCGAGGACTACACTGTTTCTACCACACATCCAAAATTATACAAATTCATATGAGACTTAGCAGACTGTAACAAGCTGCAAGGGAAAGCCTCAGCAGGGAGATCACGTTAATTTGTTGCCAAATTTTGAAAAGTCTACTTACTTCGTAAGAATAATACTGAGTGCAAAATAACATTAATTTCACCAAGTATATATCACTCCCCAAACACGACATATGATTGCAATGGAGTCCTAGAACTGATAAGGAACACTTATTGCTATGACCAAGTGAAGGTTAATATCATGTCTTAGGCCAGCTCCACATTGGGACAATAAAATAAATACCATTAACTAGAAATAAACTAAATCTGACAGGAAAGATATGGACGATGGTGCATGCCGATTAATTCCGCCTAATTCAATCAAACCAGAAACCAGAATTTTTCAAATTAACCAATTATCGTCGCTTACGAGACCTATATATAATTTACGTTTATAGGCACATTAGTTACAGAATAAACAAAGCGAATGTGCTTTCGATCCACTACAACTTAATAAATAGATATCATGAAGATGTAACGACGCTGCCGTCTCCAATGCCCGCATCTTTAAGATCGCTTGCCACATCAAACTCTTTAGAATCAACGAAACAATTTACTACAACATCAACACGTTATGATAACACAACAAGGTATGATACCGGTAAAAAGGCTGCCATAGATCAGGGATCGAAAAAGCAATAGTCACCGAGGCATCGCCGAATACGTCATGTCTGTTCAACCCACAAAGACGGTAGAACTAAATTTATAAATTAATATCACTCACATCAATAATAAAAATTAAAAATAAGAAGGCACAAGCAAATCGATAAATTATTTTAACATTACTCGACACATTCGGCTCTGTCCAATGACCACTAACATAATAATTATAATACATGATATAATTAATTATTTGTAGCATTCCTCTCACTGTGCAGCACACTGGATACCAAACGTCAGTTATTTCTTCTTAGGTGGTGACCGCTGAGGTGTGGCTGGCCTGCCGCTGTTGATTCCGTTGTACTGGTATTTCGCCTTTTTCTCAGATGGTTTCAGTATCTGCAAACACGCGCGCTTTACTGAGAATTCAACTCTTATCAACTTTAACCAGTGCACTGTTATCATTTTATTAATCGATATAATCATTAGGATTAACTTTACTTACCTGGAAAGAACACATGAGTGTTTCGTCGACGGACATCATACCACCAGCGTTGTCAAATTCTCCGCAATAATTGGGTGCAGAAAACAGCGTGACAAGTTGTCGCTTTGCAAAGAATTCATACCCATCTTCTACCACCTGTAAAAATGTACCAACCAATTTAAAACTACTATTAAAGACTTCATAATGAAATAGGTCTAATAATAATAAATACTATGTAGGTACAATAAAGTATGTTAGGGGTTAAATACGTGGCCTTGTTACTAAACATTTCGTCTTCTCATTATTAAGGTTAACTACTAATAGGTATAGCATTGAATCTGGCACAGTTAGCAATCCACAATAATATAGAGCGAAATTAAAGCTACTTAGTTGTAAACAACCAGCTTTGGTTAGTATTAATTGTGTAAAAAATAACAAACCTGATGAGCTCGACAAATCAAATCCAAGTCGTGTCTATTTAGGAATTTACTGACGACATCTGGTCCAAATGTGAAGGACACGCCGCGATCGTTCTCGCCCCAGCCCTGCACGTCCTTGTCAGGGTCAGACCACAAAAGGTCACAAAGCAAGCCTGAAAATAAAGCAAATTCCATTCATACACCGAATAAAAGCATTCTTGCTCAGCAGTATTTATTATACATTCTTCTTTTTTTATTTATTTATTTATTATTATATTTTAAAAAAAAAGTACAGTAAGTTAACATTAGGCCCGCAAAACCAAGTACTTGGTTTGTCTGCGAGTTCTATTTTTTTTCTTTTTACAACATGTGTCTAATTATATAGTTGTTAAAAGGTACTTTACAATGTGTTTAATAGTGGATTTCTTTTTATTAATCTGAGGAACGGTCTCGGAAGGAAGACTGTTTACCAAGTACGGTATTCGCTTACGTAGTGTCCTGTCTCCGTAGTAGTTATAAACCCTTGGTACAACGTATTTTCCCGCCGAGGCCGCTCTGGTCGATTATTAGTGGGAAATTTTATCAACCAAAATTACGTAAAGCCGGCTGTTATTACACATATCGACCTCCATCTGATTTTATCGCCTGTCGGTGCAGTATATCTAGATCTAGAACGTGAGTGGTGGAACCCTACGTTTGACTGCAGGTGTTATAATATTTTATTTGTAAATTAAAAAAACATTATACATATTACGATTTGTCTGGAATATAATATTCGCCCGACATGACTAAGCCACCCGATTCAGTGTGTAGCGGACATACCTTTCGCGTTATGTGTAAATACTTGTTTAGCCTCTATATGTATAGTCCCGCCATGTTACATGCACCACTATAGTATAATCCTATAGGTATATGGTATCCTATAGGTATAACGTAAACGTAGGTTCTAATAAGAAGCTATGTAGCCATGAACGTGTAATTTGTGTAACAGTTGTTACGCTTCATTAGATGCCGTCTTGGATTTTTGCCATACAAACTCATTAAATCACATAATCTCTCATCTTACGTGTGCTTTACTAATTTTATTTTAATCTCGACGTTGCAATCCGCAGTCATTTCAAGGTATACGAAAAGCACGGGTTAAAAATAAAATCAGAAAAACGTGCAATGAAATCCGAAATCTGTTTAAAGGGGAACATAAAATTGTATAAGCGTTTACTTCAAAGCATCTTTCTAAAAATAGTTACAGCGTATGGAAATGTATTTTCGTGTAAAGTGTTACGTCAGACATTGAAAAATACAAAGGCAGAATGACGACATAAGCCATCACTCACCATTGTCACGAGATAAAAGATAACTGCATCAATCAATGAATCACTATCAGAGCAATCGAAATTCAGGTGATGCTTATTGCTTACAATATAATTCGTGAAATAAATTACCAAGCAATTTTGCAAGAGACAGACTTATTATATATGGAAAAAAAAGCCTATTTGCTATAAACGGTATATTATGTTGCTGTTTATAACAATAACAATGGTTCATAATGGTTTCTTATGTTAACGGGAATGTTAAACATTGAAATAAAAGTAATTTTTACGGATTTATCGCAGATTTGGTTAATTTTTTTACTTTCCTTCGTTTCGATTGCTTTACAGCTTTATGGTCACGTATTTTATAGCCGGACGGTCACGGATGGTCACGGTAAAAATTAGTTTTATTTCAATAATTGTTCACATTTATAACTTACAACATATCCACTAATAAAGTTATCCTTATTAGAATTTAAAGTTTAAACTCACCTGTGTCGGGAACATCAGTGGGTCTCATTATTCTTCTGATTTGCTCCATGCCTTGTAAATCTGGAGAGAGACCACCATGGCAGCAGAAAATCTTCTCATCAATGATAGCAGCTATGGGCAAGCAATTGAAGCAGTCTGTGAATGTCTTCCACAGCTTGATATTATAGCGACGTTTGCATTCATCATAGAAACCTGTAAATAATAAAACACACTTAAAGGTCTCACCAAAGAAAACCTGTGAAACGAGAGGTCACGGATTCGATCCCCGCACCGAAATAAATATTTGTGTGATCGACAGGTATTTGTTTCGGGTCGGGGTGTTTGTGAGACCGAAAAGTCTCTCGTAGTTTCTGATACCCACGACACAGATTCGATCTTAGTGTGTGGTCAGATTTATGTATGTGACTGTTTATTCATTATTTATTCATCAAAGAAAATGTTATTTCACTCAAATTATATGTATTCGAAAGACAAATACTACATCTGCATATTATTAAAATATACCATTAATGTAGCAAGAAATCAAACTCATGATTTTCCTTATATGAACATTTGCTAATTACTTATTATCACAGTCTCAATATATTTATCGTTTGTAATATAAAATATTTCCTGTAAAAATAGCAAAATGTGGTTGCAATATTAATGTTTTAAAAAATTATTTACATAGATTTGCATCAAGCCAATTCTAAATTAATTTATTACACATTCATTATATGGAATCAATTTTTTAAAATAAATATATCTTACCATAGATGCGATTAATGCTAGCACACTCATGATTGCCTCTGAGTAAAAAGAAATTCTCTGGATACTTGATTTTGTAAGCAAGTAAAAGACATATTGTCTCTAAGGATTGCTTGCCGCGATCCACATAGTCACCAAGAAATAGATAATTAGCTTCAGGTGGAAATCCTCCGTATTCAAAAAGACGTAACAAATCTGTGTACTGTCCATGTATATCACCTGCAAGAAATAGTCATGATCCAGATAAATGTATAATTTAATGGTTAATTATGTGTGTGTTACAAATATGCATATCTGCAGTTATTTAATCAAAACTACTATCATTATGCTAAACTAACACTGCTACTTAATATAAAACTGGTTTATTGAACTACAATATTAAAGTAATTATTCCGTAACTGCTGCATGTAGTTTCAAGCCGAGACGAAGGAAATATGTTATTATGCTAAATATCAATATTAATGTCTCCCATTTAAATATGTATTTTTATATACACTGCATAACCACTTAAGGCCAATTCACATATAGAATTGTCTTATGTAGATATTAGCACCTACCTCCAAATTTCATATTTACACATTGGTTGCATTATCTAGTTGAATCCATGTTACATGCATTTTAGGACAAGTGAAGTGGATTCAACCCAATAATGCAGCCAAAAAATGAAGATTGTCTGACTCCATAATATTAATACAAATTTTTGTAAACATATATGTCCTACAACTCTGAACATGTATATGATCAGACAAAAAAACAATATAAAAAAACTTTAACAATCACTGTACTATTGTAAAAACCAGTATTAATCTTGTAATGCATGGTTGTCACAAACACAACTTCTTACCTAAAACTATATTGTTTTAGAAATAATGTCACTAATTTTGTCACACAAATATAAAAACTGTTTACCACAAATTTTGAGTGGTGCCTCCAATTCCAATAGTATAGGCTGCTGTAGAAATATTTCCCGGGATTTGGTGCAGAGGCCTCGGACCTCTGACTCTGACATCTGCACTGTCTTTCCGGGCCTGCATCCTCGAACTGTGATCAATACCATTGATAATTAAAGCAAATTCTCAACTTAAGTTGTCAAATAGAAAATGTATGCAATGTGGCGTATATTTATGACAGGGCACAAAAGGCAACAAACTCATATGCAAGGCAGGTAACCAGTGTCCCTCAGTAACCCTCAGTTCCACCTTATCACAGTCCATGACAATTGTTCCAGGCAATACAATCTTTAGAATAGAACGACACACACAACATGATATGCAACATTATAATCAAATGTGTCAAATGTGCTCAAGCAATTATAAATATTGAAAGTTTATGATGACAAACAATAAGCAATGTAGTGTTGTCATAAGAACATTTTGCACTTTACAATACAAGCTGCCTATTGATGCAATGTAAAAATAAATGAATCTAAGACATGCTAAATGATTTGGCACAGCTTGACAAATACTTTCAAATTTTCACAATATTCATAAATTATTGTACATTAAATAATAAAACACAAATAAACAAATTTAATGATAAAGATTAAGAACATGCTAAAATACTTTTTAAGCAATTAGGGAAGGTAACAAAATGGTTCAAATAAGTGGGAAGAATAAACAGATGATTTTTGTAGTAACAGTTTACATAAAGAGTTTTATAGTATGCAAATAGATTTTCATAAAAAATTTCAAGAGCATAGTTTCACAATGTGTGTTGTACAATCGAACATATGTGTATACATGGCAAGACCCTCCCATTCCACAGTTGTTTGCCTTTCTTTGTATAGACTTCAGTGGCTATTTTTAGTTCCTACCTATGAAGAATCAAACAAGTAAAAAGGTTAACATAAAAACCCAGAATATATGTTTTCAATGAGCACAAATTATTTGGCAGGACTGATTACTAAGGGAGAAAGAAAATAAACAATCTAGCTCAATACTCTGGCAAGAATTCTGTATGGAACCATACATTCTCCTGAAAAGATGTCTTTCAATTTCCCTTTTCTCCTTGCGTTTTCCTGCTGCAGTCTGTACACTGTGGTAACCCATCAATAAGCAGCACAATAAAGTGAAATAAACATATTAAAGTTAAGTAAATCAATACAAAACGC
This sequence comes from Deilephila elpenor, assembly GCA_949752805.1. Taxonomy (NCBI): domain Eukaryota; kingdom Metazoa; phylum Arthropoda; class Insecta; order Lepidoptera; family Sphingidae; genus Deilephila; species Deilephila elpenor. The sequence goes on from OX457108.1 coordinate 6,978,821, forward strand.
GAATAAAACATAACAATAGGCCTATGGCGGTGTTCCATGCTACGAAAGCTGACATCATTGATACTAGTGAGATCGTCTATATTGTTCACAGATTTATGTTGCCTGTGCAACTGCAAATAACATTCCAACCCCGTGACCAAAATAGACCTCTGGGAATCATATAAAGATCCCATCAAACGTAGAATCAGATAAGAATTGAGGATAATCGATTTATTTATGAGTTTGACGTTTCTATACCTACATACTCAGTGATAATTACGCAACAAGAGTATACTGAGCGAGAACCCATTATGATGAGACATTAAATATGAACTCAAAAAATTAATTGACGTACATATAAATGCAAAAAATTGTACTTTACCTTCTAAAAGTCTGTGAATTAGACTGTCAACATTGAGTTCGTCAGCCATATTTACTACACGAATAATTTACGTCAAAAAGTCAAATCTTTCGACACAACTTCGGTGCCGATGCTTGTTTTTGGTCTATGAATGTCATACCATTTTACGCAGTTTCTAGCTATTCCGTACCTATTTACAATAATAATATATTAAAGTTAGTACGTATATTATTAAATTATTCATTCAATCTTTAGAACATTAAAGATTTATTAATGTTAATATTAAGATATTGTATTTTGTAAATTACGTTCAGTACTATCGACTTCCGTCGATTAATCTAGTCTTATTTATTTTAGATTTGCTAGGAGTCTAGGACATTTGCTACATGAAATACTTACTTTTTCAATAATTTCAAATTCACTAACAGCCGATGCCAACAATCAATCCCAAACCAAAATTTGCTGTTTGACATTGACAGCTCAATCTTTTTTCTGATTATAGCTTGCCAATAATCAATCTCAGTAGGGAAAAAACTATCTAAAAAATCAATCTACTTTTGGGAGGGCCAATCCCTGCTTGTGGATTGTCCTCTGTATGAAAATGACAGTTTAGGCTTGCCAATAAACAATTATCAGTGTTGACGTTTGGATGGATTGTTCAAAACAATCCAATATTGCAATCCGAGAATTTCCACGGATTATTCATGCAGATTTGCCAGCAGCAATGAAACTAGAAAGTAGAAACGAATGTAGATGAAGATGACACAACATTGATTAACGATTTCTTCAGTTAGATCTAAATTATTGTATTGTTGTGTATATTTTATCTTGAACGAATTGATACTTTTTGTTTTACTTTGATAAATATGATTTCTGTTATGATATGTTTCTTAATTTCATAGTTGTATTTTTATTTAATTGTTCAGTGTGTTTGTGAAAAAAACATTTATAATGAAATATTCTTTATTACTCACAATTTACAACAATAATAGAAAGAATAAAAATAATAGAAAAGGGAATCAAATTTTGATCATGGGAAGTTGTAGAGCCACGCTGCTATCAGCCATGACTCAGTATGAATGGGCAGGCTATGGCCTTCTCGCTCTCCTCCCGATTTGATGGGCCGGAAACACAGCCATGATTCAATTGTAGTGGATGTTCATGGGCGGCAGTGATCACTTTCCACGGAAATGTTCAATCACATTTCGCAATTTTCTCCACAATATTCTCATAATATTTCTATTGGAATGACAAGTGATAAGTCATTGTTTACTGGATATATTATTTTTCAGTGGCCAGAAACACAACAATTCTGTAAAAATCTATATAATTGGGACAAATTGAATTGTTTTTATTGCAATTATTATTATTTCTAACGTTAATTTTTGTTTTTCACAAATTATTTATTTACAAAATGCTGAAAGTGCATAAATATGCAATGAAATATTCTGCGTCAAACTAAATTGTCAAGAGGGAACCGATTTTTTTCAATCTATCAACAGAGGCAATCGACTGTCGCCTGTTTTGTTTATTGGCAACAAGATATTCGACCAATCGAAAAGTAGAAACCAATCCGGATTGACTTCAATCTAAAATTTTTGATTGATTGTTGGCATCGGCTGTAAAACTAAGATAAAAATTGGCCAAATTTAAATTTTAAACCATAAACAATATAAAAGAATAGGAAGCAGCGTTGCCAGCCTTTAAAATGAAAGGGCAAAATGAGGGAAACGAGTGGGATTGAAAGTACTACTCACACACAGTACTACTTTTGGGCTGCAATCTCACTACTCGCGCGTCCGAAGAAATGTGGTAGGTATTGAATATGTTACTTCTTTCATTTATATTGGATTTTTCTATTCATATTCATTTGCCGGAATCAGGAATTTGTGCCCGATGCAATGTGGCGATAGGCTTGCTCCCTATCACATCATGGGACGGAACATACAAGACGAAATGTGGGTATCGTGGTGGCGCCCGGGCCCCTGCCTACACCTTCTAGGATAAAGCCGTTGTATGTATGTGATTGGTGAAATTGATACAAATATTTGTATTTAATCCCCTCTTTTAAAAATAAAGAGAAAAAAAAATAGATTATTCACCGATGAGCGATCTATCTATCTATATCAGCCCATATACGTCCCACTGCAGGGCACGGGCCTACTCTACAATCGAGAGAATCGATTGAGAGTGGTTAGGCCATATAGTCCACCACGCTGGCCGATGAGCGATGATTATCTGAAAAAAAAACACAATTAGATAAACTGGCCTCCTTGGAAGCTGATTTACGCGGCCCCTAGACCTACGATAATATTGAAAGGCGGTAATTAATAGTTGCGCAAGCCTCATTATTAACCCTATACGGTCAATAATATTGCACAATTCGTAATATTGCGCAATATAATTGTTCGTCTGGGGGTCGCACATGGACGTATTATACAATACGTCGTAAGCATGCCGTCCGCCTGATGGTAAACGATACAACCGGTCATGGACAGTAGCAAAACCAAACAACACCATGATTTACAAAGCAATGCTTGGGATTGCCCTGCGTTCGCCTTTCTGAGACATAAGATGTTAAGTCTCAATATGTCCAGTAGTTACTTTGGCTACAATGTCCTTAAAACCGGAATGCAACAGCGCATTTACACTGCTGTTTGGCGGGAGAAATGAATCTTAACGGCGTTTTCCACCGTGATGTGTTATACTGGCGGAATCTCTCTCTATCAAAATCTCTATCATTATCATATTAGTCATTAATTTCAACATTTGTGATTCGATCATGCAGTGTAATTCCTATTTTTCTAATATCTTGAGGAGCATAGATCACTCACCAAGTATAGGAGTAGAATATAAATAAAATATTATTCAGTGCCTTTAACCGGTGGAATACAGCTATAATATGAATTTCGCATGAAACTACAAAAGTGTTGTTGAGGAATTCTAATTAGGAATCGATTTTCGTGCTATCATTGTATAATGATTATATACATTTGAAATCAATTTTCACACTTATCAAAGTCGATGCCACGAGTTCCTCAATAGGTAGTTATTTTTATACCTTAGATGACATGGTAAGTTAAACAAGATTTCTCTTATAAATTATAGCCTTTCTCCTGCGTTTACCTTCCTTGTATTCATAATTTTGGGTTTGAATTGCCGCATTTATTGATAATTCCCGCGTTACATCCGGTTGGTCACAAGGATTATGAAATCCGTAAAAATCTGTAGACTGTAGACTACATAAATCCTAGTCCACACCCATGTAACGTAAACTTTGTCTATGACTTGCTGGTAAGTCAAATGTCATTGACCTGACGAATAGACAATATTGGAGTTTGGGCAAAGACAAACTCTGTTTTATTTTTAAATTCCATTTTGCGGACAAAATGTCGCTGTTCTTGATTGTCAAGCTATTTTCTCGTCGCAATGTTCCGTTCTGGCGCATAGTATGTATGAAACATCGCGGTTTGGCGTGTGCGCTCTATTTTATTTTAGACAAGACTTGACGGCTGTTTAAAAAAACTTCATGGCTCTTTGTTCGACTTCATTATACCATTCCTCGGGTTTTTCGTAAACAACGCGTTCTAAACAACGTGAAAATCCAATGAATTGGAAGGAAAATCTATATTGAACCGAGTGAAACATCTAGCTGTTGCATCACTGGTGCCTGAAAGCTTAAATTATTTGCCTTGCGATGGAAGAAAAGATGGACAGTGATCAGAGCTACAGTGACGAGAGCAGTAGCTCTTCGGATTCCTCAAGCGGGAGTTCGGAGGGCGACGATGAGGTCATGGAATCTATTCATCTCCTTGGAGATACATTGGAGCTCCCGCGAGGATTGTGCGAAGACTATGCTGTGTTCAAAGAGTTATTTTCCATGAAGACCTGGGATTCGCTGGAGGAGAAACACAAGGAGGAACTGTTAAGTTTGTTGCCAACCTTTCCTGAAAATGATGAGGAAGAGAAAGAGGAGACCATCAAGATGCTGTTCAACCATGAACCCTTCTATTTCACTTCTCCAGTTGGGGAGTTTTTTAATCATCTGAAACATGGAAACTTTACAGAGGACTATGTAAAAATGAGAAAGGTTTTGATTAGAGCTGCCAACAAACAACAGAAGATAAAGGTGTGGTGTAATCAGTTGTTTTGTTTAATATGTTTACAGTACACATTAATGTTTGTATTTGTCCCTGAAATGCTGAAACCAGATCCAACATTGAAATCTAACATGTAAACAAATTCTATGGCATACAGTTGACATTGTTCTTGTAAACAATTGGTACCTTTCATGCATTAAAGTTGTTGTGTTTTGGTACACATTGAAGCCTACAACTGACAAGATTTTGTTATAAATATTAATTGGTTTTGCTATATAGTAGAATACATTCAACTTTTATGTAAATGATTTACTAAAAGGGTCAGTATTGAAAAACTGTTGTTAAACTAAAGGAGATATAAGTAGTTTATGTTAATTATACAATTTAGGATATCTGATTAATGGTTAAATTATCTGTATCTTGTTTTATATATTTTATGGGAAATGTCTAAAATTCTCTTAAATTTCAGTTTTAGATTCCCTTAGCTTGGTGAATTTCAACTCATTGTCTGCCTGCATCTGATGATCACAACTAACAAACAATTCTTATAAGAGAATTAACAGGATGTTATATCTTTCTGCTTTATTCTGGTTAAATATGTATTTATCTTTTTTTATTTCAGAGAAAAGCCTACTATAGTAAACTAGTGCCTGATATGATAGTATCAAGAGACAGATTGTTGGCATCAGTGATAGCTGCCCCACCAGGGCCACCACCATGTGTGTTCCCCCTACCACCAAAACCATCAGAAAAGACTAGATTTAAACCAGTATATTTAAGGGCTAGGCAAAGATATTTTGAAGAACTTGCGGCAATCAGAAGTGAAGTGGGAGGGGTTGAATCTGATGATGATAACTATCCTGGTGGACCACCTGAACGGTATATAAAGAAAAGAAAACATATGACGCCAGCACAGGTAATGGTTTTTTATGATGCAGCTTATATAGACAAAATTTATCGAATTCCTATATTTTGTTTTCTTTTGGATTCTCATATTGTTTCTCGGGTGCAATGCTATTGTATTTGCCACTCACCAGGCTAGTCATATCCACACATATTATGTATGAGTCCTTTTTGTGGACAGTTTGGTGGTCCGATAATTCATTCTTCATATTAAAGTATGCTAGTGCCCCTAAGACATTGCTTGAGTGCTTGGCGTCAGTTCTTTGCATGCCAGAGTTAATATTGGCTTGCAGTGACAGGTGTGTGGGTAAAATAATTGTTGTCTTCTTTGGTTGATAGACAATTACTGTGCACTATTTACACTGCTCTTTGGCAACAGAAATAGATATTACGGTGGTACCTACCCAGGCACCCTCTTACATATGAGAGACCTGCCACCAGTTTGATTGTAAAGTCAAACATATTTATTTATTACTTAATGTATATTATTAATTGCTTAACAACAATAAATTGGAATAAATTGAATAAATATAAATTTCAGAATGCTGAAAGTGTTTCGTGCACATTAGGTGGTTCAGAACAATCCCTTCCTACTTCATTAGAATGTTTGAAGAAAGTTCTCAGTGCTCACAGAGCTAGGAGACAACGCAATGAGGTAAAGTATATTAATGGGTGCCTTTCATGCATTGGGAAGGTCTTAAGGTCTAGTCCTTTTATATATTGTTTAATTATAATAATGCTTTTAGAATGATCCAGTTTTAAATGTAAATGGTATCACATTGGAAGATATCAAACAAAGAGTAGCTGTGGTAAATGGTACCAAAAAGCTCATGTTTGGTGGTCAGAAATCAGGTATGCCTGTACAAAAATTAAAGAGAGGGCCCAAGAAAGATTCTGGCGGGAAGCAAACCAAAGCACAAGAAGCTAAGGCATTGAAGAAGTTGAAAGAAGAACAAATGGACTGCACAGACAATAAACCATTGCTGCCAAATATAAAAATAAAATGTGAACAAGAAGAGTCTGATTCAGAAAGTTCCTCTAATGTAGATCCAGTGACAAGTCCAAAAATAGCCAAAAAGTCAATTGACAGTGTCAATGTTAAGCGCGAAAGTGTTGATGCTAAATATTCTAGCAATTTATCCAAGTATGTATTCTTACTATATAAAATATAAAATACCACTGTTATCAGTGTATAAAAATTTGTTGATATTTTTTTTATTCGTATTTCAGTTTGAGTTATAGTGATACAGAAATAAAAATAAAACAAGAACCACCTGATTGTATGATCCCAATGCAAAACTCTTGTAGAAACAACCAACCGGTTCCAATTAAATTGGAAGACTTGGATGGACTAGGTAAGCATAAAATATAGTTTTTTTCATGATGTGCTCCAATAGGGTTATATTGTTCTTATTATTATTGAATCACATCAATTGCACATTAAAATGAAGATTTTGAAATTTTTTTAATATAATTGAATTCACATTAGGAGCACAGTTAGCAGTACACAGACTAGGTAGTAGCAGTAGTTTAATGCGGTGATACAAAGTGTGATAATGATATTGCTCGCATTGCAGACATGATGGCATTACCGGTAGAGCTAGCGGATGAGTCAGGTGGGGTGATTGAAGTTGACACTTCAACAGAGAGCGGTCCGGGGGTGGGGGCGGGGGTGGAGGAGTCTCTGACGGAGAGCGTGCACGCGTGCTTCTTGTCGCTGGTGCGGGCGCTGTTCCCGGCGCGAGCGGCGCACCGCGCGTCCAAGGCGCAGCTGCACGCGCGCGCCGCCGCCGTGCTCGCCTCGCCCATCGCGCCGCTCAACACCTGGTACCACCGTCAGTACGACCACCCACTACTACTAACATATTATATTCACACACTATATAACAGATTAAGCAGCCTCAGAAAAACATCATAGTAACTTTGCAAGTTGCGACATGGCATGTCTCATGTATACAATAGAGGGACATCACAGTACCACCCCATATACGTCGCATAGCAGGGCACGGATCTCCTCAACAATCGAAAGTACGATTGAGAGGGGTTAGGCCATATTCCACCACACTGGCCTATTGCAAGTTAATGGACAAAACTATGAATATGAAAAGTTACTTAGGTATTAATAAAATTACTAACAAATTATATTGTTATTAAGGAATGTATTTTTTACTCTGAAAGTAGCTAAACAGTTCACTGATGACATAAGTACAGTATTTTTTTATGTTCACATACTCATTCATAATAAAATCGGGTATTAAATACACCCAACAGTCACATACATAGTCCTGACCCCACACTAAGATCGAGTCTTGTGTCGTGGGTATCAGGAACTACGAGAGACTTTTTCGGTCTCACAAACACCCAGACCCGAAACAAATACTTGTGGTTCTCACAAATATTTGTCTCGGTGCGGGGATCGAACCCGCGGCCTCTCGTTTCACAGGCGGCGTCTAACCAACTGCGCCACGGAGGCTGTTCATTAATATTATAAAAAATTTAACCCAAAAATTATTATGGTAAATGAATTTTATTTTTTTAGTGTGTGATGACTGGTGTGGGGAGTTGGACTCCGCATTAGACTTTTTAGCTGGAGAAAGAGGACCACATCCAGATGATTTTGTACCATATTTACAATATATGCCAGAAACGCAGGTAAAACCCCACAATATATGAGAATTTCAGATTATTTCTTATACTAAAGTCTTCGATCAAATATATACTAGATGTCGGATGAGCACTTCAAAAACGGCCCGAAAAATTGTACCACAACGTCAGTGTGGCTATATTTCAATTTAGTATGCTTCAATCATCACCAACGGCAACGCGTAAACATGCCGCAGTGCGCCTTTCAAAATTGTCAAAATAATCACCGTAATACAAAGATTTCTGCGGGAGTATCTTTTTTTCGATAAATTGTCTATAATGTCTATAATTATTTATTTCCATATTAAAAATTGAAAGAAACGTGAAATATGAATCAATTCATAAATAATATTTTAATTGTTTCCAACAATAATATATGTGCGCATTTATTAAAAACTTTATTGCTAAGTGACATTTTTATTTTATGTTTTTTTTCTTCAATGACATAATGTCTTGAATGCAAGTATATTGTAAGATATAATCAATCTTATTTCAAACAATTAAAGTTTATTGTTACTTGAAGTTGTTTATATTTTAAGACCATTTTTCCACATCTCGTAGTTCGAAATACAAATGTACATGTATTAACAACCTCGGCCACTTTTGGCATGTTATTTTGTTCCTGACACTGTATCTAGTATATATTTGATCGAAGACTAAAGTATTACTTTATTAGGGAGGGAAGAGGACAATAATTTATTTCCAACTCCTCCTATTAATTTAACTTTTTGATTGATTTCGTTGCGGGTTAAAGACAAGTTAGACATTCCCGGAGACGCGCTGAGCTTCAATGCTCAGTGTCATTAAAATGCGTGCCACTGTTGATCCTGGCTTACAGGAGTTGCAGTGGCGGGTGTGAGGGCGGGACAGTCTCCTATACTCAAGTATCAATTAACCTAAATCAGCCAGGTGTTTATAAATTAAGTGTGTATTATATTTTGTTTACAGATGTATCAATGGATCGGCGCCGGTCGGGATTGTGATGCAATACTGGGACGTTTATGTGAACGATGGTTGAGAGCAGCATCACCTGTAGCGCAGTCATGCGAACCTCCACCTCCCAGGTAACTTTTAAACAGTATAAAAATTTACATATATACATTAACTCACGCCTTTATCCCAGAAGGGGTAGGCATAGGCGCCACCAGGACACCCACATTTCGCCTTGTATGTTTCGTCCGATGATGTGATAGGGGGCAAGCCTATCGCCATATCGGGCACATATTCCTGACTCCAGGCTGATAAATGAATAGAAAAAAACCAATATCACTTTGCCCGGGAATCGAACCCGAGACCTCAGCTTTGTAATCGTACCCTAGTACAACTACGCCACGGAAGCAGTCAAATATTCAATAACAATATTTCTCCTTTCTACCGTTGTTACTTTTTCTCTCCCTCTTTTTGTTTTTTCTCTCTTCTGCTCTGTTTTCTTTTTTTTATCTCTTTCTTTTTTTCGCCCTTTTTGTCTAGCCCTACTTGTTAGGATGTATCATTCTAAGACTATCAGTATAGCAGTTGTTCTACAGGAATTTTCCTTAATTTCCATTTTCCAATCATTAGGTTTGATTAGTATTTTATATGTTTGCCAATATTCGTCAGTTGAAGAGAAAATTGACGGATGGTTGTTCTTATCTACCTGCTCTTATAAATACTTTACAAATCTTAATGTCTGTATACAGCGTGATATTGACACCCCCTACATTAAATTAAACCATGAGCATCGCATAGTAAGGGATATTATTTGCACGCATAGGCATTGTCGTAGAAGGAAAAACTAAAAAGTTTATTTTTCAAACAAATTATAAGTCAAAATAATGACATTAAATTTAAACAGCCTATGTTTACATTTACCTGGTATACAGCGTCCGCACGGAGCGGAGCGGCAACATCGCAATATTCCCGCGTTTATGAAAACAGCCGACCCGCTAGCACGGGCGGCGCTGCGATCGCGGGAATAATCTTCCCAAGTCACATATTTTTCATAGTAATCACAGTTCACACAACACATAAATACATAAAATTAACTAATTCAAATTGTGTTTTATGCACCAAATCTCTCACAATATGTTCTGAGGGCCATGACGGCGCGGCGTTTTGATTACACTCACCAATCACCATACAACAACACCATATCTGTGTAGTCCACAGTACTATAAGTATTCGTTATTGTATTAAGAATACGCGCAATACAATAATACTGAACAACTTAAATTTACAAAAACTAAAAAGTACTTATAAACACTAATACGAACACTTAAATAATAAAAAGAACACTTAAACTAACAACTAATAAAAAGTACTTAATTGCAATATGTGTCTCTATCACTTAAACACTTATTCACTTACTTGAACACAAAATACAAATAACAACAGAATTTAAAATACTATCAAAATGGCGATTTCTGCGCGCGCGCGTGTTTTTGTTTACATTACTAATTGAACGCAGTAAACCGAACACTGAGCGGGCCGCCGCGCCGGCCGCGCCGCCATACATTAGGATTTGCTAAAAAGTTGAAGATCCCTAAGGATTGATTGGATGGATTGGTTGATGCAGTAATTACGTAACTGGATTGGACAATAGTATTTAAAATGAGATACTCTGATTGGCATAGAAAAATACTTTATGTGATTGGTAGTTTAAAATAAGAGCCGTGACTACAATATCTTGAAATCGATATCGATTATTTGTAGTTTAGTCAAATGTGTCAACTTTACTTTTCTAAGCAATTTTACCCTTAAGTAGTTCATTAATAAAATAAGACAATCTACAGCAGCGAATGCATACGTGTATTTTGTATAAAAATACGATTTCTTAAAGTGGTTTACTTTGGAAACATTAAATATTGTCAAGTTATTGTCATTTTCAGGAAATGTAGTCAGATAACTTTGTAGTTTTTTTTTTGTTAAGAGGAAAAGCTTTTTGCTCCCCCTTCGATACCCCGGGGAAGCCGAGAAAAGTAAATCAGTGTGTCTGGCCTTCTAGCCCTGTACAAACGCGTGTATTGTGGTCGAGCTGGGTTCCTAGCAACACCTACGCCAGCATATTATCATTATGCTAAAAACCCTCGATGACCGGTTGGGTTTTAATTATTGAAAATGTTCCAAATTATTAAAACCAACCGTAAGAAATAAAAACGAAATACCATGATATTTCTGACATAATATTAAGTTTCCAGTCAACTCAAATTAAATAATATGAGAGATAAAAAATATCGATTAAATGTCCTCGGATAATTTCACAACACTACTTCAAAAATGTTTCGTATGCTGTCACTTTCTTATAATTATACTTCCTCCAAGGGCGAAAAAGGGACAGCATATTATGATATAAAAAGATGTACAATCTGGCAACAAGTGATTATAGTAAATGCAAAGTACAGAAGGAACATGGCGCGTTATGATACGTTTACGTAAAATTGTTTTGAAAATGTTAAATTGAAATATTGCGTGTTGGATTTAAATATTACTTGAAATTGAATGCATATTGTTTAAAAATAAAGTATTTTAGTTAGTTTTATTCACGTATTTTTATTTGGACCGATTGTCATGTGCCGAAGAATAGTTATTTTTTGTTAGTCGATGATTATGATTACAATTAAAGTTTTTGTATTGTGCAATTAAAATGCCTTGTATGTTTGTCCGATATTCAATTAACCTGTTAATCATTAATGTGTATATTGGAATTTGAGAGTGCCTAGTAATTAGTGAATGTATTTGATTAAATGCTTACTAAAAGGTGAACTGTTAAACCCCAGTTAATCATTAGTACTTACTTATAAAATAACGATCATTATGTTCTAGACTACATTAATAATAATTATTGTAGTGTAGAACATATTGAGTGATCTGTATTTCGCCAAGTTTTATGTTTGCGAGGTCAAAGTTCTTTGTCAGCTGAGCGGCAAAACTACTCGTGCATGTACAGAGTGATCGAAAATTGCGAAATACAAAATCGTGATTTTTGTCAAAACTACCAGGTGGATTTTGATGTAACTTGGTACAATGTTTTCTGGGGTGGTCACGAACATGTGGACAAAATTAAGTAACAGATGTCAATATCACGCTGTATAATATGTTTTCTATGTATATTAACTTAAGGTATTTTTTGTTTATTAGATATCCAACTATGTGGGTGGTGCGGACGCCTACTAGTTCTGATATATCGGAATTCCGAGCACAAGAACGTCGCAGGTTTTCATCGGCAGCCAAACCTTTCACCTATATACAACATGGGTATGTCAATTTATATTTTGTTGTACTTTTTAATATTTTTGTGAAAATATCCTTATAAATGTTGACTTTATATTTTTTCCAAAATATCACATACAGTGCCAGTTCGTATGGTTTTGATTAATGTCATTTGATATCGAGCCTCTAGCATTCTCGCTCATTAAGTAAAACTCCCATAAAGTGTCCACCCTGCTAATAAATATAAATAAATTATAGGAAAGTTTTACTTGGGAAAGCTGACTGGGCTATTGATACAAATGTGGCCTATATTGAGTTGTCCTTGATGGCTAAGTGTGGCATGTGTGTGTGTGTGTGTGTGTGCAGGTACCGCGCGGTGGTGGGTCCGTGCGTGCGCGCGGGCTTCGTGGGCGGCGGCGCGGGGGGCGCGGGCGGTGCGGGGGGCGCGGGCGGTGTGGGGGGCGTGGGCGCGGCGCTGCTGGTGTGCGAGCGGCCGCGCCACGCCATCTTCGTGACGCTGGTGCGCGACGCACTGGCGCGCCTGCCCAACGGAGAGGGCACGCGACACGACATACTCACGTTACTCAAGTTTGTATCATTTTTAAACGACTTATACAAATGAGGTTTTATAATCGACTGTGTTCAATACCTTTTAACATGCTTTTGTTAGCTTCGCCTGTATGTATGTATGTAACGGAATCTTTGAAGTAAATTTTCGGGCACTTCAAAACGTCGGATATACTTGAAATTTTGAGTACATGTCAAAGACCGATGACAATACAATATTGTAAAAGTATGTGACATTATCTTCACCAGAACATTCAAAAAATTTATTTATTAAAAAATAAAGTGGTAATTTGCGCGAATTTTGAAGCAGAAGTTTAAATATTTTAATTAATAATTCTTTGTTTTGTACAGAATGTCACAATGGCTTGTGCCGTGCAGCGATCAAGCGCTACTTAGCGCAATATCATCCACATTAGACAAACTTCACTCTGTCAAGCGCGATCCCATCGTCAGATATGATCTACGAACCGCCGTGTGGACGTATTTACACAGGAACAGGTGATTGTTATTTATTGAATCTAACGTAGTAACATTAAACAATGATTTTTTTTTTGAAATATTGCAATGAACGGCGAGACTTGCATGCCGCTTCATGGTAAGCGATACGACCGCAAATGGATTGTTGCAAAACCAACCAACACCATGAATAATAAAGAAATGCTTGGTATCTTGATACATAAGATATTAAGAGTCATTATGTCCAGTAGTTACTCTGGCTACAATGTCCTTTAGACGAAAACACAACAATGCATTTACACTGCAGTTTGGCGGGAGAAATAGACATTGCGGTCGTACCTACCCACATATGGCCTCCACATATGAGATTACTACCTAAACTAGTTAAACCAAGCGATTTAATCTTACACTTAATACAATGTTGTTTTAGGTCAGAAGAGGATTGGTTGAAACTGTCAGGTCGCGGGCGCGGCGGCAAGGCGGCGCTGCCCCCCGCACTCCCCGCGCCCCCCGCACCCGCCGCGCCCCCCGCGCCCCCCGCGCGCGCACACACCCCGCCCCGCTCGCCCTCCCCGCGCGCCGCCTCCCCCGCGCACGCTCTGCCCGCACCCGCGCCCGCGCTCAAGGACACCAGCGCCACGCACGCCACCCCACCACACACGGTAAGAGGGATTTTTGTACTTATTCTCGCTCTCTTAGCCGCTCGCTGAGGATCTCGACCTCGTACAATCAATGAATTGAGTACTGTCATGTGCAGTGTGGACTGCACGATGCATGCCGCCGCCGAATAACTTCACTACCACGTCGAAACATCGTGTAGGTGTCCTTCCCATTATTTTTGTGCTGCTGCTTTCTTAAAAGTCGAGTGTAGTTTAATAATTAAACACGAGCATATTTATTTGTATTCATTAAAATATCTTTGATAATTTGATGTGAATTCCTAGATGGAGCTTGAAGTGGGCAATGTAGAGGAGATTGTGGAAGCTTCAGACAGTGATGTGGATGTCGACGATAGTAATGTCCCATCCTTAGGACCTCAACTATCATCTGCACAGCTACTCATGCAAGCCACTCAACAAATCAAACAAACGCCAGTGCATCTCCCGCCCAAACCCAAAGGAAAGCTTGTCGCAACGCCCCCACAGAAACCCAAGCCCGCAGTCAAACAAGGAATATCAAAACAACTCGGCCTCAAAGGAACATTAATGACACAGTCCGTGAAACAGGCGAACTTGATGGCACAATCGATCAAGCAAGCCACTCTTATGACCCAAGCGAAATCTGCAGCACAAGTCAAAACGGTACTACACCCAGTGAAGTCCACTTTACCTTCACAAAGTGGGAAGCAGGAGACGATCCAGGGGAAACTAATAACGCCGCAGGTTGCCAAGCAGCCGGCGCCGCAACCACGACCCACCAGTGTTGCGAAGCCTATGCCCTCACCCAAACAGTGTATTGTGACCTCTATACCGAAGAGCGTGGTGACTCAACCGCAGATAACACTAAATGTGGCGGCGTCGGTGAGTCAAACTAACGTACAGATGGCCAAATCTTTGCCGTCGTTGGTGACCACTCCGCAGAAATCACCGCTGTTGAAACAGAGGCCTTTGCAGAAACCTGAGACGCAGGTAAATTTTAATTTTTTTGTTGGTCAATGTTTAGATCATTATTAATCACTTTTAGACGGGGTTGGCACAACATGCCTTTTCATTATTATATCTAATTTGATCCTTTACTTGACGTCATATTTTTTTGTAATTATCTACATTCTAGAAATTTTTTCCTTGTTAAAATGTGAATTTTCCGCTTTTAGATTCGCATCTAATATTTTACAATTCCATCGAGATAAAATGAAATAAATAATTGTTTTGCAACTGTACAGGTTGTGCTACCAAGTCCAGTACAATCGCAATCTACTGCGGTTATACATCCACCCGTCACGACGCCGACTGCCACTCCAAACATCAATAAGGTGAGTCATTACATATGAGAGGATAGTAGTTTAGTTTATCTTTGTGACCAACAGCCAGAAATGACTTTTTAAATGTTAAACGGGAGACGTTCAATAAACGTTGTTTTAAGTATTTACATTCGTTGCTGGATAAACAATATTTGACTTACATCTAAAGTCTTAATTTCATATAAGGTTGAAAAAAATATTTTTTTAGTTGGTGCAGGGCACGCGGTCTTTGTTGATAAGGCCACCCACAGTTCAAACCACATCTTCTGCTTCCAGCAACAATACTACTCCACAGGTACGTGTATTTTTTCTGAGTTAAACATTTATATATATTATACAAATTTATTCGCAATTGGGCGCAGTGGGCAAAAAGATCCTGCGATTGATAAAGCAAGATATCCAGTGAATATTTGTGTATTCCTTCCAGGTGACGCCGACACCGCGTCGTGGCGTTGTCAGAGTGTTAAGTCCAGCGACGCCGTCTTCAGGGAAATCTCTAATATCGCCACGTGCACTAATGCAGTCAAGTATGTATAGATATATTTGTGCAATATATTATTATGATATTATTGTTTTATTGAAATTCTAATACTTTCTAGGTACTCCAGCCCCAAAAAAACGGACCGCAACACCAACCACTACTTCTGTTACTACTATTGCTCAGGTATAATCTAAAAGCATTTATGATTTCATGAATCATTTAAGTATGTACAAATATACTATTATTGCGTTATTATTTTCAGAGTGTTCCAAGTGTGACCACAGTAGTGAGCAGTGTGCCAACAGCTGTGACGTCATCGGTGTCAACACGCACTGTGCAGTTGGCAGGGGGACGAACTGTGCAGCTCGCAGCCAACCAGACGGTCCACCTACCTGGTGGCCAAGCCGTGCAGTTGACTTCAGGCCACACGCTACAACTATCCTCGTTGCAGCTCCCCACACATAGTGTTCGGTTACCCAGCGGACAAACTGTGCAACTGGCCTCATCACAAACAGTGCAAGCTGTCAAAATGTCGACTACAGCTGTCAAGAGTCCGAGTCCACGCGCCCTGCAAACCACAGCCACAGTGAAAAACATACAAACCAGTAGTCAACCCACCGTTCAAATACCAGTGTCAACTGTGCAGTTAGCAGGGCAAACGGTTCACATTGGTGGGCAAACTGTGCAATTGGCTGGGCAAAGTGTACAATTAACCGGGCACACTGTCAAATTACCCAGTGGGCAAAGTGTACAGGTTGCAAGCCAAAGTGTGATGCCGTCGCAAAGTGTGCAATTACCCAGTGGGCAAACTGTGCAGTTGTCCAGTGGCAATGTACAAACTGTACAGTTGAGTGGAACTAATGTGCAATTATCAGGTCAAAGTGTTCAAATGTCGGGCGGCCAAAGTGTGCAATTGGGGTCACAGACGGTTCAATTGGGCGGCCAAACAGTTCAGTTAGCTGGCGGACAGACGGTTCAACTGCCCAGTGGGCAAACGCTACAATTGTCTAGTGGGCAAACAGTGCAGTTGTCCAGTGGGCAAACTTTGCAACTTGCAAGTGGCCAGACTGTGCATTTAGCTAACCAAGGAGCCAAATCAATATCTCAAGTCATCCGAAGTCAAACGCCGGTTGAAAAGTCACCTTCCCAGCCGATCGTGGCCAAATTGCTAACGAATTCACAGGTAACAACACTTAGATTTCCTTGCATTAGTTATATAAAGATTTTTATTATTTAAAATTAAGATGCTGTAACTATTAGGCTTTTGTGGAAATTTGATGAATTATGAAATAATTGATGGGTCTTCAAGTAATATTTTATTGGCGTAACAAGGCATTAAAGGGTAGATACATAACGTCATTTTATTCATTGAGTTTACTTAATTGCTCCTGTTGTATAAGTAATACATCATTTACGTAAATACGTCCTTTAAAAGCTACAATTTACACATTAATTTCTGTTGAATCTTTAGGAAATTTAAAAAAAAGCTTGATGCTCTTGAAAAGCTAACATCAATATATTTGTGTGCAGGGTCAAATGATATCCTTAGAGGGTATGGTGAGCGGGACAGCGGGCGTCAGTGGGTCGGGCGTATCTAACGTGTCGGGCGTATCCGCTGTGTCGGGTGTGTCCGCTGTGCCGGGCGTGCCGGGCGTGTGCGGCGGGGTGCGCGCGCGGGGGGCGGTGCGCGTGCTGGCGCCCTCGCGACTGTCGCGCCCTCTACTGCTCACGGCTGCCAAGCCGCTGCACAACATTATACTGCAGGTAATGTACTCAAATACACGCAACTTGCTGCATATAATAATCGTTCACAATTATCGATCACGGTGCTCATTTTCTCACAACTTCACCTAGGCTTGCTGCATTCAAGTTATTGCGCGCAGTGCATTTCGAATTTGATCTATTATAAATAATCTAAGATAAGAGACATGTTAAAATAACTAGTTTATAATCGACTTGATACGTCTTGTACCGAGAACCTAGTAGTAACTCTTCTATACTGTATATGTATGTATGTTACATCGTAAAGTTGATATATTTTTTAATGATTACAGCAAAGTGACGGCAGTGCAATTAGAGTTACGTCAAGCGGAAGTGCATCCTCCTCACAAACGTTAGTTCTTAGCAATATTGGTGAGTAAAATTGTACGATTTTAATTTGTTATTTCGGGTCCAATTTAAGTCAAAGAATTTTCTATATGGAGGTTTTCATAGAAATATCTAATCGGAAGTGTACATGATTGATTATAAAATTAAAAAGTAAATTATCAATTATATTATTTTTCAGGTGGGCAAACAATCACAACGTCTTCCTCATCAGCGCCTGTTTTGAAACTGCAACAGGTAATTTAAAATATGGCTTACTAACCTTATTTAAAATAGAGTCTCAATCTTTTATCATATCCTACATTCCTAAAATCAATATTATGTGTGTGAGAGAAGGATTTGGCGTATGATTTATGACTATCCGCTTAACGACAAGCCTCTGAAAATTTAAAAAATAATTATATTAGGAAGTGGTTTGTTGAACTGAGAATGAAAACCCAGACATCTCGCTACACAGTTCCTTCAATCCCTATTGATAGTTCATTCCCTATTCAGTTTTCTATGTTTGAGTTTATACATTATTTTATACACAAAAGCAAATACCAGTTATGTAAAACATATCAGGCAACACAAAATACTTGAAAAATAAAAGCAATTAAAAAATAATAAGTAAAAGTGAGAGTACAGTAGAAACATCTGGTATCTCTCTCGCACACCCGCACTGCAATGGCGGTGACATGACGTCACAATTCATTTTCTGCATTCTATTGTTATTATTTGACAATTATCCCCATTACTAGATTTGAAATATTTTTAACTTGTTTCTAAATGGAATTATAAGTATGTAAGATCACTCATATTATGACAAAAAATCACTATAAATTATGGTGGCATTGTGACAAAACTAATGGTGAATCCAATATATTTTAGGTGAATCCAATACAACAAGTAAAAATCGCACAGGGAATTAAAATACAACAGGTGAATTATGCCAGCTTGCATGTTTTGACAGAGTTTTCTGATTGCATGTGATACTAGATTTGGTTGCACGGTCGATTGGTAATGAGAATGGAAAACACTTAACATAACTATAACACAAGAATAACACATAGACGTTTTAGAGTTTCCTTTGAGTTAAGGGGATGGAGTGTGCTTTTCATATTTGCCTTTATAATATTTTTCTTATTCGTAAATATTGACAGCGGCGTTTTATCTTTGCTATTTCGTCTTTATGGTATTTAAAATTAAGTAATACAAAGATTTGGTATCAATGTCTCAGTCCAAGGAATATTATATTTTAATTTAATATTCCCTATATTAAATTAAAACCAAATATAAAAATAGAGTTGTGGTGGTAGTTATATTAATATGTATAATATTTATGTATTATTAGGAGGTCTATGGTATTACCAATATAATTCATTGGATTTTGTTAATCATAGCTCTATTTGTAGTTATTTTGGTAACAATCTGATTTTGGATATATTTAAAGATGTATTATTTAAATAAGTTACAATAGAAATGTTTGTACCCACAGTACTGGAAGCATTTGTAAATTGTAGTGCAATAAGGTTAAAATAGGATACATGTGAAATATGTCGCGAGTACTGATTGACAAAAATTGACAAGAATATTCTTGTGTACTAAAAAATCCTTTGCTGTATTCATCGTTGTAACTTATTTAAATTTTACTTCAAATAGTTTTAAAGAGTGGTTGTATCGGGTATATTTTGGAGTGAAGGTAGCATTAGGGCAGTGTACAAATTACAATAGGGACACGTATGCCTCCGCACACACACCTCTGTGGCGCAGTTGGTTAGACGCCGACTGTGAAACGAGAGGCCGCGGGTTTGATCCCCGCACCGAGACAAATGTTTGTGCAGTTCACAGATTTTTTGTGTCGGGTCTGAATTTTGTAAGACTAAAAAGTCCCTCGTAGTTCTTGATACTCACGAGTCACGACACAAAGCTTAATTGATTTTAATGTGGGGTCAGGACAGTTGGGTATATTATTTGTTTATTTGTGTATAATAACAGATGATGTGTGTATGTGCAGAGTGGTTCAGGCGGTGTGGGGGGTGCGGGGGTGCGAAGCGTGCTGATGGAGGGGCAGCAGCTCAAACTGGTGGGCGGGCGCCACGTGCTCGCGCGCATCTTGCGACCCACGCACCCGCCGCAATAGCACCACACAGTACATCACACATTATACTAGGGACGACGTCGCCGACAATTCGCACTACGCACATACACCGCGCCCGGTAAGTCTGCGCGCGGACAAAATTGGAACTAATTTGACGTCACATAATATTGGCGAATTATTTTTACATTTCATAGATTTACCATAAAGGACGAATTAGTTACTCAGTTTTTTTAAAACATTAATAAAATCAACATTAAAAATTGGTGACCCAAAATAAGCTTTAATTCCAGATAACTTTGGCTCCGTCCGGAATATAAAATTGCATGAATATATGTTGTAATATGATTGAAATTTCCTTAAAATTGGGTAAACATGATATATATCCATCATCCCTTATAGTTCCACAAAAATATAATTCCAAGCAGTAAAATTATATCACGTACTGCTAACTGGATAAAAACAAAGTTACCCTAATTGACTGTAGGTGCCACAATTCCCATTTTTGTGGAGTTTTTAACTTTCATATAGTTTGCACCATAAGAAGCGTCCTCCTTCGCACGCAGACTTATTTGGCTCGGAGTCTACCTTCCACGCGGGTAACCGGTGGAGCAAGATGGAACATAGTGTAGCTGCGTAGGAGTGAAAGAGACAAATGACGTGTTCGCGATGTCCTCTCTAGTTTAATATCTCAATGACGTTTACATACTTTTATACATTTAGCTACTAGGTCGTGGACGTAGTGTGATAGGGTTTATACAAAACGAGTCGACTGTACGCTTACCTCATCGAGTCGATTATACGAGCATTTCGTGTGCTGTAACAGTATTTGTACTATTTGATTTTTCGAGAAGATGTGTAAGATTTTCTTGGTTACAAAATTACTATTATTGAGTTAATTTTGTTGTGTAAAACCCATATAGTTTTCGTGTTTTATTATTGTGACATTGATTAAATTTTATGTGTATCGTTCCGAAGGTTATTTATTGTGATTCTTTAAAAAAAAAATCGTGGAATAAGACGAGACCGGCAATAAGATCTCTATAAGAGACGTGTTAAAGAAAGAGCAATGTAAATATAAATTGAGTGTAGATAACGAAAAGGATATATGTGTGCTTGGATAGTAAACGAATATGTTATAATTCATTTATTCTACTTATTAAAATGTAAAGTAACGATTTAGTTCAAAGTACTATGTGGTAAATAATAATTTATTTTGTCTATTTATCTCATTGAGTATATTTTGAAAAGTATGTAAAGAAAGTATTTTTTTAAGGAATTACATCTAGTTTCTCATATCAAGTTATGTCTTCGGAATTAGTTATTGAATGTGGTTATAATGAAATGTACAGAGTGAGCTAATAGAGAAGGGACTGTCTCAACATGAGGTCGAAGACAGTGAGTTCTGTCAATAACACGTTTATTTTGTTATGAGTGATGGTAATATTACTGATGTATATTTTTTTCTTTTAAATGTATAAATAATATTTCTGTTATTAGGCCTGATTAACTGTAAAATCATTCGAAGAATAAGTCAATTGCTTATAATATTTTTTGTTTTATTTTTAAACCTACTGTCCTTTGAACGTAAATAGTTTATGCAGCTCTTGTAGATACAACCACCCCACTATCCAAAACAGTTAATATATTTTTATGTTTTATGACAATTCTCTTATTTTGCGCAATATTATTTTTCTTAATAATTTCAATTCTAATAAAAAAGTATACAGTTAAGGAAAGTGAATCATTGTGCCTTTAATGTTTCTAATTGCCTGTTGCTGCAAAAAAACAACAGTCATTTTTATGTAAAAAAACAGCACATTAATATTGTACTCCAAAATGCCTAAAATAGCTAGCCTATAAATAATTTTATATTGTCTTTCGTTAGAATAATATTGTCGAGTCTGTGGACTCGAATTCCAGGTAAGGTACCTAAACATGATTTAATAAGTTTAATAAGTTCTTAGTTTTTGTGTGGTTTAAATTTAGTTTCTGGAAAAGAAGGTAATATGGGGTTTATTTGCTTAGAATATTTTCGTTTGGTACATAGATGTAATAACACAGTTATCGAGTGGGAAAACATAATTTATTTCACTTTTGTACATGGTGTGTTCAGCAAATATAAATAATGACGATGCTTAATACTTGTGAACCAGCCATTATGGACTGGAGGCGACCTGGAACTTAACGTCTAATATAATGTTAGAGGTGTTGCATGATATAAAATGTTAGCACGATTTATAATGATTCAATTTAATACAGGCAGCTTATACATGGAACGATGATAAATACAAAATATGTGTGTAAGTGACCTTACAATTCCATCTACAGGGGAACAACCAACACCTACCACGGAGGCGCAATAGAACCAATGTATCAGTACGACATCTTTACAACAATCAACAGATATAGGTACACTTATGGCCAATAATATATGGAATGATTTAGTTCGTTTGAGGGACACTACTTCCAAAGTTGTCATACCGTACAGTCATTCTATCACGACAAATATCACATTTCAATTTTATCTACCGAATATATCCCCTACACTTTCGTTAGGGTGTTTTTGTGTCAATTTGCGATGTGTGAATAAAATCTAAAATTTTTCTATATCTTGTGTTTAGTTTTTACTCAAGCTTACAAAATGTTCAAAAACTTGATAACAAAAACACCCTCACACTTGTACAGTCATGATGCCTAACATCGAATTTTATAATTACAATACTAAAGACACTCAAATGAAAGAGAATAGTGCCGTTGTAAAATATAAAATCTTCAAATTGCGATAGTACATTTATTTTCGCACACGTCAGTCTAGTGGAGTGAGGTGAACCACGGAGTCGATCACCTGACAAGAACCAGAAGTTTGTGGCAGCCGGCAGCATGGCTGTTTAGACGTATACGCAACGGAAAAGAAAACATTACCCTCCTTCAGCGTCGGGTAAAAATTGTTATGACATTTCAGATGTTTTGTGTGTTGGAGCGTGATATGTTACGGTGTACGTAAGTTTTAAGGTCCTCGTTCGTACATGCCAGGGCTCACACCCTCGCCAATAACAGCGCAATGCAACGGCTCAAATCAACTAGGCTACGACAGCGCTTATATTTATAATAAATGAGAAGCAACTCTAATCCTACACAACTCAATCGTATATCAGTCTTATAAACTAGTTTTTTAAAACGATGAAACGTTAAAGTAGGTAAGTAATTGAAACATTAATCAAATAGCGACGTCAAAACACATATAATATTACACCACGATTGATATTTCATCTTATCCTATCGCACTACATAAAAAATAAATATGCTTATTACATACATTTATACCACAGGGTTTTGTTAATACTGACGAGACATACAATCGACACTTTCAGAGATATGATATACATAGCATGAAGTTACCGAATACCGATGGTTCATGGTACAACACCAACTACCACTGTGAATGTGTTGCTACGGCCGCGGCAGCCTTATACAATTGTAAAAGCCAATATTGTGCGGCGCACGCCCGTGCCTCCTCTAACAGACTATTTATAAAATGAGTGATGATTTACTGCGCCCTCAGTGTACACGCTACGAAGCTCATGAATACGTTATTAATATCTAATCATTATTATTATGCTCCATTACGATGTTGAATGACATTAATAAATACATTGTAGATTATATTTTTGTAACAAAAATAAATTTTAGCAACTTTGGCATTTGACACGTACGTACCTAATATACATTCGAATATCTAGTGCGTTTACAAAATATACTTACATATTATATCGTATCTCTGAACATAGAACCCACATTTCGACCTTCTTTGGCGCGGAGTGCGGACACCAGCCAAACCGTACATTATATACAAACAATAGGCACTGAAAGTTTGAAATATGATCGGCGTGTTAAAAGACGAACGCAGTTAGGTCTATCCATTGCGTTCTAGAATCTCAAGGAACTACACTATGGCGGCTAAATTATTACAAAGTGCGTGGAATGCCTAATGTACAATTGAAGTACATTTTACTGAGTGTTGCAAGTACAATATCTGCGCTATTGTTCTCTTGACAAAGTCTATTCTTGCTCTTTAATTACAACGCTTGTTTTGCACGTCTCAAATCTCAATTTGAAATTGAACCGCTAATGCTGAATCAGTTTGTGAACCCTTTCTTATTAGTCGTCAAATTGTTTTGTCTATACGTTTTAATGTCTACGATATGAAGTCAAATTGTACTCGAGGCATTCCGAGATGGAGATTTTAAACAAGCAAGAAGCGTGGTTGACCGAACACATCACTCATCAGCGTCGTCAGCATTCTCCGCCGTCAGTAGGTTGGTGTTGTCGTCAGCTTGAAGGTCGGCGGTCAACTTCTGGAACAAGGGCACTATTGTAGCTATTCTGAAAATTATGTCAGCTATATTGCTGGACGTACCTACAAAATACTATCTTCAAATTTTTTTAAACCGGGTAAGAGGAGTTATCACCTACAAATTGCATGCTGTATAGTGGGTATCATCTTGTACTGTGGTAGAGTATTTGGAGAGTCTTTGATAAAACTGGTTGACAAGAATTTATCATAGTTGTAACTTCTTAAATTATGTTCGAATATTGTGCAGAATTGTTTTTCAACAGTGATTCCTATTGAAATGAATTATCATTTATTAAAGTCATTTAAGTCGAAAAATAAACATTGATATTTAGGCACTGAGGCGTAAACATCGCTGGTCGTGGAATTCGTATCTGCCTTGATTACGACCAATGGAAAGAGAAAACAATCTGGATATCAATATAAATTGAAGATATAATATGTGTATACCGGGTATATCAAGACTGCGACCGAAAACGAAGCCAGGTGGTAGTTTTAGTGGTTACAAACACGATGCAAATAAAAACTTCGCCAAAAGAGTGACAAATATTTTTTTGAATTTTTTAAAAATCGTCGTGTTTGGGTGGTAGATACCTAGTTTTTGCGCAAATACCAATTTAAACCTTTAGGTACCATTGTGTGTTTAAAATAAAAGAGGTGTACATCATTATTTTAGGAAAACTATGTATATATCACCCAAATACGACAATAAGTAAAAAAATCCAAAAAGAAGTCTATATTTTTTGCGAAATTTTTATTTGCATTGTGTCTGAAGTCACTAATACTACCACATCGCTTCGTTTTCGGTCGCGGTCTTGATATACCCTGTATAATATAGTTTAGGTAGGTAGGTACTTATTTTACATATTTAAGTAATATGTGCGGATTTGTGCGAACCTTGCATATTTGTAAGAATTTCTGAGGTTTGTAAAGTCCACCAACTGACACTAAGCCAGCATGGTGGACTATATGGCCTAACCCCTCTCAATCATGCTCTTGATTGTAGAGGAGGCCCGTGGCTTGCAGTGAAACATACATATGTATATGGGCGTATACAGATAGGTACACTTATAAATTTTGACTATAAAGATAGGTAAAGATAAAGATAGGTACTACTGTACTGTAACCACCCATAATTGCCTTCTGCTGAAGAGGGCCCACCTCTACAATCGAGAGCTCGATTTAGAGGGATTGGGCCATTGTCCGCCACGCTAGCCTAGCAAATTAACTAATTTAAATGGAAATAAATAAATACGTTATAATTAATATTGTACAATAATTATTTGAAACAAACAAATGATGGATGGCTGCTTAGTTGCATTTCCTAGTTATTTGATGGAACCAAAAAAAAAAAGTGTAAGATCTCTTACCCCAATCTGTGCCGTTGCCGCATGAGTACGCTTGCGACGCTTCACTGCCAATGCAAGTAGTAGCACCAAGGCGACGGATGACAGAGCTGCCACCAGAAGAGGAAGCAACAAGTTGTCTCCGGGGGAGTAGCCCTACACCACAAATTAACTATATAGATAAAACTATTTTGTAAGCAGTGCAAAGAAGCATCTTTGCCTTCTGTGCAGTTGGGTTATGTCACTACAACAAGAAATAGTCGCAAGTTGGTCGTAAGGATACATGATATTTGCATGTTCATGTTGGTCGTATGGGAAGAAAACTTACATAAGTTACCAATGAGTGTCATTTAAATCGTCTTTCGACATTTACGCCGTGGTACGGGTTAGAGGTGACTTGCCCCCTTAGCCCCCCGCGCTTTACAAATTCATAGTTTGTAAATGGCCTAACGGGATTATAATTTAATATTTTCTTGAAATGGCTTAAGGCAAATGCTTTATAAGTCTATGTAGCGCTCATAACTCAGTCTGTTGGCAAGTGCTAATGTGGGAAGTACGTAGGGAATAAATTGCCACGTACTGCTTTTATATAGCCCATAAACATAACTGGATGTTATTTGATCCAAATAGATCCTAAAGCGATTGTCTCTAAATTAAATAAGTACTTTTATTACGTACAGTCGGCTGCTCGTTTAAAAGTTATGACATTGTGTAACTGCCTTTTCGTAACAGTTAAATCACTACTGATGAAACTATATAGCAGTGAATAAATCATTCATGCTATTTTGTAGATTTCACGCTTATTACGTTCTGTAGGTTTGTGGTTTTATTGTTGTTTTAATTTTAGAAATTTGTAGCGCAGTCATCAACTTAATGTGTAAAAAGTAGCGCTTCCGTACGAGAGTCAATAATGTCGCAATGAGCAGCCTAGAGTGAGGGAAGCGTTAGCGCAAGTACCTAACTATCAAATCAAAATCACGTTACATAAGATCTCTGGCCTAACAGATTTCATAAACAAACAATATTTTCTATATCCGCTTTCATTATTCAGTTTACTGTTACTAATGACAAAGATATTCTACTAGCTATGTTATTTTGATTAAATAGGTGGATCACGGAAATACGAGTTAGTTGTGGTAAATATGTTTTGTAGGTAAACATTACATAACATGAACAACGCCGCAATACTCACCGTCCACTGGAAATAGGACGACGTATCCACAAATGGCCATCTAGCCCCGTACCATCCGTTGTCGTTAGCTTTAGACACCGTCACTTCATCCGAATCCGAACTAATATCGGACGAATCCGGCTGCAAGGAAGGCAGAGGGAAAACGTCGTCTACTTCTATGGAATCCTTGAATTCTTCATCATTGTCCGCAGATAACATTGCCTCTTTCAAATACTTTAACTTAAATTGATCATTTGACGTAGTAGATTCAGTCATCGGAGTGGATGTGGTCGTAGTTTTTGTTGTTATAAGATCATCTTCAAAGGTTTTTGTAATAACAGTCGATTTCTGTGACGGAGAATTAGTTTGAGAGTAATAATTAATTATATTGCCAAGTGTGATCGGCGCCGTTGTAACAGTCGGGCGAATTATATTGTCTTTATCCCATGGTTTCATCGATATATCGTTGTCGGCTAAGTTGTCGCTGTTAGCTGTACCAAGGATTGGAGTATTTACACTGTCTTCAGTCGAAAAAGGTCGGCTGGTGGTGGCTGATGTGGAACTTTTCCATGATCTCAATGCAGGCATTGTCCACGGTGGTGTAGTTGATTTTTCGATCAATGTTGTTGATGCCACTGTAGGTGCAGTAATAGACGAGAGCTTTACGCTGCTTGTTTCTATTCTGGATATTAAAGTTGAGACGATATCCGAAGAAATTTTCAGTTCTTTCTTCCGGGATTTTACAATATCCCGGCTCGGAGATGAAAAAGGTGCTACAGTAATCGTGTCATGATAATCTTGTTGCGATCTACGAGCGTATAGCGCTCCATTCATTACATACAGAGGAACAGATGCAAGAGCTAATGCAAATATAACCCCGAAAATTATGAGTAAAACATATTTTACGGTCGATTTTCTCCGAGTTCGTCGCACGTGGATTGAAGGGCTGTAGTCGCGTCCTTTCCCCTTCAAACCGCTGTTATTTAACACCTCTTCCGTCTGCGGAAGAATGGTGTACTGCAGGCTATTTTCGCCATGTCGCACCGTCTTGTACATTTTGGCCACTGCTATAAATCACTACAAAACACTACTATTACGTTGTGTGTCCACGCGTGATGCTATCACATAGTCGTGTTTTCACTATGGTGCGTCGTGATGCCGCGTTGATGTGTATGCGTATCAGTATAGTGATTCATCAACGTCGAGAACGGTCGGTGCGAGACATCGCGGTGGCTCGCGCTTTGTGCAGCGTGGTGCTCCGGTGGCGGAAGGCCGGGGCTGGCGCATGCGCGACAACATTGAGCGGCTGCGCGTCCCCTATCGTCAGGCGGCTCGTTGGCCCCGAGCTTTTGAGGTTATATGATTTAGAAGCCGGCTTCTATTCTACATCATTCTGTCGGCAATAACAATAACATCACGGACTCATTAACTGCCTCGCCTCGTTAGCGCGATGGAGATTCAACTTCTTTTCTTTGTTGGTTTTAATCCTTTTATTTGCGTTTTGAGAATGGGGCGCTTAAAGCTTTAGTATTTATTTAGAAATGTTGGAATAATTTACGAGCAATTATTTATGGACTTAGATACATATCACTTATTTAGTTTGCGTAGTAGGTGTTTGTCATGTCTGCTGAATGATTATTATAGCCAAACTACGTCGATGATTGCAGATTCGTTTTGAAAAATTGGCGTTTTTTTTCTTATAGGGCTATTATGAGTCAGTATAAAAGACTCTGCATAAGACTGAGTATGTGAGTCACATTTCCTGTAACTTTTATCAGAACGTTTTTGTAAGCATTGATCAAATGCAATGACGGGTAATTTATCAGAAGGATGAGGCTGTTACTGCTCGCAGCCTTGCCTACCGAAACGACCACAAAAAATGTCACGATCCGTTTTGGATGCATACTAATATTACAACACGGAACAGACCTGCTCTGTATATGTATAACAACAACAAGAACATAAGAAATACTATTGTACAAGAATATTTTTAAAATGTCCTTTTTATTTTAACATCGAAAATCTTGTGTTTCGAGTCATTTTTAACCGACTCCAAAAAAAATCGACTGTATGTTTTTGTTTTTCAAAACGAGTGAATCTGGCTCAACGTTTTGATAACCCTTATTTTAGTTAATTTAATAATACAGCGAGTTGGGAACATCAGAAAAATATGAAGGAACCGTTAATGAAAATGAACAAATCATTTGTAATTTAAAAAAAATCGTATCTATACAATAATTAGGTACAGTAGTGTTTGCAAGTATAAATGTAATATACAACGTTTACAAAACGATATTTACGCAGTATCGTAGTAAGTTCGGTTCATTCTGATATTTAAGAATTTTTAACGAATCGAATGTTTATAAATCCAGAAAAACAATATATCTAAACATAACTGCGATATGACATTTATAGCGCATCCACCAACCAAATGATGAAAACTATAAATCTGCTGCATGTTCGTGTCAGTCCACCCCTTCGTGAATTTATGATACAACTATAAGTAGTACCTACCTACACATCACTACAGAGCTCAGACATTTGGGCACAATCTAGTGCCCAAATCTAGTCATCGAGAATTTATGCTCTCTAGTTCAATACTAGTTTTACTACGGATTGTAGATAATTTGCCACACAATATTAAAAAACTAAATGACGTCGTGACCATGAAATAACTTCATTCTCCTTAACATCTGCAACTTATAATTACATAAATAACTTAGCTCGAAAATGTTGTTCAGACTGGCAATGCAGATTTTGCAAATAATAATAAAAAATACTGGCACATTATTTAAATTTAGAATTGTATAAATAAGCTCACGCCGCAAACTTTGGGATTATCACGGACAGTTCTAATCAAGCTTAGAAAAAAGTCTACGAACAATCCACATTAGCATTTTTTGTAGGCGGTCAAACGGCGAACACACCATACGAATACTAATTCACTTGACCTTGGACAGAATCACGTTTCCTTTCGAAATTGGTTCGTGAATGCGATATTTTTAGAATAAAAATAAAAAGAAGAACGAAAGAAATAAAAGGGTTGGACGGCCGAATCGTCCCACTTTTTGTTGGTCGGCCATCCTTTTCTACTTTTAATTTGGAGAGCGTCGTGTTAGACAAAGATTTTAGATATGTGTCTCTTACAACCAGTTCTGTGCGTCTTCTTTTTTGCTATAGAATAGAATGTTTTTGTTTTTTCTTATGTAAGTTTGGTTGCTTAAATGCCGTAATTTTATTGCGTTCGAATTGTAATCAACATCCGAAACATAATTAATGCAGCAGACTTTAAATTAGAGTATAAAGTTTATGGAATGCTCATAATATTGCCTAATTGTGCTTATAAATTGTATCTAAGTGTGTAATTTGGAAGCAAATTGTGGTTATAGTTGGCCAAATTACGCGAATCAAAACGATTGTAAAAAGCTATAATTTGATACTTTCAATTGTAGAGATACAGACTATAGTAGACCCCCGTTGATAAACCGTAGGGCGTCGTTTGCTCTAGTACAATGACATCTACAAAGCGGCTATTTTCGTTGGCTCCTGGAACACGGCCAGCTCCGCGGGGCATCGCGTAAATAAACGTGCATGACAAACGCACGTTACACTGTCCTCGGACCGATTTCGACAAATTTAGTGATGCCCTGCAGGGCCTGGTAGGAAACGGTCCGCGGAAAATATGAATCCGGCAACACGCACCGCAAGCTGGCGAGAAGGGAGGGGTAACCTTCACCAACCGGTGCCATAATAAGTGGAATATATTAAGTGAAGTCGTGAAAATGTCGATGTTAATTAACTTAATCGAGTTCTACTGGTAGTTGTAGGCCGATTTTAGACGCACCGAGCGCGAGCGTTAGTTGCGAATTTACATGAACACACTTCGTCATAATTATTGTCAATAATAAAACGGCTATTTAAAGTGAGCACAACCTTGAGGGTTCAAAGCACATCCTGCCAGTGAGTTTTACGAGGTTTGCCTAAATAAACATTTTCACGAACACGTGTTTGTTCGCTAATGTTGGCTGTTGCTCGGCTCTCGCTCGGCGCTGCGCCCCTACAAACTCCTTTGTCATAAATACTCTACCAGTATTTATTGCCACACGAATATTGTTCCTTCATCCACTTAAACAATTCTAGAAAAAAATACGTTACTTTACTACCTGCTATAAAGGGCCCGAAACATTTTTATTTTGAACCTTTTTGGCCAACGCTTTCTAAATATTGTTCCGTTTCGACGATCCCTAAGGGCTTAAGATAAGTGTATTTCTTATCTTATCCACGAATGAGGCACTTTAATCTTGTGATAATATTTAAAATTCAATCTTGCACAAAGTCCCTTATTTATAAATCCACATAACGTAGTTAAATTTACGGCTTAGTTACAGAAATTTTTAACCTATTTAAGTTCAATCCTGAGTTGTTTACAAACAATATTGTATTAGTTTTGCAACCATTCATTGTAATTATTGTACAAAGAAAAAAGTTATTCGTTTGTTTTTATCTGCCGAGCGTTGAAACTAAAAGATCGGTCGTATTTTAAAGCTTGCTAAACAATGAGTATGAGGTGTGCGTGAGGTGATGAGCCGGTGGTCGAGGAGTGCATCGGCCGCTCCTGACCCTGGCTGGCCCAATGCCACGATATATCTGCCCGACCGTACCATGTTGGGCACCAAGCCAACACCAAACCCTTCCGCATCGTTAGCAAATCATCATTTCGCGCAAATTATAAGCGATAATTTGGACAGCTTTTTATCGGTAATGCGAGCAAACTGATGTGGTTTATTAGTTGATTTATGATTTGATTTTAAAATCAGGAAACAATCTGCTGTGAAAAGACGAATCTGAGCTCAGTTTCGCTGTTCAATATTTGGTGTAAGATCCTTGAGATTAGGGTGAAATGAAACAACCGTCGATGGGCCAAGGCTTCAACGTTAAAGACCGGGTAAAATGGTGAACTTTTAGAAATAATGAGTGGTGACGTGTAATCATAGTATATGGTAGTGTCTATAGCTCCGGGAATAAGTAGCCCGCTCTGGAGTCTGGAGTATGTTAGTGACTGGTTCGTGTATTTATTAAGCAAGAACAGCCGATATGCTACCTACGTTTTAACTACCGCCATATTAGTTAATGTTTATATTACGTTTATGTATATCACACGAACATGTGGACAGCTGCAAATGTCGATAGACTTTGCTATTAATATGATATATGGCGGCGGCGAAAAATTATTCATGGCTCTAAGGAATCTGTTCAACGAACTTATAGGATTATTTGTACCTATAAGGGATAAAGTTTATAGTATGTGTTACTATAAACTTTATCCCTTATAGGTACAAATAATCCTATAAGTATTCAGTCAATACAATACGTGTGTAATTTATAGTATGTGTTACCAAAATATGCAAGATCAAGATCCCAACAGATCAAGATCCCAACAGATAATTTATTTGGCATAATTTAAATTCTAAGTTTTAATTTTCGTTACGTATCACCTTAAATCGGCTGATATTTACATATCTACATATTATGCTTTTGTCAACTGGACGTCATTAACATGTGATTACATAATTTTTGGTATATTTCTTATCTAGGTTAGGCTAGTCCTAGGCAGCCATGAACCAAGTACGGGTTAATGGCATAATATATAATAAGGAAGTACCGGTGCCCGCATAATTAGTACCTGCTTCAGATCAATACGGTTCGGATCAATCACAATATTTTAGTTCTGTCAGGTTTAACCCTGTTGCGAATACTGCCCACTTGTTTTCACCACTGTGGTACATCGGACACAGCCGAGTCCAGCGTCGACTCTACCACTTTAATTATTTATATTCAGATATGTGACTACTCTACCTGTTCAGTACCAGTAAGTTGTATAAAAATGACAAACATATAAACTACAGTTTAACTACGTATAAAATAAATTTATACCTTTAAAATCCGTATTATATGAATATAGATGCAGAGAATAACAGGATCCACGTAACTGCGTTCTGTATATAGACGAATTAACTGGACGTTTATTGGCAGCAAGGAGTGTTGGCATTGGCATAGGTTCAGGGCGTTGAACCGAACTAAACACGTGTGTTACACGTCTAGTGCATGAGACCGAAAGTGCAAGTGCATTGTCCGATCTTGCTACTATTGTCTATTGGCATTCTCATAACTAACAATGTAAGACCCGGTAGGAACTAGTAGCGTACGAAACTCAGGATGTTTCTCTTGCGTTCGACTTCAATGAAAATACGCTCATACTAGCACATTCTAATCCAATTAAATCCTTCGATTGAATTTGTGTCTTGTCGTGTTCCGCATAAGATTCATATCTAAAGGCTGTAGTGCTTTTATTCATTTTTATAAATTTCATTCAGACCTTCGTAAATCCCGTGATATACATAAGAAAGACATATTACAAAAGAAAACGTATTAAATAATGAGAACGGCATTCGGATTCGTGATAATGAAAGTTTCCACAGTTTCCTTCCTCGAGGTGTGAAATGTAGTAAAATTCCACGTAGTTTTGGAAATCGGCCAGATCGTTACATAATAAATCAAAATATCGCGACTTGGTAGTGACATTATCCGGTGACGTCACGTCTTGCTAGGTAGAAGAATTATTTGAGCTAAATTATCTGTGTGTAACATACTCGTAATATCTAAACTTTTTATTGTAATTAATTTTTATTTCTTATGAGTGATTTGTTCTTGTTTTATTTAGGCCACCAGCGAGCCAAGTGATGTCATGTCCGATGCTCAGATAAGTAGAGTAGGTTACACACTCGATTTTATTGAG
The DNA here is from genome assembly GCA_949752805.1 of Deilephila elpenor. Taxonomy (NCBI): domain Eukaryota; kingdom Metazoa; phylum Arthropoda; class Insecta; order Lepidoptera; family Sphingidae; genus Deilephila; species Deilephila elpenor. The sequence goes on from OX457108.1 coordinate 7,012,309, forward strand.
TATTTAACACATACCCATAATTTAAACTAACAATAAGGCAATACATTCCTTCTCTTTGTCTTAATATACGTTACATTTTATGGATTTTAATTTATTAAATCATTTTTTAAAGTGCGTGGTGGCCTGTTGGTAAACGGACCAGACGCGGCTGCCTACATGTTCACGGTGGTCGCGGGTTCAAATCCCAGGGCACACCTCTGACTTTTCGGAGTTATGTGTGTATTGATAGTCAATCACCACGCACTTTAACGGTGAAGGAAAACATCGTGAGGAAACCTGCATACCATAGCGATTTTAAAGAATTTCTACGGTATGTAAGTCCGCCAACCCGCACTAGGCCAGCGTGGTGGACTATATGGCCTAACCACTCTCAATCGATTATCTCGATTGTAGAGTAGGCCCGTGCCCTGCAGTGGGACGTATATGGGCTGATATATATATATTTTTTAAACGTGACATGTTAATTATTTTTGTTATAAAATATTGAATATAAAAATCAGTGAAACTTGCTATGCAACAGGTTTTAAACTTGCCGTTTTACTTATATCCAAGCACAATTTAAAAATATTCTACAATCTGTGTATATAAAAGCGAAATGTCACATCCTGTTTAATCCAAAATCTCAGAAGTTATAAGGCCAAAACACGAAATTTATATTGTTATTGAATAAATTTGAGGCACAAGTTATGAAAAGTATTAATGTAAAATAGATCTCATTGCTACTAGAAAGGCAGTTTGAAAATTGATGAATATTATTGAAGTGTGAAATATTAAAATCGATGTATGTATTTCAAACGAATAATAAGAATAATACGTTACAATTCATATACATACTTTGTCTAACAGGTACTGGTGTGGTCGTGGGGCTTATTGCGTAACACTTAAATATAAATCTAAGAATATTTTGGTGTGGAAATATCAGTTAGTGTCAGGTGCTTATTATTAAAATTATTATGGATAATAACTACACAAAATATGCAGATATAATGCGCAATCTAATGAGTTTGCTCGCGAAACCTGTTATGCTATACAATTGTTATTATGTTGCTTTATGTACATAAAAGCTATCAATTGAATGAATTAGAATTTAAACACCGACTTGATTAGTGGTCGGATTATTCATATCCTTCTAGAATTTCTAAATAACATATTATTGAATAGATACTATAGCTTCTAAGCAATAATATTAATGAGTTTACGATTTTCCCAGAAGATATGAATCATATTGATTGGCGTAGGAAACAGAGGATATTTGAACTTTATATGACAATTATTTTGCCATGTTACAAAGCTGAAAATATGCTAGTGGATACATGAAACGCGCAAACGAGTCCAAATACCTGATTACATGAACCAACGACCTGATAAATATCGCAGGCTACCATACAATACGTTAAATTTAACCGTGATGCAGTGCAGAGCTTGTCATAACATCGAATTGTAAACACAAGCGCCTAACGACGTCGAACAGTTTATAATGTTATCTAAATGTGCAAGTTCGGTCATTATGAAGTCGGTGTAGATCGTGTTAACTAAACGTTTTTATTATTATACACGTCTCGTAATATTGAGATAAAGCTGCGGTCCATATGTGCGCCGACGTTCCCACGCTTCGTCCCCTTTGCCCCCACCGTGATACACCATGTGGCAGCATCCAGTGTTAGCTGATCCATCGCACCAAGCCCGATGGACGACCAATGTGTGTTTTCGCGGCTCTTATTAGGTTGGAAGATTTTTACCTCCCGGGTTTTCTTTGCATGTTCGCGCCTAGGGCTTCAGGAGTGATGAACCGACGTTAATTGATCGATGGATAATTGATTAATGAAATATCTAAAGTAGTGAGTCGAGTAATGCGCCGTCCGGGGGTAAGGCGGTGGTGTCGACGCGGCGTCGGTACAAAAAGTGCATGTGGATAAGTACAGTGCGTGTGACAACTTGATGGCTTGATGATGGATTACATTTGTATGGGAGTGAAGATAACATGAGATTGTCACTACTTATATACATAGTTGCATAGGCAGACAAAATTAGGTTCGGTTAAATGTACGACGTTGCGTCAGACGATCTTCGCTTCGTTGCGTGCAGTTTCTGCACGCATTTATTTTACCTTATATTTTTACTGCTTTGTTAAGGTGGATTACTTGACATGCATTGAATGTCTATTCTGAATAATATTAGGGAACTAAATTGTTAGAATGAGCCATATCAGTACATTGAATGATGTAAAAACATACGGATATGTCGCAACATGATTCAGCTAACAAAATTTCGGTCACTGACTTGTGGCATTGCCAAAAATTTGGTGTGGATCTAGTTGATAATGTTGGAAAACGGTGAAATCACATAACAAAGTGAATTTATATACCGCCTCTATTCGCCAAAAGTTTCGTGAGAATGGAATCATGAATTAAATAACAATAAAGTGAATGTGAAGAAACCACTGATTGTAGTATCGGCAAGATCGTCTTGGCAGACAACACAATAGTCGGGCGTGGCATTTAAATTCAGCCAAATCATTTGGTTCAGTAATCTAAATGTCACGCTAAAATGATATAAATTATACGTCATTTGCGTGAATATGACGTCGATGTGATTTCGTGTAAACTGTATGCGTTCGTCATAATTATGACGAGTTAGTGACGTCAAAGTTTGACGTTTTTGTTTCAAGATAGAAAATATTTTTGCAAAAGTTTTGAAAGGTCTTCACCATACAAGTATCGCTATTTCATAATACTAAAATAAATCCACATTAGGTTAGTTTTGAATACCATGGTTATTCTTAAAGAGCCTAAAACCTTAAGAATGTTTAGGAACCGGTTTAGCGTGAACATGATGTTTAGCTATGCTCATAAAACGTTTAATGTAGCTGCATGACATTTTTTATTGTATCGGTTATGTGTGGCCAATGTTTACGCATAACATCGGGTTTCCTCATTATCTTTTCAAGTTTAACTTTCACTGTTTCCTTGCACACATCAATGTTTTTATCTAGGCAAATAAAAAACGCACATGCACAAAATCTTGCATGTTATCGATCGGACAACTGATGCATGCATCCTCGCTCACGCACTAGATTTGCAGATGGCGGGACATAAAAATCCCTCATAATTTTTATGGCTTCCGCGGTGCAGATTACATTTGCGAACACTCTCTTGTTACGGGATATAGGGATATATCATTTTCTACAATGTAGTATACATTAGAAATGAATATATACGTACCTGTCCAAATACTTTGTGTTATTAATCTAAACAGATCTTAATTTAGCAGTTTTTTAATTAGTAACAAGCTTCTAAATTCTGATAATGGAATTGCCATTAACAAAAACGCAATCCATCTATCATCAATCATCCATCAGACAAGTCGAAAATTATTCAAAATCTAGAATAAAGAACAAGGACGTAATATAAAAATATAGATATACACAACATAATACAGAAAATATGTTTAAAATTACCAACGGCGTATTGTTTTTGTGAAATGGACGGATTAATGCAAAAGCATTGTCATGTTTTAGAAATTTGCTAGATCCGTATTTGTTTATCTAGTATTTAATAACGTTACTAAATTGACATTTTTTGTTTGAAATGTATACTTTCAAATATACTAGTATTTTGCACTTTTCGCTTGTTACTTGTATTTGGAAATTAACAACAATTTAATAAAATTGCATGACTGTTGAGAAAGTTTATCTTGTTTTTTGGCCTGATACAATGTAGGCTAATAGATTCCATCAGTAATGGCAAGTTCTATGCCAGAGTACCGTCTCCCCAAGATAGCAGATTTCCGTGTTTCAAATAAAAGTATGTGTAAAGTATGTTGTAAGCAGGGTCATGTGGCAGAGCATTGTTTGTTAGACAGCAGCGGTATTTTGAAGAACGTCAAATACATGTGCAGTGGAGTGTGTCACCTGACCTAACCCAACCCTACACTTGTGGCTCCCGCAGGCAATAGTTCCGAGCCATGATGCGTATCGATGTACTTTTTTCTATTACTGCTGCTGTGATTTATTAAATGTGATATACAGAAGTATCGATGTGCAGAAATATACATGACTTCATTAAGTTACAATAAGTCGTTGTAGGATTTTTGTATCCACCCGCATACCATTCTGTTCTGTTAAAGCCTGTTACCACATCTCGCCGGTGGAGATAATATTTGGTATTGCACTACACTACCATCTAGTATTGTAGTTACTTTGTGTCGGTATAAACAAAAATACAGGGCATATCGCCTTCTAGATCGTATAAGCCAATCCAAGATGACCTAAATAGAAGTAATATCGATAAGCGCGTCAAGTTGTGGTTTGTTACATCACTACAGTATTTTGTTTTTTAACTCAGAGTGAGTGGGGTTGACGGGTTCTACAAAAAATGCAGCTTCGTCGTGGTGACAACGGAATAATTTCTCCGTCCCTTCTTAAGAACGAACTTAAGGGAATTCTGTTATTGAATATCTCGCCCTTACCGCGGGTGCGGAGGACTCCTAATCGCTCGTAAATATGACTGCCTCGTCTATAATAAATTCCCACTTGACAACGTAAATGGCTTTGGCATAATTTTTTTGTGATCTTCCTTCGAAAATTCATTTTGACGCCCTGACGGGTTTGTTTGGAAATCATAATTATTGTTTTTTCTTTGGTCATCCATAGAGATATATTATAGAGGTGTAATTTTCTTTTCAAGATAATCAGTTGTTTAATTACTTGGGTTTGATCATTTAGTCGGTTTAGTCAGAGCTATTTATTGCGTACGTATTATTTGCTGGTCATCTGCATGTTATATTACATTCGACTTCGTCATCATTACTCGCATGATCTCTTTAATGGTTTTTGCTTCGTGTATTTATCATTTAAGAAGCGGCTTGAGTGCTCTTTTTGCTGCATATCTAGGCGCAATTTGTTGGTTAGTATGTTTTGTTATGTACGTTTATGAAGCCATATGATAAAGAATAGGATGTAAATATTTTAGACTAAAAATATAAAAGCACATCTAATATACATGTTGAATGTTATATTCTACCTGGCCTTAGCCTACAGCTACGTGAGGTCGGGTAACGTGTTTTATGACCACGTTGCAGAGAAGATTTGGCTTATAATATACGGCTGCCTGCCTCACGTAAATAATTCAGCCCCAAATATTTTTCCTAATCGACGCCCGGTAGATTACACGATATGAAAACATACCGGGGATCATATGAGGATATTTGCAGTATAATACAACGATCCATTTGATTAAGTTGAAATGCTATTAAGATTGAATGTTATTGATGACTTTTAACTTGATAATTGATAATTTAGGAAGTAAACCAATTATTAAAGCTTTCAACACACCCAAATCTAGGTTATTCGTATCGATCCACATAAACAAACCGTAAAGGATAAATAAAAGTAGCTTTGTGAAATATCCTCACGCAAATGCAAGCGGATCTCTTTGATTACGTTCGTACGTGTTTCGGCTGGCTGTCGAAACCGAGCGGGCATGTAAAACGACAGAAAAGTGTTTGCCAACAGAGCTTGATTGCGATGAAATTGTGCCGGACGGCAATTTCACGTCGTCAGTCGGTTAAATTGTTTAAATGATTTCCATTTGATTGATCGCTTAAAAGGTACTCATAAATTGCGTTCGTATGTATAATAAAAATGATATGAATTTTTAAATTGGATATAATTTTGCATGTTTAAGGTACTGAACATGAAGGAGGCTTGTGCCTATTAATGGGCTGATAATTGCTTTGATTGTAAATGTATTATTTTATCAATTAGATAACAATAACGTTCAAAGCACATTTTGTAAGTCAGAGCCAAACTGATGTGAATTTTGACTACAATCTACATAATGCGATTCGATCGGTGTGGCTCTACTATCTCCAAAAACAATTACGTAAAGCATGCATGGATCTCAAATGCATTTATGTCTGTGTTGTCGAGATTTATGCGCGCCGGCAATCAGTTATCGCATATAACATTAAGCTTAGCTGGGTATAAAAAAGACACAATTCATATAAAAAACTAAATCCACCACTAGAAAAAGCTGAATATAAGAAACTGTATAAATCTTTGCGGTTATTATGATCCCCGACACCTGAAACAAATATTTGTCGCAACTCTCGGTACAAGAGCGCCCTTTCGTTCCATCTGTTTATAGTTTATACACAGCGCATGAAGGATGTCATAAAAACTGTAAATGTTGCAGTGTAGAGATAACTAAGTACTTGCTGTTGGGCATCGAGATTTATGCACTGACGCATACATTGAGTCCAACAAATTGCGTTCATTTTCGCTGATGTCTGTCTGTGCCATCTCCACGCGCCGTGTACGTGATACACACATTTTTTGCCGACATCATATTTTCACATAAAAACTCTTTTGAAAAATATGTACCTGGGTCAATCTCCAAATCGGGCGTATTCGTGTGATCGCTCTGGTGCTTTTCAGTTATTGATATTTAATGGTAATTATGTATCTCATTAAAAAGAATGACATTCAAATAGCACATTTTTACTATTGGCCTTCAATTTACACATATAGTTATTGAAATATTTCAGATCAAAAAAATTCGCGACCAGAGTAATCATAATTGGTGCCAGAGCAATCATAAATGGTGAAATCAGTGAAACAAAATATAAATATATTGATAAAATATTATTAATTTAGCTGTTTTATTTATTCAGTCTTACAAATAAAAAAAAAACGAAATATTTTATATAACATAATTGCTATAATAACAAATTAACTTTAAATTAAAACATCAACTTTTGGCTTAGTTTCATTTATTTGGACTTAATTAAATCACTTCTAGGTGAATGAGACAAAATTAAAAACCTTTTGAATTCAACCTTTAATACCTTACAGTCTTTTATAGTTATATAATTACTTAGACTCATTAAAATTTAATTTGAAGTATTAAATATTAGTTTTTAAAAAGTAATTAAAGAAAACTAAGGTTTATAAAAAACAAAATAAAAATCTTAAAAATAAACATTTTATAAAATAAAATAATAGTCTTTTCAAGATTATCTAAGAGATTTGTAATAATCACATTTTCCTAAACTAAATATTTAGTGGAAAGTAAAGAATTAAATAAAACAACACAAAGTACAATGCAGTTCAGAATATGATCAGATCAGATTGAAATATTGTTTGCAAATTATAATGATACAAATTTTAACACCAAGCAAAAAAATATACAATTTCTATAAAGCTTAGTTGATCAACAAACTAAGAATAAAAGGTTTATTGGAAGCTCAGAAAATTGAAAAGTCATCAGAGTCGGAGTCGGGTAAATCTTCTGCTGCAGCAACCTTTGTCAAGGTGTTATCGTTTTGCAACGAAGATAAAACTACCTCGGAAATACTTGGAGTAATTAAATTTTCATAGTCAATAGATGGAACTTCATCCCAAAAACTGTCCGGCAGGTCCGAGTTGTGTAATGATTGTTGACTTTGATTTGCAGTTATAGTCTTTCTTTTTTTTTTTTTTTTTTTTTGTCGCGGGGAAATCGGGTTACCGCTACCGCCCCACCTCGGGGAAAGTTGGGCGATTATGTTGGGTTCACCAGTCGACGGCATACCAACCAAAACCCCGCGTTGCCCTCTTCAGCGCAATTGAAACGGCCCCGGGAACCCGAAGCTAGAGCGCCCCAGCTTCTACCGAAACCGTTCCTGCACACTGCCGCTTAATTTGCAGCTCGAACACAATGACGCCCTAGGCGTCCACAGCAGCAAGCAGCTGCTTCCACTTCTCAGGGGTCGCATTTTGTCAAATGGGCACTCCAGTCCCCAACTGCGCGCCCGCGACCTCTAATTGCCCCATTAGTCGCCTCCTACGACAGGTAGGGGATACCGTGGCGGGATTCTCGTAACGCCCCCATACCACAGGGCGAGAGTCACCGATCATTCATCACGTCGGCGCCTCCTACGTCTTCTTTGGCGGTGGGAAGGATCTGCCCGCTCTCGATCCCTCTCGGCACTTTCCTTCTGCGAGATTTCTTTCTCGCAGAAGTTAGCCACCGCACGCCAACACCTTGGACTGCCTACCATGGCCGAAACCACAGCTGGCAGAGAGAGGTCAGTCCCAATTACCTCTATGAGAGCGCTGCGTTCGCTGTTCCAGGATGGACAAACCTCCAGCGTGTGCTGGGCCGTATCTTCTGGACAGTTGTCACAGTGGTGACACACGGCCAATCTTTCCACGCCAACTATTCGACACAGGTACTCGGCAAAACTACCATGTCCTGTGAGCACCTGTGTCAGTCGGAACGTCGCCACGCCGTGGCGCCTGTCTAGCCATTGATCAAAGACAGGGCGCACTGCCGCAACAGTCCTCAGACCCGCTGTCGGGTTGTCCAACCTGAGACGCCACTCCTCCACGGCGGCTCTGAGGAGGGAGGTACGCATTACCTCTACCTCTCTGGAAACCGGTCTTTGTCCGAGTCTGAACGCCTCCTCTCGCCAGTAAAACATAGCCGAGAGGACTTTGGCGTCCAGATCCCAGGACAGGAATCCAGCCAATACACAAGCCGCCTCGAAGGAAATCGTGCGGTAGCCCCTGATTGCGCGCTGCGCCACTACTCTCTGTGGCTTGCGCAGAAGAAAGATGCATCGATCACCCAGGGACTCAGCCCATACGGGACTACCGTATAGAGCCATAGACCGCACGACACCGGCATATAGCCTTCGGCAAGGGATGCCAGGACCTTCCAAGTTGGGCAGCAAGGTACTAAGTGCACCCGCTGCTCTGGACAACTTTGCTGCTAACGTTTTGAAGTGAGCGCGAAACGCCCACCGGCCATCAAGAACTAGGCCCAAGTATTTCATGTTGGAGCCGATGGGAATCTGCACCCCATTCACAACAATTTGCAGTTATAGTCTGACTATTATTTAGCATTTGTGGGAGCTGAATTTGCTTCTCTTGATTGTAATTTTTTGAACGCTTAACCAGCAAAGGTCGGCTTGTCTTCCTTGGTGCCCGTGACATGTTTGTCTTTGAGGTACTTTGGTTCGAATCGCTATTAAGTTGGTAAAAGCCTAAGTGTTTGCCGTGCGGACATTGTACAGCCTCTTGTGAGCAGTTGTCTAAATCACAACTTAGTCGCCTCATAGCCAAAACGTTTTTAGTATTTGCTGAAAAACAGATTTATTACGTACAATTAATGCAAAATATCACCGCTCTGGTCTTTTTGGACAGAGCAATCACAGCCATAGCGATCAGAAAAAGTCACAAAATCATAAATATAGCCGAATTTAAAAGCAGTAGAAAGTTGTGATTACGTCTCATAAAAAACATTAAAACGATCACTTAATTCACATAAAAAACACATTCATTAGCTTATTATTTAATTTAAATAACATGCCATAGCAATCGTAAAATTCGAGAACCAAATCCAGAGCAATCATAGACTTACCTTCGTAATGTTGGAGCCCGGGGAAGTGGCACACAAGTATCCTCCTCGGCGGTTAGACCACTACTGGCATTACCCCACGGGAGGGGAATAGAGTGTCTATAACGCGTAACCAGGGATGAGCGCGATGTTTTACCTCAGCGCAGAGCGATGAGATAAAATGCCCGGTCACGATTTTAAATTCAAATTGTGGCAAAAGTATTGTTCATATAACTAAAAATATTTTATTACGATGAAGATTAACTATCTGTTAAGTAATCTAAATAAGTTGTTTCATATGAACCTTCTCTTTAAAAAGTTAAAAAATATTTTTTTCATTCAATCGGGAGTTCGGTCAACCCAGAGCGATCAGGATTTCAGGGTTTAAGATTTTTTTTTTAATATTTATTATAAACTTATTCATAATATTAGCGTTGTATCACGTAGATTAGGCACGAAACTGTATATAAAAAAATATCTTGAAAACGTTTTTCGATTTTAAACGGGGCTTATTCAGTCCGACACGAAAAAAAATGCCTTTGGAGATCGACCCACCTATACTTATATTATCATACATTACCATTATTATTTGTTTTTTCAGAATCATGTGTGCATTGAAAGTCAATCACCACGCACTATAAAGGTGAAGGAAAACATCGTGAGGAAATCTGCATACCATAGCGATTTGTGAGAATTTCTAGTTCAACATTTCTAAACTTCAACCCGCAATAAGCCAGCGTGTTGTTTTAATTAAATGGCCTAACCACTCGCTATCGGACTCCCGATTTTAGAGTAGACCCGTGTCCAGCACTGGACGTACATACATGTATGGCGTGATACAATAAAATTACATTGATTTTATGTCAGGCCGATTGTGCTAAATTATACACTAAATCGTTTTAACTACTTCAAGTGCCTGTGCAGTGCAAGTGCATCATCAGGATAAATTTCAGTGGATTTTATTATAATTAATGCATATACAAAAATTTATTGTACTCATGTTATTTAACAAAAAAATTGGCCACCATGTAACTAACAGTTGAGATAACAAGTTGTTAAGTAAAAGAATGTTAAGTGTACGTACTTATTGACCCTCAAAGATAAGCGCAAAACACTTGTAAGTGGCCTCAAAAAATCACGTGCAGAATGTAGTACTATTGTCATTATTTTTAAATGTTTCAACAGATATGCTAAATGTTAAAACTAGACGCCATTGAGATTATCGCACAATCCGCATACCCTAATAAATAGACGAGGCTGTTTTTTCTTCTTATTATATGTTATGAAAAAAACTAACATTTGCAAGTACAATGACGTTTGAAGCTCAACGCGTGTGAACTTGAATAATATTAGCTTTGCTGGCTAAAGTAAACAAAATCATATGTTTTCGGTTTACTTTGGTGTGTCACATTTATTTTCTATGTGTCCAAATAAATTAATAGTTAACAAATGTTATATGTATGTTAATAACATGCTGCAACTGTTAAACAGCGAAGGTTGGCCAAAAGTTCAAAGTTATGTCGCCATTTAGACTAACTCGCTGGTTTTATATAATGTCGTAATTTTGACTAAGAGCGTTAAGTCATTGCTGTATACATTTACATATATTATATCGCTATGGTATATAGTATACGCTTGTATTGTTTCGTAGAAGTAAAGTTGAACGCTTGGCCTTGCATGTAAAATGTGTATCTTACGTTTATAATAAAGCATCGAGTCAGAATGCTTCGGACACAAATAAGTCGTATACGTTATTTATTGAAATGTTCAATGGCTATATTTCTTCACAAGTGCTTTTCGTATCATCACGTTCTTTAACGTTTGAGGGACGGCAGTTGAGTACCAATTCCCATTACCTATTTGTCGAGATTTATTGATCACCAACATGACAGTTCGCACGTTGTTCACCTATAGAATTGTTTAAGGCTATTTATGCAAACGTTTATAATTTAACCTTGTAGGTTTCCTATATATTCTCTGCTATAATAGAATATTAATCGCGATCCGTTCTGCCCGCCTTAAAAAGCTCACGGTTTCGTAACAACAGCGACGAAGGGACTCGGAATTGGGTACCTATTCTACGAAAATAAAACTTATAAATCGCCGCATATTTTAAATGTTTATTTTTATATGAAATATACATATAAACATGGTATTAAACGTCTTCCCAAGCTTGTTATGCGCTATCGCCGGGACATGAATGGACGTTCACTTCCGAAGCGGAATACATGCACATCACGGACCCACGGGCTGATTATAATATTATCCTTGTTGCTTCCATTTCTTCGTATCCAACACTCATATTTTGCATATGGAGTTGTTCGTATCAAAATATATTATTACAGCTGACTTGCAGTCTCTATATCTTATGGCCTGGTGTAAATATGGAAAAACTGTTAAATAAATAAAATGTGTCGTTTATGTCCAGCTTAGGGTAGATCATAGTCATACATCAGTTAATATAATTATATCTAGGTAAATCAAGTATGACGATCAGCCCTGCTTCGTCATCGTTAGGTAGAAAGACAGATGTCTGTCGATAATTATCGGAAAACTTGTCTGAAAATACACATCAAGCGTCATCCCAAGATTCCTAGAAACGGAGCGTCTGTCGGATATATTAACTAAAACTTTTGATAGAAGTAATTTACATATTTTACAAGCATACGCAACTAGCTTTTTGAAGTTAAATTTGTATTCTTAGTTCATTATCGTTTGCTTTAACGCTGAATGAAAATATGGTAAGGAAACCTATCTGGAAGATCTCCAAAAGTATTTCGAAAGTATGTTAAGTCTACTGATTTCATTAAGTCAGCATGGAAGACTTAAGAGACTACTCCCTAATGAGTTGAATTGAGGCAGGCAGCCGGTCATAAAGTGGTAATAATTCTGGAACATGGCTGCAAAGTCGTGTTGCGCCAACCCCATGCAAGTGAAAAGCCAAGAAGAAAAATTACGTTGTTCCTAAAAGTAGATATATAGTATTTCTCTAGTTAAGTGCATGTAATTCTTATGGAGAAATAAATGTCTTAAATCTAAAAAAATATATGGACATTTACCGTTGAGCAGCCCAAAAAAAAAATACAAGCTTACACACAAACGAACAACTATTAAAATATTTTGAGCATCTGTATTCTGTACCGGATTTTCGATACAATTACAATCAAGTAAAATGACTGCATTTATAGATGCATGATTAAGATATTGGAAATGGTTACCGGCGTATACTAATAACTTATTAATATTGTCCGTATGGCCGTAAGTCAATGTATGTAAATATGTGTGTACAGATGACGTCGAGTGATTTCCAAGAGGTGTACAATGCACTTTTATAGTATGCCAGCCGCGTGGGGCTCACCGCAATAGGGATGCGCGATTATCGATATTGCTTATCGAAATCTAAATCGGTTAGATATTTCTAGACGAGTGAGGTGAGTAATCGTTCTTGGTGGAACTGTTTGCAGGGAGCTATTTAGAGCTTGAAAGATTGATAGATATGAAATGTCATTAATTAAGATATACCTATATATATATATGTTTTTTATCTATATCTTTGAGCTAGGTACATATATATCTGGAGTCGGAACAATAAATTACTATTTATGACTAGATGTGCGAATATTAATTTGTATTGAATAAACGTATTGACGAGAGAGCTGAAATCATAAATTTTTATGCACATCTAAAATAAACCACGATCACACTTCGTGGGCGACTAAGCTCATCCATTTTCTAGGTAAATAAGTATTTAGAACTAATGGAAGATCGCTATAGCTGACCATCAATGTTATTGCGATGGCACAAGGTAATAATATTCATTGAAGCAACATCTTGCTTATAAAAAACACTTTACTTATTGCATTGGGTCCTTGATGTTGCCAATAAAACATGAGAGGGTATCATATTTAATCTAACTTTTGATTAATGACACGAAACGACATGCAATAAATCGTTCAGGTGAACTTAAAATCATCGACATGAGGAATTTATCGATAGTATGTGTTGTGTATAGAGTGGAGCGTCTCTGGTCCGACCGCAAGTTACCAGTCGGGTCACGCACTTCCCTAAACGTCCCGACGTATTGTCCCCCAGACGCTACAGAATATCTACTGGCCGTGTTTTAAAACCGAAAACGAAATAAAATTTTATTATTAGTTAGAAGTCAATTAAAATGCGAAGAATTACACTAAACTTCGGGTGTGGTGCTTAAAGTATTTTTTATTTGTTTCGTTGTTGTTCTTTTTCCCCATATAGTTGCTTCAAATAGACTGTTATAAACGGATTGTATGGTACGCCTTGCCCGCGGATAAGTTCGGTTTTGTTACTTTATTTGGTTCTCTCTAACAACATGATTACTCTGTGGAGGTAAATCGTGAGTTCAAAGTATTTTACATGGACGGTTCTGTCAAAAACGTTTTCGTTTCGACAAACAAGGCTAATAAGAAACTTGCGAGAAATTATACGGACATGTTCTTACATGTCATGTAATTGAATCTTTTTAATTACCCCTGCTTTATTATTCATAAATTAATTAGGAGCTTGTTGAATATTTTTGTTAATTAACTTTTCGTATTGAATATTTTTTTGTTATCAAGTAGTTTGAAAAGGGTCTTGGAGTTTATTTTTTGGCATGCATAATATTTGTCCTTTGTGTGTTGATATGAATTCCAATCTTTACGGAGAACAATTTAAAACCTCGTATTATTTTCATATTTTAACTCACGCTTTCTATGCTAATATTACTTATTTTTAAGCTTTATTTTACATTGCATTATAATCAAATGTTACGTAAATAAAAGGAAGGTAAAGACATTTTGCATTGCAAAATTGTATTCAATTGTAGGTAATTCTTAAAATTAATATACACCTCGCATTTATGGAATGAATATAAATAAATATAGATATATTATGATATTAATAAACTTTGCTGTATATTTTGTTAAATTTATTCTACTTTATTTACTAATAAATATTATAGAACTGTATAAATGGCATGACACGTGTGGCATATAAGCGGGTAATACAAATGTATATTGCATTGACTGATTAGCCGTTTCATTATTTCGTATAGGTCAAATTGCCGGATCTGGTACTTCCTTATGTTTTTATGGATTGTATATGGAAATGAAGTAGATATGTGGCTGACTGAAGTATAGTTTTATTTGATAGTATTGATTATGTATATATGTTTCATATTGTTTGTGTTTGAACTCATTTATCATGTATAAATGAGTTAATAATATTCTAAAATTTCTCACCAATTTTTTTTTTAAAAACTTCGTGCCCCGATGCAATTTAAGTGTGTGTAGACAATTAACAAAGTAGGGTCTCGAGAAATTAGGCAAGTAGGAAGTAGTGTTGAGTTAATATTCAGGAAGATTAGACGGCCTCGACAGTTCGTTGATCCGGATGAGGAAGAGCATAATTTATTTTATTTCCTACTGTTTAAATGTTCTTTGTTGCGCGTTGGTATGTAGAGGACAAAATCTAAGAACTATGTGTGCACTTTATGAATAATTGTGTTTATTATTTGCTGTGCAAACATAGCCATGCAAATGTTTGTGTTGGACTTGGTTTTAATAAACGAAAATGTCCATTCTATAGTTTTTTATAAGTTTATGTACGTTTATTGTAATGGCGCCTGTATTATTAAGTAGGAGAGGCGTAACCCTTGCAAATAAATAAATAAACTTTTTCATAGTCATCATACAATCTATAGTTTTAAAAACATACTCAGAGTGTATTGTGCGTCCTGTGCATAAGTCCAGTGTAACGAACTGAATTCCTAGTAGATCTGAACCAAAATGCCTCTAATGAAAAGTATAACTATATTACACAATATTTTTAACCATAGACCAGAATATAGAAAAATGTCTGTCCGAGATAAGTCTAAATACCTACCTACTTTTAATTCTAGCCTTCTATTGAGCATAATACCTCTTAAAGAGCATTGTACGGCAGTGTCTTAGGGATGACTTCTGTTCCATTCTATTATGAAATATAGGTAATCCTCCAAAAGAGCCAATAATAAGCCTGCTCATCCCCTCATCGACGGCCAGCAACTTTTAAAAGCCGGTTCTTGGAGTGGCGAGATGTATGCAATACGGCTTTACCTATATGGTGGCTCCTATATTATTTCATAAAGTATGCCGAATCAGTTGCAAAATACATTGTTTCATAAATCTTCTTACATGTAGCATACCTAGTCTTTAAATTATGAGATAATGTTAAGAAACTATTCCGCACTGACACCCGGCGCTGTAACTCCTGTAAGCTACCCTTACAACAGTGGCACTATATGAAAATGCCTCAGTTTTCTTAACCCCGCAACGATTTTTTCTCAGTTTCCTTAATCAATGCCAAAATTAAAGAAGGAAAAGAAAATTAAAAGAAGAGGTTGGATATTTCTAATAATCCACTTACTTAGGTAGTAGAGTGGAAGATAACATGATAATGGCTGTAAAACCTTGGCCAAAAGACTGTTACAGCTGAAGAGACTATCACCACGGATAAATAATTTAAGGGATTTATAACGCGAGCTGTTAATTGTGTTTTCAATAACAGCAGATAGAGGAACAAGCTAAAGTATAAAAATTAAGTATATTCAGGTGCTGTATTTTTAAGTTACATTTTTTTAGTAATCGTGCGCTGACATTGTTTCATAACGATTGCTACGTTTATGACTCACATTCATAATAGACCTACAGATGTTAATCAATTTAGTTTTATTTACTTACTGAGTGCTATTGTACAATCATATAATCATCATTGCCTTCAACTACGAGAATTTATCTCCGCATCTGCGCAAGCACTTCTTCATTTACATGTTTGAAACAGCCTGTATCCAGCTTGTTCTTACAACGAGCCAGCTTTATTAGGTCGTCTGTCTACGTTGTGCGTGGACATCATATATTTCACTAGCATTATAAAAATACTATGGCGTAAAAAAAATTGAGTCAACATACTGCACATTGCGGAATTGTGATTCATTTTTTATTTCAGCAACCTAAGTAATTAAATAATTTTGCACATTTCGAAGAAACAATTAATCAACATTTATTTTATACGCGCGTTTATTATGAGTAACTGATAGAGTTGCTCGTTTGCGTCATAATACAGACTGTATCCAAGCAATTGATGCAAAAAAAGCTTTTGTACTTAATCTAGATGCAGAGCAAACGCTATCTGAATTAACACAATTAAATTCTTGTTTCAACTCGAAAAGCAAAAATGATGTTCAAATTAGATTTCTAGCTAAAAAGGTATTTTTTTAACGTCGCAGCCTCGAGCAATGTTATTCAAAGTGAGTGGGGATCTAAAAACTGGTCGCGCGGCTCGCGGCACTCTTTGATGCCACCTCAGAATGTGTGCACGCTCGAAAAGCGCGACTCCCACTTTGTTAATCAGTTTTGTTTTTTTTTCACCCGGCAAATTACGCAAAGGCATTTGAAGTGTACTAGGCTCCTCTTAATAACGCAAACAATAGACCCGAGTACGTACGAAACCCACAGAAAGTGAAATGCTTTTAGTGCCCGTAATGGCAAGTGTAAAAACGATGGGTTTTTAGCAGTGAGTTTTTATTGCAAAAACCTTCTTGCGGATGTAGATGTAGTAGTAACGAAAATATGTCGATGTTTGTTGCTCTTGTACGTTCAAATGCCGGATTAAATTTCTGCGTAACGATTTTGGGTCTGAAAAAACACATGCGACGTCTCGGAACATGTTCTTTTTAGTAAAAAAAGAGCTATTTCAGCTTCAACAAATCCTGCCAAGAACTGGTACAAAATATTCGTGAGACATCACCCGTAACTCAAATCTTTATTGATATCTAAACGACTTTAATTTACTGGATCATTTACGTTTATACTTCTACACAGGAGCGTATATAGATGTAATATTGTTAGGTCGCCTATGTAAGGCGTATTTTAAAAACTCCGTAAAATTATCAGATCAACCAAAATTGCTAAAACGTGCCAAATTTTGCGCCACAAACAAAGAGCGTTGTTTCGAGATCTCGCGCTTGAAATTAATTGGTATCGTGGCCTCGGGACTCCGACACATTTGTTTACAGTAAAAGCTAATAAAATCGCCTGAACTGCGTACACTTAATTAAAGTTAAAGGTACGATGAGAGGTTTCTTTCTGTTCAGAATTACTAAAAAATCCGTATAGATTAATGAAAGATTCGGCGTCTTCGAATTCGAAGAATTTACTAAATTAGCCATATATTTTTATGTTTTGTTACCCAAATATTCAATTTGAAACGACACTAATTGGTTATTTGCATTGGAATATTAAATAGGTACC
Organism: Deilephila elpenor; assembly: GCA_949752805.1. Lineage (NCBI taxonomy): Eukaryota > Metazoa > Arthropoda > Insecta > Lepidoptera > Sphingidae > Deilephila > Deilephila elpenor. The sequence continues at coordinate 7,029,995 of OX457108.1, forward strand.
TCACGTATGAATATGATTGTCACCAAACTTGCTCGCGATGGAAAACAAAACACACGACGACGTAACGTGGGTGAGTTTTTATTTGGCTCTATAACACATGTGTACACAATATATTGATTCTTTTTCTCTTATTTCCATCCATTAAAAGGTAGAATCAATTTATTTAGTGCGTATACGATAATTTAAATATATTACATGCACAATTAGAGGGTTACTTGTATGACAACTATCTTAATTGCCGACTGGCATATGTGTGTAACATACATATCCATGTACGTACGTAAGTATATACGGATGACATGATGTGCTCAAGGTAATTATGTAGATTAACGATGCAACAATGTAGTTTACATGTATCGGTAATTAATATTTTCCTTTCAGACACTCTTCCTTCCTCGGAATATTAACTTCATTGCAAGTTAACATGTCGACTCGTTAAACTTTGATACGATCGTGTGTTCTTGTCACAACACGCGAACGAGTAGTACCACAATCTTATAATACTAACGGATTTTAGGCTTGACTTGTTCAGTTTTTCTAACAAATAGGCGCGTTCTTACCCTTAATTAGGTTCTGAGTTAATGGATAACGAAGTATTCGAGGCGCACGCCGCGCCGCGCGGCTCCCTCGCTCTGAGTCGCCGTCAAGCGCAGAGTAATGCTGTCTCTACATTTGTTTTACAAGCGTGCTGATACAAAAGGAGCCTTGTTCGTGAACCACCGAAGGCCGCCGGGCTGTGCGACAACGAGTTTCCTACATACGCTAGCAATATACTCGCACTTACATATCGAGAAGTTCATGGCTACTCTTATTTTTAAATGAGATACACTTGGAACACGAAGGTCAAGGGTTTTATTTTTGGCGGATGCCTTACTCTGTTGTTGGCAGCGACCTGCTTTAGATGATAAGTATTGTTTATCTTTCTCCGAACGAACATTCTGTATTAACGGCCTGATGCACATACATGTTTAAACACTTTATAATAATATTTGGCGACGTTCATAAAATTCTCTTTCTTTAGCGTTCCAATTTTTTGCATAGTAGCTCATAAAGTAACGAGTCATCCGTTTAGTAAGTCACTGAGGTGAATTATTTGAATAACCGACGCTGAATCATCTATCATAAACTTGTTTCCTCTGGAAATCAATTTGTATCCAAATTGTTAACGAGAGTAATTTAGCATCCTTAAGCGTAGTTATGTTACAAAGCACTTCGCGCCGTATTTGTCTTCGGCATTTTCCAATGGTTGCCACGAAACTATGTAGGTATGGTTTTTTTAAAGCGCATAAGGTATTCACCGTAGCGAACGAATTAGCATTTCGTACGCAGTCGGCGAGCTGAGTGTCCTTGGAATAAGGATGTGGCAAATGGTCGTCTTAACTGACCGTTTGAGCCGCTACAGGCTTCTAATATAATACGAGTTAAGGCTGTCGGTAATTGTTGCGATAGCGCCCAGCACAATATTGGTTAATTTTATCGAGCTCTAACAATGTCTTTGTGATATTTATGAGTATATTGTTAGGCTTTGGAAATGCGCGTTGAATTTAGTGTGGCATTTACGCGCTATTCCGTATTCAATATCTATTTACATTATTCCTTATAACAGTCGTTCCAAATAAGTACTGTAATAACATTATCTATGTCGAACAATTGGTTTGTATTTCGACATCACAATAAAACGTCTATTTATAACACTTTTAAATTATTCGTAGAATTCTAATAAACTCTTTTTAAATTCCATTTCTGAAACAATCGCACGGTAAGAAGTAAGAAAAAATGCGTTTACTGCGCCTGAGTTTATTTGTAAGCACTATAGGAGACCTATATACGAAATAATGATTACTACATACAGTAACTTAAATATAAATATATATGAAAAGTATTCTAGAAATGTATACTATAGACTATTCTTTAAACAAATAAATAGCGCATATTTTAGAAAAATTCACACACGGTTTTCCCCACGATGCGTTACCTCACCTTTAAAAACAAGATATGCTAATTAACATTCAAAAATCAGTAGTAAATGCTACTTGAGAACACAAGGGACCATCCATTAGGCTTTACTGATACAAATTACTTGTTGTGTAAATAAAGTAACGAAGTTAATGCGCGCGGTTGAAGCGGTCTCTTCGGCTCAATATATGTACATACTACTAGGACCGGAGTTTTTACAAAGGTTAATAATGGAATTACAATGCGTACGGTAAATTATTGTAGGCAATTTAACCAGTTATTTATGAAATAAATTATTTTGATAAGGATACCGTAATAATCAGCTAATGCCGTTGCAATAAATCTCTACATTGCTATTTGTATTACTTGTTTCGAGAGCAGACATTTAATATGTGTAAGAACAAATTATATAGGATGGTCGTGGGAATAAAAATGCTAAAATGAGAATGTGTTTTTATGGGGAAAATTATATCGAATGCACTTTCATCCTTACGGAAAGTTGTTAGAGTGTATTACGCTATAAACAAACAAGGACTTAGGTATTTCGGTTTAATACATTGAAAATACGATCTTTTTGCCTAATGACAAAGAAACCAATGAAGAACGCGAGTTCTACTCTAAAGTCAACAAAAATATTTTTTTAGAACAAATGCCTAACGTGTGCACTAATTTAATTCTTAGAACATAAAGCATAGATTCACAGAAATCAGAATAAGTCGAGACTGCAAAATTCAGTGTTAATCATAAAAATTCCGATGAAAATGCAACAAAACTATAAATCTTACTACACTTGTGCACTCATTCATGTCCGTCGAATTTACTCATCAGCAATCGTACTTTTAAAATGTTTTACGTTTGCAAAACATATGTCTCATTGGCTGTCCTCTCTGCAGTTTACATTGCGTGTGTCATAGCCTCCGCATGGCTCAATGCGGGTTGATGCACTTATACTACATTCATTGTATTTATATGTATAATATATAATATAGTCACTCGGCACAATAACATTTTAATGGTCTTCTGCGTTAAGTTATCCGGCTTGGTGGAAGTTAAGGATCTATTTTCCTTATTCCTCGCCACAGAGTTCGCACAAATTACACATGTATTATGAAATTCATAAAATGCATGATGTAATTATGGATGTAATAGAAAAACATGCCTAAATGTCGTTAAAAATCTAGCCCAAGATTTTATGGTTATCAAATTGTAAATTTCGCGTAAAAAATAATAAGGCTTATTATAATGCTGAAGGAAGACTATGTATGAAGTAACAATAACTTATAGATAATACATATATTGTATATTCAGACAAGGAACAATTCAAGTATACTGGCGCGTTGCTACATGTGTTGACAAGTAACGACAAGTCCATTTCGTGACATTTAATATAACACATGTGTAATCCGTATTTCCTGTTGATAAGGCCATTGCGACGGTACGGGGCCTATTCTGAACTTGCCAACTATCTAAACTATGATTAAAAACAGAAGCACTAATTTCCAATATATGAATCATCTTTTTTGGATTCACCTCTTGTTAGTCATGACCAAGAGTAACGAGCAAAGAATTGAACGGAGTATTGTAGCCCGGCAACTGTTTTATGGTTAAAGGTTACTAGTACCCGCACCAATATTAACCAGAAGCAAAACAAATAGGAAGAGTTGGAAACACACAATTCCACTTCCCGCTATAGCAAGGCGGTAGACACAATGTTGGAGATCTAATATGACAATCTTGTCGAAGATTCTCCATCCATTGATGCTTTCAAATATTTACGCATATTGTCAGAGACGCAACCAGGATGTAGCAGTACATCAACAACAAGTAATACAAAGTGCATTAAAAGCGATTATCGCGTTCTATTCACGTGCAACATGTACGAGGATAAATATTTTTATATAAAAATTTGGCTTTGAAAGTTCAACGAACTGATCAAGTTTGCGTTGTAGTGCGCCGTGGCCAGAAATTTACCAGAAATATCTGATAAATATTTGTGCGCGTCACACTCGCGAAATTGCTTCGCTGAACAAAAATATGACGTGATATGCTTCGGTACGTAACCAAATTACTATGGATGCTGGTTTTTACAAGAGTGGTGATGAAAACTAAATGCCAGCCAGCATTTAATGCATTTTGTAGATATCAGTTCCCAAGGTATAAAAGCTGCAAGTGATTTGGAAACAAGGATATCAATTTTAAGCAATAATAAATAAACGCCTCCGATAGATTTTTTAATAATGTGCATTTATAACATTGTCTAAAAACAGTAACACGTTTTGGCAGAGTTTAGTCCATGTGGGACAGTCGAACCAAATTTTAATTCAAACTGTTGACAATTCCTATATTTTACACATTATTTAATGGAAATGAAAATGTAAAAATTAAAATATATGTTTAATTTTATAGGTATATTTTTATTTTACGTGAATCCAAATAAGAAAATTTATGCTTTTAAAATTATATCCAACTATAATAAATATTACACCTAGTTACTATATCATCCCATGTGTATGTTAATTTTATTTAACGAAGGGGTCAAAATCCAACACGCTGGTCCAACGTGGCCCGGTATGATCTGCCGTGCTTGTAGACAAGCCATAATTAATGAAAAACAAATGTGCCAAATGGGGATTTGAGCGCACATGTTCATTATTACAGGAGTATAAAAACAGTTTGTTTTCCTTACGGCTTATAAAAAACTTCACGTTGCAATCATGTGTACTCAAATGGTTAGTTGGTTATCGAACAAGATATTTTTAATGTAACAAATAATTTAGCATTCTTATCGGCTATTGTACGCAGATTTGTGCCTTAGATTCTTTCGTGTAGGTATGTGAACTCCGAAACAACCGAATGTATTAAAGTTTATTGAATAGTTATTGCATTATTCATATACGTAGATTGTTGTGTTACTTAGTCGCCCGGCCTTGAACGCCGCGGAGATGCCATGACTCTTCCTGATATATTGTTTATCGTTTTTATTCCTAGAATTCGACGATGAAAATTATTTGAAACTTTTACGTGCTAACTGTTAAGCCACACTCTCTACGGTTTGAAGTTTACATGTGAAGTTTAATCTTCCAGAGGGAGATATGTATGCGAATAATAATCGAACTACAATATGGCAATTTCTCACAGTTATTTTAGTATTATTACAAGACGATTTCCTAAGTAGATATCAATGAGCATAAGGAAATATCACAAATATAAATGTTCACGTGTGCATACATCTTCGTGCCTAGTGCCGTAGAAGGGCGGACAGAGGCGTGCTCCGTCGGAGATCATGCACCTTTCGTCGTGACAATTAGTTCCTTCCTAGAGTTGGCACGTATCGCCTGACGCCTGCGTCCGGCACAAATCACGCACAACGTTCAAGCGTTATTTGAATGACGTGCGGTTTTCCTCACTTTGTTTTTCTTTTAGCATAAGTGTGTAATTATGACGCAAGTTTGAGAAAAATCATCGAACCATGATAGGTTTTAATTGGATTTTTTCTGAAAGGATTTTTTATTAGGCGTATTCATACTATAGTTTTATAGTTGTATCAGTTTTTTAAAACATCTTTAATGGCTACAGTATTAGGATGGTTTAAGCATGTTAATCAGTCGCCCTTTATTGTCATTTGATAATCATAGCGGTGTTAAGCCACCGTAGACTTTCTAGGTGGTCTAAAAATTCTGAGATTATGCTACGAGTCTGATAATCCGTCCATCTGCATCTGCCTTAAGCCTCCTCATAATAAATAATGTTCTGTATGTACTTGATTTCAGAATAATAATAATAAAATTATTTAAACTGTGTTATTTAAATGTGAAATGGTTTAACATGATGACTAATATCATCACGCAAATCAGGAATACATCATGAAGTATTTCAAAACTAACATTTGATATATATATTCTGTTTCATTATTCTAATACAAAAATTATTTGGACAGTCGTATCGTAAGAAACAAAAAAATAACGTGATACATTTTCATAAGCACTACCATTGATACCCGTGTGGTATTGTTTATTGTTCTGTAAAACTCAGAGTTAGTATTCGAAGAACATTTCTCCATTCAGAACCACGTTACGTCCCAAGCATTAAAAATATTGTGAATATATTTTTATCAAGCTTTATGGTAGCGATCCTTGAACCCTGCACGCGGCGCACATTAATATAAAAAGAGCAATCTTTGGTTATTTATTGAGAGTTCTTATCGATCACCCCAGAGGGATTACAGAATAGGCTTCGCCCAAAAAGTTTTTATAACTATTCTTATTTATCTTATTTTACTATACTTTTGAAAACGCTGACATTAGAAGCGTCATTGAAATAAAACTAGTTTTTACGGATTTTATCGCGATTTGGTTTAATGTTTACATTTTTTAAACTTACTGACGTTTCGTAAAAACCATAAAAACTAGTGTTATTTCAATGTGTAACATTCGCGTAAATCTAAGAAACCATTATTAGAAGCGTCATTAAGCGAAGTCTAAAGTAAATAAGTAATGTTTTTAACATTGAGGTATTACAACTTGGTTTAGTGCAGTTTAGTGGTAGCGTGTGGAAGTTGTGAACCGAAAAGCCTGGGTTCGATGGAAAAGTCAGCAAATATCTGTGAGTTTTTCATACAAAATGCATTCTTCACATCTTGGTACAGAAATAAGTTTGGTTATGGATAATACTAATGACACCTGTGCCTACCCTCAGGATACATGTCTGGGCTTATGTTATTTTCTGACGTCATGTTTCAACACATGTTTTAACAGGTTCTAGGAAGAATTCCAACAGGACTAAAATGTGCAAATATTAAAATAAATTTAATTTACATTTGGCGTGATTCAGTAGCATTTTTATGAGTAACGTGTGATGTGACTCAACGTTTAATGTGACAAGACGTTCACTTAATTGCCTCTTGATCTACGCGTATAATTATCTTAAGAGATGACAAATCAATATTGTCGGTACTTTCTCGTCAGGTCACAAGTTGAACCCGGGACCTCGGCAAATCGTTTCAAACGTCAATTTTGCTTGGTAGTACCGGTTTTGGAGTAAGTTGCACAAGACTTACACAACGCTGTTCCAAACTTATACGTCATTTTAGTATCATCTTTCCCAATTTTAATCCAAATATGGTGCGATGTTGTAACACAGAATTAATATTTGGTTTTACGATCTATCAAAGTTATTTTGGATTTTGTTTTTGTATGACGTAATAAGGTGGATGGATGAGTGATGACCTAGTGAAGGTTGCAGAAAGACGCTGGATGCAATCCGCTTCAAATAAATGCTGTAGAATTCTTTAGGGAAGACTATATTCATCATTGGACTTCTTATGGCTGAAAATGACGACGATGCTAATGACGTAAGTCATAACCAGTAAATAGTAGTCTAAAAATGCCTTACGTGACGTCATCCAAAAAAGTAATATATAACTGCCAGTGGCATAAACCATATGAATTGTTAAATAAATTAGCGTCAAGTATTTAATCTGCTTATTGTTTCTTTTTTCAACATTTTGGTGTACAATGAAGTATAAGTAAAAAATGCAATCAAATTTTTTACTTCATCCATTTATGTGTAGTCAAGGTCTGCATTTTTTCGGTGCAGTTAATGTGCTCTTCTTTTATAGAGCAGAGTAATAAATATACTTTTTTTGCAACGTATCAAACATTATGTAGGAATACAACTTTTTTCACACAGCACTATGTCATGCGTCACTTTGGATAAAGAACGTGAAACTGCGAAGTAACCAGAAAAATATGTTTGTAAAAATGTGTATGCGTATTGCGCAGTATTTTCGAGATATATGTTATGTGCCTACGGTATATACGCGTAATATGCCTGATGGCCGATATACGCAGTAATTAGCGACATTAATATGCAAAAATAACATTTAAATGCTGTCTCGACATATATATGTGAAATGAGAGCCAAGTTAAATATTATGATATACGCCTTGGTTGTTGACTTCAACGACAAAAGAAGAGAGATCTAAATGTGTGCCAAGTTCAATGGTCAGTCCTAAAACGTATGTATAACAACAAAAATATTTTATATTATGGAATGAAAAACAACTTTTGAAACCATAATGTGAAGCAAGTACAACAAGACAAAAAACAATAGAGCACATTTCTTAAGCAGCCTTAATTTCGGAACGAAGCCTAACAAGACGCAGCCTAAACAAAAACTAATATGGAGCGAGCAGAATTTAGGGCATTTTAATGAGGTGTGTTATAAAGCGGAACATTATGCCGGCCTCGAGAGCCGCGTCAGGAAGCCCGCCGCTTCCGACCGGAAGACGTTGCAGACAGTGCAGACGGAAGACTTACGTCACTTCCGATCGGCCTCAACTTGTCTCCTTATAAGGCGGCTGTTGGGATCACTCAGTGATCTGAACTAGGAACATTCAATACTGGACATGCAATTGTTTCCTGGTGTAAGCAAGTTTAACGTGTTTGAAAGTAGTTTATTCGTAATGTTATTTCCTTTATATAAGACTAAATTAATCACTGTCAGTTTATATTCATCACTAATATTAAATTGTTCAATATAGACTTCCTTAATATTTCAGGAACGAGGTTTTTGGCGATGATGCATCCAGCGACTTTCTATAATTTTACCGTGTCCTCTATATTCTCTTATTGATGTTATTAAGTTATGTTTTTTTAATCGAAAATTTCATAAAGTAGCTAGCCTAGCCTCGAATGAAATCCAGGAACTGAAGGTCAAACTGCGGTTAATGCACCACTATCACTAACATTGGTTTCATTTTTTCCTTTAAATAATAGTTTTCCCTCCTACTGATTCAAATTCAGTGGTTTACCAATAACAAATTAGTAATTTAACCGCAAGTTTACACTATACGAGTGAGGATGCGTTTCAACAGAATCACTTTTCTACATTTTGATTTGTAGGTTATTACCTTCTGAGTGCATAGGAATTACCCTTAGCAAAGCACGGGTGCATTTAAAAATCTTCATTTAATTTTCCTTTAACGGTATAAGCACAGATAGGGAAACTTGTAATACTTGAGAGTTCTTCATAAGAATTTCAAAAGAATGTAAAATGGTTTCTTAGATTTACGCGAAAGTTACACATTGAAATAAAACTCATTTTTAATAATATTATAAAGAAATATAATAATAATTTAATAAATTTGATATAAAACGTCGGGAAGTTAAAAATTTAAAAAAATTAACCAAATCCGCAATAAAATTTGTTAACACAACAAACTACACATAACAAACTACGGCATAAATTGATCTTAAAGATAGAGGAGGTGTGTATTTAGCATTGGTACACATATGAACTGACGATGATCTTGTATTTGATAAATACTAAATATGGATAATTTAATCACAGTGAATTTCAATTTGTCTCTAGTCCTTGGATAAGTTCTACTTAATGCTCCAATAGGCGAGCCCGTATTGTTTAGTAAATAGTATTAAATGCAACAAGTTGGCAATTTCCAAATAACGTAAATCTTAGTTTAACAGCACCGTTAGCTTTTCTGGTAAGGCAAGTGAAATATAAGGCAGGCTCGGCTGTTTCAAGGAAAAATACCGTCTGATGCAAATAGTTTGGTAACTAACTTGCGGTTATTAGGTGTCCACTCGAAGGCTTGCGCTTTAATCAAGCAAGTTTACAACTTGTATTTGAGCCGTTCACTTATTTCGTCAACCATCGCTTTATACATTAAAAAGTTTTTCTAAAAGTGCATGTAAAGCAAGCAATGTATTGTGTAATGGAGTGATGGTGTTGCATGGTTGATATCAATTAGGAAGTGGTAGCGAGTCGAGTGACGTGGTGGCGGGCGTTGCGTGGGCCTGCAGAACGAGTGCGACCGGTCCCCAGGTGTCAGCTCCGGACACAGGGCAGCACTCGGAACTTGTTATCTCGCCGCTTACATTTGTAATGAGTGTAATATTCGCTGATTTTATCTCATCTAAACAAGGCGTTGCTTGACAAAATTGTAATTTCATTTATTTGTAACTTAATTATGATATAAAAAGTAAAATAGTGTTCATTGTATTATGAACTTAAAAGGAATTAAGTGTTATTTTTTTGTATATAGCAAAATTGTTTTTGTGAATCAGTAACATTTACAATAATTTTTATTTTACCGGCTTCCATTAGCCCGAATGTAGCGGAATAAATGCACGAAATGTTTTCTCGGTAGGCATACGTTTGCCCACAATCTCATTAAACGAAACGACTCTTCATCTCCGCCCGCCAGACATAGACGGGGCACGTTCCCTTAAAAGATACTCGTCTTACAAGGGCCCCGTATGAAAGCACTCCACCCGAAGCGTTAATTTGGGACGTAATCAGACATTTTTATCTACCGTCAGCAACATAAATCGTGTTTTTAATTTTATGCACTGCCGCTACATCTCAGTGGGTGGGGATTAGTATTTAATTAATACCAATTACTCAGTGTCTCCCTGTGGTTTACAATCTAAGCGTGGTCGCTAAGCGTGGTCGCTAAGCGAGCTGGTCAATACGGTTGTTTGCGTAAGTAGTCACAGCATCAGCAGGCGATGTTGCCACGTCAGTACCGCCACTACCGAGATAACTCCACTGCGCACTTATAGTATCAGCTTAAATACTTCGTGTAATTGTTACAACAAAAACATTGAAGATGGTTTAGAATGCGCGAATGGAATTTTTATGCTCACAGTGCTAGGCTATAATAATGCAATTACATATACTATTATATACTTAAATCCTGTATAACTACATCTGCATTATTTGGAGGACTTAAGATACCTTGATTTATAACTAACAAAATCTGGAGTAAAATTAAGGCTTATCGCAATACTAGTTTTAGCTTACTTTCGTATCTCTGTTTGTAACTGCATGAATTTCCATAGCGAAGAGAATAACATCAAGCGATATTAATTATAAATAATATATGTACATACAACATTTTATACTTGAAATTATTTTTTCTAGTCTCCGAGGTATAGTGAGAAGTCGAACCGAATACCTAGCCACGTGATCGATTCCACAAGTATAAGTACAAATGGTTGTGAAGAGAACCAATACTTGATTTGGATCTGTTTAATATTGTTATTATACTGATATCCATATAAAAACTGTTCAGTTTTATTTTATTTTTTATTCTGTAGGTACAAATCCTTATACATAAACAAGACGGGTTGTTTTTCTTATTTATTTTAGGAACGCTAACTGTTCTTGCTGAGATATATGAAGTCGAGATAGATACAGTATATGTGTTAACCTTTTGCTATCTTATTTATTTGTCTCTCTTTATTTTTATTAACATACGTAAGTCCGTTAACAAAATAACCACAATATCATTGGTCTTAATGCATTATCTAAATGTCTCGTGTGCTCGCTCACTAATCTTTACTATTTTCGATAAAGTTTGTAACTTTATCTGTTATGTATTTGTTCCATTTATTTTAATTAATTTTATATAAATATTTTATTTTGTTTATATTATGCTAGTGGTAGGAAATATTTGTCTGCCTTAATAGCGATCTCTGAGCCATGTTGAAAATCCGGTCATAGTTTTCGGATTCAGTCTGTGTAATAAATTTGTCCACCTGCCCAATTTGCTTAAACACAATATTAGGTGTATCGTATTCACATTTTCCTGCCAGTATAAAAACATAATACTTTATCTATTTCATTCTTAACGGTAAAGGTTGGGTGGGAGTGGATGCAAAGTCGCTCTGAAAATCAGATGAAAACCTGTAGACCTATATTAATAGGCATCCTATAGACAATGATGAGGATAATTATACTTGTTGTGTAAATACTAATTGTTTTTGTAACATTCTCATTTTATGCATAGAGTCATAATTTATTTTAGTACAATAACACTTCAAACATATTTCCAATAACACTTCATTTGGCAGTAGTATAAAGTTACGTGTGTTAACTTAAGTGTATAAAGTGTATTTTTTGCGGATTTATGTTCGCAAAAACAGAATTGTTGCTATGCTACGGTGTATTATGTATAGTAGAAGCAGTGGCAAAAGATAATAACTCTAAATGTTGTTTTTTAAATATAAAATCTGCATCACACACCACAGTCGAATGGTATAACTGGAGCTATTAATACCATATGCGCCAAGTTTTGGTAGGTAGGTGATTAACTCCTAATATATATATTTGTGGGCGTGGCAACAGGTATTATTTATGCGAAATCCAACACTTTTTTCCCATGCCAACATTTAATATTAAAACATTTTTAAATAACCACAAACTCATCTGCACACAAAGCGAGCTATTTGCTTATTACCGCGTGCCATTCAAACGATCTAGCCCGACGTTTAGCCGTTCAACGCGTGTTCGAAATGCTTAAAATATTTTGTCATTAATATATATGCGTCAATGAATGATTAGTATAGCGATGTTTTCTTTAGCGTTCGGTGCACGTAGGTAGGAGTCACTGAAAGGGTTTGGGTGTAGTTTTGTAAGCATGACGAGGTTCCATGGCGGTTACATCAACTGGGGAAACAGGGGCAATGTCAAGGTAGAATTTCACCAAGCAAGACTGAGTTGCACGAGTCACGTACTACACACTTATAAGTAAATCACCTATGAATCAAAATTTACGTGACTATTTTGTAAACAATACATAACCTGACACAACCCTTAAACATGAACCGTTGTTCAAACAACAGCGTAGTTTTGTTTTTGTTCGTTTATTCTTTGTTTTGTATACTTGTCCTTATCCGACACATTCGTAGGTTCTGAAGGACAAGTTATATTGATTCAGTTGCAAAATTTTGTGTATAATCGTACAACCAGTCTAATTGTTCGATGGCAACCTTCTAGGAAATTACTTCATTCATTATATTTTTGAATTGTAAACTTTATCCAAAGTTGTCTTATGGGGAACCCAAGATTTCACGGTTGGCAACCCCAGTAAACATGTACGTTTTCATTTATATTTCTCGAATGTATTTATATTAGCATGTTTATAATCATTTTGCACATTTTAGCAGTGTTTAACATAACTGCTATTTAGGTTTTAATGATGTGTACTCTCCGGTGTAACGGACCGATGAGTGAATCAGATCGGTCATTGTACTTCCTTGAAAACGAGTAACAGGTATAAAATGTACATGATTTTCGAATTTCAGTTAATACTTATTGACTTAATATACCTCATGTAGTGAACTGTGGTGAGTAATAACATAACGTTATAGCCACGAGTTTCATTCCTATATTTAGTTTGAAATCTATACATATACAATTAGATCTTCATTCATATAAAAATACCTTGGATTTTTTTGAGTCTAGCTTAATACCAGTATTATTATTACATTGTTCAAGGTCTTGCAACACCTAGGCCCGAAACAATTATCTTAATGCGAAAATCGAACCTGCCCCCTCTCGTTTGTCATAACTCACATTCGGCGCCTTAAACAACTGCACAATATAGGTTGTAAATTAAAAATAATCATTAATACATTATCGTGTGACATTTAACATCCTGATTCACTATAGGTTAATTAACCAGAGGAGCCGTAAACAGACAAAAAAATATTTTAATTGGAAAACAAGCAATAACCGTCGCGGATCCGAAGATTGATGCAAAAATTAATAAAAAACAACCGATTACTAAATCAATATTGAAATTATAGACGAAAAAATCATAATTAGATACTACATACGAGTATGAGACATGAATTGAGTCTTTCAGGTATATATGGAAAATTTACATTTATTTATAATCGTCTCGCCTGTATCCCAAGGGGGTAGGTAGATACTATAGATCTCCACTTTATTCCAATCTGACATACGATTTTTACATACTCAACGTTCATAAATATCTTCATGCACTCTAGTTCGTTTAGTATACTTTGACCTGACCTATGTTTATGGTGAAATCGATTTGATTGGGTCTAGTTTGATAAGGTGTAGTCCATGTATATTCCATGGCAAGGGCCTCTGCTACAAATAAGAGGAAGAAAGTTTACCACGCTGGGGCGAGATAATGAACAAAATATACACCGTATACATTTTCTATAGAAAAAAAAACCCATTTGGAATGCAACAAAATTCACGTTGTGTAATAGTGGGATGTAAAATATTATTTAATACATAATTCCTTGTAAATGAATCATAAGTGTTACATAAATAAACATAAAGTACGTAATTGGGAAAGAATTTGTGTGTTCAGTGGTCTTGGTCTCAAACGTGATCTTGCACCAAAACGGGTGAATTGCACAACATTCCGTTATACATCTAACCACGATAAATGTTCTAATTATATTTAGAAAGTATGACGAATGGTATAGGCGACAATTTGTACCATATTTGTTCCGTTTTCCCATATGCGAGTAGCCTAAATGCACTAACGCATCTGGGCATACCGGTTCTGTTGGGAACACGACATGTCTGAAGTGCTTAGGGAAACTTGTTGCCTCCATATTGTCTCACGTGACTGATCTGATTTTAAACGGTTTCGGTATAACGTAACAATATCAATTTACAATATTGATAGCAAACCACGCCTAATTTATTCGTATGACAAACGTACAATTCAACTCGTTTGATTGCCTGGTGTTAGAACTTTTAATACAAGAGTATAAATGTCAGGCGGCTGCTAAAGAAATTATAAGCTAAATTCTTCCTGCAACATTAATAAAACTACGTTGCAATCATCCCAGATTTAAGCGGAATAATCACAGTCTCGATTACGTATTGATATCTGTCTCTTTCATATCAGAATGAAAAAAATACTGCGTATATTTTATGTCGTATTTTTAATTGCGAAAATAAATTGTTGCTATACACAACGATCAAAATACGTCTTGACAACTCCGTACATCCTGCTATGGAACAAGCTTGTGATGATACACCAGTCTCCTTTGTTCGCAAAGGTCACTTGACATTCGTTTCGCATATACAGAGAGTGCAACATAAAATTATGTGATTATATTGACTTTTATTCCACGCAGTAAGCGCCTCAACATTAATTAATATTCTATATATAATTATAGGTATTAATAATGATGTAAGTGAACGCAACCTATACAAGATTTTTTCCTTATTATAGTTTTTATTTGCATGTATAGTTACTTTAGTTGGCGTGTTTTTTGCGGTGTGTTTGGGCGCGGCAGACACGCGGGCGTTACGGACGACAAACCAGTTTCACACAGGAATCAGATATGTGTTTCGCACAAATCTTTCTGTGTATCTAAAGTTAGCTGTTATTTAATACCTCGCTTTTTTCCCAGAAGAGATTCGAGCGTAAGAATTATGTCTTGATCCAATAATTGTTTGGACGTTAGATTAGCGATCTGTTTCGAACGACCTCCTTATTAAAGGTGGTCTGGCTCGTTTAGCTATTAATGAAATCAGTTAATACAGCCATTAAAAGCAATTATACTGATAAATTAATGATACGGCATTTAATTGTATCCACTGATATTTATATCGCAATTACTCAGCCACTACATTCAGCAAAGAAATGTAAGAATTAAAAACAAATGACGGATAGAAAACCGTGTGAATCGCGTTTCAAAGTAAAACTTTGGTGTAAACAGTAAAGGTAAACGTAGCCAAGGTACTGGAGCATATCGTTAAATCCTACGCTTTATGAGCAGTGTTGCCACGATCATAATGCATGGAGGATTTATAGCGGGTGTGGTGAAGTGCTGTACGGACTCGGGACTACGGTTCACAGGCGATTGATCCGCCGAGGCTCTACGCTCGTACGGCGAGCTCTGTGTAATATGAAACTAACGCCTTTCCTGTTTGGATGTAGGCGTGTTTGGTTATGGCTTACGCGTAACACCGCCGGTTGATACCTAAACACAAATAATACCTACCGCTCCTAGATATCAAATTGCCTTGTGATACTTACAATAGATTATATTATTCAAGTTTAACATAATATTCCATGACGTTTGTTTGGTCTGCACTTATTTTATATATTTTTAAGGTTTTCTTTGAATTAATAAATAAAATAAACGTTAATTTCCTCTGAAAATATAAATAAATAAACCTAACAGGTACACACACATTTCTGACTTCATACATACATTACTTTTTTTATACAAGAGGTTCGGCAAACGAGCAAACAGGTCACCTGATAGAAAGTGATCACTGCCGCCCATGACCATCCACAACCAATCATAATTAATTATTAATTAAATGTATAAATTGATCCTGCAGTCAAACTGTTTGTATAGTTTTGCAGGACGCTTGTGTAGATTATAAGTTTATTCTTTTGTTAATAATAAATAAATAAAAAAAATAACCCTTGGGTGATGGATATATTCAAAGCCTATTAAATCGAAAAGGGAATGACTGCCTCGGTGGCGTGGTTGTATTGCGGTACGACTACAAAGCTGAGGTCTCGGGTTCGAATCCCAGGTCAGGCAAAGTGATATTGGATTTTTCTGTTCATTATCAGCCCGGAGTCAGGAATTTGTGGCCGATATGGCGATAGGCTCGCCCCCTATCACATCATGGGACGGAACATGCAAGGCGAAATGTGGGTGTCCTAGTGGCGCCTCTGCCTACCCCTTCGGGGATAAAGGCGTGAGTTTATGTATGTATGTATGTAACAGGTACACCACATTTCTGACTTCATACATACATTACTTTTTTTTATACAAGAGGTTCGGCAAACGAGCAAACAGGTCACCTGATGGTAAATGGTCACTGCCACCCATGAACATCCACAACCCTTGGGTCATGGATATATTCAAAGCCCATTAAATCGGAAGAGAAGCGGGTGGAAAAAGGATGGGGAGAGGCAACGAAACTTGAAAGTAAAGTTGAAGGAAAGTTGTCGCTTCACGTCGATATCCTGTGAAACAGTGGTACTGCCTTGGACAAGTCTGCTCATTTATGCTGAGTCAAGGCTAACAAAAGCATGGCTCTACCACTTTTGAACACCACCAGTTATCATGAGCTTCAGATATATAATACTTTCTGGTCCCTAACACCCAAAATGGCTACAAATATTTATGTATCACACATTTATTTCAGAGCGGGAATTGAAGCCACCTCTCATTTCACAGTCGGCGTAAACCAACTACGCCATAGAAGCTGTCAATATGCCAGGAATGTAATTGATGCGATCCGTCCTACGTACAGATATTTAATGGCTGAAACGCGGTTTATTCCTATAGCCAGTATATTGTTTTACCAGGAACTTATGATCAGTGTGCTCATGTTTACATTGCAGAGGTTAGTAGAGGTGTCACGACCGCACCTTTACGCCAGTACTTCCGTGCGAAGGTAAAAGGGAAATTACACATATTCAACCGAGCGGTACTTATATATTTCCGTGAAAATCATTTTCTAATAAATGATGAGAAATAACTGCTTTAATTCTGTGTATTAGTTAAGTCCAGATATGACAGTCACATACACAGTTAAAAACATTGCATTGTATTATAACACGTAGTCACAAATAATAATGGTTGCGTGTGTTTAGATATCGACTGGTAGAGAATGGCTCCGGCATTAAGTTAGGTAGACATCATTTGTATATATTATATTATATTACGAGCCTGTAACGTCCCACTGCAGGGCAAAGGCCTCTCTTTCCGCTTTCCATATATCCCTGTCGAGGGCTTTATAAGACCATTCCTTCCAATAGGCGTCCAACTCGTCTCGCCACCTGCGTCTAGGCCTTCCACGTGGTCGACGCCCCTTCGGGACCCATTGTGTGGTGATCTTCGCCCACTATAAAATAAATAATTAATATACCTACGTAATTCAATATCTTGTACCTAGATTGATACAATGAAACATAATAAAATATAGTTAAAACAAAAAGGATGATGTAAGCTAACTTAGCTGGCCATATGACAATACTAACCCTGGGGCCACGACAACAATCGCAAAAATATTTATTTTATTATGTATGTCACAACGCGGCAGATTGCGATAAAGGTGTTTTCGCCATAATATAGGCAACGAGGAAAATTTAAAGCTCTTATGTAAGTGGCAAGACCTATGCTTCAAGTATTCAATCTTGTAAGGCTATTACAAATAGCGCTATTAAATGTAAGGCTTTATACACTGGCGATAGATTGAACAAACTTATAATACACGTAATTACAAGACCCACACGAATGTATTGTATTTCGGGTTCCGCCTATATTTGGTTTCGACTAGGCATCCGGCGAGTTATTACCCATAATATAATAACCCCGTCTCCTACTCATGTATACTCTATTTGAATAGCATAGCATTTGACAATAAGTGCATTGTAGTCCCTTGAAGTAACAGTGAAAAATCATCGATTGGCATTTATATGGAGTCACATTGTATTTTTGTAAGAGTGTTTTGGATCGACTCGCGTATCAAATGAGCATTTGATGATCATTTACTGTGTAACTCTAGCTTTTCCAACTTGGAGCAATATGGTATGTTAGTAGTATATGTGTTAATGTTGTTATTAAAATAACCTGAATGTTAAGTCTTAAGGGGTATCCTGTAAAAAATATTTAAATCAACCAATAATATGAACAAACCGCATCGTGAAGAGACCACACAATAAATCTTTGTTCATTATTTAACATGACCCGGATACTCCATTGTATATTACACGCACTTATGAATGAGCGACGTTAATAAAGTACCTATTTATTGTGCAAAAAAAAAAATCAGGAAGTGTGCAAAGTAGCAAAAATTATGTTTTTTATTTCGCTTCAAGGATTCACATCACGATTGTAGTGCGGGCGTTTTTTGCCAAACCTCTAATATAATATTACATCTTATTTGTTGGATTTAACCTACGCGTATTCATGGAATCATAGACCATTAAGTCTGGCATAAATATACGGGCATTATCAATTTCTTTTTTTTATTTAACATTTGAACTATTTTATATTCGTTTCCAGATATTTGCATTAAACAATAGGTAACTAAAAAGATGAATAAACTGTTGTTTGCGGTTCTTGTTCGACATAGCTTTGAATCTAGCTTCTTAAAGCAAATATGTTTTTTTTTCGTCCAAGAATGGGACATCTATCCGCACAATATAGATAAATATAAAATAACATGATGGGCATGAAATATTTTTTATAGAACTCTAACAATGGTCAACAGACAACAAGCTCTACCAGATTGTAGTTTCTTAGCTTCCTTCTAATATAGCTTAGATGAGATATAAGTAATATTTTTGGTTAATCCTCGACAATGGTTAAAGATATGATTAAGTACTTAAATTTCGATCTTAGAAAAATGAAAATTAGTTATGTAAACTGTGTAAGCATGAGGTGTTTTCTAAGAGAAATTCCATCAGACACACACATCTGATAAAATAATTCACGAGCCCTTAAAGTGACCATTATTATAATGGATTATTTACATCATATCCATATTCAATTTGGCCGGCGAACAGAATGTTTATAGCACATTAAGCCATCAAACTCTAGTTGAAACTACTACTATACGACTTAAATGTATGCAAATTGCTAATAAACAGACAATGAAGCACTGTAGGAATAATGGACGATAAAGTTGTGAACATCGTTTATTAAGATAACTACTGCAAATAGCTTTACAGAATATTCCATACATTTATCCTGGTTTAAGACATTTCCTACTTCTATAATAGTATTCACGCCTATAGCCTATTAATAGGCAGAGAGCCATATGCGTCAAATTTCAATTAAATGCTTTCACACATATTGTCATACATGTCATATAGGTACTTACTGCGATAAGGGACGTGCCTACTATCACGTGATAGTTTATTAATTAATAAATACACCAAAATACAGGTCGTTTGTCGTGGGAATTAAGAACTACGAGAGGCTTCTCAGACTCGCAAGACTAAACAAATATTTGTGGGCCGCACAAAAATTTCTGCCGATGCGGGTATTGATCTCGTGGCATTTCGTTTCACAGCCAGGTCTCAAACATCTACGCCACGGAGGTTGTTAAATGGGTATTGGGTGATAATAGGATATTTGCATCATTCCAATAGATTATAAGTACTGGCGGACTTCGAAACGCGACATATGTAATGTCGCGTTTCGAAGTCCGCCAGATTGGCCATGTAGAATAATATCCATTGGCCGTCAATGTATTTACACAGCAATATACTTCAAGTTAAGTAATTTGTCGGACGGCAAAAGTGTTCCAAAATAGATTTGCGTGTAAATGTACGAAATATAAGTAATTTGGTACACGGAGGCATGCCGATGTGGTGGTAATTTGTTACAGATGTGAAGTGTAATAGAGGAGTAATCAGTGACTTGTCTTCACGCTTCCACGACTCTGTAGATGAAGCTAAAATTGGTCGGTTGGACTAAATTGACAATTAGGGTAACTTGGTTGAATTTATTTTTTGTGTTAAGCTACATAAGCTCGGCAATAGATTTTATATAAATAAACTTTTTCTTCTTTACTTTAATCTGTTTTTATTTGGTTTATGAAGGCATTTTATGGTACAATTTTCAGTACCAATTTTCGGTACCCTTCAGATTTATTTAGATTATCATTTTATGGTAGGCATAGCCTGAAAGCAATCTTTTTTTATTGAACAGGCCCGGCGAACGAGCAAACAGGTCCCCTGATGGTAAGTGACCACTGCCGCCCATGACCATCCACAACCCTTGGATCATGAACTTGTTGCCAGACTATCAAATTGGGAGGGGATCGGGAAAGAAAATGGATGGGAACAGAAAAATGGAATTGGGCCCACGTCAGTATCACTCACCGAACGAAACGCGACAGCCAAACTGTCGCTTCTCGTCGGTCTCCTGTGAGACAGTGATACCGGCGCGGACGAGCCTGCCCATTCATACTTAATCATGACTAACAACAGCCTGCTTTTACCACTTCCAAAATTATTTCACATATGCCAAAATTGTCCCTCTGGTCTATTACGTTGGCCTAAATCACCATGGTAGCCCTCGGGTATACAGATTTCCTCACAATGTTTTGCTCAACCTTTAAAATGAATGATACCTAACCACGCATGTAGAATATCATCGAAACAATTCCTATTTGTTTTTTTTTGCAATAAATATTAGTGGCCTATAATTAACTTGCCTTTTTGGCTACGTCACGGATATGCGAAGGCAATGAGCTGTCAAACGAATGACTAAACGCACGATTGCTAGTTTTTTTAAACTGTCGAATGTATTAAAGTTCTTAAAAATCAAATAATTTAAGTAGATAATATATTATTATCAAGTTTTCTTTTTGTCTCAATAATAATTAGAATAGAAGTATCGGGAGAAACAACTAAGCATTTATATTGGCGATCAAGTATCCTCTTTTATATTTTTAATATCACTTACACATATGCTGACAGAGTAATTGTATCAATATTACGCTCTTTACATAATTGAATAGTCTATTTTAAATACTTGAACACCATTAAATACCGGAAGATCAAACTATCGATTATGACGGAAACAATGATTTTGTAAATAGCATAAGATAAAAGTATCTGACTTTATGGAAACAATGATTTTGCCATAATTAAAGTGGGCGAAAAACATACTCAACAAATATTAATATTACAAATAAAATTGATAGTGCCATAATATACACATGACATACACATACATAATGACAGCCTCCGTGGCGTAGTTGGTTGGACGCCGACTGTGAAACGAGAGGCCGCGGCTTCGATCCCCGCACCGAGACAAATGTTTGTGAGGCTGGTGGTAGGTCTCTCATATGTGAGAGGCTGCCTGGGTAGGTACCACCGCAATGTCTATTTCTCCCGCCAAACAGCAGTGTAAATGCGCTGTTGTGTTCCGGTTTGAAGGACATTGTAGCCAGAGTAACTACTGGACATATTGAGACTTAACATCTTATGTCTCAGGATGGCGAGCGCAGTGGAATGCCAAGCATTGCCTTGTAATTCATGGTGTTGTTTGGTTTTGCTACTGTCCATGAGCGATCGTATCGCTTACCATCAGGCGAATGGTATGCTCGTCTCGCCATACATAGCAATAAAAAAAAAAAAAAAAAAAAAAGGCTCATAAGTATATGTCTCAGGTCTGGGTGTTTGTGAGACCGTAAAGTCTCTCGTAGTTTCTGATACTCACGACACAAGACTTAATTGATCTTATTGTGGGGTCAGGACTATCAATGTGACTGTTGGGTATATTTATTTATTTATTTATACATTATACATGAATCCTACTGTTCATTTTGATTGATTTTCAATTCAATCTGCTATGCTCGCCACGAGCTGCCTATAAGGACGGCCGAGTGAATTAGAGGCTCTTCACATCGCGGGATGCAGTTTGAATTCTCTTAAGAAGTCGATAAGGAAGACCAATTACAATTTATATTCGTGCCATATGTCTTGTCTAAGCTATAGAATACCAATTTCATTCAATGTGGTATAGTCAATGTATGTGATTATGGATTTCTATATTGGCAAAGACAATTTAGTTATCTCTATTAGCAGTCCTACTATCGCGATAATGTGGGTTTGAGATTATTATTTATTTTGTAAATAAAAATCATCAATGATTTTAAGAATATAAATATTGCTTATTTTAACGTTGACAGCCATAAAAGAGTGACAATGCCTCTAATATAATCTAAGGTAATAATGAAACGTTTATAGAATATACTATAAAACGGTAGGGCCCCGCTTCGCCTGGGTACAGAACTTTTTTGAGTCCAGTCCACATCAACAAGAAATTATTACGCGTACTAACTGGTTTACATTTAAACTCTATATGACCACCGTCGACTATATTGATTTTCCCATCCTGTCCCGTCCCGTTATATCCATTTCGGTCCCATCTCATTCTTTCCCAGACGAAAAGCATCCTCTCCTGTCCAGTGCCATCCATTCGAATTTGAAAGAATAGCAAATATGTATATTTGAATTCACCTGATTCATCCCACGAGAACACTACATTTTTTCGGGATTTAAAGTAGCCTATGTCTGGCTCCATGGTCCAATATATCTGTATGTTAAATTTCACCAAAATTGGTTTTGCTGTTTTCGCGTGAAAACGGAACATACATACACACTTTCGCATTTATAATATTAGTAGGGATAAAGTTATGCACGTCGAATTTCATTTGTAAAGTAAGAATGAGATGTTTTACTTTGTGATTAAAGTTTCCTCGGGGATAGCGCTCGTTTAAACTGACGAGGCCGGAGGCTGCAATTAATTTAAAGATATGAAGTTGTAGCCAGTCGGTAATTTCGGTTGAATCTTTAACAATAAATCTGTTCATATTCAATTTTGAATTCGAGTAAAATTTTGGTAGGCTGTTGCGTTTTAAAATACCGGCTTTAAGTTCGAGATTCGACTACGTAATTGAGATTTCTGATATATTCATTTACTGGTATACAATTATTGTTAATTTTTAGTAGTACATTGTAGACATTTTTTCACACGAATTAATATCACATTATTTAGAGTTCATAGTCTTTGGACTTGTAATTGAGTTTTTCTTTTCTTACATAGCGGCGGTTTACGCATTTTATAGATATAATAACATTTTATAATTATAATTAAATAATAATTCAATACATAATAATACGAAT
Organism: Deilephila elpenor; assembly: GCA_949752805.1. Taxonomy (NCBI): domain Eukaryota; kingdom Metazoa; phylum Arthropoda; class Insecta; order Lepidoptera; family Sphingidae; genus Deilephila; species Deilephila elpenor. The sequence goes on from OX457108.1 coordinate 7,053,429, forward strand.
TTTATAAGTATAATTCTTGCTATTTAGAAGTATTCCTCTTCTTCAAACTTTTAAGGGGTTGAGTTAAAATTATAAATTGATGGTTTTAAGTAATACAGTTTCGCGGTCTGGGAGAATTGGTACGTGTTATCGAGTAATGTCTGAAGATAGGTTTTACACAAGGATGAAGGCATCATAATATAAACAATATAAACGGTATATTATTCCACAAACCTAACTCATTGCCAGATACAGGACAAACGGTAGTAACACATTTAATTACATCAAAACTGTTCATATGTCATCTGAAGTCGATTTATAGAAAAATATAAACAATCTTATTATTTTCCGTCACTTCAAACAAAACGTGGAAAAACGAGGGAATAATTTATGAATGTAAATAAAACAAGAAACATGATTGTTATTTATTACCTTTAATATTACGCAAGGTATTATCGCGATTAACGTCCATTGTAATCAGGCGATCATCTCGTCGATGCAATCTCGCCATTGTTTCTGTAATTGCCACTGAAACCACTAAATAGAGGTAAACAAATTAACTTGTTGAAATACACTTCGTATAACAGCCGTTATTTTAAATATATCTGCTACTTGGTTGCTATGCCGTGATAATTCCGGCTTTTAATAAGCATACCATTCGTATTGATTTGTTGTACGTAGGAAACGGGTGCCTATGGATTGACATTTGAAGGTCATTGTAGCCAGAGTAACTACTGGACATAATGAGACTTAACATCTTATGTATCAGGATGGCGAGCGCAGTGGAATGCCCAGAATTGCTCTGTAATTCATAGTGTTGTTTGGTTTTGCTACTGTCCACGAGCGGTCATATTCATCGAAATAAAAAATATATATTATGATGCATAACTTTGGGGGCATGAAGTCTATCGCAACGTATTTTAGCGTTTTTGTCTAGAAATCTTTCGGTTATGCATATCACCCCTACCTAATATTATGACATGGTAGAACCTTGCTATAGCTCGTTAATGTTACAGTCCCAATAGTTGGGCAGTCTGCTTGGCTGGGGTGGGCTGTTGTTTGATACAAAATCGACGTGAAGTAATATCAGTGCTGTTGCGTTTATATGCTTTAAATATTCTATAAGCATTAAACAGTAACACAAACCGTGGATACATTTTAAAATATTTTATACTAAAAATACTCAGCTTCATTCTACACGTATTTTGCTGTATATTGATGCGTGAATCGCACGCGCATTGCGTAGATAAATACTTTGTTTACTAACACAACCTGCGCGACGATGATTTTTTTCCCAACATTTCAATCGTGGCTATAGATGGTATAAACTACTGCACCGGTTGTGTGTCACCTGTCACATTCTATGAAGTTAATGAGATAAGTGGAATAGCTCGCGGTTGGCTCACTATTAAAAATGTTGCAACTTCAACCGAGTTTATGAATTGACGACAAATGTGCTAATCGCTCTTCCTGTCTTACAAACTTACACCCTGGACTTTGTAATCTGTGTATTAGTTTATAAGCTGTTTTGGAGTTAGACGTCTCATATAGTGTGTTTGCACAATAATCTCCATGTTGTTATATGTATGTATTTTAGTTGTGTACTTATACTTAAGTATATTACCATATTCCGAGATTTTCTTAAATTAAAGAATATATTACTATTAATTAATAAAGGTTTAATTTAAGCATCGTTTTAAAATATGTATATAATTTTTGACTAGCCTTAATAAATTACGTAATGGCACAAAAATTTGAATTATCCGTTCGGAAAACCCAATCAATGAGTCTAAAAATTTTAGATCCCCAACCGAGACTCAAACGCACGTCATCGTCCGCTTTATGTTGTGTTATTGTCTGCAATGTGTCTCGCATATGAGGACAGAGAACAACACTGAGATAGTGTGTATTAACATAATAGATGGCGGAACATTGTGTCGGACGGAAACAATCTACAACACTCCAACATTTACTAAGACAAAACTGGATTCAAATGTTATTAAAATAACATCTTTGAATATTTAACAGGATTATATAAAAAATAATTTAAAAATACTTAAATAAAAAACCAAATATCTTAATGGAAAAACCTGCATACCTGTGAGTTCGCTACTAGAATTTCAAATGTACATGAAGGTCGCCAACCCGAAATATACATGTCTTTATTAGATCATATACATCCCACTGCAGGGCATGGGCCTTATCTACAATCGAGAGTGCGGTTGAGAGGGGTTAGGCCATATAGTCTACCACGCGGTTGGTGGACTTTACATACCATATAATTTTCTACAAATCGCTATAGTGTGCAGGTTACCTCTCGAGGTTAATGGTCGAGACGGCTCGTGCCCAGCAATGGAACATGCTAATAGAAGTAGATCTACTTTATCATCATTAGCCGCAGGATATCGTCAGCAAGGCATAGGCCTCCAACAAAAATTCTAGAGCAATCATTCGGATTTAGATTACGTATCTTAAATATTTTGCATTAGTAGTACGATCTCGTCCAATATAAATTTAAATTTGTACTAATGAAATCAGCTGATACTTGAGAAACGAGTTTTCGGATTAATTCCGACCATAAGGTTATTATTTGGTAACTTTAGTTTTCTTAATAGCAGGGCGTGTATTATAAAGATGAGTTACTGTATTATCCAATGTCCACTAAGTTCCTGGATACTGCATGAATTTACAGGATAAGAGGATATTTTTTTATTACATTATTTCTAAGTAGTATTGTCTCTATAAGTCTTTAGTCTTTAGTAGTATTAAGTCTTATAAGCCTTTACAAGTCTCTATATTATGTTCACTAAACAATTTTTCATGTTCATTACTATTTACTTGGGGCTTTAAGTGTGTCGGGATCAAAAAATCTACGAATAATCACAACATACGGTATCTGTATGGTGAACAAGTCGCTATCTATGACTGCAGTACCATTACGTGTGTTTTTTCTGCGTTTGCACATATTATATCGTAATAAGATTTTCCACTGCATAATTGAGTATATAATCACGATTAAATGCTCTCATAAATAAACATATTTTAACTCCAATAAAGACGTAGATTCATTATGTCTGGTTTACTACAACAATTAACTTGTAAATAAACCTTGGATTGCGTAAACAATGAGAAGAGTAAACGATATATATTGGGTGAAAACATTTCTAGCATTTTTTTCTTTTCTTCCTGGGTTACATTAGGAGGTCAGAAGTACTCTATCAAAACCGCCCAGAGAGCACCAACAATTCTACCAAGAAGTATATCACTCTCATCCAGCGCACCAGCAGTGCTAAATTTGGCACAGGTAAAAAAAAACAATAAACTTTTTTTTCCAAAATTAATTGCAATATGCTGAATAACGGAAATATTCTGACAAAGGCCGCATAATGGGACCACATCCAAGTTATTTTTGTTTCAGTTTGTTTTGGACAAATATCCGGTAGAGCTCCACTTGTTTTATTAAGTGCATCATTATTGTATTAGTGTTGAAAGCTTACGAGGTGCGACACTGCGGTGACATTTGAAATTGCACAAAGACGTTAGGATAATTGCGGCGCGTGTTTGAACGTGGTTGAAACATTCTCGTATAAAATGTAAATAGAACAGAGGATCTCGTGACATTCTAGTGAAGTTACGGAAAAGGGATTACATCGTGTTCTAATTTTTTGCAAGGTCCTATTGAAGTGGACGAATTTTAGCTATTGAAGAAAGCGACACTTTAACTTTGTAGACTTGAAAAATCTTAAATAGGTAATGGTTTCATTAGACAGCGGGCGGGACCCGTTGGAGTAACCGGGCTGGGTCCCTAACAATGCCTATGCCAGCAGACTGATTAAAGATCCCTCGGTGACCATCACACGCATTATGGGCGGCACCGAACATCCCAGAGCCATCGGAGTAGTGCGTACGTCGTGTCGTCGCGGTCCCGATCGTTGTCTAACGAAACCATAAATATTGTATAAATTTCTATGACATCAAATCTATTTCTCGATGAGGTAGTGTCACGTGAATTGTAGGAAATGAATATCAACAATTCCTTTTGGCTGTTATATAATTATTATATATTATAATTTCCAGAGCACGTGATATGCTCCGCCTTTTTTTTGTAAGTTATTTAGCATTCTAGATCATACTTTTATTTTTAATTTAATTGCACTGCTTATATAATGCACAAAATTAATGTAATTCTTGGTTAAAACTTAGTAATATAATACAAGTTTTATTTAATGTAAAATAGTTATGGCAGCAAAAAAATCCATGAATTCCGTTTCTGTTGTTTCATCTTTATAAATAGGTGGTAAAATGTGTTGCTAAGCGCAAAACTCGAAATGCTTGTAATAATCGAAATAAGGTTTAATTAGGTGTCATTTTTGCGACTGTTTTATCGATGTTATGGATAGATGGAATGGAATGGGACAGGACGGGGAGGAAAGAAAAGGAATGCTTACATTGAAATTTAGAATAATATAATTTGAACGGGAATAACATATTTCCGGTATGAAGTGGAGAAAAAACATATTTGCACCCAAGCGAAATCAATAATTAGGCAATCCTAATCGATTTGAGCGAAAATATTCAGAACCAAATAAACTTCCGCGGAATTAATTCACACTATAGATAAAAACTGACCTCGTTAATCATATCGGACATTGTATGCTCAACCCGAAACCGTAATTACAGTTCGTTTATCAAATATTGGCTGTAACACGCCTGGTGGCAACCTTCAATTGATTGCAAAGCCGGTAAACAACATCAAATCAAGTTCTATTTCATTTAAAGGTTTATTATCCTCGTGTAGGCGTTCTGCATTATCTTAATGTACTTATTTTGCAAATAATCTACATTTTTGTTAGCTAAAATGGTTTTACAAAACTGTGTCGCCAAGATACGAAGTAATAAAATTAATTAAAACTTTTCTAACGATATCTTCCAAGACTACATTTTTGTTGCTATGTTTATTGTTAACGCATGATGGTAAAATTTTGTTAGTAAATACCACCGAAACGACGTCTAAGTCTCATAGAATTATCAAAATAATATGATCTTGACTTGACTGTTTGGTATATCTATTTACCTTAAAAGAGATTACTGGCGAAACCTTAATCTCATTTCAATAATTGTAATCTATGATATTTGTGTCAAAGTATCTACTAAATCCGAAGCCCTCATTAGGATTAAATCTATGTGAAATAGCAATGTTTTAGTTCAATTTTAAGGAAGGGTTGATTTTAGTTCCCCACGCTAACCCAAAACGGTTTAGTCCGTGACAAAATGACACAAGTGGCAAAAATGTACTGTATCGTTTAGTAGATGGGTTAAATTTACGTCCAATAATGCCTACCATTGCTCCTGATAATTCAGCAGAAAGAATTAAAAAACACTAATTTAAACAGCAGATCTAATGCAGGCCCGTCTCAAGTGAGCAAACAATATTAATGTGCAGTAGGTTTTCTTGCGAAAGCACAGAGCCGGTGTTAGCGTTAATCACAACGTGTTACATGATCGCAGGCGCTAAGAAAACCAGTAAATTTTAACTGGGATGCGGCTGTGTAATCAATTTGCACTCTAGATGGCTTCTTCCGTATTGATCCGGCTATTTTAAAAGCCCGTACAGTTGTAAACATTAATATGCTAATGCACAACGATTTGGTCAAATTTGTCCATCAACCAAATTGAAATAATAAAAATAAATGCGTTATGTTTGAATTAATCTTTCTGGATGTTATGAAACAAATTATATTATTTATTGGTGTCATTTAGCGGTTAATTGGTAATACGTACGGACTTGAATCATTTCTAAATGTTTAGAAATTCAATTTGTATGTAGAGATTGTAAATGGTCGTCTGTATTGCTATTTGTTTTACGTAGAATTATATTTTGTGATGATCTAACAATATGAATCAAACTGTTTATTATTGTATTTGTATATGGCATTTAAATTATTTGCGTAAAATGGTAAATGACCAATTGATAAAAAATTTACGTTAATTTCATTTAATATGTTCAGGCAAATTAGGTATTATATTACATTTAAATTTGTACCAGGACTCACATTTTATTTCAATTATGCACCTTAATTTAAAAACCAAACTTTATTATAAAATAATGGATTTGAAACATTATGAATCATTGCAAAACCATGTCATAAGTACTGTCTACAGTGACCGTTTTGATTTGGTCACTTCCGTTCCAGAAAATTCGATCTTAAAGACGTCTGTTGTACGTCCGGGGAATAAGGTCAATTATATTAAATTAAAGTCAGCTATAAAATTAGATTAGGAGGATTCTATGCAGTGAATAATCGTAAAGGTCGAGAGGGCATAATGTGAGTCTTTTTACATTAAATAGATAATATTATAGCGTTTCAACCGTTGGTATTTGGGTATGATATATTTATATTTCGATATTTTTTTTTAAATCTGTGTGGTGGCCTGTTGGTAACGGACCAAACGCAGTCGCTAAAATGTTCACGGTGGTCGCGGGTTCAAATGTCGGGTACGCAAAAGTTCGCCATCCCGGACTAGGCCAGCGCGGTGGACTATACGGCCTGATGCCTCTCAACCCTTCTCTCCATTGTATATGGGCTGATACAGTACAGTATATCTCATAACTAAGACTAAGTTCGATTTGTCATTCATTTTTTTCATCTTTTGGAAACTAATCACGTTGTTATAAAAACTTCCCTTTGTTAGAGGACCACTGTTTCTCCTTATTTACGCTAGATGTCGCTAAGGAATTAATACATGCAGAAGTTCATTCTGTCAACAGTCCATAAGGTAGCGTGGAAAAATGTTTTATGGAGTAGAGATTTTGTGGTAATATTTTATTTTGAACTTTAGATGTTGATTATATGTTAAAGAAAGCTTAGTCATATAATAATAAGCTTAGTTATATTTTGAAAACAAGGCCATTTAGTATCTTTCTCTTTATTGGATCAGTGACTTTGCAAAGTGTTCACCACGGTAGTAATATTTTTAATATATTACGACGTGGTGCAATAAGGAAATGTATCGTTGCACTGGTTTATTGTATTATTATATTAATGCATTATTAATACGATCATAAAATAAATAACCGGTAACACATGCTCATTGCTCATTTACTTTTACGTCATGTAAACAAATTGCAGGAAAAACACCCATCGTACTAGCACTATTTATGTAGTATGGACCAGTGGCGAAGGGTTCATACAAGCCGATTCCTAGCAGCACGCCTTATAATTTAAAGGAAATTATTAATTATTTACATTTTTTTAAACAAGTTATATGAAGAAAATAATCAAATAATAAACAATATTAAAATAAATATAAACAATAAACAAATGTTATTCGATATTAATAAACAAAATATTATCGATCAATTAATAACACAATGACAAACGCATTGCGCGATGTTCAACGTAAGTACATGCATACGAAACCCGCGGCCGCCTAGATCCCGATGACGTCACGTCAGGCTACAAGGACATAGCACGAGTTCCCGTTGCTCTCGCGCTCATTTCCAACGCATTATTTGCCATCTCTGTTACACGTTTGTTGCTCAGAACTGCATGCAAAATTGCACCTTAAAACCCTAAGCTTTTAAGGTCTAAATTTATTTGTAGAAATACGACAGTATTCGCTTGTGAATATGCCGGTGGGCCTACGGCTTATAAAGTAATTTGCCAGTTCGCGCCTCTTTTATTTCGTGTTTATAATTAGAAAATATTATTTACTACTGTGTTGTTTCAGTGTATATGTATAATGCGGTGTCTATTTTTAGGTTTGTATATAATTAGTGGGTAATTTATGAAATTTTACTGGTTTCGAAGTGCAAAGAGATCTATCTATTTAGCAAAACTTTAATGATGAATGAAACTTGATAATGTCGTATGTATCGTTTTATCTCATGAATTGCATTATTATGAGGTAATTTTAAAAATGCTGCATTTACGTAATTAAAAAACGCACTGGAAATTATATTAAATTTGATAATACATTTAAGTACCAGAGAAAGAACGGCAACTGACAAGTTTTAATTATTTAATAAATATTGTAATGCCGTATTTTTGTTAGCGTTGATTCAAAATAGGACATACAAACATAATCCACGCCTGCATCCCATGAGGGTTGCCAGATTCGATAGATCTCCAGTTAGCTCTATACTGGCATCGTTTTACTTTCGTCCACTTACATCAATCTCTTGATGCTTTTGCATTGAATCGAAATTTACTTTAAAAACGTTAAAAAAAGCACCTAACGGGCACAGTGCTATTCCGTGCAAGTGTTGTATGAAAATATAGTAAGTATTACTAAGCAAAAATGTCGCTCAATATCTTACGTACATAACGGAGTAAAAATATAAGTATGAGTACTTGTTAATTTAATAAAACTAGTCACCAGAAGTATCGGCTTCCCTTTTGAAAAAAGTCACCCTTCGCCACTGGTATGGACAATAGGTAATTGGCGGTCGTCTAGACTAGTCTATGTCTAGCTGTAAACCAAAATAGGCCAATTATGTTTATGAGGGACAACGGATTATGAATATCAATCATCTATGGTAGCGTCTCGGGGATGCATCCATCTGTCCAGCCTGGCTATAATATACGACTTTATTTGTAACGATATCTCTGTAGTTTTCTTACTTCTGGGCTCTGAATACTTCTTCATCAACACTTATGAGTTATATCACAATAAGTTATTATTACTTTAAAATTAAATCAGGGAGATAGGTAATTGATAACATTTTTGCAAAATAAAAATTGTACATTTTGATCAGTTAAATTTAAAAGCTGTTTTCGATAAAAATAAAATTAAACAACACTTAGGCGCTGTACATAGTCAAAATAGGCTTCTTAAAACAATTTTTGGTTAAATGTGTACATTTTAGAGCAGCGATGTGTTGAAAAATGTGTGTTAATCTTGATCATATTATAAATGGACCATTGTGTTCAAAACACGTTTTAGTTAAATTCTCGATAGAAAGAATCTTAAAGTAACTGTGAAAATTGAAATTCTAGCAATTGTAACTGTATTATTTATAAATAATTGTTGATAATCGCGCCATAGCGCCTTAAGCGGCAGTACTATCATGAGCGAAAGGTAGCTGTGAATTGGTAGGTCTCAGATTTGATCCCTATATCGAGAACATTAAAGCAGGTTTAGTGGAAATTTTACCCTTGTAACCTGACATCAATTACGATGGAAGTAAATACTTGATCGTGAAAAATATAATATTTCATTCCGAATTACTGGTTTTGTAAAGTAGACTAAACAAATTCTATTGCTAGTAGTTACGTACCAGTTCAAATTATTGCTTAATCAATATTCATTCATACAAGCGACAAATATAGTTTAAATTAAATTCCTTTCCCAAGTTAATTGAACTCGGACCAAAATTGTGTCATTCCATTACGCGTCGTAATATTTTTAACATTATGTCTTAATTATTTCCCGTTGAATTTTCATTTTGTTTCATGGTTGATCAAACACCTTACAAAGAGCCTTACAAAGAGTGGCAGATACAGCGAAAATGTTTTATACGACAAAAAACAGTATTGTATAGCTAACGTGGCCATACGTCCCGATTTGACTGAGACCGTTCCTCTTTCGCTACTCCGTCCCAGTGTCCCTAAAGTCAAATTTTATGACGCTAATTTGTCCCGTTTTCAGTTACAGAGTAATCAAGATTGATAGAAACTCTAATCTATAATAGAAGGTTCAAGCGATATCTTAACATATAACAAACTTTAGGAGCCCTCGACATAGTTGTTCTATTTATATTCTTTCCTAATTAAATTGAAGGAAAATAATAAGTGTAATAATGCGAAAGTAAAGTTAGAGTCATGGAAAAGTTTTGTTTAATACATAAAAATAGCGAGAATGGTGTGGAGTCCACACCATTCTCCACACTCCACACTGTGAACTGTCTTGAGTGGCTCAGCGTGCAGCTGGCCAGGCGCAGCAGACCTTGCGCGGTTCCTCCGCACCCGGTGTCAAGTGGCGCCGATCCCCAACGCGGCACCCCCCTAGTTGTACTTATGGTGTTTTGATAACTCTGTCGCTAACAATAAGTAAATTGGAAATAATGACCCTCAATACTGGACCATTCGTTATATAATCAATAAAATTTCTATAATCCAGAAAAAAAATAGACGCTTCACAATCGCCACTATTTTGATAAATGATAATGTCCGGTTCTGCATACAACAAGCTGGTCACATCAAGTACAGGCGATGTGTGTGCGTGTTGTAACCAGGAGCCTAATTCTAGTGAGAGGCTGTTGCCTAAGCGGAGTCGGTGGCAACGAGGAAGTGATGGTCCGCTCTGTGGAGCAATTGACCTTGGCGGTTTCGACCGCTGCTTACTAATGTTTGCTTGCTTTGTTGCTTCGCTTTGCTGAATAATGTATCTATGGTAATGCATGCGACTTATCAGTTATAAGAATGTTTTTTTACAGGTTTGTACAAATTGTTTTTGTTTTTAAAAGTAAAGTAAAAGTAAACTCCATAAGAGTAAAGAATTTTGTGGTAATAGTACGAGTAACGAAACGTGGGTGTTCTGGTAGCACCTCTGCCTACTACTCTTATAGGAATAAAGGTGTGAATTTATGTATGTACGAGTATCAAATGTCCAGACGTAGCCTGTAGGTACTGGTAGCTAAGATATATTTAAGTGAATATTCTTTTTACGTGTACTCAACCTACGCTCTTACTCAAGTCATTACCCAAATTATGTTGTATATTATAATATTTTAATATTTCATCCTAACAGAAACTCAATATCAGTTTGAAAAACGCACTTATATTCTTATAAAATTCATATCCCTGTGTCATCAGATTGGATGTATACTTTTGTTGATTTTTTAATGTGTAGTTAAATGCCTACACACATATTATGTTATGAACATACATGACAATCGTTGATGAACAGTCAGTATATGCCTGTCGGTGTTAAACATCAATAGCTTTAAAATTATTCATGAAAATGATGTGTTTATTATTTATAATTATATTACACATCCTACTAATTCAATAAATGATATAATAAAGCAATAATAGGTATCGGTAATTTAAAATACATTCATGTTTTCCTATTACGTTATTTCCTTTACTTATATTTATATCTTTATGGAAACCCCTTTGTATAGAAGTATAAGAACACATGTAAATAACGTACGTCTATTGATTAAGTGCTAGGTTAGACCAAAAGGAAAATCCATTCTTGCATCAGGGACGCAGAGGTCGACAAAGTAATAAAAATACGTAGCATAGTGATTCATCGCGACGTAATATCCGCGCAATATTGTTTACTAAATAACAACTGATATAAATTACCATGCCATTTCATATGAACTAATTACAATTTATGTGTTATCCTTATTTTTCTATCAAATATAATATATTTTTCCATAGAAAAACAATGAGAGTATTCAGCATGTTATGGTTTCAATTGAATTTTCCTGCAGCAATAAATATGTAGTTTGCATAATATGTTATGCGCGGCTTACTTCGCGTGTTTGCTTATCAGAAATCCTTTGAGAGCTTTTATTAATTTACTACACCGTAATAAAACACATCTTACGTTAAGTAGTTAGTAAGCCGGCGATATTGCTGCCAACTAGAGGTCTACTTAACTTGAACATATAGGCACCAATTTCAAAAGGTTTACAAATTTTTTTTTAAGCGTTGGTAATTATTTACTCGTAATATTGATTGTACACTTATATTATTTTGAAATATCGTGTTACTGTGACTAATAAAGTGTGAAAACATAAGTATTTAACACAAGACAAGTGGCACTACATATATTTCACAAAAAATTTACAGTCCGCGAGTTAGTTTCTGCAAGAGATTAAAATCTAGTTGTATAAACTTACTTTAACAATTAAAATAACGATGACTTTGATAATGTTAACGCCGCACATAATGAGATGCTTGAAGTAATGGTCAAAGTTAGTTGATGTAATGGTGATATTTGTGTGATCCACAGGTATTTGTTTCGGGTCTGGGTGTTTGTGAGACCGAAAAAGTCTCTCATAGTTACTTATACCCACGACACAAGACTCGATCTTAGTGTGGGGTCAGGACTATGTATATGACTGTTGGGTGTATTTATTTATTTATTTATGTCAAAATGTGATCTTTAAATTAGTCACAAGTATATTATAACTGTCCGATTTCATTCAGTTCTCACAATTCTCTCACAAACCTTCACATGCGAAATGTTTTTCGCAACCACAAGTCATCACTGTGATTATTGCGACGTGATCGAGTGTTATTTAAAATTTAGAACAGATATACAATTGCCTTCGTTGCTGTATAATGCTTATGTTCGAACTGTCATTTGTAAACGTCTGTATCTTGATATTCAAATCGCGCCTGTCGTATATTTTTCTTAGATTATGTCGAAGGATTTTTCTTTAAGACCTTATAATGTGTTTTCTGTGAATGGGATTTATTTTTTTGTAATTTCGCATCCACTATGAGTAATACCTAATGTAATAAAATAAAATTCGACTTTAGACTATATGGAGCATAAGCCAGCTCAAAGTCGACAGTAAGACCCATCCGACAGATTACCAAAATGAAACATTAGATTCGTTGTCAAATACTTTTTAGTGTTAGTTGTAGGTTGTAACTCTCTCGTCTTTTTCTTTCTCTTTCCTCATCCATTTCAACGTCTAGCAACGAAACTACGATCCTCAAGAAAATATGGTATCTTCCATTATATACATAGTTAGTTATGTATGCGTTTTGAGGAAAAACTCGAAATCATGATATAAAAAGCAAGCAGCGGTAGGTACATGGGCGGACTCCTCTCTCAAATAAAATTATTTCCAGGCCAAAAATAGAAAATAATTTGCGTGAATTTCAATTTATGTTTTTATAATTAATGTTTTATATTTTAATTTACTTGGTTTGTTTAATTACCCATGCAAAATATGCTTAAATATAAAATAAGCATAGAATAGTTCTTTCAATGTTCACATTAACGTATGTAATTAAAATTCTATCAAGCGTTAATATTCTACCTTTTAAGCTAAATGGAATAGGCATCAATAGAAATAGTCTACTGACTATTTAAATACCAGTAAGGATAATAAAAAACGTATGTATGAAATGAATATTCATTAAATTTATTTGCAAAGCAACTGAATGATATTTGTAATAAGTGGAATTGAAAATTGAATACTTTATATGTATATTAAAGTGGCAAAATTATTAATAACGAAATGTGAGTAAAATTGGAAGGTAAATTGCTTATAAAATATATGTGACCACTACTAAACTCCAATAATACTTCCGCTGCCCTCAATCGAGTTTAACGTATGTAGAACTGTGTAAATAAGATCCTTATCACTATTCATATATTAGCATAAAATATACTACACTTGATTAGGCGGCCGAAGCCAGGTGCAATAACTAGTACTATACAGTTTTATACAAGGAAATACAAGCAAAAGTAATATGTCATTTTTACAAAAATACTTCCTAGAGTGATTACTAATTATCTCCGGCAGTCTCACTTACCGAACGAAGCCCAGCAGTAAAGCTATCGCTTTTGCGTTGGCTTTTCTATGAGGCAGTGGTACCGTGTCCGGGAGACCCATTTCACACCACCCTAGTTCACTTTAGTGTGATCACCCCTAGGTCATCTTCAACAAAAATATAAGCTACTACAGTCGCTAGTATCGCTCCCAAGACTCCAAGCAATTTGAATATGTCACCTCAGACATTTCGTCGTCTCCTTTCCAATCATCATAGAACCTTCATAATTCCAGCGAATTGATACTATGAAAACGCGTTCGTCTACCATATGCATCTTATTGGTATATATTATGTACTTTACAAATACATATTTATTCCGATTGTCCTTAAACACCAATTTATCTGAGCACACAAATTTAAATGAGTCTATTATTAACGTTCAATATATTTATTTAAGATTACTGTGAGTATTTTTAAATAAGTTTATTTGTCCGTCCTGTAGGGTCACGTAGATAAAAGGGCAGTACGAATGGTTAAGAGTTAAGACCTTCGCTGTTGTTTTATTGTATTTATAATGGTTTAATTTAATAATTTATGTTATTTAAGATAATTTAAATTGAAATTATTGGAAACTATTTAGTCCAGTAGTATGCCAGTGTTGTGAACCGTGGGGTCCTAGATTCGATTCCTTGGTCGAGCAGTCCGCATTGTGTGATATTATTCACCAATATTTGTCGTCACTACACCACATGGTAAGAACATTGCCTCTAAGATAGAGCATCAACAATTGATAGAAGAAACAACTTTCGACGAAAAACATTTAATAGTACCAAATAGCTATCGACACTTATTGTGCAGACTAGCATAATTGCAGGTCTGGTTGATTCTTCCAAGGCAATTCATTTGGTTATCGATATCGTCGAAAGGTTTTTAAAAAGTAGCGACTACCACGTATACGATATTTCTGGAATACATTGGTTGTTTGCGAATTGTGATATTATTATAGTCCATCCTATCATTTTAAATTAACAACATTACATCAGCGAGAAAATAAACAAAGAGAGAAACATTATGGAATACTAACAAACTATTATTAAATTACATAATATCCGACAGTCATACCACTCCATTGTTCGGGGATTAATATTATGTTTGCAAATCGTTGAATTCACCGCGGCTGTCTTTCCGTCATTTCTCCGGATAAAGGTCGTAAAACTTCTTCCCGTGAAACTGTTTAATTGTCCACACTAATATAGTGTTTAAAACCTACGTAGCATTCGTGCCAGCGTCGATTGTAAGGGCCTTTTCCAAAACACGCAATCATGGCAATACCGAGTTATGTAATTTCAGTCAAGGCAAAACGAGCGTTGCATCAGAATATTCTATCAGTTTATTTCGTAGTTTTGTTACACGCATACGTTACGTATGAATAAAAATCAAACGGCCTGTTGTCGAGCGTTATTGGGCTCGATAATGTAATGACATTTCAAACCACTATCTCTGACCCGAGATGACTAAGCGCAAACCAAACTGGTAACTGAGGATGATTCTAAAAGGCGGTTAGACCGAGATAGCAATATCCAACTTAAAACGAACGCGACAGAGACAAATATATTGCTCATCCCTTCTCTTTTTAAGAGGGAAGTGAGGACGGTGCGGTTGCAACGAAAGTAAAAGTGAACGCTATTCTGTCTTAGAATTTATTATCTACATTATGAAACTTGTTATGCATTATTTAGCTGCAGATACTTGGTACTCGTTATGTATATCCTCGTGGATGCGTAACTTGTTCTTAATGGACCGGTAAGAGTTAGACAACTGGGTATTTTCAGGTTCCTACGTGTTTATAGATAGCGTATAGAGTTAATTATGCCTTTAGTGGGGGTGAGGTGGAAGTACAGTTTTGCATAACACCCCATCAAGCAACGTGTGATTATGTAAACAATCTGTTAATGTAATGACGCGTCGTATTAATGACGTCGATTGTTAGTTGAGTGAATGATACTATAATTAGAGAGAGAGTCAATCCAGGAACGTCGAGAAATGATCCGTCGACCGAAGACTTAAGTTCATTATATAATTGTTTGTTATTTTGTTAATACAACGTCGCTATAAAACTTAATTTATTCTTAAGATCTTTACCAAGTTTATGCCTAGGAAATTACTCTAATGAAATTAAAATCAAGGCAATAAAAAATCCACATAAATTAATTAGCGTACGCTAATTCAATAATTTGGATAAATTACCTTCAAAGCGACACCAATAAAATATGTGGAAAACCTAGCAAAACTTTAATAAACGTTGCATATTATTTATGTTCGACTCGAGCCAACAAAGTTGCAAATTACTTTCTGTAAAACTTAGCGCTAAAACCGCAGGGATTTATAAGCACAATTCAAATGTAACTGTATATTCGGTAATTAATGTGTCGAGACCGCAAACTCATAACCCGTAAGGCCGGTAATTGCCTATATCTTTAATTATTTTATAATCGTGACGGATCAAATAACCCTTCGTGAGTTTTTATAGTATTTATTTCCCCTGATGCATTCATACTTCATAGGTTATAGTGTGAGCCTAATTGCATCGTGCTTTGTCGACATTTAAACCGGTTTTTTACCATTTAGATGTATATGAGGCATACGTCGTACGCGTCATCACACGAAATGTACAAAAACTAGTCAATTAAGCATTAATTTGTTGATTCATCCGCCTCGAAGAGCTCGTTAAGTTGTTCTCGATTATTTCCATTTGGCAATAACAGCAATAGTCGAGCCACGAAAATCCTATTGGTTTTGAAACTCTAGGACTAAATTGGAACTTGTCTAATAAAATTATATTGAGGTAGCACGATGGACTGCCTCATCTTACTTCAAAGCCTGTGGCTAGCTGAGCCTGGAAAAGATAGAACTGATGATTTAAGTATATAGAATTGATAGATATACATAGATATTTATTCATATGATGAAGATTTAAATGATTTTGGCTTTGTAAATTGAATAATTTTCTCAGAATTGCTATTTGTCTAGATTCATTACTCGAGACGTTTTTTGCAAACAATAAGGCTGTTTAAACTGGAATCATACCGATATTAAACATACTCGTATTATGATCGAGGGTTTGTTCTCCTTTCACATAAGGATAGATGTCTTCGACTGTCTGTTATTTGACATGATGTTGTCCAAAGAGAATTTTGGAATTGAGAGTGACATTATATGCCATAGCAATTGAGCATAATTCTATCTAATTTAAGAAGCTGGTAGAAGATAGTATGCAATTATCAGGATTAAGCTTGAAATATAATTCGTTTTTGTCCTCAGTCAAGAAGCTTTACTGAAGACGTTTCGCGCATAATTTCCTTATTTGAACCAATGTAAGAATCACTTATATCGTATGACTTTCGCCTTGGAAATTACATGTAATTCCGTTCTGTGTATAAATTACAGGCAAGGACAAGATCTACAGCAGAAAATTATAGAGGTAAAACTCGCCAACCGATGAATGTTACAACTGAATCATTGGTGATGAGTAATCTTTACATAGGATGGCACTGAGATAGCTTTTGAACGAGTATTGACATTGGGAATTTTACTTTGCGTGAATATACTAATCTATAATATAAAAAATAGTAAATCATCGGGAAGTTTAATTGTTCCAAGAAATTAATGCGTCAATTAATCACAAAATTCACGCAAAAAATATTATGAAGATAGTTTGTAAACTGTTGAATGACTAGAGGTTATCAATAAAAATTTTGAATCACTCGAAAATTCTTCATTTTTCCGGACTTTACACACCTACGAGAGGGAGACCTAACAAGATCTATTGCAGAAGTTTGCTTACAATTATATTATAGAAAGATTTTCGGGCCGACTATTACGAGAAAATCACACGTGTTTACCGTATCAATTTGGATATAAATAAACTGGCCATTAAAATGGTTCATATCAGCAGGATTGTACAATTATCCATGGGATCGAGGAAGTAAACACAATAGTTGATGTGTGTAAATATTGGAAAATGTAGGTACGTAAAGTAAATTGTGAAGTTTGTCATTTAGGCACAGTCACCCGGTGTCGGCTGTTATCAGCAGATAGCCTCGACCTCTTCCCCTGCTTCTCTTCACCGATATCATATTTAAACTCAACTGTAGCATACAAATTTGACCTCTAATACAACGTAACAAGAGCTATATTTAAGTGTGAAATTTAACTGGGAACGTACCCCTATCCTGTGCAGCTATAGCGATATCGACTCTACACATGCAGCGAAACAAAGATTTAAGAATTAACTTTGGACAAGCCATTTTAATCTATTCAATACCTAAGTTTGCCGTGTTTTTATAATGTGACTTTAAATTTATTTTGGTTGCATATGGCCTTATTGATTTTGTGCTCGAGTCTATGGACTGCAAAAATTTGTGCGGTCAGGAACAAATTAAGAGTGCATGCCCTAAAATAACAATATTTTGGCAAATGTTCTAAAACCACCCGCAGTAGTGCCACCACTTTACACACCTGCTTAAACATGCGTTGATATAAGTGTGAGCTTATGTATGTTTTATTTGATTGTTAAAATTGCAAAAACGTGGGTCGTTTCGGACACGTGAAACGTGGTTATGAGGAGCGAAAGACAAAAAATATATTAGAGAAACTAGTAAAAAGCGCTCACTTTAACGATGTCTGTGTTAAGCAAATGTACATGATTTATGCAATGCATTGTACAATTCGCGTCAAGCCGAAGGTTAGAATTTATGAATTGGAATGGGTTTAAAAATAGCAACAAATATAACATTAGGTCATAGCTTTCGTGATTTTGTAACTTGTTACATGTTTACCGATGCCGATTTAAGGATTTATACCATAAATTGTAGCCGTGCTTCAACCAGAGTTACGCCGATTTCTAACTCACTTCTTTACCACAATACATTTCAGTCATAAAAATTACACAAACTGCGCTCTAAGCTCGTCGCACATTTATACCTCATCCAACTATAAAAATCGTTTGTAGTGAACGTGCATGACGAAGTTATCATATCACTCGCCTGCCTACACAAACAGACGTACAGCCGGCTCAAAACGCTTAGTAAATATGATGTGCTTCAAGGACTGATTTACGATTATAAAGTTCGCCTAAAGCAAATACCACGGTATTTCTAAATAAACTTGTACATTCCGAACTGCGGTGATAAACTTATTGCCTGCTTCCAAGTGTTCGTTATATAAGATTTGGAAATTTTGTCGACATTTTGGATGTTTACTGATTTTTGAAGCTGAAAGTACCTGTGTGTACAATATATAGGCCTAATTTAACTTATAGAATAACATTATTTTAAGAAAAGAAAGAAGTGCATGGCGGCTTGTGGGTAACGCACCAGACGCGGCTGCCTACATATTCACGGTGGTCGCGGGTTCAAATCCCCTGGGATGTGCCCTGGCACACCTCTGACTTTTCGGAGTTATGTGTGTATTGAGAGTCAATCACAACGCACTTTAACGGTGAAGGAAAACATCGTGAGGAAACCTGCATAGCGTAGCGATTATAAACATTTCTACGGTATGTAAGTCCGCCAACCCGCACTAGGCCAGCGTGGTGGATTATATGGCCTAACCACTCTCAATCGGTTCTCCCGATTGTAGAGTAGGCCCGTGCCCAGCAGTGGGACGTATATGGGCTGATACAATACAATACAATAAGAAAATAAATGCTGATGATTGTAAGACCAGTCGTGTGCATGACATAAATTTTTTGTGAAATTACTGAAACCAAGTTACTATTTTTTATAACAAATCTATATGAATCAAATAAACCAGACTTTCAAGTATACTATCTATTAATTTCATAAGCTCGTCTTCACTTAGTACACGTCAAAGATGTTTTTTAGAAAAAGATACTCATTCTGGTGCTGTGTTAGCTTTATTCACTACGTTATGTGATCATCGGGTTAGTCTTTTTCTAACAATGTATTATATAAATATATTATATGGTAAAAATACAAAAATAAATGACGTTAAAGTCAATCAAGATAAAAACAAGAATACTAGCCAATTTCATTTGCTTAACATAATTTTATGCATCACTTTATTAACTGTGTTTAATATTCCTGCCAAAACAATGGATCGTTACATGTTAATTATACACACGGTAATTAATGAGTTAAAAATAAATCATACACAATAGTGAAAACGCAACTAACCCAGGAAAACTTTAGGCAGACGTAATTAATGCAACAATTCCATTGTTTACATTTAATTTTGTAACATAATCTTCAGTTTTAAATTTGCACGTTTTTTATTGTTATATGTTTAAAATCGCTTTAAAATTCAACAATAAATAAGATAGACAAACCGATTGAGCTGTCAATACCGCAAGAACTCTAATGGCCGCAAGTTGTTCTTGTCTCTCTCTTACTTCCGCATCTGCTTTTTATTTGACGCTCTCCTAGTAAAACGCTCTTCATGTTATACAGAGCGTGATGTGACGAACATTATTCTACAACACTATCGCTATTAGTCAATCAAAATAGTTACGTCAAAATTATTACATGCTTAAATTAGCTATTTCAACATTCAGAAATCTTTATCTGTATTTGGAAAAATTGATTATCCAACCATAATCTTTATGGTGAAAATACTCGTATGTCTCATAGGAGCTGGACCATTTAATACGTTTTTTTTTTGTGTTTGAACTACTGACGCTGTACTCCGTATGCGGTTTTAATTTATGGCTCTACTATCCGTTGTATCTCTTGTTTCTTCTCTTAATTCAATTTTTTTTTATTATTATTTTTTTATGGGCCTTAGTCACTATGTGACTATGCCGGCCCAATTCAATCTTATGTTTGGTTTTTGAAGTTTATTTGATATTGATGTCTACAAATTTATTAATTTACACTAAGTAATCATACCTAGTTCATATTTTATATTGCTCAAGGGTGATTCATTATTAAGTTATGACATTGTAGTTCTTGTAAATATCGTGAGCTTTTTCGAGAGATCGTGTTGTCTTCTAGCCAATAAATAACACTGTAACAACGATATTCATCTTCTTTATGAGCCTCTTGAATTAAAAATGTAAATATATAAATTATTTAATTGTTTTATTAATATTATGAATAATATAACATCTTAATTAATGCATAGTGAATAACACGCCATTATTCGCAGTAGTTTGTCTAATTTTGAATGAAACAAAAGCGTAAGCACGTCCTTAGATATACTTATTGTTGTATTTGTTGTTCATCATCATTCCTCATTTTCACTAGGATGTCTATAAACGAACACAGGTCTCCGCCAGAGATTTAAAGAGCGACTTGTATGCAGCCTGCATCCAGCGACCTTACCGTTCCTATTTACTGCGCTTTATATACAATTTCCTGTACCTTAAAGACCAATTCATGAAAGTCGAGCTAGCAACATTTCGAAACGAAATCACCAACAATGTTTACATTGCGCGCTTAGCTCCACAAAAATGAGCATTCGAAAACAGTGGTGGCAGATTATATTTCGCTCAAAGTTGCAGCGTGTTCTCGGAACGCTCCGCGGTGGTCGCCAGCCGCCCTTTGTTTTTGAACGTGACTCGCGTTTTAGATGCACGCAAATTAACTAAAAATAGATCATTTCCACTCGCACTCGGAGATATTCTTGCACCTTTTGAGCACTAATATCTCGTTTGAACAGAGCGATTTTGTTTATTTGTGCGTGCGAATATAGAGCATCGGATTCGAGCGGTTTGTTTTCAATATAAGTCTTCATGTCTTTTTGCTCTTAATAACACTGCTCATAAAGTTAGTCAATTTAATACGAGGACGTATAAAGATTACCAAGAAACTATTAAGGTAATTAATAAGGTGTAATTAATAATTATTAATATACGGCTATTTTCAGGTTATGCTATAATTTGCAACTTTAAAGTTGTGCTTGATTCCTCGCATTGTTTAAATACATGAATCGGTATATTTTAAGCAATTTTATATTTTTATTTTTATGACAGCTACAAACAGTGAATATAAAAAGATAAAATAAATGTAAAGGTTTTAGTATGTTGTTAAAATTCCATCTAATCAAGAGCATTTGAATTTAATACCTTTAGGTATCCAGATTAACATAATTTAATGATGATTGAATATTAAAGTTAATATAATTTCTATTAATGGAGCGTATGCTAAAATTATTGAGGCATTTTACTGTTGTTTCCACCCTCTTACTTTAAATAGCTGTAGTGAAGGGGGATCGATGTTAGATTGGCGCGCCGCTAATAACAATGCGGGCACTTCATATACGCTTTGGTTCCCCATCTTTTTGCTACCGCGCCGTTAACGGAAGTGAACAGTACGGTATGTCATAAAATGTTTTAAACGGTAGTATGTTTAGTTTAGTAAGTAAAAATATTCATGTTAAGGTTAATATTAATAAATTATACAACAAAATGTTAAATTAATAATAAATGAATTACAACAAAAGCAGTATTTAAAAAAGTGTTTTTTATCTATAGAGCAATATGATGAAAATGCTTATTTTTCGGGTATTTCGTTAATTATCTGTTTTAAAAATTAGAAAATATTATGTCCTATAATTTATATTTAGGTACTTAGACCTTGTGTAAAATTGTGTTCCTGATTTCAAATGTTTTAGGGAACTAATTATGTGAATATATTGTATTTTATGTATAAGCTTACAGATAGGCAAACGATAGACAAGTCATGTCATTTCTTACAGAGATATTTAAAAAAGCAACTAAAATCGTTTATTACAATAATCATTTTATATTTTGATATTGTACTTACCATCAGTTAAGTTGCTTCTAGTTTTACTTCTCTGTTATAATAAAATCACAGTAGTTGACATACTGATAGTCTTTCATACGTAACGCTATCGTTCTGCACAGTGACCGTTGCCGGTCATTCATTTACAATTAACATATAAATTTAGCTAAGACAAATAACCAGTCCATAATAAATGCGTCTGGTCTGGCCACTAACATTTCGTGGCAACTATAATTTGAAAACATCTTTACACATAAATATATTCGGAGTATTTGTTTGGCATTTTAAATAGTTTTGTAAACTGCTGTTTGTGGTCGGTTTATCTGTGTTTGGCTGGTTAGTTTTTTTTGGTCTACATTAATTTGGAAATCATGCTTCACTTTTTCATTTATTGTACACAATTTTTTTAACTGTGAAGTCCCATAGATAAAAGGGTTCTGTCATCATATTTACGTTTAATCCTTCCTGAGACCCATATGAACCTGGCTCCCAATTATGCATTTCGATTCTGCAAATTTCAAAAAGATTTCTCAAATTATCTAAAGTGGTGTTGTTTTACCCACAACTCTGGTTCATTATGATGAAGTAGATTCATTAATCATGCCAGTTGCTATACCACAATTTTTATGACACCAACAGGATTTTTGAAGTGGCTTAACTACTGTTAATATTGCTAGTAAGTAGTAACCGGCACTTTAACTTAAACATGCACTACGAAGTCATAATAAAACAAAAGTACGAAATTACGATCAAGTCTGAAGCATCGCGTCAACTATATCGATACAATGTATAAGATTATCTCCATATCCAGCGTTTATTACAGCTTAATACAACGTTATGCCTTTCCACACATCGCGAGAAAAAAAGTAATAAATTCTTGACATTTATCTGTAAAGCTATTTCCAACGCGAATGGAATAAACATGTTTCACTCAAATATCAATAATGTTTATTGTTTTTAGGAAGTGTATATTCAGTGTTATTTCGAAAATATAACCAAGTTGCGCTTTTTGGAGTTTCTTTTATTAAACAATCGTTATTTAATGCTTCCTGTTTTGGATATAAATTAACAATTATCAACTTATAGAGAACAGGAGCGTGTGTACTTATAATCGTAATGTTTTATTTTGGTCCAGCTTATTACCTGCGTGTTACCTGAAGTTTGTTGTGGTTTGTTGGTGATAGACGAGATTGGGCTGCTGGGACGGTGGAAGAGAGCTGTGAACTGTGAAGAGAAACTGACAGGCCAGCATCAAAGTACTTAATAATATGCCAAATGATGGGACAATTATTTCCGTTACATCTATGTTGATTAGTTTAAATGTTATCGCGGTGCATATTATCACTCCTGCAAATATCTATTGGGGTTTGTCGCCCTAACCGATGGTCTGAATTTAATCTTTATATGGGGAAAAACATGCGGGTCCTCATGGGCTTCGGCATCGACATATTTTTTAATCAATCCGAATTGAATTAAACATAAAATAGACTTTATCTCAATGTAATAAAGGTGATATTGCAAGTAAAGATTGTTGTAAATTTTAGCAGTCTGCTATTAGCGTGGAAATCAAAACAGGGAAGATTAATCGTCACGGGAACGTAACGTGGGATCTGATGGCTTTTTGTTATTATTACTTTATTAGATGTAAAACAAAAAATAAATTAAGATACCTTACATGGGATTAATGGGCACGCCTTCAAGAAAGCCGTGTAAAAACAACAGCTCTCTTTTCATTATCCTCTACCAATACGGATATTAAAGATTGAATATTATGATACCACAAAATATTCCTCATTTGTTTATTGGTAGCATCTGCGGCCTGCGAGCCGTGCCATCTTGAACTCGATTCCTAGGTCAGGCAATTTACTTCGTGAAAGCTTTGTCGGAAAAAACTCATGAATATACTCGGAGTTACTTAATGGAATTCTGCCCAGCATGGCGATAGGCTTCAATAGGTCGAATTTTAGACGTATAATAACTTGGCGATGTATTTCTTCGCGGATAGAAGCGTGAACTTATGTGTGATTTATAAAATATGAGGGTAATTTTGACATGACTGTTATTTTGATATGTCGTCCCGGTAAAGCCAATCAATGTTTGGTGCCTCTTATCACAGGTATTTCCCTCCAATAATATATAAAGGGCATATAGTTTGTCCCAATTTATGTCTATTATGAGATAAATATTCCCAGTAATGTGGAAAATCCACAGTGTGATAATCCCAGGACGCCACGAGTTATGACTCAGTATATACGTTGCCAATATTTTCGGTGATAGGAATATTAGTTATTTGAAATAATATAAACTTCCTTATTTTATTATTTCTTTGCGCCTCATAAAACGTGGGTTTATCCGGAATTAGGATATAAAAAACCTTTTTTTTAATGGCCTTGGTCCGGCAAATGAGCTAACATGTCACCTGAGGGTCCGTGATCACTGCCGCCCATGAGCATCCATAACGCTTGGATCATGGAAGTGTTGCCTGCCCATTAATCGGGAGGGGAACAGGAAGGAAAAAGGATGGAAAGAGGAAAGGGGTATTGGGCATTTGGCATTCTCACTCACCGAATGAAATGCGACAGAGAAGCTGTCCCTTCACGTCAATTCCCTGTGAGCTTGTGGTACCGCCCCGGACGAGCCTGCCCATTCATGCTGAGCTATAGCTAACAGCAGCGTGGCTCTACCACTACCAATGAGCTGATTGGCGCTAAGAAGGAGTTTTGTGATGCGGTTTAGCTATGGTCGTAATTGCGAAACGGTACCCTCTGTACCTTAAGATGTTTTGCTTAGTATGGAAGGACGCCGAAATGTTTTTACCACTTACTAGGCATGGAAGCTTCCAAACTTTAAATTAGACCTACATAGTTTCATTGATATATCACTGCATGAATATGTGGCCAACAGACTGATATCAACTTAAGAACACCTTCAATTTAATACTTATATGACTTTTTGTTCCTTTTTAATTTTTCACTCGGGATGAAATAAAAAAGTGAAATACCTTTCACGATTCAATCGAAGAAGACAAAGAATTTCAGCGGATGTAATTACAAAGGAAGGAGGTACAAAAAGGTGCTATCATGATCCGTTGTATCAATTTAAAAAAACGTTTTTACACGATAACACGATGTGGACGTGCAATCACGCAATTACACATTACGGAAGTAATCAAAATATAAACGAAACTTATTACATATATCGACTCACACGTACGTAATCTTACGTACTGAGTAATAATTGTAATTCACGTCATAATATATCACTATTTATTGTTACGTGTGTATACGGCTTAAGTTCATTATGCGTATTGTTGAGTTAATTTGTTTTGATTGGACAATGTTTGTCGTGATTTGGCTGGTATACGGGTTGTATTGATTCTGTTAGCCTGGGAAAAAATTCAACGAGTATCCAGTTAAAAAGGGTAATTTAACAGACTAAGACGTGGTTTTAAAACTGTATTAAAATCCTGGTCGTAGAATAACGTGGGAAAAAACGAAGTTGATCGTATTTTCATTTGCATATTTATCTAAAATTGCAGTTGTTCATTGTTTGTTATTTTTAAAATTTACCACATTATCTCAGTTAATAAAATAAATAAAGCTTTAAAAATATTCCGGAAAATAAAATATACGATAAAGAAGCTTACTTAAAAATAAAAACCAATTGTTCATCTCGAATAACATTAAAACACATCGATAACAAAATTAATGTTTTAGTAATATTTTTGTATTGAAATCAAAGGAACACTGTATAAGTAGCAAATCCGGTTTTGTAAATATCAACCAGTGTATTCTTTGAGCATACCTACCGAATTATGCAAATAATGTTATTTGTGTTTGCAGAGCCTTGATCTTTCGCACCTTCCCTGGCACAGTTGTTCACCCCTTATGACGTCACTTAAGTTTTAGTTGTTCATGTCTCTTGGCAAATAATTATTTACTTTTCCTGGCTGTTCTACGTTTCTAACGACACCAAATGGTGTACCTTCCTTAACTGTTCACCCATTGCAAAGACATTGAATGGTTCACGTTCCTGGCTGTTATACCCTTCTTGCAACACTCAATTGTACCTTCCCTAGTTGTTCACCCATTGCGATGACACTCAATGGTATTTAAGTGTTAGTGATGTTTAAATTTGCGTGTTATGTGGGACACGCGCTGTGCACGCGACCCGCATGGGAGAGCGTGGGGTGATTTTTTAATACAATTCGCACAGGACGGGGCTGCAGGCGTAAAATGACTATAAAGTCGACTATAAAACTGCCGTGAATGGCATTCGTGTGGTCATGCGAGTATAAATTACCATTAAGGGCAAGGATTCATAGGGAATATGTTGTTATTTCTTTTTATATAAAGCGTGTGAGGAGGTAGATTTAATTTTGTTTGTTTAAAAAGTTATGTTTTATATTTCGAAATCGCTTGATCTAGTAGCAGCTTATACAGTCAGAATATGTAGTCAATAATATTTTAGGCTCCACTTCTAGGCTGATTAAACTGCTTTTATAGCGTTCGTTAATTTAAAATGATGATGAGTATAGTCAGGAATGGAATTTCTCAAAAATGAGGTGGAGCTGGTTTTGGAAATCATAAGTCAAATCTTTTGATAATTTGCATGAATATCATATTTCGCCAACTTCACGTAAGCGTGAAATTACATACAAAAGAAGACAATATTCAAAAAATACCAATGTCGTATTACATCATAACATTGAAAAGAAAAAAATTAGCTCCACTAAGTTATTCTTAAAACGATCATAATTATCATATATTGGATGTCGCGATCCGTAGCTTACTCAATAAAATACCTTCAGTACAAACAAAGAAAATACGAAAGTATGATTAGGTGACTGCAGATTAAAAACCTTATTCTGTTTGTGTTGTAATTTGTAGTAGTCGATTACATTGTCTTAATACGTTAACAGATAGCGTCGAAGTTGATAAATACTCAATAGTGCGTTATCGTGCGCCGACCCCAGACAGAGCGGTGTCGATTGGTCTTCGACTATCGCGTCTATAATGAATAAATAAATAAAGTTTTATCGCACTAGTTTTGCGGACTATGGACCGGCTCTCGAGAAAGAGTAGTTTAGTATTGTTGAGTATGTTTGCACAGACAAGAAATATTTCTGCAACAAATATTTATTTCGGTGCAGGTATCGAACCCGCGGCGTCATGTTTCACAGCCGGCATCTAACCAACTGCGCCACGAAGGCTGTCAATGTCAAAATGGGTCAATAGATTTAGCAACATTTTGTCAACAAGAAATTGATTTTAGTGATTAATTAATAATGACTCGTAGGTAGTAGAAGTAAGAATAGAGACTTAAAATTCTGACAGGACAGAGTGAGTACAATATATCTGATGGTAACGCTCTTGTTACCCCCCATAAAAATGATTTATATATAACAGTCTTGGTACATCGAATAGTCTTCACCCCTAATACGATCCCGTTCAATCATTTACAAATCAAGTATCGGGTTATATGAAAAATAAAACATAGTTCTAATTTAAAATACTGTAAGAGCACCTTGGTGTGTTTATCACTCGGACAGCGTCATTATGCGTTCGAAATGCGGGAGATGATTTGTAAATTTCACTTTATATTCATGTGTTCCACAACGCATCGATACCGCGGTCCGTTGTACCCGACAACTGTTTAATATTTCATTCGGGACCTATAAACACGCACCAATCAAACAGTGACACTTTTCGCATTGAACTGTAGTGGAAAATTTTGAATAACAAACATTGGAGGTGTTTTGAAATCAAAACACAATCCTTCAGCATAAATATATAGTGAAATCGTAAACGGATTCCGAATTTCACAATTTTCAATTGAAATGAGCGCGCGCTAAATAATCATACTTTCTCTCGCCTAACAATTTACTATTGCCAATTATTCAGTGTTGTAAACATAATGTTACATTCACATTTACATACATAATATAACCTCACGCCTGTACTATTGGGGTAGGCAGAGATACCACTAGTGCAACTTACAGTTCGCTGAACTCATCTCCATTCTACGATGTGATGGGGGGCGACTCTAACGCCATACTGGGCACACTTTATTGTCCCGGGCAGACCATATGACATTTTTCAAATTGAAATAAAATATGAACGTATAAAGATCTAACCTTAAACTCGAACCTAGAACCTTTAGGTTCACATGAAGGAACACAATATAACTATATTATTCACTAATATAGTAAGGATTCATTTCTATTCCCTCCGTTGATTTCGATTGCAAATAGCCATGAGAAAATAAGCATTCTAAAATAATTATATTAAGTGAAATATATAAAATTAGTTGTATTCATAAAACAGCTCATTTGAATTACAAATAGGCGATGCGTTAAGCGCAAGTATTTCTTACCCCGGCGAATACACCGCAGTTACATCTTTATTAAAATGACTGCTTTTAGAATTCAAACGTTTATTTTGCAGCGGATAAACTAACTACATTAGTCTTATAATTAAATTCGTTATTATGTGGATCTTTATGTTGCATAATAAGCGGGTATAAAATGACTTCTTTCTGACTGTTTTAAATATAAATTGTATGAAAAATGCAACTGGAATATGCAATGCTAGATACTTATTATGTATACATAGTAAGTATGTATGTATCACAACACTAGTTGCTTTTTTATCCATATATTTATGCAAGGGCTCTTGAACTATGAGGTTTTGGATTCCATTCCCAGGTCGGGAAATCTACTATGATTCAAATTATTTGTTAAAAATACGGCCCGGAATTGCATAATTTCATATCAGGGCTTCTTGAGACAAACCCGTAAAATTACAGTTTGGATTATCAACATGGTTAGTATAGTTGTTGCGCCGACCCTAAGTAAGTGTGAAGTAGAAGAACCAAATGACTAGCAATAGAACTTAATAGCTTGAAATATTATGTTATTACGTTCATTATCTTCTGTTTCCTAAGGCATAAGCGATAACTGTAGCTTGCCTCTGCATCATATAAGTTATAACGCGTGTTTGCTGTATCCATTTTGTTTAGTAATAAATTGTAGTTATTAAAATAATTGATTTGTAATAAGTATAAAGTTTATTTCTCTATTACGTTATGGAAGCTATGAAGTGCCGAAATACATACAGGATAAATCGTAAGAAAATCTATGCGGTGTCTAAAATCAAATCTTCCCCAAAAAAGTAAGAAACAAAGCATTAAACGCCCTTTTTCAATTTCCAAATCCGCAAAGCAGTATTTTCCAACTTTTAAGATTAAGTAAATGCAACAATTTAATTATATGAAGTAATTAGCATCTATTGATGATCGTAGTAGAAATCCACTGCTGGACGTAAGTCCTAACAATGGCAATAGTAACAATGTCAAATGGAATTAAAACGCATGGTTATATACCTACAAATCGAAGGCGAAGGGCACACTGAAGTTTTATTATATTCATAGAGTCCACTGATACATCAGTTTTACAATAAGGAAACTATTATTCCTTTGCATCGAAGTAATTAACTCGCAAGTATCTAAATAAAGGGATAAATCTCAAGGTTGCATGTTCGTAAAAACTCAAAGGTCTTTGTATTTCGGTGCCGACTCATGGCACGTAAAAACTACGTATGTTCGACACGATGACGTATAAATATTTAATCTGAAGGTTGCAGTCAAATATGCATATTTTTAATTGAGATAAAATACTAGATTTTTTATGAGCGTCATTGGTGAATATGTGTTGCTCACACGCAAAGCCGAAAGCTAATGGCCTATGGGGGTTAGAAGTTCTCGAGTAGATGCCACGTATGGGACATCCATCCGCCAAATGAACAGAGAACTTAATAAAGTTTGCAAGAAGTCGCTGGTTGCAGGCCGATCTAAATGTTGAATTTCGAAGTGAATCAGAATAATGATGTTTATATTTGTTTTAAGACCATTGGGAAATATTCTGTTCACACGCAAATCTTTGTATCAGATAAACATCGTTAAATACTCATCTAAATGTTGCTCCTATGGCGTCAATAGTTTAACTTGTTCGTAAAGTTGCCAATAATAGTCAATCAAGTTCCGTGTCAAACGACAACTGCCTTTGTAGCTGTTACTTTGCAAAATGTTTAAAAATAAAAATCATTTTTTGTCTACGTAGTAAAAGAACCTGCTTGACACTTTATTGTGGGAAGCTATCAAAAATATCAATAGCAGCCGCATACCTACTACATCAGTTATTTTTATTAACGACATTATTGATCACTAGTCGGATAAAATCGATCGGTGTTTATTCTGATACGTCGAAATAATTATCATACACCTGATGGTAGAGTAGAAAAGTTTAAATAGAGTATCCACCATAGAGATAACCGTCTCTCGCCTTTAAAAATAATAGTACCGGCTTGCTCGAAACCGGATAAACACAGGTTTTTTTATAGCAATGAATGGCGATACGAACCTGCAATTCGCCTGATGGTAAGCGATACGACCGCTCATGGACAATAGCATAACCAAACGACACCATAAATTACAAAGCAATGCTTGGTACTCCACCACGCTCACCATTCTGAGACATAAAATGTTAAGTATCATTATGTCTAGTAGCTATTCTGCCTAGAATGTCTTTTAAGCCGGAACACAACAGTGCATTTACACTGCTGTTTGGCGGGAGAAATAGACATTGCGGTGGTACCTACCCAGGCAGCCTCTCACATATTAGACACCTACCACCAGTAAAACTCGAAACGCGACACACTCGCTTGACACATCCGAGCGGAAATGAATCCCTTACCACCAGCAAAACAAAGGGATAAGGCTCAAGCTTCAATATAAAGAGGGGTAATCTCTTTTCAGAACTGTGGTATGTAAGTGATACAAATATGTAGATGTATAACAGCTGCACTAATCCAATTTAACACAAACTGAGCTATTAAATCTCTACGAACGCAAATTATAATTGGCCGTTTTTTTCACGTGTGTTAAAAAGATCTGGACAATGATCACATGGATTCGACTCAACGTAATTAAATGCCTAACAAAAGATCAAGGTTGAAATCCGAAGATAAAACTTTTTGCTTACATTCGTGACCAAACTTGAGCATGAGAAAAAATTGGCGTGTAATTTTAAATAGGTCTCGGGGAACGTGAAGTTGCTTAGCGACATCTGAGAGAACGTTGGGTAACAGTATGAGGAAATGGCCGTAAGTTTAGCAAGTTTTGTGTTGACAGACCCAGTCCCAGTTGTAACATAATCGACATAATTATAATTGTTTCAGTAATTACGCGGGAGTTTATTCATTTGTTTCATTACTATGTTGTTTCTTCTTAGTATTTTATAGTTATTGTAATAGAAGTCGTGTTATAAAAAAAGAAGTTATGAACAGATATGTACTTCTTAAAAGTCTATAGTTCATTTTTCGTGGTCTTTATTACAGCATTTTTTTATTCTATTAAATACGAACTATCATTAGTATACGAAGCGAAAGTAATATGTCAAGATCGAGCAAAGTAGAGATACATAATCTCTGCCTATCCCTGTGGGATACAGGCGTGATGTTTATTTTATTTTATTTTATATTTATTGGAAAACCAACAGCTTACATACAACACAATATGTATGTATGTATACGAACGTTGCCTACAAGTTAAGACAACAACAGGTTTTATGTATTTTGCTCCATTTTTTTATTGTTGTTACTCTTAAGAGTGATACATTACGAGTATTACATAGGGTCCTAACCAACCGTATATTATAGCTGGCCTAACCCGCAATAACACCCGCATGTATTAGCAACTTCCACAGTAAATGAACGTTCAAAATATTAAAATTCAACGTCTTTGCTTCAGTAATCATAATTGCACGTGTGTAATTACAAATTAATTTGCAACCACCGCCGCGCATGCTAATCAAATGTAAATAATTTATTAAAATCAAACTGATTGGTGTTTATCTATCTCGATAAACAATCGCCCTATCACATTTACATATATAAACCTTTACTAATGAAGATGCTCGTGATGTCTCTCAGAATCTATCTTCGTAATGTCATTAATTGGAAAGCTTAATTATGTTTTCAATAAAATCTACTCTGACTAAGCGTTTGTTTTTTTTTATATCGGTTAAATGCTTGTAAAATATGTGTGAATATATTTATAGAATCTAACTAACCTTATTAGTTTTAAGTTAGTTAGAATCTATTATAATGCAAAGGGCAGGGAATGTGTTTAATGAGCCTTTCGTACTACGTAGTTATACTAAAGTAATAATTTTTTTTCTGAATTCGCAATTACATATTCAATTATTTTACTGGTAATGATAGTATTATTGGTCGAAGGAAGGCGCATATTAAAAAAGCAATGATATAATTAATGCCTGGGCAATAAGTTTTGGTTCGTAAAATATTATATCTAGTACCAATATTACTAAGAAATATTGACGTCAGTCACAAAAACGAATTATTTTGCAATATGCGTTTCACAAAAACGTGTTGCGTCGTCACTACGCCGTATTTCAGGAAACCAGCAAGCGAGCAAGAGGGTCACCTGATGATAAGTTATTACCGCGATCGGATCATGTGGCATAATAGAGTCGAATACATCTGTTTGGAGAAATCATAGAGGCTTAATCTTATTGGGATCGTGGTGGTTAACTTCATCGAGAAATTGAGCCTACCTTAAGCCTACTTGGCTAATACGGAGACAGGCTCCATAGCCCGGTTCGATCCCCGCATACAGCCAAATGTTTATGTGGTATACAAATATTTGATTCCAAAAAAGTCCCCCGTAGTTTGGTGTTGAGAAAACTTTGATATCTTGCGGTCAGAACGGTCCGTGACTTTTGGCTTAATTTATCTACCTATTATTATTACTATATATTTACCAAGTAAACGTTCTTGAACCCTCGTCCATAAGTAATAATTCATAACAAACAAATTAAGGCGGCGCACGCCCACAGCGTACATCACGATACGGAACACTAAGTACGGAGTATCTCTGAAGCAACGCGACCAAGGCCGGCCGACATGCGGATGTGCCAAACTTAATATTCATTCGTTGTGGAACCAGCCTACGAATTCTAAACAAAGTATCTTCTTGGTCTTTATCTCGGGAGGGTGACTCGAATAAATGTCGCTATTTATGCATCTATTTTAAGCCCTGAGTACAAAGAATCGGTTGCTATGCGCATACGTCTGTTTAATATTGTAATAACATTATCCATTTATCCTTGAGCCAAGCTGTATAGTAATTTTAAATATTGGGTTATCGATTGATGTATTTATCCGTGTTTGGGTGTAGGCGCATGTGAATTTTTTAATGATAAAATACAACCAGGATACTAAACTAACTGCTTCTTCTACAGTCACAAGGAGTTCTCTGTTAATCAAAAGCCTCCCCTTAGATTCTTGCAAGATGCAAACTGCATCCATAGGTTTTTCGCACCCGTTTATTTTGTGGCAGATTTAAAAAATCTCTGATTATAAATTTTATACTGTATATTCATGTAATTTGTTGTGACAGCCTACGGTATGCAGTCGATTATATCGCAGACTGAGAAAAGAGAGACTGTTCCATCAGTTTTGAATCGGGACTGTGTTTCGCTGTACGTATATTTATTTATATGTTGCGTGTATTTGTCTTTTGCATAACCATGAAACTAAATAATACAATAGTCAATTACGCGAGATGATATAAACCAACAAAACTATTTGATTGGCGTGTAGCAAAAACATAACAAATCATTATTGAACAATTGTACCCACAACTCAATGTCCATTTAGTCAAAGGTTAACCATCAACCACACCTCCATAGTTAAGAACCATTAAAAATGACAGCTCCAAAGGCTAAAAACTTTTCCAGTCTCTAAATTTACGATCAACAATTTTTTAACCTAACAACAAAGCCAGATGTTCTTACCAACTTATTTGGTAAAGTGTAAAAACCACAGGAAATTATTATCAAAGGCATATAAAAATAATTGCGCTGTAATATAAAAAGCAACTCACGCCGCGTGTACCGCAGCCCCGGACGAGAGTAAGTCTGTTTCACTGGTTCCATAAAGTAATAATAGTTAAATTCAGGCAGACGCAAGAGTAGGTAAGTAAACCGTGTTCCTTGTTTACAATCTGCGTAGACGCAATACACGCGTTCAGCGTTCTTACTCATCACCCGCAAAAAACAAGACGAATTCACACGATGTACCAACCACAAGACGTTATCGAATAGTTCCGCTTCAACAATTAGCGAGGAAAATCGCTCCCACTGAGAAAATACCAGTACATCACGCTACCCCTCCAGCAAAAACTACGCGCAAACGTGGCCGGCGATTTAACAATTCCATTTGATCGAGCATATCTACCCATAACTATGATTATACCGTATACGTATAGTTGAGATCTTTATAAGAGTAACATGAAACTGAATTAAAGCCACTGCAATAACTATAATAGTTACCATGAGACGAAAACATAAAACAGGTTACCGTTTCATGGTTTATAAATTTTGTAACAACTGGTCTATCTGTTCGCTTGAGTTGCTACGACGAGAATTTTGCACTACATTTTACAGCGTGAACTAGCCATTAGAACAACTTCCTATTGTGTGTGTAAGTGTGTAAGTAAGGCAGTGGTGTTGTGTTGAGCTATTATCTAACAGTGAAAGTGTGAGTGTGTGCGCGGCTGTGACGCAATGGAGCCGGTGGCGCGCTGCGCAGGCGCCGCTCGCGCGCTCCGGCCCGCACCACTCTCACTGCCGACTGCCGAGTGCCCACGATTGATGCTGATATTCAAGTAAACAACTAGGAAGTTCCAGCTCAACTGGAAATTTATTAATTCCGTATTAAATATCCGCTTAATAAGGAAATGCATGGAACAACTACTTTTTCTTATCCAAAGATGTTTAGTTTAACCGCGCGTTGAAGTCTTTTGAGTGAAGAGCAAACTTTGTACGTTTATGTGATTTTACCACGACATATTTATAGAGATGTTTGGTTTAATGAAATGCTATATTTTTTTATTAATTATACTCAGTTTTTATATTCATAACGGCGTGCCAAGTTAAGAATAAGTTGAGTATTATTACATAATTACAATTAGACTTCTGTTGACAGTTTGTCTGTTCAAATTCTACTCCGTTTATTTATGATTCACAACTCAGATTATGATGATTTTGTGGTGGATTTTTTTTTATTATATGATATCACTAATTATTCAGACTTGAAAACATTCGTTTTAAACTTAAATATCATTTGGAACTTTTTAAAATATTAAACTTGATTGAAATACGTTTTAGATTAATAAAAATAAAAACACGTGTAGCTAATATTAAATTAATCGAAATGTGGTTAAATACATATTAAGTATTATATATGTGTCCTCGTTATAATAAAGAAGTTTATAATTATATGTTATTATGTAGATCAAGTGATAAAGTAGAAACACGGTTATTTAAGTATTATTAAATTAAAATTCATATATTCGTAATATTAAAAAGTGTGATGCGTTCTAGTATTTATTATGCAAGAATTTTGTTATATTTATTTGAATATGTATCGCGACTATGCGTTTAATTCTTTTAGTCAAATGCGTCCTGAGCATTTGACTAAAAGATTAAAGAATTAAAATAATGTGAATCGGGATTTTTTTGCATAATAAGTACACCTTACGGTTGGTATATATTTTTTTTCTAAACTAAAATACTTGTGGATCGCACAAACATTTGTCTCAGAACCCGCGGGCTCTGGTTTCACAGCCGGCGTCTAACCAACTGTACCACAAAGGCTGCCGGCACACAATTCCATGACGGGATAAATAGTACATACGACATATACTATTGCTCCCGTCATAGTAACTAGATTATAACCAAGGTTGTGGTCGTCAAAGGGTAGGCGATGACTGCACAGAGCGGTGCGCAGTGGAGTGGATCCCGACCACGCACTGCCCAATTCGAGCCGCCACGCTCCGCCGCACCTAACTATTCCAATCTCATACTTTTTGCTTATAGGATACCTTGCGTTGTTGCTTCCAGTCTATTTAGATTGAGATTAAGTGTAAATATCGGGCCGGGTCTCTGAGTGATTTGTTTTATTTGAGTTCCCAAGATTGATTTCATATAATTTAAATATTTATTGGACTAGTAAGAATTAATAGAATTATGTTAGTTTTTCTTGTGCTTATACATTATGATTTTTATGCATGTCATAGAAATATATGACCTATAATTAGAAGTCTAGTGGTCTGCGAGACTTTTTTCAAACCGAAAACCAACCGAAAACAAATTGTTGAGTTGCCGAACTATCGAAGTCAGTATCGCATGCCGCATAGCCGCACGGTTTATTTACACTGTCACTAGCGTATCAGAAATCTAATAATAATACAATATTTACGTAACAATGTTTGCAATAGACAGCAAACCTTTCACACCAATGATTTTCCTCCTCAAGATATTTCAACGTTTACAGGAAGGAAAATTCTAACATAATAGATCGCAGGAAGTGGGTGCTTCCACTAATTAGGTGTTATCTTAGCTCCTTTATACCTTTCTGAGCGCGCATCGATCATAGAATATAAAATGTTGGGTAAGTAAACAGCGCGGTAAGTAATACTGACGTTATCTGCCATCAGAATGTGCCTCGACCACACGTCCGGCTCTTTACAAAGCTTTCATTCAGCTGTAATGATTTTGTGTGGCACATACCATACTTTATACTCTATCTACCCTTACTTGTGGCGCTTTTGTGGGATCGGTAGAATATAATATTGGTGAAGAATGATTGGGTAGTGGTTTCACTGGATGATTAGTTAACGTCAATACTTTTGGAGTTACATCATAGGTCTACAATTCTGGCTCCGGTTTCAATTATTAGAATATATAATTATATAGACAAAATTAAATCCTTAGTGATATTCATAATATTAAAATTCACTGAAAGGGAAATAGAATAGACACAAATCTAGCTGCAGATACTCTGATGCGTATTATAACCCATGTTATAACATTCATAAAAAATGCTAATTACTTTTGGTATGTGCTTGCTTCCGGTACAGCAAAGAATGCGTAAGTAAATCTTTAATATGTATATTGCGAAACAACATTTGATACAATGACTAATTTTAATACCACGAATCGTTTTAAAGTATGGAGCTGCGTAATAATAATATGTAATCATGCAAGAAACAAACTAATCGTCACTAGTGCAGATGTCTGGCAGCAAGAAAGAAATGATCACAAGACCCTGAATCATAGCGGTACCGCAGATAGGAAATCAGGCTCGATCGTGCTGATCACAGAGCCGTTGGAGACACGCCTCGAAAAACTATCCGTATCCACGTATTTCTCCTTAATTAGCCACTAGATAAACAAACAAATGACGTAATATTTTTTGCATACAAACTTCGCGACATAATTAATGACGTGTACACTGACGTCACCATAAGTAAAAGTTGCAGAAAATGACGTTTCAATGCAGTCAGGATACAATGCATTATTGTCATATCGGAGTTGCAGTTACGAAACAGACCGATCACGACGCGAGCCTTTTAGACCTTATTTGACTTCAGACAATATAAAATGTCATTCGTACCTATAGGCCAAGCCGAGTGACCTCACTCGCATCTCCTATTATACCATCTTGACATTTAAGACGTATCATTTGTTTAACATAC
The DNA here is from genome assembly GCA_949752805.1 of Deilephila elpenor. NCBI lineage: Eukaryota > Metazoa > Arthropoda > Insecta > Lepidoptera > Sphingidae > Deilephila > Deilephila elpenor. The sequence continues at coordinate 7,091,263 of OX457108.1, forward strand.
ATGCATATGTATATCTACATTATAAATAAAATTTTCCATGTTAACACGTTCAATAACAAACGCATAAACGCTTTTATTTAAACAACTGCGATTAAGGCTCTTTGCATTACGCAAACGCGATTACAAGAAAAATTACATAACCGCAAGCAATTGACACTGGTCTAAAATAATAACTTCAGTTTCCAGAACTACATCGTCTCTCTTTCGTTTTATAAAAGCAATGTACGAAAAGCAGCCATATAAATGCCCACGCATGTTCGTTACACTCTAATAAATTAACATTAAATGCTACAATTTAAATTAATATTTAAATAAAACACCGGAAGGTGGTGGGAAAGCCCTCGTCTCGAAATATGAACGTCAACAATATAACCAAAAAAAAAGATAATTATGCAATATGTTGTGATGTTGACGCAACGCTTGTTTTCGTGGGTCGTGGTAAGTGTGCCGTGCCCATTACGGTCAGCCGATGGCCCACTGAGCCCGGGCTGTGACATAACAGAGCTTCCGCCACCGTTCGCTCAGTGAAAGGTAAGTTTATGTCACAGAAAATACGTTGAATTGAACCGACTCGCTCCAGCTGCACCGAGCAATGGCAGCGCCGCTTTAGATAACTTTTTACGGCCCAAGTCTATCTGTTGGAAGCGATAAAAAATTTAAGGAAGCGGTCATTACTCTTAAAGACTACCACTGAATTCAAGTAAACTGTATTGTCAATACTAATCACGAGAAATATTCGTCTTTCTTCGGTCTATGTCTAAATCTATTTAATTTGGTAACACCTTTTTGTCATATTTTTTTTTTAATTTCTATAATAAGATCCAATTTGTCTCAATTCAAATAAATGGCAATGTTTCTGCCGCCATTGCCGCCGTGCCTATCGTGTTGCTGTGCAAACTTATACATTAAGAAATGCGAATAAATTGTAAAATGAAACAATGGAAACCGGAAACTCGGCCAACTTGGCGACTACATAATATCTATTTTAAAAGTAGCGGACAAAAACGGTCATAACATTGGAATATAATTCACTGTCTGTTGAATTGCATCCGGGATCGTTTCCTACCTACAACATTGATGGAAGGGTGAAGTATTGGGACAGAATTTTACATCTGAATTAATTGTTTCTACATTGCTTTTAGAAACAGGATTAAAATTCTAAAACTCTACGTGTTTATCACAGACCAGTTATTACTTGGCATGTTATACAATGAGGCCTTGAGTTTTTGTTCATCCATTAAGATGGCCAAATACTGGTTACAAGGCGAATGTGTTTTATTGGGCCAGTGACTATCTAAAGTCACAATTTTCAAGCCGTAGTTCTTATTTCTAGCAAAGTTTATTTACAGTTGCTATAGAAACACCCAGGATAAGGGTTTATTAATATAATTAGTTAAGAAATAAATTAACACCTAATAGTAAAGTATACTGTGTTTAATTTACATCAAGCAAGGAAATATTATGACCCAATTATATTCAAAATCAATGCGACCAATTGAATAAATTAAAATTCTTTTAACACAGATACATTTTAAACGTTGCGTACAATCAAAACAAAACCATTGCGCGGTATTACCATGCGGGCAATTAGAGTGTGATTGTTGACCTTAAGACGCAATCATGCTGCACCCGGGCTCGGTAATAATAACAATATATAATTGGTTTACCTTATGATGTTTCATATAGTTCTCGAATTAGTCAACCACGCAGATATTCCTATTCAGTTTATTTTCCTCGTATCCTGTTGCTCATCGCGCTAATTGCAAGAAATGTGAATATTTTTTGCATTCGTTTCGGTTTAGTGGCCAATATACGCTTATCTAGTCTTTGTGCCGGTTGCTGTGAAACATTGCACCCACTTATCGTGTTTTATGCAGCCATTTATTATGTTGTATATCCTGACATATGAACTAAACTGGATTGGACAAGTTAATAATCAACAATAACAGTTAATAACAATAAATACACTCAACAATAATACACATTGTCCTCAATTCTTATGGCATGATACATTTTAAATATATGTTACCTCACACGTTAAAGAAACTAGAAAACATATAAACATTCGATCTACATATATCTACCGGATATGTTAAGAATGCTGTGTTCCTAAATATGAGCCTAAATAACCTTCTCAACAACACGACCTCAAAAAGAACTTAAGAATAAGTACAATCATTGACCTGGCGGTTGAACAAAAAGTTAAACAACAAACATGTAACAATTTTAGGATATAATTAGCTGATCTGTTCGATAAGAAACAATTCTAATTTGAATTTAGTTAATTATTTGTGATACTTGCGCAATAAACCAAATGTTTATATATGCAACTTAAGGTTACTAAATCAATGTTACATTTCTAAAATTACTTTTAGATAATAATAATAAAAAATAAGATCAAATATTCGAAGATGCTCTGAGTAGAAACCGATGTAACGAAACAGTTATACTCGTAATTTTTTTTATTATTAAGTACTGTGGTTACTTATTTTCTATAGATGATACGAAAACATTTTAAAATTTGAGTAAAACATTCCAGAATATTCTTCAAGCCAAAGGATGTTAAACGCCCAGAAAACAATATTTCCAAGTGTAAAAGTCTGGAAACAAACAACAGACAAGTACCTGAAATACACCCAATCATAATTGGAACGGGCTCTAAACATTTTTAAGGTTAAAAAATATTTGCGCTATTGATCCCATAAATCAGTGGAATGAAATGAAGCATTATACCTATATATAAATTAAATAGTAGAAGAGTGAATACTAAATGTGACACCAGGCACATTGTTCGCTCAATAGAACTGAATTGGGAACAATCAAACGAGATCTGTGTAATATATCAGAAGTGATCAGCACGCGTGTATTGCCTGACTGAATGAGTTACTATCGACTTGTATGAATTGACTGTATTGTGATTGCTCTTGTTGCATGTTTGTTGTTTTCATTGTTTATTTTAATCTATGGTCCAGTATCATAATCTTTATTGAAATTCGAAGTATTTAGTAGTGTAGTTTCTGATATATTTCGTGCTGCAACAAATAAAAATAACATGACATTTTTGTTGTTGCGTTAAATGGCGAGACGAGCATGTCATTCGCCTGATGGTAAGCGATACGACCGCTCATGGACAGTAGCAAAAACGTTCCACTGCGCTCGCACTCCTGAGACATAAGATGTTAATTCTCATTATGCCTAGTAGGTACTCTGGCTACAATGGCCTTCAAACCGGAACACAACAGTGCATTTACACTTTTTTTTTGTGTCTTAGAGGAAAAGCTATTAAGCTCCTCTCTCGGTACCCCGGAGGAGGCCGAAAGTGTCTCTGGCCTTCCAACCCGGCACATTGCGGATTGTGGTCGGGCTGGGACCCTAACACAACCTACGCCAGCATACTGACTAAAAACCCCTCGGTGACCTTCACACGCATTATGGGCGGCACCGGACATCCCAGGGCGACAAGCGCCCCGATATACGTCCGCGTATTACATTTACACTGCTGTTTGTTGGGAGAAATACATTGCGGTGGTGCCTACCCAGGCGACCGCTTACATAGTAGAAGCCTACTACCAGGTAATTGCTAAACTTCAGTAAATGGAGAGCCGCTATGAAAAGAAGAAAATTTTAAACTATTCGAGTATTTAGTTATAATGTTGTGTGTAAATATCGATTTAGAGGATGTGAGTGGTTCAATAATGAAGTGACAGCGTATATAATATTGAAAAAACTTAGTCTAGCTTGAGGTTCTGGATACCAGGTCAGAAATCTATTTTTTTGGGGTTATTCATTCCGAGAAACATCATTTACATTTAACTGGACTATATTCTTAAGGTTTGACAGCTGACTATCGGTTGGTCGTAAAATTATAAAGCAAAAAACGTTTATGGACATGCATTTAATATAAATAACTTAAATAAATGCATAAAAATTTACGCCAATTTGACGTCAATGTTTCTTAAAATGAGTGTAACCAGCTGCATGTTTAATAAAAATAAAAATTTTGAATTTATATCGTATTGCTAATATAAAATATAATACATTGAAGAACATACTAGATAATATGAATAGTATGTTTAATTTTAATTTACTGAAACCGCACTAGGTGTTTAAAACACCGCTTATCGAACGCTCATTGTATTAAAATATTCAGTTAATTAACAAAATGATAAAGAATGACTAATAAGTAGTACGATGTGGTGTAAACAAATGATATCTTTAAAAAACAAGGACCCAACAAGTAGCAGAACGCGAAACTAAAAATTCACACAATTATTTGTTTAAATGAACTGAAAAACTGCTAGAATTATTAACGTAGAATAACTGTGGAATAGAAACCGCTAATTTGGTGTATCCAATGCACATAAAACAAGCGCTAGTAATAAACACGACTGCAATAAACAACGTAAATGTTAAAGGGTCAATCGATGAGCAAATAAAACGTAAACAGATGCATATACTACCAAATTACGGCAATGGAATCAATGATACCTTTCATTAAAAAGTCAATACAAAACGATCACGATCTTATGCCATGACGATATAAACTTCTAATGTAGGAACCAAGGCCGGCCGTATGGAAACACGTGATGCAGCGATGAAGCCGAGTCTGTGTTGGTTCCTCGAGAGGGGTCAATTGATGGCTAATTGTGGAGTCGACGACTTGACGTTATGACGGCATGATTCTCTTGTGTCGTTGGCCTGAATATATTATTTTCTTTAAATAACTTTTGCACGAACCAGCTGATATTATTGAGCTAGTTATTGGGAGAGTCTGCTTTCAATAGATATTTCCTCGGTTAACATATTCAATTGAATGTTGATGAAATATGATGCAATTTTGGTTTCAACAAAGGATTACGTGCCTAAGTCCAGACGGTTATATCATGAGGACGACATTGCGGATTTTCCGCAAGTAGCTGCTAAGAAATTGTTTCATTAGTTGACGACACTAAAACATCAGTTGTTTTAATCTGTTTATTACGTTTATTATATTTGAAGTGTTGCTCTATGTTAGTCTGTAGTCGACGGCGGCAGGAAATGACTCTTTTTCCTTGTTCCGAGTATTGCAGTTAATTAATACAGCAAAATATATAAAATTATGTAGTTTTAACATTAATATATCAATGAGTTCTAATCAGTTATTATATAAGTAGGTTTGGTCGACCGTTGATATTTATGAACCCTTGGCAACACAATAAGAAGTGCGTAAGTTGCGTCTGCGTCGCTTAGTTCATTGTCGCGAAGATGGGGGCCGTCTGTGATAATTCAAAAAGACCCAATGTCGCAATTCTCGGTGTTGAATATGAGCGTTTCGTCATAGCTATTTGTGTTGCCATCATGTTGCGGCCGCTATCGGCCATACGAGCGGGGTCGACGAGCTTCGGTGATAAGCGAGCTATCGGCCCGGTTGGGCCTCGCATCGTGATGTCTCAATTCCCATGATTAAAATTAATTATATTTTGTCAAAAATATAATAAGATACATTTTTCATATAAATTTATATAGGGACGACAAGTGGCCTGCTTGATTTGTAGTTTTCAATGTCCATATCTGAGGTTAGAATGGTTATACGCGCATTTTAGCGCGTTATTAAAGTAGCACGTGGTTGTAAAATATGTAAATTGTAATTTTGATTGTTAATACGAGTATCTAAATTGTATTAAATAAGTTAATAAGTTAAATTTATCATGTGTGAGCTAACATTTTCCTGATTTGATTTTAATGCCGAATATATTTTGTATCATTATCAGGTTCTGGTCTGCAAGGGGATTTAAGACTTAACTATTTGTCTTACTAGTAGGCAATGGCCGAAGATTTTCAAATATATTATAATGGTGTGGTCTAGAGAAAATAGTGGAGGTAGTAAATAACCACATTTTTTTCACCTGAGAAAGTACCACAAAAAAATGTGCTCTCGTATATATATGTTATTTATTTATCCAGAGAAATTAAAGTCGTTTTTGTTAAAAAAAATTGCGTATTTTTTTTTCTGTGCAAGCAGCATGTGTTTAGAATTCTTATTGCACCAATACACAAGATAAGAATTAGTGTATAATGCATATGATCAATAAGCGGCTATTATTATTTCACATGTAACACGTTCAACAATATTTACGCAAGTCATAATATATGTATTTAATTAGAGTTAATTTCAGTGGTCGCCGCATGGGAACTTCCGGCATCGAGCAAGGTTACACAAGTGTTTGACCCAATAACCTCCTTTGTCATGATTCTCAGACTAACAGAAAAAAAAACAGACAAATTACATCGCTTATATTATCATTTCTAAAAAGGAAGAGATTATAATATGAAACATTTATTAACATAAGTAGGCACGCTATCGTGTGACTTGTGACTTGTGTTAACTTTTTCTAAGACAAGATTCCTTAAAAAATCGGTAGGAAAAAAATACAACTCTATGACATCAGTTGTTAACGAAAAGTTAAAATTACTCGCCAGTTACTAACAAAAATTTACAATTGATTGCTCGCAACAAATTGAAAAAGATTTTTTCTTTTACAATTTACAAAAGTAATCACAAATACAGACAAAAAATTAAAACTCGACCTTTGAACCAATGAAATGAACAAATATTGTATATATTTAAAAATGGATAAAAAAACACAAAACGCATTTATCTGGTAATATAATATCCATTCAGATTTCTACTAGTACCATACCTTTTTGATATTTTTCTTATTTTCAAACACCAATGTTCGACCACATAACTCTTGTAATATCTTTTAAATCAATGTTCATTGTGTAATTTACTTAGCAATCTCCGGTTACATAAATAATTCAAGTGAGGACCAAGTGGCATGCCCAATGCTGTATTTAATGAACAATTTTCCTACCCCGACGTTCCGAGTACAGTACCGATAACAATATACACATGTTTACGTGAAACTTAATGAATAAAAACGTAATAACAAGCAAATTCTAAACGGAAATAGAAATAAGCGTTATTAACTGTGTTGGCGGTGCCGCAACCCACTTTAAGCTGATAAGCGCAATATTAATTAATGGTGTCGACGATAAACCCGCTAGAAACATTATTTATCTGTACGAAAGCGAAAACAATTCGGTTCTGGCGCAAGATAAACTTGTTTGTAATAAGATGTTCGACCGTTTCCTGGACTCAACTGAACAAATGTTCTCCGTTACACGTCACAGTTATCATTCAAACGTGATTTACGACACAGAAGCGTCTATATTTGTCTATTATTCATAATAAAGTCATTGTTACAGTTCTTCACATTACAGTAATGCCAGCATTTATACGAGTAAGTAATCGTACAATAGCAATAGAATAGAGATTATTTCGAAGATGTCCTTAAATTGTATTTTGGAAAGTTAATCTTTTCAGATGGATAGTGTTCGGTAACAGCATGCTTTTATTGCTAAAAGTCAATCGAATTGGAGTCAGTCGGTCGCTTAAAGTGGTTTGAAACGGAATGCTAGCCGATGTTATGTAATATTCCGCTAGTCAACGGCTATTTCGCTCACAAAAAAATGTCCAAAACATAAATGACTGTTCTCATTGTTTTCATTCGCAGGCGCGATTTATGAGGCAGTTCGAATGGCCAGGCCTACTTAAATCCATCCTAAAAACATAACTTGGCGAAGGCGCGCTTTGTTCTCATCCCAACTCTGCGGGCGTCTTTTTTTGGAGACCCTTTTGTTTTTAAATTATATAACATCGATTTCAAACGGTCGGATAAAAAAGCATTCGATGAGTTACCGCCGTCTAGTTTGTTGTATCGTGTCTCCTACATTGTTGTTATCGATCGCCCGCATATAGTTAAGTGAGTAGGTACTTTTAGAATGCTAAACGCATCAAAGTTTTTGCAATTGCTTTCAACGTTCACTCTTTTAGACGCCATTTGGAGGGAATGGCAAAAGGTTTTACGGCCCACGTTTATAGGCCAGCATCCCTGAATCGTAAAGCAGCGGGCGCGCAGGCTCGCCGCCCGCTCGCGTGATCAAACCGGTTGTTAGGGTAACATTGTTCATTATTCAAATTAGTGCATGCTGTTATAATTCGAGGCGAACCTGTCCGAGGAGGTGTTTCGGCCACAAACCGCCTGTTTTAACGCTGTTTGATGTTTGCAGCGCAGTATTCAAGATTACCAATCGAACGCAATTTGCAAATCGTTTTTGTTTGTCGCTTTTGCGCCGAATAGACTGATTCATAGCCGTCAGTCGAAAACGAAACAAAGGAACCGAGAAATTTCCGTAATAACAAACGAGTTACGATAAACGTTGCAATGAACACGTCATACTTCCAATACTTCCTAGTTGTAGTGTCAGTAGAAGGGGGTATTATAATAAATGGCATGTGTGTATCGGCGGCGACACTGCGTCGCTCGTGAGAGAACCGGTCCTGACTTCCTCGTGGTCCGCTTTATTGGGACTATTAGCGAGCGCCAACCGCCGCCCGCCGCCCGGCCCGGCGACCAACGCCTTACCTTCTCTTGTCGCCCAAGATAAAACTCTGGATACATTCACATTCAAAGAAATTATATTTAACATCGTTAGTATCCCTTACAATATTTGTAGCCGCAAATATTGTAAATTGTCTGTGTACGCAGCAAATGTATGATGTCTTATAGTTTTGTTACTATGGGACGGCAGAGATGCTTTAGATATTTTATTACTTCTAAAGCTGGCTACAACCAAGAGAAGACAAGTAGAAAGAGTTGAGGGAGAGCTTTGCGCAGTAGTAGAGTATTATCAGTTCGTCGAGTGAAATTAATGTTTAAAATATTCTATTTAGTAGAGACACTCTATGGGTGATTTGACTCACATCGCAAATAGTAAGATCTAGTCAGATAAGAAATAATTGCCTCAGTGGTAAAAGGAAAAGACTGTCAGCAGAATAGGTGTTTTAACGTATACGCGAATCGACTTCACTTGCGAATATCCATGTATCTTTTTTAAATCCGATAATACATTACACATCATTTACTGCAGTTCCACGCATAGTTAATATAAACATAGTAATAATAATTTAAACGAGCAACAACGTGAGTAAAGGCATGTACTTTATTCGTGCCGTAAATCTACACGATAATGCATTATTAATAGATGCTGCGTATTATAGAGTAAACATATTTATTAATAATTAAGTTTTATGATTAAATTAAAGGACTAACAAAACAATAGGTACTCTTCGTAGTATATGAGCAATAATCTGATGGAATAGATTTATTATTCAAAGAGTTCTCAAGAAGAGTTTAAATCAATATTCATGTATACTTTCGTATACAGAGAACCACGATATTTTCGTTCTTTCAATACAAGCTCCCACTGTTTTTGCTGAACTTTTTTTATACAACTATATTTACAGGTGATTTAGTTATGGATTGGAGTAAAAATAGAAAATCCAATTTCGACCATGGCGCATAATTGTGGTGGCATGAGTGAGAGAACTTCCTCGCAGGTGGCTAGGAAGCAGGATTCCACTATGCATACCATGCTTGTGCATCGTAGTGAATCAGTTTGTCGTATCAGTAAAATAACAACTTTTTACACTTTAATGTTTATTTTCCTCTGACTATTATTAACATTAACTAGTACATGCTCAACAATCAGTTGTTTACGTTGTGCAGGAAAACCACGTTGTTCCGACGGCTCACTCAAATGTTATCCATTAGTAGGGACCGCTGGCTATAAGCGCCAAGCCACTTCTAAGAATGAAATCATTTTTAAATTAATGCATGTAATGCGAGTTTACGTGAAGAGCTTACAAAATAAAATATGACAGCGATGCAGACCCACCGAGTTGAGACGCTCCTTGCAATTTTTCTGTTGTTTATGCCAATGTAAAGATACGTTTTGTGCAGATTCGAAAGAGGAATAAAGTCAAAATATTATTTCTTATGGGGCAGTGAGTGTGTGATCCTGGATTCGTTCCCACATCGGAAACTACTCTTTGGGTTAATTTTAAGGTTTTAGATTAAGAGATATCCGGGGCTGGAGTTATTGCCCGGCATGGCGATAGTCTTCCCTGTCTATCTTGAGATAGAATAATCTCGGCGAAATGTGGGTGTACCTCTCTTTACTTAAGTTTGAGCTAGTTTCTTAATTTTTAATTAAATTATCAATATAATGTGCAACTTCACAGCACATATTTTTCATTAGTCCTTGACTCATAAACTTGTTTTAAACAAGGATGATTCAGTAGTTAATAAGTTATCGCAGAGTGAGATAAAAACGCTAACTACAACATATTTTTATTCCACACAGATTAACATTTAACACAATGCTAACTTAAACAAAAACTGCATAAAAACGAACTATAAAATGTCACAATTAAACGAAATTTGATTTCTTTATATCAATCGACCCGCCGCCGTGTTGAATAACAACAATCAACAGAAACAATCTTTGTCTTTTTGCTTACATATTTTTAAACCAATACGTGTCCTATCGAAGAATCGTCGAAAAACAAGTATATGAGCTTACATATTTAAAAACAACTTTGCTTAACCATCGGTGACTAGATCTGAGCGTTCTTATCGACATTGTCTTATTGCAGTTTTCATTATAAGCTGCCAGGTGTTGCATCTCGTCAAACTGGGATCTACGCATCAATATTTATAGCGTGCTCTATCATTTAAAAACATTCTTGCTAGATATTAAAAATACATTCTATTTGGAAAGACAAATACAATAAACCTATTCACTTAGAGACGTCATAAAATTTACGGACCAATTACAAACATTTTAAGAATTTTAAAATTTAGGTACAAGTTTCAAAATTGGCCTAGTAATAATATGTTCCTTATAGGATGTAAAAAACGCGAAGGAACGATTTTCTATAATTTAATCCTTTAGAAGCGAAATGAATATTGTAATCTTGTAACAGAGTCCTACGCTTTAGAACTAAGACAATAAATCAGTATTTAGGTTGACAAGTTAACAATCACATTTCATCAAACGCGTAAAGCTGAAACCAACAGCTAACAAATAATATTAGTGTTATTCTATTACTCTCCATGAATTACAAAAGGATTGCAGAAGGGACTACAGATATTAAGAGGATAGATAATCTACTTTATAGAATACCTTGTAATCTAGACTAGAGGATTACATGTTCGTTGGATTACGACCACTTAATTTCGGGGTATTAGATTCTATTATTTTTGTAGATTAGGCCCAACGGATTGTTTATCGAATCTATCGGGTCATAAGGAAGTTTAACTCCGTCCTACAGCAATTAAGATCAGAAATCAGAAGGTGCAATCTGATAATTTCGAAGTATGTAGTATAATAAAATCCTGACTAGCTAGCCAGCTGACTTCAGAAGTCCTTTATGTTTTTGTAATAAGAGAAAAGATCGAAACTATTAATGGGAGTACTATGTTATAGTGAAAATTATAACCCACGATGCGAAATACTACGCAATAAGTTCATTTATATATTACCGAACAATCTAGTTCCGGCAATCCGATGAATTAATGCAATAAGTGATGCATGCATTATGAAATATCGTTGAATAACAGCGGAGTGTTTTACTTAGCGCCAATTACTGGTGTTATTAAATTTCTCAACTTTATGAATAAGAAAGCCAACGAAAGTTTACCGTAAAACGTACCTCTGTCCGAACAATTTAAATAGTTAGTTATATGATTATTTTAATTTAAATAGAAAGAGTATTATTTCCAGGCAATAAATCGTAATCGGGGCATTATTTTGTTGATATTTCTGAAACCTTATCCAATAGCGAATGTTGACTAAGCGGCACTATGACGAAACGATTACGATTGCACGCACGGGACTAATTGTGGCGGATCACGTAAACCTGTTGTGTTGTTTTTCTATTCGCATAGCATAACATATGAAAGTGAATAGAAGGCTCAAAACTACCCACTGCTCTTGCGATTCAAATTTGAACATGTACATATTGCAAGCATTCGCAATATCTATTTGGAAACCGGCTTAGGAAATTTATCATGGTTATCTTTGCGTCAGTCACCTAACACACTCATTCAAACTTGTTAAATAAAGAATAATGACGGAAAATAGATGCAACTTCATTTACGCGGTCCACTTTACTACTCGTTTTATTTCAATGGTTACTACTCATTCAAGACGTTGTTAAAGAGTCGCCTGACTGCTCCTTTAGGCGTTACAGCGAGATGAAAGCAGAAGTTTGCTCTGAGGCACATTTACAGATATATGTAGAAACATATACAATATCCAGGGCTGTTGTTGGGTAAACTATTTGTCGCGTAGGAAACACGCCATTAAAGCTAAATACTCAACACAAGAAACTACTGGGTTACGCAAAGGAATTTATTTATGACCAAATGAATGGTGTAGATGAACATTTAAGTATAATGATTGTATCAATACTATAGGAATTTGAAAACGAAAGGGAAATGAAATCTACTGATCAACAAAACACCTATATTACCATAACATAATCTACAAAATATTTATTGCTTTTTTTTTAACCCAGTCATTATTGGTACAGAATTTCTTGAGACTTCAAAGAATATTAACTTTGAAAGTAACCGTTTTTGTCTTTTAGATTAAGGTACGCATACCTATCTACCAGGCTTAAGACTGGTAAAGATGTACCCATTATAATAGATTGTCAAATTGATTCTGCTGGAGATCTGATTAAAATTGTTGTTTGTTTAATCATAATAAGCGAAATGAGTCTTCTGTTTGCTTTAATAACATAATGCATAGTCGTGCGTGCGGTCAGTGCATGAATACGTTCACGAAAGTAGAATACACACGGTGCTAATGTGATTTAATGTTGTAACAGTTACACAATAATAACGCGAGATGTTTGACCATTCATTGCGAGCGTTTTGTTTATGATCTCACTCCACTTTCGGTGACACGGATTCGTTAATTATGATAATTTATTTGAACTATTGACTTTGGAGAATTATACTTTACTTATAGCTGTTGGAAGATTTCCATAGATGTAGTTCACCTGCATGATTATTTTGTGGTACAAAATAACAATGGCTTGCGATATGAGAAATGTTAAACATCTGAATCAAACAACAGGGTTGCGGTAGGTGAAATGTAATGAAACTTATCTATTTTCCTCTTTAATAGCATTTCTCGGAAATAATTTATTTGTGTTCTGATAGGTTTTTATTAGTTTGATTTACGGTGTCGACGTGAATGCATTTCAGTTAAAGGTCTAAAATCGTTGCTTACGTAAAAACGCCACGGTTATTCGGTAATCGTTTTGGAATAAATTTTGCGTCAATTGCCAATGCTTTTTCCTTAATATGCTCATATAGACACCTAAGTATCGATGAGTCTATTTCATCATAAAAATTACAATATTATAAAATAAACCCACATTTTGTTTGTACACACTTCACAAGGTGACGAAAGATGAACAAACCTAGGTCAATGTTTCGTCACGCCTTGAACGCAATGATTGTTACTTTGTCATATTTAATTATTTTTTACGTGTTCTTTAGAGAACTGAGGCGTGGCCTTACATTTTATAAGCACCTATACATAACACACCTCTTTATTTAAGAGCTATTGATAGCCAGGTAGGTTTTATAGATGGTTGCAATGCTGATATTATGAAATTAAAGCGTTTACCACAAATATGAAGACACGTTTCAGTAAAGACCACTATAGATTATAATAATATAATAAATGGCCATTAACCATATTATATAGATCTGAAAATCCGTTCATGTAACCGATGCAAGTATGTGGCGTTTCCAATTCGATCTTTGTAGGTATATCCGAGGGCAAATTGTGTCGACTATAAGAGACATAACCATCTCTTACCAGAAGACACTTCATTTAGGAAGCATTATACATACATTAAGTGCACCGTAGTCCCAATGACGTATTAATATTAAAAAAAGGTGAAAAAAAAAATTATGACTGTACACTTTGAAAATAGAAAATAATGCCATTGAAGCTAAAAATCTTCTTAAAGTAAAAAACGCCATAAAGTTACAAGTGAATTCTATTCTCATTCTTTACCTGCTGAATCAGCTCATATACATCCCACTGAAGGGCCCGAGACTCCTCTACAATCGAGAGTACGATTGAGAGGCATTAGGCCATATAGTCCATCACGCTGGCCTAGTGCGCGTTGGCGGACTTTACATTCTATACCTACTACAACAAAACAGTATAATTATAATAATACAATATTTAAGATACAAAATGCCAGGCCAAAAACGGTGACAACGAGTTATTCTCAACCGGCTTATGATCGTAGACAAAAAAAGCATACCTCACGCGTGCATTGTTCACGCATGAGGAAACGTAGAAATTCATTTCCTGATTAACCAAATACGTGGTTGAAAGTAAACATTTCAATTGGCCTTTCATCTTTTTAACATTAATCTACAGCGAGCACGTGGAACCCGGCAGTGATCATGAGGTCGCCATGCCCCTCGAGGTAATATCGGTGCCCTTTATAACTACCTATACACCGTACGGGGAAGCCGGCATAGGGCTGCCAAAGGTCTCCGCATTAGATAATCACATAGATACTCGTACATTGCATGTGTTTTTAATATATTCATGAGTTTGAGATTAATTGAAAAGGTCTGCTGTATATTCTTAGTAGTTTTAAATATTAGCTATATAAATTTTGTACTCAACAAATCTGTCTAAAGTACGCTTGATGTTTTTAAGTTCAAGAAGAAAGAATAATATCACAGCTTGTACTTCTACAAACTTCGATCGCTATAAAACAATAGTAATAATCTGGAAGGAATTACCTGAACTAATAATCTTATCCGTTAATTTTGCCTGGGCTCATAACTAGTTTATTTTAAATATAGAATTATTATTAGTACTGCTTCTAAGTATTTAATCGGATTAGACATTGTTACATTTTTTACTTACGTATTTTTATGTTTTTTTTTACATTTATATCCTATTAGAATTTTGTTTTGTAGAAATAATTTTAAAGTTGTAATAAATAATTTAAATAATAAAAACAATGACCATAAACAACCCTAGATCACACGCGGTTCGTATAAAAACAATAAGTTGCTTCTTTAATTGTTTATTAAGGTGTAAAGGAACAAATGAATTATGCCATTGATTATATTGATTGTCGGAAATATTCACGTTTATTGCACGAGTATAGCATATATTTTGTGTTTTTATGTCTAAGCATTAATATAATCAAGTGAATATTATTTATATATTTAATTTATATAATGGAGACATGATTAATGTTTATACTACGGAGTATGAACCATAAGGGTTTGATCAGTATTAGATTAGATCTTAATAAGCATCATAAAAGACATTGCTAGTCTGTGTAAGACCATCAAGTAATTTGCGATTCCTCCTACTAAATATGTTGGTAGGTTTATTACTAAGGCAATATACTGCACAGCTATGCATATCGCTTCCCGGTGGGCGCAAGTTTTGGTTAGTTAGTTACAACGTACGAGTACAACAAAGTACAACCACTACGATTGATAGGCTTTCGGAGCTTTACGGCTTTATTCATAGATAGATTTCAAACCTATTTTAGTTTTAGAATGTTTTGTCTCCGTCGCTTACATTGAATTCTAAAGTCGTTCGAAAGGGATAAAATATTTGAAATTTAAAATAGGTTTTTAATCTGTCTCTAAATAAAGCCGGGCTCTATAACGAGTATGAAAATAGGTTGTTTTCCCCAAACTAAAGTCCCCGTAGTTTTTTAGTCACCGTTCAAGCAAGCAATGATTTATTAACAGGGCCTGTGTACGTTACTTACAAATCAGTAGAGTGTTGCTTTGAATTTAAACTCGGGACCACCAATTTGACAGTTCGGTCTTTATCCAATAGCTTTCGCTCTCTAAAAAACTTCATATCGCAATGTTTCGTCCTTAATCATATTTTAAAAGATAATTACTTTAAAATACAATGGAAAATATAATAAAAATGGTGTTACGGCGTGGTCAGGTCTCTACGCTGCTGTGTGCAACTCAATTTGATACGTATGTATATATTTTATCGGCTAACAGTGAGTAAAAGTTGATTTTACGGTCATTGTAACACACTGGATGTTATAAAACTTTTTATCTAATCAAAACATTTCTTTAGATGAAATTGTTGGTGTACTTGATAATAACGTGATTATTATAATAATACGAACGTTTGTGTTATGAAAGTTCGTTCATTATGAGGACATGGTCTGTGGGCATACTTATATGGTGTTTTTATAGATATTATATTGTGCGTTGCCCCGCAGTTTTACACGACTGGAATCGAACAATTTAGTAGCTGATATCAATTACTCAGTAATTGGCAGAGCGCAATGATTAGGGATTTATGTAGTGAAATTATGAACAAAATTAAAGTAGTACTTGTAATAATTTTGATATATGATATTAAAACTTGACTGATTTTTTACTTTTATGTCCCAAACACCGACATAATTTATAGGTATGTCAATATACCTACAATATACCTTATAGGTATATTGACATGAAAACAACCGATGACGGACTGCTCAGATAGACTTCACTGAATAAAAGATTGGAATTTTAATTTTGAACTTGAAGTTGCAAGGTGAAGCCATTTTAGTTCGCATGCAATTTGTATTGGATTTTGCATAGATATAAGAAATAACACATTACAACGAAATTACATAAATTTCCAAAATATATTAAGTTTTATTGCAAATTCTGTGGCAAAAAAATCCATAACGTTATCACAATGGTGAATAATCGAATGCTGGATTTATATTCATAGCTCAACTCCAAATAAAAACAATAATTAACGCTGTTTAATACTATCCTTTGAAGGAAGGTGCAGCCATGCCAAAGTGGTTTGAAAGTGTCCAAGTACGTGTGTGTTGGCTGTTGGCACATCGGTCGGCGTCCTTCGCATCGATCAGTATGCGCGGAGAACGAGCGTGATGTGTTCCGGCAACCTGAAACACTAGCCAGAGCATGTGATAATCATTGAGTATTATGCTGGATTCGACAACGCAAACAAAATCTCTGCGCGTTGTGATTATACTAGACTGACTTCGTAGACAAAATCTGCGCGCCAATACCAGCTACCCGGGAAGTCATTAGAATGAGAGGTAAATAGTGCGACTTCGTAGGAGGAACAGAGACAGAAGCATACATTGTGGCCTGGTACCGAAGTTTTCTGTTGCAAACATTTTTGTAAAATGTCTGTTCTATTATATCTCAAGGGTGATAATCCATCTACGGTCCGCCACCAGTTAAACCGGCCACACGTATTCGTTTTGTTATCGCACAATAAAACTTGTTTTGCGGTCGTCAAAACAAAAAAATGTAGATTATGCATTTAATTCCGTCATAACATGATTACTCCAAATGGCAATTGTTACATTAAAAAAGGAAATGCGATAAGGAGCGTTCGTGACATCGCTGGTTTCGTACCAATTTCTTAACAAGTACGAAATTGGACATGGAAACAATATAACATTTCATAAGTGATGTGTATATAGAAATCAATTTGACAAGGCGCCGGTTTATCAAACGAAGATACCAGTACAGTAATTTCATAAAATATACACATAGTTTTGTAACGATATTGTAAAAGTTGCTAATCGCGATTGTTCGGGAGAATTAGCCAAACAACAATTGCGTGGTAATATTGTTACAGTTGTTTTATCGATTGCAAGCTTATGTTTACCTAAAACAGCACGCGGTATATTTAGTATATATTACAAAAAAAATATCTCATGAGGAAATCGGCAGTCTGAAATATAATATCCAATATGCAGGGGATTTATCGGAGGCAAGTTTCACGCTAATTACCTCTGAGACTAAAATGGATTGAGGAAGGGGACTCGAGACTATCACAAATTATTTTCGTGAGCCCTCTCAAGGAATAAATACACTACATATACAAATTGAGAGTATGAACAAATTTATTAAAAAATATTTAGCTAGATAACTTAACTAGGAATTAGAAAGTGACTAACATTTAAATATAATGATTGGATAATTACAATGGACTGCGTAAATATTTCACTGTGACGTTAAAAAATGTTAGTTAAATGATCATTAACTAAACATGAACGATTAATGTCACCTTCGTTTTTATTACATACATGCATAAATTTACGTCTGTATTTCACAAATATAGGCAGAGTGCAGACACTATAGATCTGAATTTGCTCAATGCATATCATGTTCGCTTCGTCTGCTAATATCAATCTACTCATCCTCTTTGGTTCAGGGTTCTTCTTACATGACCTAAGATTTAAAATGTCACAGAGTTGAGTGGCGTAGATTTGGTATATTCAACAGCTATTGATGGTTCATTCTCTCTAGCCTTTAATATTATTATTTTTTATCGGGGTATTCTCGTACGCTTCCTCCTCAAAGTTGCTTTACCGTGCTACTTCGCACTCGGTCACACAAATTCTCAGGCCCTTTATTTTAATGGAAATTTGTTTCAGGTTTTTCCAGTCGCTTTAGATAGACACGGGTAATTAGGCGTAACAGCGACGACCTATTTCCTAAACTAGACGTCATTCGTTCTGAAAACGTACCGAGGTAGATAAGACTTAAATAGTTTTGTGGTAAATTAATTGTCGGTACTGAATTATACGCATTATTTGAATATGAGGCTGAATAAAATTAATGATACTTGGGAAACAGTACACATTTTACAAGTATAATTGTTGTAGTTGTCAGTATAACATAGGCAGTGGTATGATTGAAAAAGGGCCTAAACTAGGCCTATACTCAACATTAGCAGAACACCGATCGTTAGGTACCTTTGTGGTGATTTGGGGGGAATCGAAAAACAAAGATGCCATAATTCATTCCATTATTAACTCTTTGCTTTGCCACTCCAATTTTAATACATCTCTTTTTAAGCGAATTCAATAGGAGGTTATCAATTTAAATTATTTTTCCAAATTTTCCTGATTGGTGTTCGAAAAATTGCCGAAGGCTCTGCCTACCCAAATTGGACACTTTCTGGTCATTTGTTTCATCTGTAAAATATTTTGTATTATGCTAGGTACTCTTAGAATCTATTTCATATTGAATAGTATTCTGGTATACGTAGAGTCTAAGAACTGCTGCGTTGTGAAATTCATTATAAATTATTTTTTGTATGCGAAGAATAGCTGTTTACTTCCCATTGTTAAAAAAACTTGTTCCTTTATTCATAGTACGACTACGAATAGTTTGAGGACGAAGAAAAGCCTATTGTTCTTAGTTAACTATCTCTAATTTTATGAGTATGTTAAATTTATTAGTGGGGTTTGAATTACTAATTCTCGGGAGAAGGTTGTCTTTTTACCTGATAACTTTTGTTTTAAATATCTTTAATAATAATACTTTTGTTGTAGCGGTATTTTAATCAAGTAATAAATTAAAGTTTGCTATATTTAAAGGACGGAAGTAACTTATTTCTATAAAAGAATATAATTATTGTTACTTGAGTATAATCAGTGGCGTGCCTAGGGTTTTGGAGTAGGGCAAGCCCAATATTATTTTAAGTTTAATACATATTTATTTAGAAGAAAAAAAGACTAAGAACGACGAAATCGAATTTACGGCGCGGCGGCAGACCTACCACACAATCTATACAATATTAGGATTAGGTAATACAAATATCTATTAGCTTGTGGTCATGCAACCGTAATTTTTTACTGCACTAACTACTGAGCACTTTTAATACCCCGCATTACACTAGCACAACGATAGCTACTATGGTCCCGTGTTTGACTTCGCAGCTAACAAAAATTGCGGACAGAAATTGTTATAAATACATTAAGGTTAAGTTTTTACAAGTAATTTTAATTACAAGTAATAGCATGCCTTTTGAAAGAACCACAATATCATTGAAATCATTAGAATTAATCCAAACATTCTAATACACAAGTGTCTCTTGAAAAACATATGAAACACGGCTGTTTAATAACCTATATAAAGGGGAGCATGTAGAAATCGAATTACGTCGTTTAGTAAACTGAACCGATAAAATGCCTCTTGAGATTTATCAAGAATTTAAGAAATGCACAAACTCGGCGTAGTTTTCGCGCCAGTTTCAATATAATTGAATTAAATTACCTTTATAACGGCAATGAACACTTTCACCATCACACTAAAACCATCACAGGAAACAATACAAATCATTTTCGTATCAAAAAGTTTAAATAACATTAAAACACGAATAATTAACCTACAACCGAACTAATTGCACAATATCAAAATACTTATGAAGTTAGAAGTAATTCGTACAGTATTGCTAGTAAACGGAAAAATAAACATTACAACATGCAATTATAATTTATGAAATAATATAAAAACCTCATTATTTGTATTACAAAAATAATTAAATAATTTTAAAAAAGAACCAACATGATTTAATAACAATAAATATAATTTAGTTAACAAATAATGTTACACATGACGACCTCCAAACGTACGATGTTCACTCAAATCAATTCTGTGGTCAAAAGCTGGGCTTTTGGTTTAGTACATTATTGCTATATATCAATATCTGTAGCTATACATTCGTAGTGCCAGAGTGTAGCATTTCACCCGTAAGTGTAAAAGAGATAGCATGCGTTGCCAAAAGCCTCGTAAAAGCACACGGGAGAGAAAAAGGCAGATATATGTTTTGTGCGTACCGTCTTTTAAAAAATGCGTGGAGCTACGTTCTACGTGAGAGGTAAAATTATTGAATGAATTTATTACAAGCGTAGCACAGCGCGGGCGGCGCTTCGGCTCGCCGTCGCAGGCGCTTCATTGAAGAGCGCCATGCCGCGACGGAACGCGGTAAATTCAAAAATGGTAGATGTTTCGTAATTACTGTTTTGTATTGAATGTAATGGTTTCGTTCAGAATTTAGTATATACGTATTAAGTAGGGCAAGCCGGGCTTTTGGGCTTGTATGGAAGTACCGCCACTAAGTATAATACGTTTACGTCTAGAATTGCTGTTTATTAATTAATACAATAAAATGTTGAAGTATTAATAAAAGTTGGCATGTGCGACTCTTCATTGTATTTTTGGTTTCGATAATTTATGTAACCTTGGTGAATGTGAATTGAAAATATTCACAAAGATAAATGTAAGGTCTCCAAGAAATTTATTCCGAGTAGGTAAACGTATTCAAATACTTGCATCTAACTTTGCCATGAAGTCAGCACATTTACAAAACTAATAGCTTTGGAAATTTTCGAACAAATCCTAAATATGGATTGGGCCATTCATTAATTCCAAGGTTCAGTATTAAGTGCTGACTAATTATGTATACAAATAAACTTCACTGCTGTTTTGAATTCATCGGCTATTGGTTTTTTGTGGCTTTACTCGCGCTGATCATGATTATTTCGAAGGTAGTGAGTTCGATGTCTATTAAAAAGCGTTTTAAACGCATTCAATATTTTTATATTATAATTGTAAGCCCAGTGATAAATTTGAAACGGCTTCCTTATTTTCTAAACTGCGACTAGAAGCAATGGAAAGCTGAAGCTATAGGAAACTTTATGATAATTCAGACGGAAAACTCATAATGACTTTAAATCAATGAAACTTCTATCATCATTATTTGCATAATTAAATCTTTAATCCCCTATATTACTAGGGTTAATGATTCTCATACAAACATCAGATCACCTTATCAGTTAAAATTATAGGTATGATATTTAAGGTGTCGTCGAGAATAAACATTCAAATAAGCAACAAACATACAAGACTCAATATGTACAGATATTGTATGTGGACAGTGCCAACGTTTGCACACAATGTATTGAATTACCAAGCGCCATAAGTTTCGTAGTAAGCATTACGTGACTGATACTTGACACTGACCCATTATAAATATCAATTGTGTACATATATCGAAGAGGGTTCCTTGTTTAAACATGTTGGATAACATCCAAAAGGAAAGTCGTTTGGGGGCCATCTAAGCACTGCACTTGATTTGGGTTAATGTTCGAATGTTATTGGAGCTCCTTGCGAATATGATATTTTTTCCTGTTTATTTTTTGCAGTCTTTATTTAAAGTATCTTTTTATTCGATTACTGATTTACTAAACGTGACATACAAGCTGGTGTCCTTACATGAGGAGCCAAATTTCAGTGCTCAGTGTGAATTTTCGCATAACACTGACTGAGGAAACCTGCATACGGCATAGAGCAGGGAAATATCTAAACCTTAATTTCGAATGATATATGATTTGTATAACTAGAAAATAAAAAAGTATAAGATAGGTCTTTTAGTACCCGAGAATCAATTTGAAAAGCCATAGTTTCATTTTTATCTAAGTAAGACTAAATTGATTTTTAAAATTCTGTCAGGTTAAAAAGGTTTTTCTATTGCAATCGTAGATCCCAAAGGTTCGCGCCGTTTTAAATATATCATCAGCTCGCGTTTCATGATATTTCCCATGAGAGAATAATTCAGTTAATTTAGCTAACTCAAGGAAATATTATATTTGAGTTTACTTGACCAGTGCGCCAACTTATGGGAATGTTCGTTGAAATTGTATCTACAGTAAAAAAATGATGAAAAGTTTCCACTTTGATCTATGTTACGGAATAGTTTGTTTTTCTTGATTAATCTTAATATAACAGTATTTTTTTAATGAAGGGGGTAAGATTTGAGCGATAAAACCGCCGTTTGTACTCATATTTAGATTTAATTTCCATATATTATGTTGTTCCTATGTTTTGTGTACAATAAAGAATTATAAATAAATAAAATAAGATTTGTTCAAATAGTGCTTGGGCACTTGTTTCGGCGCTGTTGGTTTGGAACTAGAAAAGTTCCTTGTGGCCTCTGGTACTCACGACACAAGATTGCAACGTCCGAACTATGTTTTTTTTTCTATTTCAATGAACGGCCAGACGAGCATACCATTCACCTCACGGTAAGCAATACGACCGGTCATGGACAGTAGCATAACCAAACAACACCATGAATTACAAAGCAATGCTTGGCATTCACGGCGCTCGCCATTCTGAGACATAAGATATTAACTCTCATTAAGTCCAGTAGTTAGCGACAATGTCCTTTAAACTGGAACACAACAGTGCATTTACACTGCTGTTTGGCGGAAGAAATGGACATTGCGGTGGTACCTACTAACTTGCCGACCTCTCACATATAAGATACATACCACCTATGTTTCTTATTAATGTATATTTATACAATTAATTTAATAAGGATATTCCCAATGTTCCAAACTGACGAGAAATTTCATTCCAATATTCCGTATGATTGATCTACCATTAACATTTATAGGACACCAACTTCCCTCCGAACTCCCTAATAGGGGAGGTCATGGAAAATAGTGATCACTGATCACTTACCATCAACTGACTTGCTTGGGCGATTGATGATGCTCTTCTATGAGAAGATACATGCCTAATTTAAAACTTTAATATACGAAATTTAAACACTTTTCCTGCTCTGCTAAATATAATCATTCACCAATCAATCAACCTATTCGGGGATGAGTTTTCTGGTACATAATATCAATAAAAAATACAAATATTCTTCCATTGAGTTATAAAGGCTAATGTTCCCTTAATTAAGCAGCTATGTTTATATTTTAGAAAATGTACGTTTAAAACCATGAGCTTGAAGACTATACCACCCATTAAACCAGCTCTTTAACTCCTGTCAGCCAGGATCGACATTGGCACGCAAAGAATTGACACCGACCACTGAATGTCGGCGAGTATCACTAGTTGCTGGTCTTTAACCCGCCAATTAATCAGAAAGAAAACAAATAGGAGTTGAAAATAAATAAATGTCAACCAAACCATAAGCATAGTATAATATTGAAAGTGTTTGGCGGTGACCTTGTGTTCCAAGTTGATAAAACTGTATGGAGGAAGTTAGAGCACAGGTCACGTAATCCGTACATTATAATGAACTAAGTTTATGTGTATTATTTAACGGGCCCGACGTTTCCGGTGATAACCACAACTATTCCATTAATACATTTTAATAATGTAACGGTCGCCATTATTTCTTCTGTTAATTAAATATGCGCTCCCAACACGCTAAGTTATCAGGGTTCCCGGATGGAGAAAAATAAATTATTTTGTTTAAGGCGCGTTTTTATCGTTATGAGATGCCGCAACTTATTTACCTTCCGAAAGAGAATCCATTGCTTTCCAATTACAGTATAATGACTGTGTAATAGAGGACGTCTTAACATAAACGAACTCCATTTTGTACCGAACACACATTCATTTATTAAATTATTCCGACACAATTTAAAACTCGATTGTGTTGTTTGTAAAAAATTAGAAATCCAACATGAATTCAGAATTAGCTTCATTTGTTCTTTTAAATTTGAGATATCAAAAGTCCAGAGTGTTTACAAAACTCAATAATAATAATAGATTCAAAACAAAAAATCTAATATGTCTAATCCCATTGTATTAGGAGCGGAATACAAAAATAAAAGACTCGACGGACTGCCCCGGTGGCCTAGTTGTACGACGGTACGACTACAAAGCTGAGGTCTCTGGTTCGAATCCCGGGTTGGGCAAAGTGATAGTGTTTTTCTATTCTTTATCAGCCCGGAGTCAGGAATTTGTGCCCGATATGGCGATAGGCTCGCCCCATATCACATCATGGGACGGAACATACAAGGCGAAATGTGGGTGTCCTGGTGGCGCCTCTGCCTACCTTTTCTGGGATAAAGGCGTGAGTTTATGTATGTATGTATGTATTTACAAAAATAATTGTGAATTCAACATTCAGTTAAGGAGGCTGATTCCGATTCCCGTAAACACAGTGCAACATAACGCATAACACTAAAAGTTGACTAAAACCGTCAAACGAGTTTGCAACGAACGAATACCATTATAAAAAGTTGTTTCAGAGACGTGCACTCAGCGAGCTATAGGGTGAGACCAAAGTGCTGCGAAATGGCGGGAAGTTGTATTTGAAACTTCCCATCCTCAAGATCAATGAATTTTGATTTTGCCGGCTAGTTATATTTTTCTTGATGGGATTATTACGATCATATTAAGTCAAGTAGCCACTTGGCTTAATAACCACGTATTATATTGTGACAGAAAATTGTTAGGGTTTGTCAAATACCCACCTTAAAATGCACTTAATATGTCCGATAAAATTGCCGTCTAAAGGAGAGCATTTGATTTCTTGTGATCTTGTAATGTATAAATCAACGGGTCAGGAGCACAAAATCTTGCAGGAAAATCGAATCAAATTTAATTTATTATTTGTATTTAATCTGTAAATACAGCCATAACATGGTTTGCCTGTTAACATTAAATATATTCCACTGGTACGTATAGGTAAAAATAAACATTATTTATCAAAATTGTGTACAAAAATATTCATATTATACTTAGTTTATGTAAACTATGAAGTAAACAACATCGCTATAAGCGTTGCATGTGGACGCGGCGATATGTGTAAGGGAGACGCGGACGACGCACAGTGCAGACATCTCGATTGGTGGAACCAGCTCTAAAATCACAAGTTTTTGTACACCGCACCGGCAACTCGCTCTTAATAGGTAGATCCTTCCTCGCTAATAACTATAGCCTTCGGTTGAAATTATGCCACAATCGTGAATTAATTTTTAATGCCATATTTAAACTTTGTTTATTTTCTATTAAGTGCATAGTTTTCGAAGTGATACAGGATGCTAAATTGCTACTTAAGATAGGAACCTAAAAAGTAATTTCAAAATAATAAATAAATAATTAAATAAATTTATTTCCACAATTTTTTACAGTATATATAACCTTATCAGATACATGACACTAGGCATTTATAGTATTACTTACAATTTACAAGTTTCCAAAGAGAGAAGACATTTAAGTAGATTGCAACAGCACTAGTAAATAAAAGTCATAAGCAACAAATACACTAATTAATTATGTGCATAGTGTACTACACGATGTGTGTATACACAATGTTATAATACAAGGTTTACACTAGCGTCTAAACTAGGCCTAGCCTGTGTTTTAGACGCTAGTTTCTTCCAATGACACAATTTAAACAATAACAGTTGTGCGTGTTATAAGTGTCCAAATAGTTGTGATCAGCCACTATTTTCTGTTTAAATTTGTTTATTTATTATTATTATTAAGAATCGTTTTTGCTACTAAATTTAATAAATAAAACGAAATAATCGTGCAAAAAAATTATAGAAAATATGAATATCTTAGAATTATTGAATAATTATCCACAACGATCAGAATATAAACCAACACTTTGTTGTGGCGGAGTGCGGAGCGACAACAAAACATACAGCCGAATATAGCCGAACGTACCCGAGTGGCAAACGAATCTCGTTCCAAAACGTGATCGCGCTGTATGATTTGAAAACAAAATTCACCCGCCCGCTGCCGCCGCTGGCGAGTCACGAGCGAAGGCGAACTGGCGAACTATACAAGCTCAGTGCGCGAGCAAGCGTGATACGGAATGAACGTGTGGTGCGTTTTGCGCGGACGTTGACTCTGCGATTTATTTCTAAAATATTGCGATTTATACGGCCAGAACAACTGCATTTTGGAGTATAAAGTCGATATACAGAAAAAAGTTTCATTATTAAAATTGACTTCGACGCAGTTCGCGCAGAATTTTGACCAATTTTGTGAATTTCCGTATAGACGCGAAAAAATAAAGTGGAGACATTTCGAAACAAAGGACTGTTTTGTACATTTTCGCAGCGTGTGCGAAATTGTGTTCAAAAATACTGATCTTACCGTGGAGGGTGTTTAAAAAAATAACCGCCCTCGACCAACTAGTTCGGACACAGTCTGTGGTCTTCGAACGTAAAAAAACAAAAACACAACGATTTACCAAAATTATCATATGAACTGTATTTAAAAAGGTTTCGTAAATTTCTCATTAAAATTATCGTGAACTTTAACAAGCCTAACCTAAAAATTACAGTGAGTTCGTCGACATAACAAAGTCGTGCATCAGTGGATCAGTTTCCAGATTTTGTCCGATTGCACTAGCACTGAAACCCTGGATTAGTGACGAGTTCATCATACATGATGTCTACAGCCATAATGCATCAGTCTGCGCTCTACGATTTTGGTGATCTGATCTTTAAGGTATGTTATATGTTTCCTTTATTTACCTATTTGTAAATTACCGCCGAATAATTAGAAAGTTAGTTTACTCAGTGCCAATTTGCCAATGTTCTTATTGTTTTCCTTAAAAGTTTGTAACTATTTCAAACATGTGGAGACAATAATTGATTGCTTATTTGTTTTCAAAGTGATATATTATGTAAAGTTGGTGCACGTGTACCGGCTGAATCATGTTGTGGTAAGGTTTGTCAAATGCCATGAAGATATTTCTTCACTAATGCATAACGATACCATATATACCACATGGCGTGTTTTATTTTACATAAGTGTTGTATATTTTTAACTAAGTTTCTGGACTAATTTGTATTGTATACCTAGTCTTTAACACTTGAATTATGAAGTAAAATGGGGGTAAGTAGTTTTCTTTCTTATTTCATAGATTCGTGATAATACTTCTCTTTCTCTTTTGTAAAATTAAAATCCTTTGAGAGTTAAACGTTTACACATAGGACCACGGATTGACTTGCGACTCCGAATTCTCAGTGTCGTACTTAAATTACTTTTTCAAATTATTTGTTCATAATGACTACCCATATAAAACTCATGATTATTTGACGATACAGGCCTCTTTTTTAAGCTTCATTAATATACGATGGCAGTAAAGCTGTGTGCGGTGTACATGAACAAGATAATGTTCTAAAGAGAATTTCCCCCGCTCCGCACTTTGTTACGTGCAAAGAAACGAGCAATGACTTGAAGATATAAACACTGTTATCAGTGTTATTATTTTATTATTATGTATTTACAAATATATACCTGTATAGTGGATACATGTTTACGTGCTTGGTCAATATGTTTTTAGAAAGAACTAGGTAGTATATTATAAAATCCACGATAACCTATTCGAAAACGTACTGAAACGGGTTCATATTATGTATGAGTATGTTTTTTTTTTCATTAAAAACACGTCTGTGCCCTAACGCACGTATAATTAATATAATAATAATCAAATTTATGTAATATACATATATGCGTTACCAATATTTTCACGATAGCATCTGAAAAATCTAAACAAAATGAAACAAAACATGGTATTGCTATTTTTAGCAAAGTGAACTTTTCTCATATTTGTTTTCCCGCCTGAAAAGTGTACTAATACCACAGAATACTAACTAATACTTTTCCTATTTACTTTCTACGATCTTGTTGTTTAATAATAGAGTGAAGCAATCATTTTTGTGTGGGTGAAATAAAGTCGATTAACTGATGAAATGTTGGTATGGAACAACGGTAGGTAAGTTTTGAAAAAATATTATGATTTATTTTATAATACGAAATTAGTATTTCTGAAAATAAACTAAAATACTTTTTGCATTGCGATTAGGCACATCAGCAAGTTTAACCAGACATGGTGGATAATATTAAATAGGTATTTACGAGAGACCAACAGTAGTTGCAATTACTTTTTGGGTTAAATAGTTCTTGGGTTCTAGAATAGCAATTGTGTATTTTACGTATTAAAAACTTTTTATTTGTACACAACGCAAAATTATACTTTTAAAATTATTACTTGTGAAGTATATAATATATTTATTTACACTCCAGCGAAGTACCTACTGGGAGCCGGACAGTAATAAATTACAATTTATGTCTGAAATAAATTGAACAATAATCCTTCCATGAGCTTAATTAGTGGCGAGTGTGTTATTTCTGGGTATGTTTTGAAATGGTTTACTGGAGTTGAAATCCGTAAATAACACTAATCTGCTATTACTAATTGTTTGCAAATTCATTTGGAGGCTAAACTTTACATATTTGTTACTCTTTCAAAAATAAGTAAGTACGCACAATTGAGTTATCGGTTTGATATTTGTTGTTATTTTATTCGAAAAATAACACGGTTAATTTATGGCTTTTATCAGCACGATTATTTAAATAATTGATGGTGGACTAAGAAACATGTTGCGTTTGTATAGTCAGATCTTTACTAAGTCAACGGACTTGCCTCGGTAATTACACGATACGGAAAATAAGTAAAACCAGTTGCTGTGACTTGCGCGCACCCGCATCATGTTGCGCTAAGGTTGCAAGAAAAACTTTATTGGTATCAAGAAACAACATGTTAATGTCGAAATCGATAAAAACGCTATTTTATATTTTTTAAATTCCGGTTTAATATTACATCTCAGCACTGCAAAATCCCCGCCTTAATAAATGCACGTCTTTAGTTTTATTTGCCAAAACATGTTTTTATATGTGGGCAGGAAATATTTCCAAATTCACTGTTTACGTGCCGGAGTTCTTTGGATCTGTTTATTTATAAAAAGTAGTCGTGATCCATCATTTTTTTATAAGGCAGCGTCAGTTAGTGCACGTACGGTACAGTCATCTTTGGGATATGGTACACTGAATAATTGGTTGACCCTTTTCAAATCTCAACGGGGGCGTAGTCGGGATTGAAGGTTGAGGTTGTAGATCTTCATAAACCGCCACTAAAGCTATCTCGAATAAAGATCAAAATGTTTTTCCACGGCCGTCTCGAAGCCTATCTGCGATAACGTAAAACAGGTTTTATTGATCCTCCGGTATAGTTAAAAATGGTTTGCTCCTTTCGTACGCTACCTGCTCATAGTTTTTTGTCGTCTTTTACGTTGCGTAAAGCACACTTGTTCGGGCCTGGCCCGTTTTGTATTGGGTTATGTGAGCTGGGTTTGTAAACGCCCCGCGGGGGTTGCCATGATCGTTTAACAGGTTTCAAGGTGGTTATTAAATTATCTTCTTATGCCAGTACTAAAACCATGCATTTGAGCATTGTTCGGTCTAGGATTTTTTCATGCTGCTATGTTACAGCTTTGCTCGCGCCTTGTTTCTATGTTTTTTATAAATTATTTTGTATAATATATAATATGTAATCTTAACTACTTTGTATCAGCCCATATACGTCCCACTGCTGGGCACGGGCCTACTCTACAATCGAGAGAATCGATTGAGAGTAGTTAGGCCATATAGTCCACCACGCTCTTAACTACTTAAACTTGAATTATTTGACATGTTGATTTACTTTAAAAGTTATTATTACAAAACTTGTCTGGTACATTCGTAAATGATTTTTAACCTTTGTAGTTTCCTATACGACATAGATAGATACGCACTTATTATATTTCTTTTTTTTTGCGATCCATACACCACAACACTTTGACGGATAATAATAATTCCATTTACATGTTTCTACTAAAATCTTTACACGACGTTATCTAAGTTCCGGGTGCGAACCACTTGCTCTGTATTTTTTGATCAAATCTTTGTCATGGCAATATATCATTGGACCAAAGAAACTGCAGTGGGAATTTTGAAAGGTGCATCGTCAAGTTCTTTTTTCATATTTTCGTACGTTCGATCATTTCAAAAGAGACTATTAAATCGTTGAACTTATGAATACACCTACAACCGTCTACCTGCGGCCTATTTACAAATACGACCATTGCCATTATTTTTTGCGCCACTTTTGGTACTAAATAAAAGAACTCTTTGTCCCGTATCTGCTTTTTGTGCCAAAACTATTGGTGCCAAATCTCAGATAACATTTTAAAGGGATCTTTCTGCAGGTCGAGCTCGACAGGGCGAGTTTTCAAAACGTTAGGTACATTAAATATGATCTTTTATTCAGACGAACATAAAGGATCATAATTTACAATCTATCGTTTGATGCCTCGTCGATGTCGTGCCTTTGGGAAATAAATGTCTTCAATGTTGTAGACGAATTACTTGACTTGTTGCAATAACGTTATATGTAGGTCGTCACATCACGCAAGTATTTAGTTGTCTGTTTCGTTGGTTGTTAGTTGGTTAGTAAAGCATGTAATCACGTGGCGCGATGGAGCGTGCTCGATTTACGCGTGCACGCAACTCTTGAATATTTCTTACTTAATATTTTACCTACAACTACGCTGACCGAATACATGACATTCCAATTGGTAAAACAACGACTGTTAACTCTATATTGAAATTCCCCAACATTTTAATAACTTATTATGGTTATTAAATCACAAATAGACGCTTCGCAAACACAATCTCAAGGTTGGTATGAGGAAATGTCGAGAGAGTTTGAAGTTATTGCAAAAACGTTACACAGTCATCTATGTTGTGTCCAAAAATAAAACTGGCGGTTCCAGACACTGGCTGGCTGTACGGCGACATGCGACGCGAATAACTTGCCACGTGTATTGATAAAGGCTGATTGTAGTACCGGTACGCTACACAACCAAAATGTTGCATGACGTCATATCAAAACATACACAATCCTCATATTGACTTATTGCTTTTACACTGCCCGATTAGTATATGTATAATGTCCACCGCTGTCTATTGCCTGCCTCGTAATGCCACTCACGGTGACACCTTCAGCGCCATAAGTATTTAAAATTAAGATACCTATTACATTGCATATATGTGTAATATTAACATTTTATGTAAGTATTCATATGCATGAAGTCGTCGCTTATATGTACTTCCTTCATATTTTAAAATTGCGCATAATTTTATGCAAGTAAATACAAGCTTTCCACACTTTTCGCAATCTAAACTCAAAAGGTTTCTCAAACAGCCGGTTCTGGCCTCAAACTCGACACCTTCGTCGGAGCGGTTTCCCAACGCCTAGACATTGCAGAAACCTTCGAGTGCAGCGCAAACAATAAGTTTCAATCGTGGGAGCTGAGTAGTGCTAACACGGCGTTCTTCGACACAATAAGTAACTTTAGAATATTTCCTGCCTCGCTGTGTCGGCGAAATTTAACGCGTCTGATACACGAGACTAAGCGCCATTTTGCTATCACGTTACTAATACTGTTCGCCGTACAGTAATCTAAATGGAAATTTTGTCGGCGATCCAGAGTATAGTACACGAATACACACTTAGTTCTCACGACCACCAGCATTATGTAACACAAGGAAAAAACTAACAGACAAAGCAATCAGTTGGCTCTGGTTGGCCGGCAGTCGCCACTCGACTTAGCACGCGGAGCTCGATTGACGTTATTATTGATCAGTTAAACGTGCTCCGCGTGTAAGTGATTACACTTGATGTTAGCGTTGTCGCAGGAAAATCCTATTTGATTAACCAACACAGCGATACGTGCAGCTGCCTCGTTGCGATCTCAAGTGTTGCTTGGAGATGATTGTCCTCACGCCAAGCCACGAGGCAGGCGCGGGAGGCGTAGGCCAGGTCCAACGGCCGCGTGTGTAACCGCTAATGTACTATTTTTAGCTCGACTCCTTTCTCCGACAACTGGAGTCCGGACGTGAGTCAATCTTTGTTCCTTCGAAGCGACGGCCTCGGCGTGAGGATGTACTGCTGTTTAGACTTGGTTATTTTACGTCTAAATGTCACTTTCCAAATATTATTGAATATTGTTTAGATTTTTAATGTCCAGTTCGCCTTGAAAGCTCGGTTTCTCAATGCGAAGATATTATGACGCTCTGATGTTCAACGAACACTAGATGCCCATATTGCTACGTAAACAGAGATTTCACACCTTGGCTTAACATAAAACTGCGAGAATTGCTTCGTAGCCACCCACGCATTTTACACGAAGCTCAACCATTCAATGTGGCAGATTCCAATAGTTTTATCGCGTTAAAGCGTATTTATCCGTCACAATTGTAAAATTACAGGTTGTGTGCATTATTTCTGCAGTGGAATTGCACTGACTCACTAAAGTTGTTAATGTTCCAAAACAGGTTCGTAATGGGTAGAAAAAACTACGCAATACAGATAAAAATTCGTTCGTGATTTACCTTCCTATTGTCTAAGTAGGTCGTATTTTAAAATTCCTATTTTGGAACAATGTCATCGTATAGAAGCAAGGTAATCTGGTACATAAAGAAGGATGCGTTTGAAACTAAGTAATGTTGGATGTAACACTTGGGCACGAGTATATTAGCACGTTCAAAAGAATCTTATTTGATTAGAGTATCGGTGATGTTTTCCCATTGACATTTACTTAGGATCGGCCAAAACGGAAACTGCCATTTTGGTCATCGGGCGCGAGTACGATGTGCGAGTATGGCGCATAGTGTGTACTGCGTAGTGTGTGATGAAGACGGTCGCTGTGTAAATACTCCGGTTAGATTTGCGGCGCGGCGCTAATTGTTTCGGCAGAGCAAATGCGAAGGTTCATTGCCGGCCAAACGGCATTGTCGTATACGCCCACGGCCATCGCAACGTATTACCAGAGCTCAGCGCGTCTATGTCAAAACTCGTCTTAATGTATTTTGCAAGATTTTAAATTATTACAAGAATGTTTATTATACGTTTGTCTCGAAACGCGTTTTATTACGTATTATTCTTTTGTGTATTTTTTATTTTAGTTACACTAATGGATATCGGAGAAACGTTAAAATTTTGACCACGTTTTAATTTATATTAAAATATATATTAATGTTATTTTTAAAGATATCGCTAAACTAAAAGATGAAATTTTAAAATAATAAAGTGAAGGCCTGTATCGTCCAGTTTGTAAATCCCGAGATACATGCACATACATTATAAACATTAATTTGTATGTAAATACTAATAAGGATCGTAACTAATTGTTTATTTATAACTAGTTTAGACGTTAGTGACATCTACACAGGCATTGATTTATTTAACAATTTTGAAACAATTAACTGAGAATAGTGCACTAAATATTTGTTGTTGCTTATCAGAAATATATAAATAAACAATAATCTTGACAGTAAACAGGTTCTAACGGTATAAAAGGCACGAAATGCGTATGTAGTGTGATTAAAGCGGCAGATAAAATGGAAAGGAAGGCTAGCAATGAATACATTTGTTTATTTCATAAATACTGTAAAATCACTTTGTTCGTGGAGGTTCATTATGTTGTAGATGTCATAAAGATGTCATTGACAACCTTTGACAACACAATAAAGACTGTGACACAATATTACTTTATTAACAAATACCGTTACTCGCCCGCGATAACGTTTGATAAGCACTAGTTTAGGGCGATTGCTTTATTGAAATATCTCTTTGATTAGTTAACGATAACCGAGCTGACCACTTTCACACACGTCACCTGGCTAATGTATAAAATTTCCTTTGTGATGTATTGTTACAGGTGAAATTAATATAACAATCACCTGTTCTAATATTTATGATAGGAAAGAAAAAAAAAAATTCCGTCGCCTATTTTATATTGAAATACAAAAGGTACTACTCGTGAATACATTATTCAATGTAATGTTATTGTGCCTTTTCTTACCTCGACAGCAATTCAGTAGGTGGTAGGTGTTATAATTCTCGACGATATCTTTACATGGTTTGAAAATATTCAGCTGGCCTCGCCTTGAGTCTTCCACATGACCTTTACGAAAAACATATTTGGTTGTTTAAATACCAGTTTATGTATTTGACATTAAATACATTTTAGTAATTTAAAATTTAATTATGTATTTAAATTTGTTGTACCTGTGAAAATATTTGTAACCTGACTTTGTTTAGTTTCATAGACACCTAGAATAGTATATTTGAATATTAATTCATAAAAAATTCAATGTAACATTCAAACATGTATAATGTGGTAGAGACAAAGGCGAGACATATAGAATGAGTAAGCAAATAGCAAGTTAGTTACAGTACTTACTTTTGTAGATAATGCATTATCTAAGGTCTTATGTTGAAGTGCAGTGCATAAACAAAGGGGTACTGTACTGTATCTTATCACGTCGGCTGATAAACGCTGGAAACATTATTAACGTCGTGAAAAAACAACGTGGTATTTAACGTGTTCACCTAACCTCACTTCACTTCTGTTTCACAACTTGTACAAATTGAGACGGTTTTTCGTAATGTGACGGTGAGGGCGGTGTTACCATACGTAGCCACATAATGGATTACTACACTATAATGCACTGTTATTAGTTTGCGCACAGTAGTTCAATGTGTACAGCT
Source organism: Deilephila elpenor (assembly GCA_949752805.1). Classification (NCBI taxonomy): domain Eukaryota; kingdom Metazoa; phylum Arthropoda; class Insecta; order Lepidoptera; family Sphingidae; genus Deilephila; species Deilephila elpenor. The sequence continues at coordinate 7,126,222 of OX457108.1, forward strand.
GTTTGAGATAACTCATAGAACATTTAAATTGGTTTAAAGATGGATTATGCGCTTTTACTCTGTTTACTGTTATCTGATAGATCACTCGATTTAGTTCACCTACATTTCGGCGTAGTTGAAGATATGAAAGTGGAAGTAGATTGTGTGTACGCGAACGTCTTGTAACATGGACGTCAGCGGCGATGTTTGAGCTGCACTTTTGGCACACATTCGCCGAGGTGTTGCGTCACAGACAAGCAGCGAGCGCGGAGAATCGAGCACAGCGCGTAACACTTTTACCGCAGCATTGGCTTGCCCGTACCACTCGCGCCACTCGCTTGCCTACTTACACCCGCACTGAAGCACCGCTTTACATAATTGCTCATAAAGAACGCACGTTGCATAATACCACGTTTTAATTTTTTAACTTAAACGGGCCACGAGATATTACGAATCGTTTTGCATAAATGGAAATAATTTGATACCGTCATTCAATACGACATTGCCTGGTGTGGTGATTCCGGTTTAGATAAGCGACACATTTACCTAATGTTCTATTGTTACGATACTCCTTTACTTTCACTGCCGTTTAAATATCATTAAAAGTAAACTAGATATATTTAATGAGGTTGAACATCCTCGATAGTAGTCTGCAATAGGTACATTAGTGCGGATGAAAAGAGTTTTGTATGACACTATTATGATTGATAGTGCGGATAGTGTGATGTGACATGGCGCCGCGCATAACTGCGTCTGGTGCAATTGCGGCTGCTAGTGCAGCGCCGCTGCCGAACGAAATGTTTTTAACTTTCTTTTCTTGTTTCGTAATGACACGGCTGAGTTGAGAGGAGCTGCGACAGCGACGTGCACAGCGCCACGCCGGCGTCGCTGATGCCTCAACACCGCACTTCGCGCCAATGATATTTCACAACTTAACCGGTATCTGCTTATTGAATCTTTAACCAAACTGTCACCATAACTCGTTTTGGTGCTTTTGATAAAATATACCAACTGAAAAAACCTATTACAATTTGAAATTGGAAGGTGTAACGAATTAAATCAGAATTTTCCGCAGCATTCCGACATTTAGCCACGTCTACGAGTATAATGTAGCCAACGAGAGTTTTATACGTTTACAATTTTGGAATGTTCGAACAGGTTTTGTTAGCAGGGGTTGCTTAAGTTATTCGGCGCATTAGTAACTCTAATCGAAATACATACATTGCGCATGATCCACACGATTGCAGTTTGCGTAAGCGTCTTGCACAAACGTTAAGTATTACACCCTGATTATAATCCGATCGTGCCGCGATATCTTATGCACTCGCCTTGCAGGAAGTGAACTTTCGAACTCTTTCACTTTTTTTATGGCATTACATTGTGCATTCTGCGTCCCTTTTACTTCATAAAACAACTGCACTAGATTATCTCGGTCTCCTTGCGCGGATTTGCATGACTAGAATATTTCATTCGACGACTTCAAAGATCCCTCATTTAATACATAATATTGAACAATATTATACCTTGTGACAATTGAATACTGTTATGCATATTTCAGAAATAATAACAACTTATTAACGACAATTCAATTTTATTTGCATTCGCAAAGTTTTATTGACAATTTTTAAACAAATTAAAAGCATTTGATGCGCAATTGGGTCAGTATCAGTCGACCTCGCAGTCTACTGGATGCGTCACCCGCTCCAATATATTGTATTGTAAAATATACTTTAAACATATGTGTCCTGGTTGTACAGACCTCACTCCACTATTTGTTTAGTCATTGCAGCGGGCAATTTAAATATTTAAATCGATGTCGTAAGTGTACCTGCCTTAATTAGTACTGGCGATTTTTAATGAAAAATAATTTTGTTGTGGCCATTGCTTGCTACTGCACCGGATGTGAATATTGATCGCACATCACTTTTGGGAATAAATTGATGAAAGGCGTTCATTGTAGTTTTACTCTTCTTTTATCTTCCAAAAAGCCGATAACTGACTGTTTACTGACTGTTTGTTGGCCGCTATCTTTCAATAAATGTAAACAAAATTGTTCGCCGAGGAAATGTAAGCGAAAGCCGAAATTGTAAGGACGTGTATCTATATCGAATGCCCTCTTAACCGCGCTCGTCGTCACGTATCGTTTAATTGCTGTGTAATGTTTCGTAACAGCTAGATAACCACCCACAGGCTCAATCGAAGTGTTGCGAAAACAAAAATCAATATAGCTGCACTTGCAAAATCAATAAGGCACTATGAATTTGTTATTAACATTTGAAGGAAATTATTGTTTGAAAATTAAATAATCACAGTTCAAACTAAATTTGAAATTTTATCGTTGATCGTAATATTGAATCATCGTTGCATGAATAAATTTTAATCGTTAGTTAAGCTTCTTGTCTTGTTCTACAAAAAAATAAAGAGTTCTTTCATTTATCTTGCTAGGAATCAACGCGAGTAGCTTTTCTTCTTGACTAGAAGACCGTTTCCGCTTGAAGACCATTTTTTCTTGTTTGCTAGTTCCTATTCCTCATTTATTCCTTGCGTGTCGAGATTGGTCTCGTCCACGGCACACAGTTTCGTAGCTCGCGTTAGATCGTCGATCACGTAGCTAAGCTGGGCGATAGTGTTCGTCCGTTTATAGGTTGTGTGTCAATAATGAAAGGAAAGTGGCGCGCTGTCCGCTGTCGGTAGGTCAGTGTCGGCCCGCCGGAGTTTACATAACCCATGTCATACTGTGACATCCATCGTGCCCGTTTTGGGTACAGCTGATTTTGCGCTCGTTTATCGTAATGATGCATTTATGTAACTCTTATGTACTTCGTTTGTAGGAAGTGAAGCGGGTTTTTGATTTGTAACGGTTCTGGTTTGTCTAGTGCCATGGTAATTTATGACAACAATTTTGCACTGTAGTGGTTCGAATCGGTGCCGCATTCATTGGTTAATGTTACATGTTCAGACTTGTTTTCGTTAAGCGAATTCGTGTCCTTGCACAAACAATCAACGAAGTTTGGTTTTTGAACGAAGCCTAATTATTCTTCTCAAGATTTAAAATGGAGTTGACATACTTATGGTTCTTTTAAATTCAAGCCAAATCCTGTCTTCAGAAAGTTTCACGCCATTGTGTAAGTGATGGGTCGAGGCCCGAGACACTTGCAACGTACACTTGCATAATGCAGCCTCGGTGATTCTCAAATATTTGTGATTGCGACATGCGTGGGCCACAGTTCAGAGGTCAGTTTTCTCCTATTTGCGGAAATGAATATAACTATCACAATAGTCTGGCGTTGTCATCACAAGCCGTTGAACTTAGTAAGCCTTCGCGACATTTCCTGCTCGACAAGACTTGCTCCATCGGACTGGAAGCAACGAGTATTTTTACTTTTATTACTGCTCTACATGTACGGACAGTCGATTTATATTATACTTCAATACAGAATTTGCTATAGTCTGTTCAAACATCTAATGGAATGGTACAGAAAAACTTCTCAAATCATTCCAGTCTCTAAAACGATGTGTACATAATAGTGTGTGTTTATTAGCAATTCAAAATGTTATATCTCGCTTTACGAGTATAGTAGGCTCCCAAATAGAATTTAAATTATATTCCACTTAATACCCGTTTCACGGACCGGTATAAAAACTACGACAAAAATTAATTACGTAATGTTGCCAGCCAAAGATTTGAGATGGATGTGGATGATCAAAGCAAGCGTGCATACACACAGACAAGATTATTCAATTGCCGCGTGGTCATGCGTGACTATCAATCATAAGCTCGTGTTCAATCGTTTGTTAACGTTTTCATATTTAACAATTTCGCTGTGGTGTACCTGTTGCCTAGTTAGTGTTATTGTTGGAAAATAATGAGCTTTATTTGCAGCAAAAGCAAGGATTGCATTCTGTACGCTTGTTCAAAATAATTTCGAATTCATAGTGGATATTAATATTCAATTGTAATTGTGTGATATGCTTGCATAATTTCTTAACATAATAAATTAGAATAAAATAATTATATTATCAAGTTGTATTATAGCATAGTGTTATGGTAGAGACCAGCAAATGGAATTACAACTGTTACAACATAACAAACAAAATATTGCGAAAATTGTTGAATAAAAGGTTAATGACCCTTCAATTATCTGAAATTAATTTAGAACAAAATTCGTTCCCGCTAGACATGTAACCATGTAAGGCGCGCATACATTACTATGTGCTCTTGTTTTAAACAGCACCAATTGTCTGCGCTTGAAATAACATTCACTACAAAAGATATATTGAAACGACATTTGAACAGTTGAGACAAGTGTTTTAATAACCGGAAAATTTGCACAATATATTTTGTTAATTACATTTAAACCCCGCAGATACATCTATGGTGACCATTAAGCGGTAATGTTATGTTTTGTCGGTGTAATGAAACATGTTTTATTCATAGAATACAAGTAAGCCGTAAGTGTTGCTTATGTGCTGCAAACAGGTGGAACTCGCCCCAACAGCATTCTGCGATGTAACAATGCTGTGCATTATCAAATCGGTACAGCACGCATCAGTGAGCAGGCAACGTACCTCCGTGCCCAAGGGTCCATAAAATGCATACGAGTACGTCAAGTTACTGCACTGCAACGAAAAAATAAACAGCCGTAACTGTACATTAACGATTTGCACTTGACCGAACTTTCGACGGAGGGAGGATTCATAAAAACTATCAAAAGAAAACTTACACGTAACCTTTTCACGATATAATTGATACAGTATAAAATTATACGTTGAACAATGTTCAAAATTAGAATGTGGTAATCATTTTATCATAATTAGCGTGTTGCTAAGTAAGGAATTGTAAATGAGAAGGGCCCTCGTTCGTGCCTTACGTGGGAGAGAACTCATCACCGTGACATGTGGGGTTGTCCATGCCGTGGCTTAGAAAGCCATGCTCCGATGCACAGCACCCAGCATGGAAAACGCTCGATAAACATCAATATAATTTTCCACTTGCCTTAAAAAATAACGAAATACAATTTATTTTTTCTTAATTAATTGAAATGATGTAAACACATTCGGGTACGTATGGTGATCGTATTTTCGAAAATATTGTTATGTGACGCAAATTGATAAGTTATCCAAAACTAGTACACAGATAACGGGATCAGATGTTATCGGCGTGACCCCTGGGACGATAGTGTTTCCTCGAGCGCTCACTTTATGACACTGCTCAACTTGTACGACGCCACGTCACTGTGTTTTATTTACGATATCTTGACGGCGACCGGCTAAAAATAATCATTTTAACTGTCACATCCGCCTCTTAACCGACGTCTCTCTATGCACTGCTGTATCATTGCACCGAACCTTACGCGTAATTCATGTTTATTGCCCAAGTTAATTCGTCCAATCGAAAGCACCATTCGTCATGGTAAATTTAGTTTTTTTTTGGGAATTAAACACAAGACAGGATGCGTAAAGTAATTAACTTTTAATACGTAAATTAATTATAAGGCGAACATACGTACAAGGATTGATATGCGTGGGTTTTGGTTTTTTGAATTAAATTTTTGATGTGTATTTTGGACGATGTTAGTATGGTCGGTTATGTAAAGTGTTTGAGTCATCCATGAATAACATTAGTGTGGAATATGTAATAAGTTGGGGAGTGTGCAGCAGTATGTAGCAGAGGCTGGCGAGCAGTCCGTAGTCCGTAGTGTCGGCGGCGCGCGTGGTAGGAGGTTGTCGGCGGGGGCGCGCAGGCGCATCGATACACTGCGCTGACCCGCATGCTCCTTCAACGAAAGTGAAACTAGTCGTAATCGCCCGGTTGTTCTCTATTTTTGTTTGTAAATAACTGCCTGCCGGTCGTCCACTAGCCCTAATATTATCTACATGGAATAACTAGCAATGTTTCTCCTTTTCATTCCGATACTTTGTATGCTCGTGGATATAGTTGCATACTTGAAACGAAATCTTTTAGGTTTTGTTTGAATGAAGCGCAATTAAAGCATCGTATTTAAGCTTAACTCGAATACACGCCGAAGTATTACATCACTGGTTTTATTTAGTTACCAGTCTAGACAATATTTAAAACATTTTGGTACACGTTAATCCTGTTGTTGTTTATTTTTATCTGCCAAAGAAGACAGTAGATGTATAGTCTCATGTAGTAATAATTTGCAAAAAAGTTGCGGTAAGTGTTTTAGGAGCGGATGTGGCACATCTGTTGTTGGAGACACAATAATAAGTAATTAGCGAAGGAAGAGCGGACAGCGGAGGCGGTCATGTAGCCATGTTCGCACAATGTGTCCCGCACGTTCAACTGTTTCCGTCGGAGGACCCCCCGCCCGCGCCATCCCCACTGCCTCTCATCACCCACCCTTGTATAGACGTCGCACACTTTTTAATGTAAATACGCATTCAATTGAACAATTGAAGACGACGACGGGGGACTTTGGTATCACTTCGCGGTCGCCTATAGAAACTAAACATGGAATATAAAATGATACGAATTAAATTCATTCTCGTATTAATTAACATTTAAATAAGTGGCGTCGGAACCGGGCCGGCTGCTTTTAAATATTGATGCTAAAATTATTCTAATTTGTTACAACAAAAATAATATAGGTATGTTATCTTATGAATGTGTTAACATAAAAATAGGATTAATTAAAGCTTTATTAAACATGCGAGCGTCGTTGATGAGCCTATTCGCTCGCTCGTACGAAGGCCGCCCGCTCGCTCGCACACTACTTACCTTACTTCACGACGCGACGCGACCGACGGCCGCTACATACAAATATTAAGATAATTGTCCGTGATTAACAAATTATAACTATATTACGGAGGATAATTATTCTAATAGACAATAGCATTTGTATTTTGCAATCATAATTGGGTATTAATAAACGGGTTTTAATAACGCCATGCCATGTTTTTATATCTGCAATCTACGAGTATGACGGTGAACCGTGAACGTAAGTGAATTGGCGATGGGTCGGTTCCTAATTCCTCGGAAAATAAAAGATGATTGTAGTAGTAGTATGTATAATATTTATGATAATTTTTATTTTATCGCAATATGTGTATGTGTCCTGTTGACATTTTTATTAATGTGTCTCTTCCGTTTGTTGCAGGTAAAATTAATTCAAAAACTCTTTCTTGGTCATTCAAACAAGTGCAGTAAGTTGCTTTTACTTTTATTGGGGTTCAAGTGTATCAGAATGGTATCAGAAAGTTAAAATTAATCTTACCATGAAAATTGGCTATAGCTGAATTACTATTTCATTACGGTTTGATCGTTTCTCTCCGGCGTCTTAATTATGCACGCAATTTCATTTTGTTTGTAGTGGCTTGTTAAAAACCTTTTACAAGTATATAATCTACACGAAGCAGCCATATCAGCTGCTTTGCTAATGTGACTAATCCAATATTTCACCAACAAATTGTGAAAATATTGCTTAACGGTGGTTATTGCCGCGGCACGTACTTGCCTACTAAGCGGCAGCTTACATTTACCGAAACTCGCTTGCAATGCGGCCACCATTGCGTTGCAAGACCTTCGATTTCTCCCATTATAACATAATGTAGCGTTTGTTCGTAAAAACCAATTTCGGCCACCATGACACCAAATATTTACGTAAATTGCCATTTTTACGAAAACCACTAGACAACTAGTTTCTCGCTTTGTAAGTCCGTCGTCAGTTACGTAATAGGTCTAGGTGTCCATATTTTGGTGGCCGCGTTCAATGTTATTAGTATTCAAATTGCTTCGGCCGGAGTTGCCATCTCACTGCGGATCGCATTCGAATTGCCGTTTTATTATTCATCTTGAACACGCACTCCGACACGGATTAAGTTCGCTTGACATACGAGATCTGGTTAGAATGTCATTGTTTAAATAACTGCACATGTATTTTGAATCCACTCGAATGCAGCACATTTTATTTAACACCGTACTCGCCCACACTTCCCCATTTCATAGTAAGTGATTTATAAATTAGAATATTCATTTACTCCGGTCTCTGTTTACGCGAATTGTGTTGTGAAACGTGCATCATTATTATTTAAAGAGAATGTCCCGTCACAATACGAGATCAAGGCTTATGTGTTATTAACAAAGCAAGTAGAAGACACGGCTAATGTAATCTGAATTGTCCTCGCACAGGCAGCGTATAGAAACTCTGTAATTTTTGGTGATTATGTCAGCTGTTCCATTGAATGCGTCGGCGTAACCGAGCTCCGACGAGCCATTGTTTCCATCAACGTAACACACGTGGGTTCTTCAAGCCTGCATGGAGAAAGTAGCACAGCCGGCGGCAAGGCCGTCATGTCGTTCTCTGACCTTCGCTGATACACTTCCTGAACCTCCTATATAGCGCCCATTAATAACCTCAAGCCAATAAACCTTCTAGTAATGATTATGAACAAAAAAAGAAAAGTCTTTTGATTCTACTTATCTCTTCGTTTCGCAATTCACCCATTTTTTAGTTTCATCTCGTTCGTCTCAAAGTGTCGTTACATAAATCAAACGCAGTATTTTCATTGACATTTGGGAAAGATGTTACGTTAAATGTCATGATCGTTTCACATTTAACTTATGGTGTACGTCATAAAAAAATAACTTGTGCGAAGGATTAATTAAAATAAAAACGTAGCAAGATAGGATTTTAAGTGGTGGGAACTGGACCGAAATTAAGTTGTTTACGTTTTATTTTCCTTGCTTAACGAGTATAACTTATAAATTTGCAATAATTGTGCCTTTAATGGGACTAGTCATTTAACCGATTCTAACAGTAGCGATTGTAATAACAGCAAATTTATAGTATATTTGTACCACACCATCTCTACAACATTTATGGCAAATTATCGAATTTCGATGTTTTCCCTTTCTGCTTTAATATGAACAATCCAATGGCTTATAACCACTAAGTAATTATAAAGTTTCGTTACAACTTCTGATCAATCCTTTTTTGCACGATCTATTATTCTATATAATAAAAGAACACGATGTTTTTGTAGCATTGTCTAGAATGTACGAAATAAGTTGAGTAATATGTTTGTTGTTTATTATACAATACACATATAATACATTACACAAGGAATATTGGTATGCTAATCACCATTATAATTATTGTATTTGTCAGTAGTTTCCCGGAATTTCGCATTTAAGTGTTCAAATCCTCCCTTGAGTCACCTTCGCGGAAATTGCATTAAATATTCAGGTTTGTTGGCTAGTGATTTTCAGCTACCGAGTTGAGAGTCATGCCGAGTTTAATCAACATTATTGATCAGCTCTTAATGGTGAGTGGAGAATCAACACGCGAGCCACGGTCTGGCCAAACGAGTTACGTTATAAATAATTAATTAATATTTGGCCGCCGAACTCTTTGTGGCTTCAAGGTCACAACAGTCGATTTTCAAGATTAAAGATGCTTCGGTTCTGTTGAATGATTGTGATATTAAAGCTTTTTCATTAAAATACGTTTTAATATTCGCTTACGTGAACACTTCATTTCTAAATAATTATCCCATTTAGCAATTTTATAGAGGGTCTTTAAATTTATTGACTTTAACTTTTTATATTTGGCTGTAAATATAAATTAAAAATTTATTACTTATGTAATGTATCGCGCGATGATCCCGACTCGTACGAGCCGGTTGCAATGTGTACGGTTGAAAGCTAGATGAACATAGAGGAATGTGGTCGTTCAGTCTCACTCTACAATAATATAAAATTATTCACCAATGACGTTAATTAATTTATTTTATAAGACTTTACAATTTATGTTCATTCGAATAATAGTATGCACGGTCAACAGAGCTAATGTCAGCTTCATCTAATAACTAAATTATAATCTCGTGCATCCAGTTGTAAACATTCGACATGAATATGTAAAACTGTAGTGTTTCAACAAACCATTCGGTTGCTACAAGGCAAACTTGTCGCTGGCAAACTCGTACAATCAGGTAGACATTGTTGTAATTGTTAACGCAGCGGTATGCACCATGCACCTCACTTATATTATTTATTGTTCATGAATTAATCATTAATCCACAAGTATGCTGGAAGGTTGCGAAATGGTAACTTAATAAATCTAATGGGGAGTGGAATAATGCATTTCAATCAATATTTCAATGTTCAGTTGATTTGCGATTCGCAATGTCATTTCTATTGTCTCCGAACAAGTCCATTATTGAGAAGTTATATTAATCGAAATGCAAAAGTAATTGTGGATTTACTTATTCCGACTTGATTATTCTTTATATGATTACACTAACAATGAGAATTCAACTGTTGTTACAATAACAATGCAATGCGCTTTCACTGTTGAAATTGTTCAGCCTCGTTAAAAAGTACAAACTCAATTTTAACTACAATCATTTGATCTCATGATTTATAAAGCTAATTGACATCCAAATGTGGAACCGAGTAAAAAAAGACTTCCTATTAAAATTAAAATAAAAAAAAAATCCGGATTTTATCGCAGATATGGTTAAATTTTTACTTTTTAAACTTCCCGACACAAAATCTGTAAAAAATAGTTTTATTCAATGTGTGACATTCCTGTGAACCTAAGAAACCATTATAAAGACTTCTTAATTGAAACTAGAAGGGTCTTGATAATTTTTTCTTATGGTTTGATAACACTAATTATGACTTATTTGATTTATTAATGGACTTTTTATGTATTATTCTATTTTTAAATTCCCATCCTTTAGGACCTAAATGTGATTTTAATGTCCATTATATAAAAAGCCAAATAACACTAAACAAAACCCCTTTTAGCATGTCGGTATTTTTCCATGTGAACAACAGACACTATTTTTATTCTGTATCAATGTAAACAGTGACTCGATACGCCCACTGAATTAATGTCCCCAATTCAATTGAAATGTTTCATTAGCACAAGTGGCCGCGATTGCTTCGTTGATCGGGTCCGGCGAACGTCGCAAGAGCGAGGCGCCTCGGCGACTTGCCTCACACAGCACACTACACAGTACGCACCACACGCCACACGCAATTCATATAAGTACGTTTATAATAAGGAAGTGGGTAAGGAGAAAAGTGCGGTCGACGACCATTGGACGCGACATGTAGGGGGATCACGTCTTGGGCTCTACCATGTAGCGCACGCCGCGCCGTTGTCGCTACTCAATTACATTCGCCTTACAGTCCATGTACCACTTCACGGTACACATGTATTCACTTGCAGTCCCACTTGATTATACTGGCCGGAGGCAATAGTTACTGTCATTACAGACAGATGCCCGTCAATCGGCAACAACCTCGCCATTAAACCTCTTTTCGGTGAATAATAATGTGGCAAGTTCGTGATCGGCACGGGACCTTCGCGCTGCCGGGTTCAATTAGAGATCACCGGGTTGAGTTTGAATGAACTCCTCCATTATGTACGCGGGGTCGCGACATCGAACGATACCCGGTGGCGTAATATAAGCATTGTCAGTAATTTCCACGTGCAGTGTAACTTGGTGGTTAATTGCCCGGAATGAACGCAATCTACGTACGTACCGGGCCCGACGCTAACTAGCAGCGGAAAATGTGGGCATTATCGCGTCGTATCGCTACGTGCGAAGGACACTTGCAAATTAACAATTGTACTATCGCACAGTGGGTCGAAACGGCTATTTTTGTGACATAGGATTTTTTTTTGGATTTTCCAATTTTTTTTGACGCCAACGTTTTGATATTATCATTCCTTACACTATTCATTCTTTGTATTTTTTTTGCTTAACCGTATAATTTCGGCAAAAAAATATATTTTAGGTTTTTAATGTATGGAACGCACTATAAAAACCTAAATTTCAACGAAGTCCTGCTAGATCCTGCGTTGAAACCTTATTTTTCTGAATCTTGGTCTGTTCTACTATACTTCTATACTTCGAAAGTCTGCATCGACCTGCAACTTTTTCAGTTATGCAGTTCGAAAGAAATGATAAAATTTAATATTTCCCGAAAGATTTTTTACAATTATCTTCAGTAAATTTGACACAAATAAGATAAATAATTAATCTAATAAATTAACAAATACCAAGGAAAACTTGTATATGTGCCGTGCCAGATTAAAAAAAAACAAATGATGGAAATAACTAAAAAATAATAATAAAAAAGGCTAGTATAAAGCCTATACCTATATACTACTCACTATCACTACTGTTTTGTAGATCTTCTAAAATACTCTCTACATTAATAAATTCTAAGTCTTCTGGTTTTGATGGCAAATGCAGAAGCTCTTTAGCTTTTGTTGAGAGAACCATAACATGTTTTTTTGTCATGCGTGATCTAAGACTTGTGATCTTTGGATCAGATGACAAAAGGAGATTATGTAAGATGTCCTCATTCGAAGATATCCTACTAATTTTTCGGGAATGATTTTCCCTATATTTTCGGAAGTCTTTGTTCCGTGCTTCTGCGGCTTCTTCCGACAGCTTCCCAATGGGTATAGCCCCAAAATGTTTAATTATGTCAGCCCCATGAACTAATAATTTATGTACACTGGAAGGCATATAATACCACGGATATAAATCAACATATAGTTTTGCGGTTTCGGTAGAAAATAAAGCGAATTTAGTAATATCAACACGCTCTCCAGACGCAATGGTTTGTAGAATGATATAAAAATTCTCTATCAACTGCTCATTAATGCCAGTGATACGTGCTGTCATGGCTGTATTTTTAAAAAATCTTCGAGCTGTATTACCATCATTAGTGGTGCCTGCTCCTTGCTTCACTATATCAATTAGCAACTTCTTTAAATTCTTGTTGAATTGCAGACTTTCTGGTCTTCATTTTCTCTTTATCGTCACCCCTGCAGTTCCATTTCTTAATCTCCAAACGGTAAGCTATGTGGAGTAGGCACTCCATGCATCTTATCCACGTATGCAATGATGACAATCCATACTGGTACATTTCTTCATTCTTAGATCGCAGTTTGTGGGATTCCAAATTATTCATTTCTGTTGGTTTCGCTTTGCAAATGTCACAAACTGCTGTTGAAGTCTCAGAAAAGTATGAAGTTATTTTGCCGTCAATCATTGTCATCATTAATTCGTGGGCAATTTTCACTTTCCTAAATATAGATGGCTGGAGTGCCTCGATTTCTCCTGATATACCGGCTTTTATAGCTGCTACAGTAATTTGTGTTTCTTTTGTGAACGTAAACATAATGGGACGACAGTAAAATGTGGATGAACTTCGATCGTTTTCCCATAAAACCGTTCCATCATCATGTTGTAGTCTTATTGGAACAAGACTTGCCATAAATATACTGGAATCGTCCACGCCTACTTCAGAGATCTGCTTATAATTGCTTTGCCCCGAGGATCCATCAAAGCCCCATTTGCTGATAAGCTTCAGGTCAGTTGCAGAATCTAAATCGAACTCAATTGTATCCAAAAGCCTTGAGGCTGTCAAGTTGAGCAGAGCTTGCAATTTAACTGATGCCGTGCAATCACTAAATGTCATATCCTCCTTTCTTGGGTAACATTTCAATTTTGCTTCTTTTAATTTATAATAAGAAGGATACAATTGAAAGCCTTTTTCGCTTGCTGATTCTCTTAGGTTTATATATTGTGCCTTCGACAAATTTAGGGAAACAAGTAGCGCCAACGCTTTATCAGCAGTGTATGGAACATATTTTTTTGCATTCAAGCAATTATTCACTTTTGTTATATCTTCTGGATTTTTAAGTAAATGGTTTATTATATTAGCGATGGCTTCATGTCCATTACATTTCAGTGTATTTGATGTAGCTGCAATTAATTCTTCCTGAGACAAATTATTTTGAATTTGGTCTACTCGTCTTCGTTTTTGTCTGTTGGACAAATCATCGAATGATTTTCTGGGACAAATCAAAGCTGTAGAAGCTTTCGATGTGGATGGAGACAGATTCTCAAGACTTAAGTCCTCTTCATGTCTTTCGTGTTCTTCATGTACTTCATGTTCTTCGTGTCTTTCGTTTAATTTTAGTCCTTTAGGCCAAATTATTTCACTTTCTAGCCAATCACCATTTTTTTTAATAATTTTAGAAAATATACGATTGCATTTTTGCCATCTAGCTGTTATAGAAGAACAGAATTTTACACAAAACTTTTGAAGCACTACACTATTTTCTTCAGTCACGTTTATTTTCTGTTGCAGAAAATCAGAAAGTTTTTTGCTATCTGATAGAGATCCAAGCTGGTCTCTTAAAACAACAAACATATCGAGATTAGTAACTAGAACCTCCATGATACCGAAACAAGGATTCAAAATAAAATGGTATGGATCGTAGCACGGATAAATGTACATTAAGAACGAATTCAAAATATAAGTCATTTTATACCCTGGGCAATAAACAAATTTTATTGCCCTAGATGCTCTCATTAATGATAGAACTAAGTAAAAGGACAAAACATGTTTACAATCGATATCACGAGAATGTTTGTTTTGTTTTAGTTAATTAAAGACAATAAACAAACAGTAGTTGTAAAACAATTAACTAAATGCACCTGTAATCTCCAGATGTCATCAGTGTTAATGACTGAAAGTAATCCTTTGCCATCTGGTGGTCCATTTGCATTTATGATTTATTACTGTGTTTACGTTAATTGTGTAACCACATGTTTTGGGTACAACAACCAATTATGCCAATAAATATTTACTTATTTACTTCTATTGTGTTATTCTATTAGATTTTTATATAATAGTTTGTATATCCACAATGTTTTTGTCTTACTATCTTGTGGTTAAATTGACTTAAAATGTCAATTACAAAATTAGAAATAGTACTATTTTTACCATTTTCCGATCCCTATAACTGGAAAAGTTGCAAGTCAATGCAGACATTCGAAATGTACAAGTAAAGTAGAACTGGCCAGGATTCAGAAAAATAAGGTTTTAACGCAGGATCTAGCAGGACTTCGTAGAAATTTAGGTTTTTATAGTGCGTTCCATACATTAAAAACCTAAAATAATTTTTTATGCCGAAATTATAGGGTTAAGCAAAAAAATACAAAGAATGAATAGTGTAAGGAATGATAATATCAAAACGTTGGCGTGAAAAAAAATTGGAAAATCCGAAAAAAAATCCTATGTCACAAAAATAGCCGTTTCGACCCACCGTGTATCGAGCCGAATTTCACCATGTGCCAAACGGGTTATATTAACTAGGTGGCTGCAGATAAACCTCGTCTGTGGCGTGTTAGCTCGTTGTTTGCCTCCTTTGTGTTTACAAATTACATAATGTGTTGTATTATTACCTTTATTAGTCATTTGCACATACAATTCAGCATTATTTATGTTATACATTTTTGCTTTATTTCCAAGAACAAACTTAACAATATAAATAGATTCAAACAGACGTAAGCAAATACCTGCTAAAACGTTTAAATATTTGAATTAGCACGGAGGCAATTTAATACAATTTTGATGTTCATAATTTCATAACTAATTTATTAGATGTTTGCATAACACTTCTCATAACTCATAATCGTAAAGTGTATTTGTGTAATAAAAATATCATAAAATGTCTGTAAAGTCGCAGCTCTTGTGTTACTATTGCAATTATTTTCAATTAAAGTCACTGCCTATTTAGCGACGACACTATGTAGGTTTTATTTTTACGTAAATGCTTGTTGAACATTTTTAACAAGTATCATTTTTTCTTGAAATATTACCACTGTTACCAAAATTAAGTCGCAATTAGATACAAAAAGTATATGATACAATTGCAATATCTAAAGCGGAAAACAAATCGACAGATAGCCTCTGAGGTTTCCGTAAAAACCGCTAACGGAGTGTGGACTATGTTTTACTTTCTTGTAGGAAGTGCTATCGCTTTCAACGTGGACCGGTTGGGACTACCTGCTTCGTGTTGTGTAAAGACATTTAGACTCATTCTAAATGCACTGAATCGAAACTAGGCGCTTTATTTGTCGAAAATTTTTGTGTACTACATATTATTATTTGTCATAATTTCTATGTATTTCATTCTTTCGATATGTATAAATAAAATTAGTGTCCGTAAACGCCTTTTATATGTAAATATCTCTATTAAATTGTCTTTTCCATTAAAATTATTTAGTGCACGATGGGCCTTAGAAATGAGACAAAGAATACCGATTGCATTATAATAAATTAGACGAATACATATTACAATTATTTCAAACCAACACTAGTTTATATTACGAATAAGTATACCTTCCATTAGATTGCACGTTTCAAAAGAGGTAATTTGTATAAACTAAATGGATATCGTGCATTAAAAATAAACGTTACATTATGAACGCAAAGAACAAAGTGTCGTTATATTGATCTCCACACAACACAATTGTGGCTGTAATGAACCATTACTAAACCCGCGCCGGCTTAGCGACAATATTTATCAAGACAATTAGGAGCCCAGTTTGTTACTCAAACTTGTGATAACTTTCTATGAGTGTAATAACAGATCGGTAGTTACAGTCCACAACACTATTGTCAATTTAAACTCATCAAAATTGTTGGATATTCTTGCTGGTCATAAAAAAAGTTTTTCTGTGCGATAGGTGGTGTGACTAATGTCATATAGTTCATGGGGAAAGTATAAGATGGCGGAGTGACGCAACAATGCAAATTGCACGGACAAAGGAATTGCTGCAACTGGATACACGCTTGACGTAAGGGACGAGTGTCACTAGTCACTAATGGCCGCCACGCAACGGTCGTTGTCGTATCGTGACAATGATAACTGCCTTTACACTGTGCGGTGAGCGTAAAATGTCATAATCTGATTTTACATTCCCTCGAACCCTGAGCTGGCAAAGAAAAACTATCCTCAAAAAGCTCCCTCCATGTTGTTCGCTGTGTTTTTTCGTGAAGCACAATGTTTACCTGTTGAGTTCTGCAAATCAGCCCCGAGCCAGTGTTGTGATGTTGCATCTATAAATAAGAAGGTGCTAAAAGCGGCCCGACCGGGGGACGTGCTTCCTCTGCTTTGAGCGGCCGGGGGGTAAACACGAGTTCGAGTTGAACGAAGCCCTTTGTTGACATTCACTTTACGGCCGCACCACCTCGGCCCGCAAGGTTTATGACGCGCGCGCAATAAACACGACGCTCACATGGACGCGAGCGCCGCGCCGCGTCTACGTCTCCTCTCGAACGTCTCGCTGCGTGTTAGTAACAAAGGTGAACGTCTGCACAGCGCACTCTGTGCACTGTACTCACTACGCCGCCATCACGTCACATCAATACATCAGTACATTTTCACAAATTACACGTCAATAAAATATGTTTCTACAAGGTCAACGAACCCCACAGATTATTCATGCCCGAGACGGAATTCATTTAGCTGGAAAATATAAAGTTAATTCAGAAAAATTCTCGAAAGTCGTCACGAACGCTACGTGATTTCCTTTCCTCCATGTTAATAATTTAACCACTTACTTCTTCAAATACATAACCATTGTTTCGACTGATACAACCAGAAAACAATCGTTCGGTTAGTGTTCATAATATAAATAAAGGGCAGCTGACATGTGATGGCATTTATTCCATAGTTGGTAGGCTCTCGTATTGCAATCACGGCGTGTTGCCCATCTGCATGCAAAGCGTACTGCTGGCGTCCGGTCTTAGTCATCTAACAGTCGCTAACTATGTGAACTATCGACAATGTTTACTATATTCATATCACACAATCTCTGTAAAAACTTACAATGTGCCACAAATATACAATGTGACCGTTAAAGAATAGACATTTTTCCCTATAAAGGATAATACGCAACATTACAAAAAGTGTGACAATGTGTTAAAACAATAATTCTAGGCATATGAACAGCTAATTCAATTCCAGACATGCTAACTCGCACAGGCCCAACTAATTGTAATCAAAACTATTATTATCGCTTGTAACAAGGGGACATGAGCGTTATTACTTCCAAATTAAGCGAACGACCACATGCAACTCTACGTCGTGTAACATTTAATCCAAGCCATAATGTTACAAGTCTGTCATGTTATTTTCGCTACAGACATTATTAATTTAAATCATGTTGCAACGTTTTTAACGGTTATCTAGCCTCTGTGGGAGATCACTGCATGACGTTGCGTCACTATTTTAATACATTTCGTAATGTTGTCTAAATGTATTCTATTTAGTTCAATTGTGGCATAGGCGTCACTTAAATAGCCATAAGTGTAGATAGTACGCTAACTACGTGCTGTCGCCGAGTGAATCATATAATATCCATTGTTCATCATTTCGCGTGCACACAAAGCGCTTTAATACGCATTTTGTAGATTTGAGGGAAACTCTGAGTCATTATTTTAATAGCAGGAAAACATATAGGCACGATTTACATTGAGTTCGTCAAATGTACGCACTTTTCTACACGAGGGGCGACTCCGAAGACTAAAAGGTTAATGACTACGTCGTCATTATTGGGAGTTTGTTGGTAACTTTCTGAGGGGGCCTCAATATCTCTGACAATTTTCGCGCAATCATTCAATAAACGTGATAGGATCCAATCACCAAGCGAGACCCTCGACAGACTCCTTGGAGAAATGAAAGCAATTTCCTTTAGTCGTTCTTAACGCAACGTTGTGTGTTCGTATTTGTTTTTTTCCCTTGTAAATCATAATGTAGCCAAAGGGTAACACGAATTTTATGATGTTTATTTGCAATTTGAGCTTTTTCCCCTCGTTTTGTTGCCTGCGCTTACAGAGCAGGACGGCGCGGCGCGGCGGTCAATTATTTTAAATCGTTAAAAGTTCATTTAAATATAGAACGCATTTGATTAGAACCAATTAACGGTCAATTAAACCGTTCTCTTGTTTGAGTTATATCTTAGCAACAATTGCCGGCCGGCCGTATCTTAATGACTTGAATTGATGTTCTTTATATTATCAGACTGGGACGGTTCACATTTTATATGTGTCGCAGCAACTCGTAAGCGTTTCGAGGAATACAAGCGATATTTTGCTTTTAAATGATGAACCGATGAACCTCTGTGTGTCTGCAGCATCTTCATTTTTTTACTGTCTTGACAGCATCCGTTGCGCAATAGGTTCAGTAGCTGGCCATTGGAACATGAGACGGCGAGCTCGTTTCCATCTAGATAAATGTTCATAATTCATATGACCGATATTTGTTTCGGATTTTCGGTGTTGTGGTATAAAGTAAAGGTTTCTTATTAATATAGTTTTTTATGGTTATAGTATCTGAGTCATGTGTGTTTTAAAGTTTCGATGTGGAATTTGCACCCTCTCGAACTTACTGCGTCGTAGCTAGCAACATGCCTACTACGCAACAAACGCCCCTTCATCGCATAGATGATTGCGATCATTACTATAAAGGTCATGTGAGTACGTCGTCAACTTGTAGTCATAGGTTAAGGATTTAATTTACTACAACAAACGCATTATGGCCAATAGTGAGTGTGCCGCGTTATGTGGTCAGCGATTTGAATTGCTAATGAAACACTGACGTTTTAAATTTGCTGAAAATACCTAACCTAAATCTGCGCTCTTTGTTGCACGGTGTCGTTGCCCTCCGGTTATCTGAAGAGAATATGTATTTAGCAAGCGTACGAGTTCAAAAAGCATCGACAGTAAATGTGTAAATTTTTACTGATTGCGAACGTAAATACACTGGTGGCAATGGGTGTGCTACACTGTAGGTTCGATAACCTCCGCCAATAACGTTTTTTATTTTTCTCGTGTTGAAACAACATCTAGAAATAACCGTCATTGATGGAAAAATCGCTCGCGATATTGTGCATCCACTTTGTTCAACATTTTATGAAGTGCTTTAAACATGACACATGTGGTACATTATACCAGACGTTGCCCTTTGCCTGCATCACCACAAAATGGACCATAATCGTGCTATACATACTAAGTCCTTACTTTATTCGAAACAAACTTTTTATACAGGGACGTTTGCGGTACGCAAAGTGATTAGTCATGTAATTAGTGCCCAGAGATCATAGCAAAGCGTCTTGTGCATATTTCTTGTAAGACTTAAAATAGCCTTGCTGTGTTCCATTATGCAACCCGCTGCTACCATAATAATGAGGAATGCAAACACATTGGCTCGAGCTGCGTGTTTGTCGCGTTGACAACATCAGCCGCTAACCACCTCGACACACACGCCAGCATGAGGAGCAATCTGGGCCCGGCTCTTTGGAAATTTTCTTTACACCCGCCCTTTACCCAAAATCATATTTACCAAGCAAACATCAGTTGGTGTTGATGTTCTGTTGCTCCGTAAAAGTGGATTGTTGACGTTGGAGTTAATGGCTGAATGTGATGTTTGGAGCGGCAGACCCGGCGTCTGCTTGGGTTCACGTTGGTTCACCAGCTGCAGTTTGAAATCGACAGTGGTCAGGTACAATTTTCCCTAGAGCTAGGTTGCGCGAGCGCAACGTCCGATGGAAAGCAGCGTTTAACCAATGTTCCGCTCTGATAACTCTCTAATTACGGTTGAGCCGTTTTCCGTCGACACTTGGCCGCCGCAGCTTAACCCCTGGCTTTTCACTGCAACTTTTCACCCGCGACTGCACAGCTATGGTCATTTGTTCGCTACACTTTCGCTTTTTAACTCGTTCCATTGTCTATATTGTTAATTTAAATTACCTTGTTATAATAGACGTGAACTTATGGTGGTCTATCAATTCTAATACAGTTGCTTTCCGACGTTTTCGAAGTAGGATGACACGTTTCCTTTGTCATTAAGATGACCTGCCCGTCTCTTGCACTGTACGTGGCTATTGGTTTTTCTAATTATAACACATGAGCTGGTAGTGTCGAGCTCCGTTTAACATTTATGACACGCTGATATTTACTTTGAAGAGGATCATTTGTAAGGGCCGTCAAACCGGCATTAGGTTTAAGATTGAGTGCAGATTAACTTGATTGTATGTCGAGCCGAGAATGAATGCAATTTGAAAATTAAATCCAGATAATATTCCGCTGATGATTTTTCCTTATAGGTACAAAACTACTGTTCGTTAAAAATAAACTTCAAGTGTTGTGTAGTGCATGTTTCATACCACACGCGGCGAATTCAATTTAGTATGTACTGCAAGAACACGTTCAACTCACGTACGCGAGGCGGCAGTGCAGTTTGCGAATAGATGGCCTAGTGTAACGACAGCCTTAGTATTGTCGGTTATTGCCCACGTACCGAACAATAGGTACTCATACGCCACTAAAAGCATTCGTGTGTAATTGTTTACTTAACGTTTGCCGCTAACCGTAAGAGTTAACATCTAATATTCAATGCAGGTATGAGCTATCAATAAAAATAGATTTTTAACGTACTCCTTTTAGTTCTATGAAATTTCTAAGTCATGCTATTTATATGCAAGAAGCTCGCAATATTTACTTTGGCTGTCCTTTGTTCAATATTATATGACCATTGAATAAATGTATATTTTTTTTACTGTCGAATAAAGCAATAAATGCATCTTTTAAAGTAGTAAGTTCCGTAACTATGCGCAATCGCTGAAGTTAACTTCAAGGGAGTAATAATTTGTTGTATTCCAAAACAAAAGTGTTTCGGTGTTTACGATCCCCGGACGACGCAGAAGCGGATAGAATATACAATGACGTGTCATTCACATCGATTGAGGCCGCATACAAGATACGACATATCATACATTATGTATAGGAGCCCATGTTCCGCATCAAACCCTCATCCGAACCGACCTTCACGCCTCTGTCAATTTACAAAATGGCCAAAATATACTCGTTTATTTATTCGAAAGTTAACGATCTAAATTAAGAGTTGCAAAGATGATAGAGGCAGCTAATTAGCGTTGAGCCTGGCAACAGGCATCGCTTGGTTAGAAAATTGCAGTGCAATTGGCCGTCGACCGTCCCTCAATACGACGACACGACAAGTGACGTTCGAACAATAATGCACAATCAGTGCGATTGTTGAGGTGGCGCGGTGGCGACCGAGGTCCGAGCGGCCGCGCGCCTGTGCACTCGCGACTCGCGCCTGTGTCAACTGCCTCTTGCGTGAACATTACAATTGTTATGGTGATACTCGCGCGCCGACGGCCGTAGCGCCAGGTTCGACGCTCCGTTCAAACAAAAGACAACTCCACACCATTTGCATCTCTAAACGACGCGAACGCGACGCCTCCACAATGGGGAATATTGATGGGAACGAAGAGTTTACTGAAATGAATAATTCATTATAAGAGACCGGACGGGGACTCGTTATAATCGTAACATTAAGATTCGACTCACCCTGGGGGCTTTAAAAGCACCACTTTGTGGCTCGGTTAATTGGTAATATTAACCGTTTTAACTTGAAAACCATTAGAGAACCGAGAAACGAGACGATCCCGAGCAGGTAGGCGACGCGTAACCAACCGCCCCCAACTTTTTGTTAACATTGGCAGGTACCCGACCCGAGGGTCAGATTATGGGGACTTTTTCTACGACATAAATACACAAGTGTTGTGAAACTAAGATAAGAATACACTTTTAGGAAAGATATAATAAAAAAAATACTACGCACCGACTACGATTTATTTTGTCGATATTTGTTTACCTTTTGCACCATCCCCAAGTTTATTGTACGACCCGTTCCCGTAGTTAAAACTTGAAAATATACAATAATAACATGTTTATTTTTATCATTTCAGAACCAAACTCGTCCAGTGCAGACTATGAACGGCAACCTCGCCAGTGCGCTGGGCCCGGTGGGCGGCAGCGCGGTGTCGGGTGGCGTGGCGTGGGACCAGCACTCCATGCTGGCGCGCGTGGCGTCCGCGCCCGCGCAGCGCGCGCTCGCCGGCATCCTCGACCGCCTCAGCCACCGCCGCCTCGAGCGCACCACCAGCGAGCCCGCGCCGCCGCCGCCCGCCACCAGCCGCTACAAGACCGAGCTGTGCCGCCCCTTCGAGGAGGCCGGCGTGTGCAAATACGGCGACAAGTGCCAGTTCGCACACGGAGTCCGTGAGCTGCGCAACCTGCAGCGCCACCCCAAGTACAAGACGGAGCTGTGTCGCACCTTCCACTCGGTGGGGTTCTGTCCGTACGGGCCGCGCTGCCACTTCGTGCACAACGCGGAGGAGGCGCGGCGCCGGGAGCCGTCGTCGCCAGGAGGGTCGCTGGCGTCGCTGTCGTCGGGCGGGTCGCTGGGCTCGTTCATGAGCGACGGGTCGCGGTCGCCGCGCTCGCCACACTCGCCGCTAGCGCCGCAGTCGCCGCACTCGCCGCCCGCGCTTTCGCCGCCCGCGCACGCCACGGCCTTCGCGTTCCGCCGCGCGCACTCGCCCGACCCCGAGGAGGAGCGGCTGCCCGTCTTCAACCGTCTGTCGTCGGCGCTGGGAGACCTCATCATCGCCTAAGCGCCCGCCTAGTCCTAAGTTAACTTATACCGAGTCTAGCGTAAGGATGGTCCGACACCCTAGTGCCTACATGACGTCTTCCAGACTTGACTGCGCACGAGCGACGTCCCGGTCGCCGCGCCTCGCGCACTTGCACACTCGCTCAACGAATGATCTCCAGTTAATCGATGCTGTTTTGTAATACTTCGGTCTAATTTATAAAGTTACGAAGTGTTCACTGGCGTCTCGAAAGTTTGCGGTGTGAATATAGTGGTTATGTTCAACTTTTAGTTATCGGCACGCACTTGTAAATGGCACCTTTATATTATTAGATATTTATTGTGTAGCTCGCGGAAGTCTTCCCGATGCGATCCTCCGCCGAGCGGTGGCCTCTGTAAAGTTAGCTTATAGAACATTTATTTATTTCATACTGCCTATCCGCGCTCGGTACCGTACCGCGAGAAGGCGCTCGTGATCTATTTTTAAGAGTTTAAGATAATAATTTATTATTTATTTCGAGTCTCTTTAACTTTAATTATTTTGTAGCTAGCAGCTGCGATGCCACACCGCATACGGACGGGGCCCGCGTCTACGGGACGTGGCTCGTTATGACACACAACGGCTCGACTGATTCAGCTTCTCACGCATTGATTCGATCTTTACCGCGAAGGGAATCAGTCGACAACCTCCACCTCGGGAGCTCGGCGGACCGATACAGACACGTTTCTTCAGCTTCAATCGACATTAGGCACTTTTTGTACATACACGCTGTACAGGTTTCAATAGAGTAGGTACTTAACAGAGCTAGTTCACGGTGCAGTGGCAGCCGGCGTGAAGCCGATAATCGTCTTAATCTACTGTATGAGAAGTATCGCAGTAATCCCAGGCATTGAGCTCCTCGACTGGTCGGTCCGTCTGCGACGATTTTTTCGTTTTACTCGCCGCGAGAAGGACGAACCGCCAAGTGAAACCTGTTTAGGCTTTTGGTGATTGTTTTTTCGTTCTCGCAGCTCACTATACGAGTCCCTCTCGCGCCGGCACCATACCAACATATTGCGTTCGGCTGTTTGCAAAAAAAACGCCAGATATACTGAACCAAGTCCGCTGAACTCCCGAGGTTTCGTACACTGTTGAACATGTATAAAGATATAACTTCCATATAGTAATATAAAACAAAATGTTTATAGTTGTGAGGGGCGCGAGGGGGCGCGGGCGCGGACCCTCCCCGCGCGCTTCCATGCCGCCCCCGCGCCCCGCCGCGCCCCCACACACAAAAAGTGCCTTCTACTTGTAATAATAAATCGATTATATTTAACTTTTAGTTGATCGAAATAGATTCATTGTTTATTTATTGTCTTCTTTTGAATATGATATTCAAATTGGCAAAGTTATTACTTTTGTACTTCGACCGAGCTAAAATGATTAGTTTCGACGTAGAATAGGATTTTCTTTGAATTTAAAGTGTGATATTTTATAATATTTATGATAACAAAGTTTAAAGTTTTAATTAAGGGACCAATGTAAGGATTAGGACAAATTCTAATAGAACCAGCATGTACGCTTTCGATTTACCATTGTACCACTGTACTACTGTAAGACTGTTTCCTTGCGACATGTCAAACTGTATTCTCTTTTCGTTTCTATTCAACATTGTACCGCTGCAACTACCACTAATAAAGTAATGTTTGAACAGTGCTGGTTTTTCGTTTGGCATTAGCACCCGCCGTGTATAGCGACGGGTAGTTACTGGTAGTAAGGGACGTTTCGACTATCGAGTGTCACGTCCCCGTATTTATGTTAGTATCCGTGTCTTCGCATCTATTGTGTATTCACGGTGACCATATAAATAAACATTTTGTACCTAATGTTAAGGAACTACTTAGTTTTAAGAGTTCATAAACATCTTGAATATTATTTATTATCAGTTCATTAAGAATTATAAACCATTAAAGTTGATTTATTTAATTTCTCACATCAACATTTACATCTATGTCTAACTTAATATGATTAATATAATTTCGTGAGTCATACATTATAAAGGACATTAGATTAAAACTTTTAGTACCTATCGTTTAATTAAGTATTTAATTTTTTTATTTAATTCCAATTTTAAGTTAATCTTTCCAAAATTGACTACATATTGTATTTTTTTATCGACAAAAATTAAGGTTAAAGCTTGTTTATGACATTTCTTGTAAGTTTTCCTTATTTCCATCAGCATTTTTATTTTCAATTATAGTCAAAGTATGTTAAAAACCTTTGTTTTTATTTTTGTCTGTTCCTGAACCTAATCTCCTTACCACCAAAACAATATTTTGCTTACCACAGTTTATCCATGAACATTTTACATACTTAACTGCACAGGAATATGTCATGTTAAAAATGCAACTCCAGGAAGCAACTATTGCAAGTTCCTATACAAGTACTTCGATTTTGTTAAGAATATTTCCGCTTAATAATCTGCTTATCTGAATAAAATTGAAAGTGATGACGTTGTTGACGACTCTATTTTCTTTTGAAATGAAGAAAATATTTAGTGAAGCACAGTTCTGTCTACATTACTTTAATCATGGCTTATAGTAGTTTACATACATATGACTACACAAAAGAGGCCGGAAAAGTACATCTATTATTTACAGTACATTATCCCAACGAAGATTTTAAAAAAGTCTGGAGAAATAAAAAAATTTAGTAAAGTGAGAACTGAGAACTCTACCTGCTCATATTTTGTTAGAGTACTTAGTAGCGTAGAGGATGTATGCTTAACTCCTATCATATATTTGTTTGTAGGAAACCCAAGGGGCGTCTGTTTGTAGTATTCGCAAATGGCAATAAATAAATTGAGTATAAAATTGTTGCTATATTAAACACGGTTGTGAAGCTTTTCTTCTTATAACCACCCATGGTTGTCTCTAAATTTCTATCTACATACTGTATCATCCCATAAACGTCCCACTGCAGGGTACGAACCTCCTCTACAGTCGAGAGAACGATTGAAAGGGGTTAAGCCATCTGCCATATAGTCCGCCACGCGGGTTGGCGGACATACCGTAGATTGTTATTAAATCGCTATAATAATTTCTACGGTATGCAAGTCCGCCAACCCGCACTAGGCCAGCGTCGTGGACTATATGACCTAACCACTCTCAATCGATTCTCTCGATTGTAGAGAAGCCCGTGCCCTGCAGTGGGACGTATATGGACTGATAATATATACATATATATAGATACAATATGCAGGTTTCCTCACGTTTCCTCATATTTTCCTTCACCGACTATCAATATACACATAACTTCGAAAAGTCAGGGGTGTTCCCTGGGATTTAAACCCGCGACTAGCGTGAATATGTTGGCAGTCGCGTCTGGTCCGTTTACCAACAAGCCACCACGCACTTTTTTCTATCTACGTATTATAAAGAAATAATAATAAAATTTCTGCGAAAGTAATTAGTCGTTTCTCTGTAAGTAAAACGATCCGTGATTTTGTTGAGACCGCTCTTGACCTGCGTCGGCGTCTCTGGTAACCCTACGCCCAGATAGCGTGCGGCCTTGAACGAAACCAAACCAACGCATCAACACTATTGAAAGGATATAATTAAAAATAGCAGAGCGCTGATAAAAATGCAACGGATATTGCAATCGGTTTGTGCAAATGTCTGGCTGTGTTATTGTATTAGGACTATTTGACATGCGTGGGCCGTGGGTCACCATGGAAGGGTTTCCCACATCTTGTGTGGTAGTTGTTTCCGGGCATTCTAACTACCAGCGGTTTTTGGGTCTCTGGTAATCACACTCACCAAGTTAAACGCAGCAGCAAAGCTGTATCAGACAAAGGATTTTTCATAATCACAACACCAAAACTAGAAACAAACAAATTCGCAAGTCGTAACATATTGTTTCGTAGATGATTTCTCGTCCTCTACCATGGAGACTAGCGGCCTTATTCAGATTATAAACCTATTTTAGTTATAGAATGTTTTGTCTTCTTCGCTCAAACTGAATTCAAAAGTCGTTCGAAAGGGTCCCAACACTTGATAACTAAAATTGGTTTATAAACTCCCTATGAGTAAGGCCGTAAGTAGATATGAAATAACAACAACAAGGAGAAAAACTAATAAAACTCTATCGTCTGGTTTAATTTTTGAAACAACAAATAATAATTTCGATTACCTATTTATTTATTTAAAGCTAATAACAGTCCAATTTGGTCATGGGTTAAAAACTAAAAATATTACATAAGGTCACCTCTGTAACTATTTTGCAATTTAGCACCCACGTGTTAAATTGTCATAATGTATTTGTTTTCATTTATTTATTCGCGGACATTCGACTGGGCTGTCCGGAAACGCATCATATCCACTGTCGATATAAATATCAGCAAAACATATTAATAACCCTTCACACTTTGAAGTTTCTGCACTAGATCGACAGCAACATGGAATACATTAAAATAGATCCTATTAATATTTTAGCAACGACGCGATGGCTACAATAACCGTTTGCGATATTTTATTATGTGCAAATCACATTCGGATTATTATTTAATGGGGCGCGACATTCTCATAATATTTTCATGGTTTGATATGAAGAATTATTATTAACTACATCAAGTTATTTACAATGAAACGGAAAGGTTCCGGCTTGAGGCCATCTACACAAAATAGCAGTGTTAGTAGTCTTCGAGCCACAACGTGGATGGACTATCTTATTAAGGTTGTAGGAAGTGAACAGATGCAGGCCACTTCCAACGGATTGCCATAGAGATCCTTGCAGGAGGCTTATGTTTTGCAGTGGACCATCACTGGCCGAAAATTATGATTGCTGGACTAGATTTGAATACATAAAATGTAGAGACATATATTGTTTCATTTTACGATTTGAGTAGACATAGTTCTAACTAGTGATGTAACGAATGTTAGTTTTCTCACATTCGCGAATGCGAATGCGGATGCGAATATTCATATCTAACATTCGCGAATACGAATGCGAATGCGAATGTTGTTTTTCAAATTTGGCGCGCAACATTTCGGGCCAGCCATGTTTAAAACGAACATAGTCGAGCATGTCGAGCCGGCCCGTGCTTTGAGAGGTTGAATGAACAAATTTAGTAGTTATTAATAAATATTATTTTCTTAATTGTAAGGAAGAAATTGTAATTTTATTTACAAGTAGGTATTTATTATTTTGTTTTCTTGAGTATGTTTATTAATTGCATTGAGAAATAATTGAAAATGAAGGTTTTAAAAATATAACATTTTGGATATTAAATGTTTAATTTTGGTTGATTATTTTTTATAACTGTAAATAGCATTTGGTTTTGTTAAAAAAATAGATGCTATAACTTAATAAGTACAGTCAAAAAGTTTACGAGACGTAAATATTATCAACTAGCTTCTGCCCGCAAACTTCGTCAGCGTGATTAACTTTATTTGGTATTTCTCATCCCGTCCCGTCCCGTCCCGTTATATCCCGCCCGTCCTGTCTCATTCTCACTCAAGGTATATAATCCAGTCCCGTCCCATCCCTTTGAAAATGAAAAGTAACAAATATATCGGAATTCCTTTCTCATCCCATTGGAACATTTAATTTTTCTGGATAAAAAGTAGCCTAAGTGTTAATCCCGGGTGTCGGCTACTTCCATACCAAATTTCATCGCGCACAACCGCACAGACAAACAGATAAACCGACAAACAGACAATAATTCTACAATTACAATTCTTGACAATAAATCATTGTTTTGGGTTCTATTACGTTAATACAGAGCCCCATATTAGTTCTTCTCATTTACCTTCCATAATACAAAGAAACACCCTGTATGTAAATGAAACATATACCACTTTTTAAGTTGGACCTGCACCAATATAACTGAAAACTGCATCTCATTTCGAGCGGTAGTTTTTGAGTAATGTGCAAGCAAACGAAAAGAAACACCCTATATGTAAATTAAATATAAATGACTTTTTAAGTTGGACCTGCACCAATATAACTGTGGAAACTGGATCTCATTTCATGCGGTAGTTTTAGAGTAATGTGCAAGCAAACAAAAAGAAACATCCCTGTATGTAAATTAAATATAAATCACTTTTTAAGTTGGACCTGCAGAAATATAACTGTGGAAACTGGATCTCATTTCGTGCGGTAGTTTTTGAGTAATGTGCAAGCAAACAAAAAGAAACACCCTGTATGTAAATGCAACATATACCAGTTTTTAAGTTGAACCTACTGCAATACAACTGTGAAAACCGCATCTCATTTGGTGCAGTAGTTTTTGCGTGATGCGCAAGCAAACATACAGACAGACAGACAAAAATTCTAAAAAAAATTGTTGTGGCTTCTGTTGCTGTTATAAAGACTCCTCGCGTTAAAACTTCTTAAATATCGTCCATGTACAGACATCGACCATTTACCTTTTTATTATATGTATAGATATTATAAATAATTAAAAAATACGCTAATTATAATAGTTGTATTATTTTCCAGAACCATCAAAATTTGTATAAATTTCCTTTTTATTTGTCAAAAACATTCGCTTAACATTCGCTTCGTTTCTTGCGAATACGAATGCGAATGCGAATGCCAAAAAATATGCGAATATTCGCGATTCGCGAATGCGAATGCGAACATTCGTTACATCACTAGTTCTAACTGTACCGGTAGGTACCGATAGTGGTTTTAAATTGTTATAGTACTCCGCATGCTGTGTTGTATTTTTAAATTTGGTAATTACTTCACCACGTGGAGATTACACCAAACTGACACGTGGTATAAAAACACAAATACATAGTGAACGACTGTTTAAATAATAGGCTATTTGACTATCATTGAATTCTTGTATTATTTTGCAGACAAACACAAGTGCCCTGAAAACAAAACAGTTTTGTGAAAACAGTATTAAAGTAGCTTGTAACATGAGGCCAATATTAGTATTTTAAATATAATGCATATTATTAAGATTAGTGACGTCGCTAATTTTGTTTTCCATTCCTTTTCTTTTACCCTCACAACAAGATTTAAAACGTTTCTAACTTATTTACATCTGAATGGATTTACAAAATTATTTTTTCGCTAGATTTTGAATATGGATACTTTTTGATCAATACAATAAAAAAATTGAGTCAAATACTCTATTGGCATTTAAAAGTTCAGCATTTATCGATATCAAAAGCCATTTCGAAGGAATTCCTTTTTATTTAATTTTATCGAACGAGTTTCAACATAGCCCAAGTCACCTCCAACATTCGTATATCAAACAAAATCATATCATGTCTAGTTAAGTAAATACTGAGCTCGCTGTTGGTTCAATGATAATAATTATTGCTGCTGGATATGTGCGATAACGGATATTATCTAATATTTGTTCAAAGCACTGATTAGATAACGCAAAAGATGTTTAAAGACTTGGTGTTAGTGAACCAGTTCGATTGGTAAGTGTGAGGTAACGGTTCTGCTGTGATATGTTGTGACAGCCATGCTGTAGACTCGATGGAAACGTGGATTGCTATCACGCAATACACGTGTTATGCAGAATATTTAAATAAAATATTTTTGTATTACGAATTATGTTAAGTAAGCGGCATCCTTTTTTTACGCTTTGTAGCATAATAAAATAAGTAGTTGCTGACCATAACTTGAGTACTATCCATTTGCAGACATGAACACAATATACCCATTACTTTCATAAATATGATAGAGCCATAAATAAAAAACAATGAATTGAATTGAATTTTCGTAAGTATCAGCTACATAATATTTTGATGGCCACGTGAATAAGCTCACTCCGTAAAAGAACCACGTGCACTGGTTTACTCCGTGACAGAACCACGTGTTTCGTTTTACTCCATAAAGGAACCACGCTTTTTTAATTATTCTATAACAGAACCAGCCAAGGGATCTATAGGTCATTGTTCTTAAAATAAATTCAACTTACACTTAGCTTGGGCCAAAACAGAACAACGCCTCCTTCCTCATGGAGCCAGCTTCCTAATAGCTCACATATGAGCAGTGGAAATCATTAATATGTTCACATACTCTTACTCTTCTCTGCAACTGGCACACCACGCCGTAGATCTGAAGTTCATCGGTCCAAACCGCTCCTTTCCACCTGGCTCCTGGGAACCTTTAAACGCAGCGTGAAGAAGAAATCAAGAAAGCATGCTTAATTACGGGATGAGATCTCTCATAATAATATAGTCTAAATACAATATTTGGATACACTCGCAACCTTTCCTAACCTGCCTTATTGATAAAATTATTTATAATTTCCAACGTTTCCATCATTGCGCATGATCCAAATATATTTGTCAATATAAAAAACTGTTAACTTATCTAACGACTTATTGTTTAATTTCTTTCATATCAATACGATAACATAAGTAACTATAATATTAAAAGGCCCAGTTTCCTTTTTTGTTGATAAGATTGAGTTACTAAGTGAGACAAATGATTGTGAGATACCGGTGTGATGTAAAGATAGATTGCCTAATGACATTTTGGTTTGTTATTGCTTTTTCAATTTCGATAGTAAAAACCAAAAGATTAATGACATGAGCATAATTGATTTAGTGATTAAAATTTAAAGACATTTGCTTTTTTATAAAAAATCTGTAGATTTAAAGCGCAGATTAATTATTATTATATGGGCGTCGACA
Source organism: Deilephila elpenor (assembly GCA_949752805.1). Taxonomy (NCBI): domain Eukaryota; kingdom Metazoa; phylum Arthropoda; class Insecta; order Lepidoptera; family Sphingidae; genus Deilephila; species Deilephila elpenor. The sequence continues at coordinate 7,158,159 of OX457108.1, forward strand.
TCTTTGAAAACTTTATCAAGATTAGTAAATACATATCTTTCAGGTGTTACCCTCTTAATATTGATGTCTTTATGGGCTTGCATTTGTTCCGCTGCTAGTTATTTTCTCTTGTTTTGTATTGGAATAATCGTTTCCGTACTATTTGTACATACATAATATGTACAAATATTGAAAACTCACGCTTTCTTTCCAGAAGGAATAGAATAAATTATTTATTTACTTTTTAAAGTAAACTGAGGAAGCCATGACAATTTTTAAACTATGTTTATACAAATGTAGTAACGGCGGTCTTATCGCTCTCTGTAATTTCTTATAAATAACCTTAGATATAATGATAACTTATAATATTAATTCTGTAAGAAAATGCGTCGATTTCTTGCATTGGCATCCTTATTAAGTGTGCGTGATGAGTAGGAAGCAGATTCGATTGTCAAGTCCCTAGTCATAGATTTAATACGGAATGCTTCGAGTTTTCGAAGCCCCGTGTGCCCACAGCTCTCATCAATCATCGAGGCCTGAGTTCAGCCGTAATACAATCTATTTACATACATACGAGTACATACATAAACTCACGCCTTTTTCCCTGAAGGGGTAGGGAGACGTTTCGCCTTGTATTTTCCATCCCATGGTGTGATAGGGGGCGAAATATTGATATATGGGGTTTATACCTACTTTGCCCGACCCGGGACTCGAATCCGAGACCTCAGCTTTGGAATCATACCGTAGTACAACTGCGCCACCGAGGTAGTCAGATACTCACAGGTCTCATAAATTGTCCTTATTAAAACAATAACGTTACCGCAACATTAAAAATGGAAGCGATAACCCCATTAATACAAGTATGAAAAGACGCGGTGTATGTTTACAGGAAAACACGTTCGCAAGTAAAACGCGTAGGAGTTGCAACTCAAATACGCAATACACACGTCCCATAAAATTTACGAGAATTAAAACTGAAAGTTATTTATATTGACACAAAGAGATAGAGGCGCTGGATCGGCTCACGTCCGCTTCCTACAGTGTTAATACTTCGAAATATTTGGAAAGTCACGTTTCCAAGGGTAGGTGTAAAAAAGGAAATCACAAATTTGCATTCCGTGCGGACGTGAATTGTTCCGTATTTATTTATGGGATTATAAGAAGGGCACACGAACTCAATGATAAGATTTTAAGCGCATCGCAAACGTACACATATGTAGCTTTTTACTTCGTGGTCGATAACGAATACTTTTGTTACTAAGTTGCTCGCTTTACTATAGCAGCTAGCCTATGTAATTAATTATGCGTGATTAAAATATTTATAATTTTAAATAATGACTTTATATCTATTGTTATCTTTCTTCTATAACCTTGACCATCCCATAATCAACCGATGTTGAGTTGGAATTACTTTAAATCGAATTACTTTTTTATCGGCTGTATATATCCATGCCAAGTGTCAATTTTGCAGACCATACCCATGATATGTAACGTCTACGAATTAATTGGCATTTCTTAAATGCCTAATAATCAATAAATTCTAAATAAACTTGTTATTACAATCCTAATTCTACTTTTCGTTAACAATAAGAAAAATCCATTTCAAAACTTCATTCGCTTTTAATACCTTATTATGACAAAGAAACATTCGTCTTTTACACATATACATTATTATCCGAACTCAATACGCTCCATACTGCCTACTGAGTAATTTAATAACACAAAAGATGTGTATATTTTGCAGACATTCATTTACGTGTTGTCTATAGAGATACCTATAAAACAAGCTGTTTAATATTGCAACAAAAGATCCTAAGAAGTGTCTCTGAAGAAAGACAAATAAGATCAAAAGACAAGCGAGATTAATAGTTAGGTACCAACCAATTAGGTTGCCATATGGAATTAAAGTTGAAAAAGTATAAGGTTTAAAAAGGGACATGCAGAAAGAGGTAGGAGGTTAGGTAGTTAACATTTCGTTTTCTAACAAACATCAATTGCTAGTCAATTTACCCATTAGATGATTTTTTGTACAGTACTCTCGCGCAAATATCTCTTTCTTTCCCTTACATCGTTGCCAAGGCGATACATGTACTGAATTCTGGATTTGCGTGTTATCCACCAATTGCCAGACTTTTAGTTAACATTTTAAATGTTTTCCCCCTAATCAGTAGTTAAACAAGATTAATAAATAATAATATTACATCATTGACTAAAATATACGCTATAATATCGATTTTATTCTAGAGAATGTTAAGGAAATGTATTTCATTATGTTGCGAGTTAATAATGTTGGTTCAGGTGTTGAGTCCACGAGCGGTGACCTGCTACCGCGCTGGCGCTGGATAATTTTTACTACTGAAAGCGTACTACACTGTCGCCTGCAAAAGTATTATTTATCGGTACTTGAAGTTTACAATTTAATGGAAAAAGTCTTGTCATTATGAGTACCATGTTAAATTATTATTCTTATTTTTTATGCAGTAAAATATTAATAAAAATCGTCTTCTGAATATTGAGCCATAAAGGCTTAAATTACCTGTCACAATTATTTCAATTCAGCAACCTATGTTTTGTTTAACGTAATCTATAAGTATTGTGGTCTTGTGCTTTGGTTAATGCATACATTTTAGTTTATCGTCTAAGACTTTTCAGGCTTAATATAGGAAATTTAGATAAATAAATTGGAACTAATTTCGATACAATAACTATAGCAAATTGGACAATAACATGACCTTGATAGTGACGTAAGGAAACGAAAGAATATTTATTTTATCATTACAACTATTTTTTTACAATTTTTGCTTGTGTACATATGCCTATCGACATTAATATTAAAGTCAACAAAATAAATCCACAACAAATAGGTATATAACGTAACTTACAGGGGTAAATTGTTTACCTACTCATATTTTATATCTTTACATTCAAAAGAATATGCTTAGATATTTAGAATATGTTGGTACATAGTTTTGCAATGAGCCTATTCTCTTGTCGAAAACAAAACTATCGCAATATGGTTAGTTAGCGTGTATAAAATATAATATATTATAAATGTATATAGTGCGTAACTGTCGTAGACATACATATCAGGACGCTTCACCCAAGAATAAGCTACCAAGTACTGTACCCTGAATAACAGAAATTACGACAAATTCTGATCTCAGATCTCAAACAAATATTTGTGGTTCACTCGAACTCCCTCGTAGCCGGCCTCTTAAGCAACTGCTCCGTGGGTTGCATGAAGATCTAAAGAAAAATAAAAAAAGGCAATATTTTTATAAATTAATAAATAATATTGCGATTATTACAGCACCTGAGTCGACAACTGTACCAAGGCAATATGGTTGGCAGCAAACGAGACAAAGGCTCGTAAAGATACGCGACGTATCGATAGCTTTACATAACTCAGCCAATCACCTCAACCCGCTTAAAATGCAGCGGCTAGGAGTTGCTTGGCCTTTTGAGTCACATATCAGCTGTTTCAATGGTAGTAAGATTCACAGAAAGAAAATTGGAGATATCAATACATATATATGTATAGTGGACTAATTTTAATAATTGCTTTTTTCACATTTATATCTTGAACTTACGCGATTCAATAAGCGGCCTCTGTGGCGGAGCTGATAATGACAACGGTTATAAATTAAAATAAATCAGGTTCGACATCCGTGCTGAAATATTTTTTTCTATAATCCGCAATCCGTAATTTTTATTAGATGCGGATGTTGCGAGATCGAAAAGTCTCTTGTAGTTTCAGATTTCCTAGAGACAAGACTTATAGCTTAATTTGGGGACTATGTACATACACATATGACTACTGTAGAGTCTAGTGGCAATATAGGCTGTAAACGCAACGCGATGGTCAGATCAGAAGCGGCTCCGGTTGAGTAATTAAATAAAATTTATACTTGCTTGAAAAATAATTGTCTTTTGAAAGACAGCATGCGGAGGATAGGCAGTGGCTAGGCTGTGCCGTGCAGCGCGTGCTCCTAGCGTTAACATACATCGATAAACACGAGTTAAACCTGGAACGAGACACATTTTTGTAGATAACTAATTCATGACTGGCGATCAAGCACAGTGTATGGCCGTCGGTTTCACGGATCGGAAACATTCTACTAACACTCATTTTTATTCCAATAAAGTACAAAATGTTACTATATTACAACTCTTTAAACTTAGAAACATAATTATACAAACAATAAACAATGTGACGTGATTGTGTTATCATACACTTTAACGCAACACGGGTATTAAAGACAAAATAACAATTTAATCTTAGTCGTTTATTTAATTGCGAGGTCATATCAGTGCTATAAAACTTGTATAATTATTTGTAGGCTTATAGTTAGAAGACTGCGATATCTAGAAACCCGTGCATTACACTAAAGTGTTTCCTAAACCACTCGCTCAACTTTTCCTATTCAAGAATAGGTTTAGTGAGTGAAAGTTCAAGCTTCTGTGACATCATAATTCTTGGTAATAAGAACAGAAGCACCCTTGAGTAATGTCAGAACTCCATGCTTAAGATATATCCGGCCACCTTCATTGAGCTATCATCTCGGACTAGTTCCATCCTACAGACAAAACCTTTTACAAAAGATTATTTAGTTTGGTTTAAGCGAAAATGACTACCGGAGATGGTCAAACATCTAATGGAGCGGTCACGTCTGGCCAAAAAAGGAGCAACATCACTCACCATTATATCATGACCTCTTATCAAACACTGTACTACGTTCGTCACCCCTAGATATTAGGTGTTAAGTCGATTAATGCTTAGATATCGCTGGGTACAATGACTTCAAACCGGATCACAACAGTGCTTAAACACTGCTGCTTGGCGTCAGATATAGACAGACAGTATTTTGTATACGAAGCACTAGCGCCACGTACGAGAAGACCAGTGTTCAGCTATGAACCAATATATGAATTGAATAGCATATTGCTCCTAATTCTATGATCAAGTTGGGTAGTAATTAAAATGTAATAGACCTATGACTGAGCCACAAGATTTTTCGACGAATAGGGAGGAAGTTTGGCGCTTCTGTTGCTCGTCGATTTATAATGTTTTTATTCAAATATTAAAAATAAAGAAACAATAAAGTGATGTTAGTATAAAATAAAAATAGAACAAGAACACTGAATAGTAATTTCACAAGATGTCATCACAAAGTAATTGTAAAACGCCGAAATCATTTAATTTAGTAGGACTACCGGCTGAATGTTCAACCAATAGATTGGTTACAAAACAACGTTATCTGGTAATATCATACATGAATAATACCAATTCAATTTGCATTGTTTACAAGTTATCGTTGTTTCGTGATGCACTGTTTTATAATAAGAAACGATGTAATGAATAATTGTGATATCAGCTATTTTGCACTTTACCTGTCTGGGGATTAGTAACGAAGTAGACACACAGTAATCTGGCGCTCAAGTATTTTCCCAACGTAGTATTATAAAAATTGCCGGATATTGTATTCAATAAATTTTATAAAGCAATACCATAGTACCTTAACAACGTAAGAACCTTTTAATTATTGATATAGACAAAAAAACATAAAAAAAATAAAATTTGGTAATCAATATCAATGCCTAAGTTTGTCTCAACAATAAACATCGTAAGCAGTTGTCAAAGGGTACTTTTGAAATGTGCTGAATTGCGATAAAATTATTGATTAACTGAGTAAGAGAGTTGATTTGATTGATTTATCAGTAATTGAATGACAAAATGAACAGTTTGCTAACCGAATCCCATCGGGCTAGCTTGTTAATAGACAGTAGCAACATTACTCAGAACTAATTAATATTAAAAACTACACGGCATTCCGCAGCGCTCATCAGCCCGAGACATAAGATGTGAGTTCTTAACATTAATAATCCCAATTTGCAAAGTTCCAGAACATGGGACGTGCAAAGTAATAAATGCCCGATCATCGACAGATTTTAGGACGTTTAATGCAAAGATTTCATGCTGTGATCTCATAAAGAAAATTTCGGGTATTTACCAGCCTGTTTGGCTCCGAAATAGCACGTTGCTAACTACTGTGTACATAATCGAATATTTGTTTGTGTATAAGACATAAGTGCGTTGGTGTATTCACCTTTGCGATGTAGGTACTAATGCGTTAATATATTGCCATCATACGATGATAAAATAGCGTTTAAACTACGATAGTGGATAACCGATAATGGCTATATTTAAGTAGATAAAAGAGGTCGGTCCGTCTGGTGATTCCGCGAATCGATTTTTTTTCTTGGAAACTATTTTTTTCGTTGCCTTTGAAAACGTGACACATAATTATGTGGAACAGTCGCTACCGTTTATACAAGTGATTTTCGTTTTGAATAAATGTATAATAAGTTTAGTTGCTTATATTTTGAGCAATATTTTTACACGTAAAGGGACATCTTCGAAGACGTGCGTTCTTTTTGTGGGCTGGAAACCGCAGGAACTGCAGAAAACATATGTCTCTGTACCGATAGCATGTGCAAATACTTATAACTTTTAGTTCGTCAGTGGAACAGACACCACTGAATGTACACGAATATTTTCAATAACTTTAGGTACACACACTTCGTTTCAAAATGTTTCAATTGGCTTATCATCGTGATGTATTATCAAAGGAAATTACTAATAGGTTTTGTAAGACGCAATTACAACTTTGAGTAGGACGCATCAATGACTTATGACGTAGGACTCTACAAGTACACCAATAAGATAAAACATTATTTGTATATCATCCTTAAAATTTATAAATAAAACACAATTTTGGAAAAATGATTTACAATACTATTCCAGACATAGTCAGAATCATCATCACCATCATCATTAGCCCTTAGCAGTCCATTTGCTGGACGCGTCTATTGAACTCGATTCTAGGTCTCTCACATTCATTCCAGCCCATCATTTTCAGGCATAGGGACCTGTTGCTAACAATTGGCCTCACTCAAGGACTTCTGCAACCAACACTTTTTTCAAGACAAACAAAGAAAACAACGATGAAGTGATTTAACGTTTCCATTGTGGTTTTCGTATATAATCAATCAAAATCGGTTCTCAGTCTCTCAGTTTTGAAACAAATCAAAAGCAAATGTTGGCAAGTTGCTTAAACTCGCCGCAAAAACCTTGCATGCAAAATCGCATCTAAAAGCTAGTCATTATTCTGCCGAGCGAAAAAGAGACGACGTAGACAAATTTTATTTTATTTTTTGCGCATGTCGGTACATTTAGTCCTTGAGTGTACAAATTACAGAATGAACTCTCTTGTTAACGTATACGGCAAATTGATCACAGCTGCGACACAGCTCCAAATGGATGTAAATGAAGTTGTACTTACACCATTTATTCCTTTTGCGTATTGAATTACGAATGCAACGAGTGTTTATACGTTTATTGATGAAACTATTGCAGATATTTGACACGCGATTCCTATCTGTATTTATATTATTCTAATTACCTTGGAGAAGCTGTCAGACACTATAAATATAATACTTATATCTAAAGCTCTATAGTTAAAGTTTTATGGGTTTAGTTCATAAGTCGTTGATCACACATTGGCATCATAGGTCATGTGTTTACTGCGCTTCTGGAGAATGATGGCTCAAATTAGAGATGTTAAATGGCCAAGTTTATAGAATTTCTCTTTCCTTTGAAGAACGCGAGATATTTCTTTTGCTAACAAATGCCACGTGAATGTTTAATATTGATCCTTGATTAGTTTGCATCCCTTTTTCTTTTTTATGCTCAATCTGAGAACGTTACTTGTTTAAGCATAAATCACCAAATGCATTTGCATGAAATATCATATTCGCATATTGTTTTCTTTAGAAACCAAATACCTAATATTTATTTAAATAAGTTGTTTATAGTCCAAAACATAATTTTAGATATCAAAAATTTAGATTAAAATCTAAATTAAACGTTATCTACCACATGGGGATTATGAGATATGTAAATTGCTTTTACAAAATAATAACTATTGTTACTTTTGCAAATAATATTCATGCATTGAGTCATACTATTCAATTAAAAGTAATATAAACATAATTGCAATTACTGCGCAAATCGCCGGCTAATCAGCCGACCAAAGGGAACTTTAATGCAAAAAGTCAACAACCACACCCATATGTTCAACCAATAGCGAGAGATATCGTCCGGGCAACGCTAATTAACCTCTAATAAGCATTAAAACAGAACGTGGCTCGCTTATTTACCAAATTCAGGCTGAAATTACGAAAAAATAACGTCCAAAAATACGATGACGCCTTTGTTCTGAGCACAAAGGAAAGCTGAATCAATAAACACGAAGCAATTATTGCCTACACACGAGCGTTATGTTTTTTTCCGTTTCACCCTACGTCTGCGCGTATTACGAGGTAGGTGCTTTACTAAAAATAAAAATTTAATGGAGTTAAGACCAGTTCTCGGACGTGACCGCAACCCGCAGCCCGGCCAGTCTGTATGGCGTTGTACCGACTTTTATCTCTTTGATACTTAGTGACTCACCCTGTTGGTTAGTTCATTATGACTTATTTTATAGGTACATGTGTTTGACTGCTGCAGCAGGCAGCTTATCTATGCGGCTCGAGACAGCAGCATGCGAGCCGAGTCTCGGAATTACGTTATGAATTGTTTATTATCTGTCAATTTCATCAAAACCTTTTTATTTTCATACAGGTAAAGAATGACAGTTTCCTTTGGAGACACAACTTGGTATTTCAGATTATAGGATATCTTTTTATTGTATATAGTATCTATTTCAGTATAAAAGACTGAAACCGGTCTAAAAAGAGGGATGCGAAGCGGAAGACTACAAATATGAACACTAAAACCACTACTTTCAATTTTTATCTCCTCAGTTTTCCTTAATCTGACACCACGTTATCGCATTATCCATACGTATACCTATCTATACTTAGTTGTTTGTCGGATGCAATACCAGCTATGTACGTCCCACTTCAGGGAACAGGCTTCCCTTCACAAGTGAGGTCAACCACGCTGTTCTGATGCGGGTTGATACACCAACATGCATAGTACATACTATACATCTTTCAATCGTCGAATATAAAAATATTCGTTAAATCTGTTTTTGTTATGTTAGATTAATTTCTAATTTTCGGCCTTAAAATTAATCTGACAGAGTCCCAACCTTATATTAGAATTACACATCTATTTATAGTCCGGGAGCCAGCGACAGATTCTCATGACCAAGTTCCTCTCAAGCGGTAATTAGTAAAATGCATCAGAGTATAGTATTATGAAGCCTCGTGAACGTCAGCTGGCACTCGGTTGGGAGGATGAGCGGTTGTAGCCTTCCACGCACGAAGAAAAAAAAATACATTCACTCATTTCCTCTCAGCTAAAAATTTGTCAAATTGTAGCTTATCTAATATCTCAACGAAAAAAAATAATCAGCTGGTTCCAACATAGTGTATTGTACGTCAGCTGGTGTCTCGAACATGAATTTTTATTTTTTATTTTCAGTGATTTCCTCTCAAACAAAAATTTACCTGATGATAGCTTATATGTAACTGTGGATAAATATATAGGTCAGCTGGCTGTATCTTGGTGGAAAAACCGTCAGCTGATACTTTGAAAGTTATTACATAGGAGTTAGGCAGGAGCATCTACAGTCAATTTAAATGCATCAGCTGACTAGCTTTTCCTCGACTTATTGCTAGCTGATTTTTTTTATTTATCGCATCAGTATATTAACAATCAGCTCACAAATTTTCATCTGGGAGGAAATGACGCATCTTTAATTATTCGACATAGCGCTGCTTCAATATGAGATTTGAGTTGAAATAAATATTCCGTATCAATGTTTTTGAAACGAATAAGTATGTAATCAAATGATATTAGATATATTTAAATAATTAAATAAACAATTAGCTTAGTATAAATTAACGAGTTACTCGATAAATAATATTTATTATATAAACGTGATGAAAAATGACAATGAGAATAACAATGTGATTTATTCATTTTCGTTTTCGCTCTGGCTTGAGTCACTTTCCTCTCTTTCCGATTCATCGTCAGAGTCGCTGTCAGAGCTGTCTGCTGTTATGTCTTCATTGTCATCATCTATACAAAAATTAAAAAAAATATTAGGATGCGTATTTTAGCATAATATAATCAAAATGATAAAAAAATGTTAACTTTTTCAGGCTGAATAGTGATTTCATTAATCGATGATGGTAACTGACTTCCAGAAAACCAGATGAATTCATACTTGTTGTCGATTTCTGCCCAACCATAATCTACAGGATCATCAGAAGTTGGAACCTTCAGGTGTGCATGTGACCAAATTTGAGCAATGTAACATGCTCTTAAAAATTGCTGATATAGCTCTGATCTGAATGGTGGTAAAGAAGAGCCATCAATATTTTTGATAACTTGAAAGTTTCAGTATCCAAAAATTTATATGTTTTTTCAAACGACGCTACTCTTGCCTCATTGATCTTTTTTAGACGATTAAATCCATACATATGGCAAACAAATTCTTCTATCTTCTCAAAAATATTTTCTCTATTTTCTGATGGTTTTGACATTTGGATGAAACACTCGATGAAACTTTTCAATTTAGCCATTATTGAAAAAGGACGCTTTTTTCCTTTTCGAAAAAAGGCCGGGTTAAAATCACACCCTGTGAAATGCCGCGAGTGCTGCGCTCAAATCAGATCCTAAAGCTTCATATAATTGAGTAACATTGATATCTCTTTGATTTTTTTGAGATTTTCCCTTATCTATGGAGTGTAGCTAAAAAGTACTTGCCAATAGTTGCAACTTCTGAACCCTGCTAACGGTTATTTTCAGTAGATGCTCCTGCCTAACTCCTATGTAATAACTTTCAAAGTATCAGCTGACGGTTTTTCCACCAAGATACAGCCAGCTGACCTATATATTTATCCACAGTTACATATAAGCTATCATCAGGTAAATTTTTGTTTGAGAGGAAATCACTGAAAATAAAAAATAAAAATTCATGTTCGAGACACCAGCTGACGTACAATACACTATGTTGGAACCAGCAGATTATTTTTTTTCGTTGAGATATTAGATAAGCTACAATTTGACAATTTTTTAGCTGGGAGGAAATGAGTGAATGTATTTTTTTTTCTTCGTGCGTGGGAGGCTACAACCGCTCATCCCCCCAACCGAGTGCCAGCTGACGTTCACGAGGCTTTATAATACTATACTCTGATGCGTCTCACGAATTATCTCTTGAGAGGAAATAATTGACCAAATTTGCACCTGGCTCACGGACTATTACTATTTAACCCAACAAAAATTACGCAAAGCGTATACATCTAATTTATGGTTTTATTTTGTTATAAAAATTCAAATATTTAGGGTAAATAAACTCTTCCTTCAACTCCAAGTATCTAATAGTTTCGCCACACAGTTGTGCTTGTATCAGCAGTACAGAATTCTTCAGAGGGTTCCTCATTAGTCATCAGTTTTAAGAAATCCCTTGCTAATTATAAGCGACTACACTTGAACTGTGAACGCCACTGAAGAAGATTCTCAACTTTTCTCATGCATGAATCATGATGCATCCCTGGGCATCCGTTTTCCAAAGACCATCGCGTCACTTATTCTGAATATTATACTCGTAGCTTCTTATTGTTATGATTAATTGTTACTACTCCCGAAGTAGTAAAGATGTTCTTTAACATAAATCTAATAGAATCCATTTTACGATACTAGGTACTCGTAGTACAAAATTCATGGTATTGACACTGAGTCATTTACCGCGTTCTCATCCCAGTCGCTGGTTTATTGTTATTTACAATGCTGTGCTTACGCCTGTGTGCTTTATGCAAAGAGAATGTATTTAATAACAGCAAATAGTGTTTAGATTTTTCTAGTATCAAAGCGAAAAATAATAACACTTAACGGTTAGTTCTGGTTCATACAATATATTTTTTTAAGGTGAACGAAAGATAATTCTTCGATCTAGAACAAATATCCAAGACATTTATTTGACTTGATTGAACACTGTTTTCGTAGATATTCATCTATCTATCTATTCAGCTATAGGAAGACCACTGCTGAACATAGGCATCCCCCAAAGATTTTCACATCGACCTGTTGGAAGCGGCCTGATATTCATGGGCGTTGGTAATCACTTATATCTGGCAGCTGCTTGCTTGTTTTCTGTTTCTACTTTGCAAATTATATGAAACATTTATGATTCGAAATTACTTTCATTTAACAAACAGTCGGTTATTATAGTTCAAATATGAATTTACACGTAAGCCGCAAAGAGCAGACAAATATAACATGTCATCCGCAAACACAATTTACGATTTCGTCACGTGCTTTAAATCATCTCTTATGAATCAACACGATACGAAACGTTGGGGTCAAATCTGTGACTAACTAAGTGAATGTAAATGTTACAACACAATCGAATTTTCAGAAAGGAAAATTGTAGAGTATTCTCGAAAGGTATTTACGTCTTTACGATATACGTGGCGATGAATTTTGCATTAATATACCGAATGGTATCAGGCAGTGTATATTTGACATGATGGTGATAATTTACGGACATGAAGGAAGGTCAGTGTAAAGGAATCCCCCACTAAAACCTCCTCCTCACTTCTATTGGCAAGGAACAAAATGATTACTTCAGTAGGCTTTAGATTTACCACTTGACGATAATATCGGCCAAGTGCTATAGTAATTTGAATTGTTTAAGCTAATATTTAAACTGAGCATCTTGGAGTCTGCTAACTACATATATGGACAATTCTTCTGTTAACAATAGTTTAGAACTAAGAATAGCTATTTGTAAGTAAAGAAGGTTATAGGAGATTTAAAAATTAAAACTATAAATTGACCACCAGTATTGTAGCTCTATGAGCTAAGAGATCGGTTTTTGCTCTTCATTTTAAAACATTTTACTGAACACCTGTTCAAACGCAACATACTGCGCGGAAATGTAAATACAGTTGTACATTTTAACCCGAAGACGTCATTATTCATCATCTTTGCAAATAGTATGCAGTACAATAAAACAATTTTATAACTTGTTTACGGGTAAAAACGTTAAAATATTTGTATCCGCGTATACTTCGTGGTCCGTTTATCGGTGCCAATAACCTACATAGCTGTTATCTGATACCAGCCTATTCTGCTCAAAATAATAACCTCTAACGATGCAGATTAATTAATACTTTAATTATGATTACGATTGTTTATGCGCTCCCTTAACTTGTATATGAGTTGTTTTTGTAAAATTTGTACCTTGATTTAAACGCAGAGCGCCATTATTATTTTATTTTATAGCGTGGATAATAAAGTAATACTTCATTTGGTAGTAAATAAACACCAGCCATCATCCATGGTACTTGGAAAATTTGAAAGTATGTTGTCGATCTTTCACGAGATCAGTTCATAAGGTATAGAACCGGCACGGTAGTTGGTAATTTTGAATGGGAGTATTAATATCTGATACTTAGGCAACATTTTTATCGCCACAATAGTATAATCGACTACATAATATTATTAAGAAATTAATTTCATCCAATGCCATCCATTTCACAAGAGTTGTTTACTTTGATAACCTTCTGTTATTGCTCAAGTTATGTTTGAAATTGAGTCCTCTATTTCCATTGAGAGGTAAACATGGCGAGAAATGTAAAGCATTAAAGTACTCGAAGACATCTGAATAATGTATAGGAATTTAGTTATGCATCAGCAAAATACGAGTACATTACAGCACGCGCCAAAATTTAAAGTGCAATTTTGGTTAGATAACAATACTATGGCCAATAGATATTTGGCCTTTTTTTCAGTCTTACGTTAAAAGAGCAGGCCTTATCTAATTTAACAACCAATTACGACTATATTTATGCTTGCACTATAAAGTGACGTTACTAAACTGTTGGTGAGGTGAGTGCAGTCCAATCCTACCAAATTCAATTAACCTCATTAAAATACACATATTTTCGGTCCGATATCACTGATTCTTCGATTCTATTCTAACAGCTCTTTTTTTTCTGGTGAACCGGATGTTCTTTTTATTCATCACTATTCTTCGCTACATGATCAAACACATAGATTAGTACGTGGCATAAGCCAATAACTCATTGTAATTTAATTACACAATAATTACGTCTCCAATCCAAGCTAATAAAGCATTCACGTAATACGAATTCACTTTCGTAGCAACGCTGGAACCAGTTCCGTTTGTCTAATGCACGGGGCAGCACGCAACAGATAGAATGTAAACACGCAGTAATTATAAAATGCAATAATTATAAAGTTGCTCGGTATCTTGTAATTACAGCGTTGATCGCCCACTTTGCTTACACAATATTACGATATTACACATTTATTTAATACGGTTTTACCATTATTTGCCTATTATGAACCTATTATTATGCTGAGGTTATAAATTGCTGGCGGTTTATAAAGAACATAAACTAAAGTACTGGATTTACGGGAGCTATCTCGTCGGCTACTGTTTTGAAATTAGAAATAACATTGTTGCTTCTAACTGTGTTTAATGTAGACAAGCGATCGGCATATTTAGGCTGTTTACTTTTATGATCTTTCTAAAAAGTTATAGTTTGTCTCTGTTATTTATAAATACTGTAAAAAATTGTAAGCATGTATGGATCTATGTTTTGCATTACGGTGCACTTTTCATTAAACACATAAACCGAAATAGGTATGATCATAAGAGTTCATTGGAAATATAAAAAAAAGTCTGGCAATGTATCAAACAAGATATATTCTTTGTCTTATAACAAGGAAAGGCTGATTTCATGCGAGCTATTTTTGTATAAATGTCATAATAGGTAATACCTGTGTTAGCTCACGTAGTCTTAGTCGGAAGATTGTTTAGGCTATAGGATCATATCAATTTCGTTTGCTCAAGATTATTAAGACGAGGAATTTCGGCCTTAATCTTCCATCTACTACGTCATATCATTTGCGGTCGTCCAGGTATTCGTAATCCATTTTTTACTCATAGATAAATCAAGAAGCCTTGTTTAGTTTTATAGTGTTATCGCTTTTACCACTTGTGCTAGCTCGGTATATAAGTACCTACAGTTACACTTTAATACGTAATGTCGTCAGGCAGTCTCGACCACTAGCCAGAAAATAAAAAACATTTGCAGAGTTGCTAAGATTCTCGCATTTTGCCAAATAGTATTACAGCCAACTCTATCTTACATATTATTATAAATAATCCAGTATCTATCTCTAATGATGTTTTAGTAGCCAAAAACTGAATGTTATTTATAAATACCTGTAAATAATACCTGTAAATTGGTCTACATTATTCCAAAAATATAAAGAATATTATGTGAGGTATATTATATATAAAAATAGCCCTAAAAGAGAGAAGCAAAAGCCAGCTTTACCACATATTATTTTATTTAAATTTGTAAATTATGCATATCGTTTCCAAGTGGCAAAATACAAAAATAAAGGCCATTATAGCAGGCATTTTTCAAATGTTGTTATAGGTACAAAATAATGATGTTTACCTACGTTCAAAGCAGGAACTTGTGTAGAATCAAGATAGTTGAGTATTCAAAACGTGTGCAATAGAATTCCAGCGTGCTATTACAAAGATGACATAATAAAGGTGAGTGTGTGGGGAACAAATATGCTGAACATTAGGAAACGGTATGCGGAGACTAAACAGTCAGGAAGGCACCTGTGTCGCTTCATTTTTTTATTTGTCCATTATGTACACCCGCACGGCCTACTGATTAAACTACACGAGATATGCACTGCATTGTGAAATACGGAATCATATTTTTTTGTGTTGATTGTGCAAAAAAATGCAATATAGGTACTTACGTTTTAATTGAAAGGGACTTTTTACATGCCAAACTTTCCTTAAATGTGTTTAACCTTTATTCTTAAAAATAAATGTCATACAAATATAATGTATTTTGAATAAATACATTATATTTATATGATCCTACAACTGCCTGATCTGAAATTAAATCACTAGACTGATAGGGCGGATTGTATGTATGTATTACATTATAATAATACAGTTAATGACTGTTTTTCTCGTGTCACGGAAGACCTAAGCAATCACGCTTTTTCAATTACAATGCTAATGTTTTAATCACGTAATTAATCTAGGGAAACTCCCTTGGTCGCGAAAATTGATATTCTTGTTGTATGGTGCAAAAACTTTTTAAAAATTATATTATTTTCTGCTTCTTTCATAGAGTTCAAGCTAAACCGAGCGTTATCAAGGCGATTTAAGAAAAAAGCGAAATTCGGCGCCGATTGGGATAGCGCTACGTGGAAATTAGGAATTTCTACACATTCTAATAATTTTAAATATTCAACATAGTACATAAAATAAACATTGTTTGAATACAAGATATTTGTCTTGGTGAAGTATTCTATCTCGATTTTTTCCGTCAGTGTCTCGTCTTCTATCTTTATCTCTTCAGCCGCAGGATCTACTGACATAATTTACCTTTTATTGTAGAAGTACGTCATATTCATAGAACAATAAACGTCACTAGGGGACTTGTGGCGGTAACAAACCGAACACTCCAATTAAGTTAAAGTGCACTTCTAATACTTGACACTACAATTATTAGCCTTATTACAGAATACTCATAACTTGTCAATAAATAGACACTATCCGTCATTTTCCTAGAAGTTAGAGTAGCATACAATTGGTTGCGTCAATATACTCTACAACGTATTATTTGTGTACCTTCTCGTTGTACTGTCACCGGATAGAAATGTTTAATGAGCTATAAATAAGCTGTGTAAGGGTGTACAACAATTTACGTAGCATATTGATATTGGCAGATTGAATTTTAATGACTACGCTGTCAACCGAAGAATTATGGATGAGTTGAAGTCCATACTTTGTTTCGTAGATTCTATAAAACAACCTCGATTTGGCCAAAAATGGCTGTGCTTCGCAAACGTAACACGCCAAGGGTGATAAAATTACAGATTTGTGTGACAGATGATTCCACTCGTTAGCCTCAATAAAAAATCCTGATAAATACCAAACTAAACAAAATAAAATATTTGATGATAAATTCATTAATGCACAATACCAGCGTACCCAGGATATCTTGACTGAATTAACTATTAATTATGAACAGCCATGGAACTCACTTAGGAACAAAACCTGAGAAAGGTGGATTTTTCGCATTTGTTATATGTTAAATGATGACGAAGGTGATAGTTACGTTCAAAATAACAACTTCATTTAAAAACAAGAGCTAAAATAACCTCTCCGTGATTTAAAAGATGTTTTTTTTAAATCGTTTTAGAACTTTAATGACAAACTAGTAAGCGTGTCGCCAGGTGAAAAATTAAACAGTAAACAGTAAGAAACGAATACGATACTCGTTGTCCAAAGATTGCGATTTCTTTGTTCTTAGTATTCTCCATTGCCTAGCCAGGTCCATAAATTATGGACTGCAACGAGGCAACCTAATATTGATACCCAGAAGAGACTAGCTTGACGTGGAATGAATGTAAATCATTTTTATGTCTTCTATAATGTCTTCGTAGATCATGATGTCTCCTGATATATCCTTAACTGTTTTTGACGGCTTTTATTTATGTTTGCAAGTTCTAAGTTGACAAAATTCAGTATTTAGAAGGTCATATTAGACATTACAAAAATATTTTTTCATAAATCTGCAAAATTTTACACCAAAATAGCACCTTATATATAAAAGCTAATAACCTACAATATATTTTAGGTTATTAAAAGATCCATTTTAACATCAAGAGAATGAATTTTGTTTATACGTTTACACCCTAAATGACTTTAATTACTTTTCATTGCTCGATGTCATTAGGGACAACGAACCCCTACTTCATGTTCATTAAAAATAATCTACTGTTCGTTTAATACAAATCCACGGCAAATACGCACTTAATGAAACCGAGAAAATATATAACCGTATTATCATTTATAAAAAGTACTTGTGACCTCAAACTGAAACAGTTTCAAAGCATGTAACATTTTCAAAGTGCTTGCTATTGCCGTGTTGCATCAGGTGTTTCTTACGTTTAAACTGTTCAAAAAATGTATACTTTCTTAGTCATAGACTGTATTGTTCAGTCGCACACATTATAAAATGCACGTCTATACTATACAAAATGTATTGTAATGTTATGTATTCAAGAAGGTGTATGAAACAAAATGAGGACAATACGGATATTTACTCAAGTGGTTGCTATTTGTTTTACCACTTATGTATCGGCTCACTAAATGAATTATGTGCCATAACAATGTAAGGGCCCTCGTCCACGAAACTCAATACACACGTGTCAACAATATGCGCAACACGTAGCGCGTTATGGGCTGCACGCACGTCAACCATCCCACAAGAGGCTATTTCCTCTCCCTCAAGTAAATATATACAAGTGATTTGAACGTTAAATTATTTTAACACACCACACTCCCACTCGACTATCATTTCAAAATATGTAAACATGTTTATTTGTTTACTTACTCGAAACTCATTTAGCTATATTTTATCTTCGACAATTAATAAATTACCGAACAATGGATGCTTACTTTCAGACACAATGTACATATTACATTATTTGTTTCCTCATACTTTTTCTTACACCTGTAGCGGTTAACTGAACAATTTCAAGAACTAAAATATCGCTAAGAAATATGCTGACAACAATAATGCTGCGTAATAATTGTATCTCTTTTACGAGAATTGGTATATGCATTATAATAAAATAAATAATCTTCCGGCAAAATGACACACAATTACACAGAAAATGACGATCGTACGCATTAGTTAGTGAGCGTTAGCACTAACACCTTTGAAAAACAGCTCCAGCGGTTACCGTAGGTGATTTTAATGTCGTTTTGTGCTATTGTGTTGTACTGTGAATGCGTTCGATAAACTTTGTTTATAGCTAAATGTGCGATACCGCGTGCGTTGACCCGCCTCTCTGAAATAGAGTACGTTGTAGCGTTTAGATTGCGCGCGATATGCGTACGCGCGTCAATTAGATCGCATCGCGGGATAATTCCGCGCCGGCAGCGTTGCCTCTGTAATGTTTGATTTGTAAGAACGTTTGAACTCTTCCCTTCCCAGTCTTCAGTCTTCACAGATAAATAAACGCACGTCGACAAAATGAGAAAATACGCCAAGCGCGAGCGGCACTCGCGCGCCTCGCCCGTGCCAAATCATTTCAATTCTGTACATCCATTCGTTAATCATACAAATACGTTGAAAATAAACAATTACTATTTCTATCATATTTTAGAACTTTACGCTAATTGTTACATTGTTAAGGTTATAAATGGTACATAAGTAAAGTTTTTACATATTACTTACTTACTCGCAATTAAAAACATACATTTTCCATTTTCATTTTCCTTTTTCTACAATAGCGGTGAACAACTTACCGCTCGTCTGATAGAGTCTGATCACAATTGCTAGGTGCGTTGCCGACTTTGTTGAGTCGTGAAAGTAACATTATGTATTTTTATGTTTTTTTGATGGGAGTATATTAAATATTCACGCACTTTTCTGTGTATAGAAATTAACACCTCCCGAATCATTCGAATGGGCCGTTTCTGCTAATGTGCTAATATTAGTAAATATGTATGTACATCTACATAAAATGGCTACGTATGTCGTATTGTATTGTAGTATAATTTTTAATTATCACGTACAATGTGACATGTCTATGATTTGACAACACGTCATGGAATTATTACTAACATACAATAATTATCTTTTTTTTTTATAAACGACACTTATAGCAACAAGGATTTTATTTTATCGGTTTCTACACTCGTTTCTGGTTGGCGATAGGTTACCTGTAAACCCAGGAACCCAGGAACGCCTGGAGATGTCATTTCATTTCTTTGTTTTAATGTTAATTTTAACAATATGAGCTGGTTCGGCCGTCACGACTATAAAAAATTGCAATTAAACTAAACTATTGTATCAAACACCACTCAGGCGCCAGCTGCCTTATCTGTAACAACTGACAACTCACAATCGTTTCGTAACTTTAAACTACAGGGATTTGGCTATGGCCGCCTGGCTCATTATTTCAGACAGTATAATCTTCTGTGATTATGTAATACACTATTTTTACTAAAATTGCAAGTTCAGAAAATACATGTACCTACGAAGCTGTCAAGGAATTTTAAGTAAAATAGCTAGATCCGCAACCGAAGGCTACTTGTAACATTTATAGATTGAACATACTTAACATCGTTATTACTTCAATTATTGATGACTATCAATATCGCCTTGGCCTCTTCTGTGTCTGAGGCTAAAGGGATCACACCAAGGCTCTTCACGTCCTCAACAAGATTGGTTTATAATCTTCTATCGACTTTTGATAAGATTATTTTCTAAAATACACCTTTTACTTACATCGTTAAACTTTACATGTTACTATAGCTAAAAAAACCTCGTCAGTAATTTCGGTAAAGGCAACAGACATATTACCAATAAGAAAAGGATAAAAAGTAACCGATACTTTAATCCAGGGTATTAGCTATGTCCATACCAAATTTAATCAAAATTGCTCCAGCTGTTTGAGCGTGAAGAAGAAACAAACACACAAACATTCGCCTTTATAATATTAATAATAGGATGTCTAGAATGTTAATACATTTCTCAGCAGACTATTGATATTCAAAAATTCTTTAAATTTACGTGGCATATTACTCAATGACCATTCAAAAAACATTACCAACAATTGCTTTGTTTCATAAACATTTGCATAAGCGTATCTAATCAACATTTTGAAAAATAGACAGTAGAAGCGTTCATTCAACTCTCTGAAATCACTTTCTAATCAATAATCGTACGATAAGACGTCTCGCGAAAACACGGCTCTTTGGAAAACAAAGGTTGGTTCGTAATCTATCAATAAATTAAATAACGTTTGCACAATAATTGTAATCTGTCAGGAATTTCAGCTGGCGCATAATGACCGGCCTAGCCAACAACGAGGGTTATCGACTCGATCTAATCCTTGACAGCTACATCGAGAGTGATCCTTTGTCGATGCCGATTCCACTTCGCGATTTCGTAAGCCAAATTGTATTTGGCTAAATCTAGAATTTTATGTTGCAATTGTGTTGGCATTGGTATAGATATAAATTCAACCAAGATAAGCAAGAAGGGGCAGGATACTGATTAAAATTGCGTTGGAGGACAATTAAGTCCACTGTCCAGGCTTTTACTGATAACCTTTATAATAAATACGAATGGCCAAAGAAACATGTTACTTAAGGAACTAAGTATAACAAATCTTTGAGAAGTATTTGGAGCTATTTCTATTTTTTACGTGTAAAACCCTAACAGTTGACTACATCACAATATGTCGTCCGTATTAAAAAATACATAATATATTACAAGACTTTTCTTATAAATGAACTAAAACAAGAACTTAGAAATCTTGCATTGTAACTTGTAGTTTATGGTTATTCATATACGGACGTTTTAATGATGGAAATTAATGAAATAACTATAGGTTTCTAATACTTCCGCAATTTAATGGTTTTACCTAATAGGTTAGTCGGCTGGATTATATAACCAAACCCGCATTGATTATACGGCATCGTGTAAACATTGTACACATAGTTTTGTTACGTATTATGTGTCTGTTGTGAACTATTTATCACCGTTATTGTTTGCGCAATACGAGTAGACAAATGTAATTAAATGCATTGATTCCCTTATCGAGAGCGATAGGTACCTACGAGTGCGGCGAAATTATGTTTTATTTCTAATATACGGTAATAGCTAATAAATATTACGAAATACAATTATTTATGTCCTCTTTTATATTAATAACGCTGTTTGTATATTTTACCTCTGTGTTAATTTATCTCTTTGCGCAGTTCAATAAAACTGGTGCGCTATTTTAAGACGTAGTTCAAAATATGTTTACTACAAGTATTAAAAATACTTTATTCGCACAAAAATATTGCCAATTGCAATACAATTGTTTTGCAGTTTTTCCTCTATTTTTGCACGGAATTCATGTAATACTGAAAATCTGAGTTTCTAAGAACACCATCAGACTTACTAAAATCTTTATTTCTATTTATTTCTATAGATAGCGACATTCTTGGAAGTGTAATCAAAACAGTCATACACGCACTGAGATCAACATTTTACTACGTCACGAGAAGAATTCAGTGCACCGTAATTTTCCAAGAGCCCTAATCTCTAAAACAAACAGTGACTGCGTTAATGTTTCAGTCATTAATAATTTCATTTTCATTTACATAGCTACGTGGAGGGCGCTCGTCGCTTGCATGACCGATACGGAGGTCATTGGCCACCTCTTATCACCGTACCTATGTGCGTTTGCGCATTGCATACGATCTTATTTTACACACAGACAAGGTGGAACTAATTAATCTGTCACTTGATCACATATTTAAAACTACGTGATTAGTTGAGCGTACGATAGAAGTGGTACAATAGGTACATGACTTCGTACTAATAGCGTTTTAGATTTGGTGAAATGCGAGTTTGGGCATGTATTTTAGGTATTATAATCCTAATATTATTCAAGATATATCAAGACTGCGACCGAAAACGAAGCCAGGTGGTTGTGTTAGTGACTTTAGACACAATGCTACTATATTTTTTTATAATTTTTTTTATGGTCGCATTTGGGCGATAAATACATAGTTTTCCTAAAATAATAATGTTCATCTTTTTATTTTTAAAGACGCAATATTAGACCTATTTTGGCAAAAAACAGATATTTACCACCCAAACACGATGAAATTTAAACAAAACGTTTTTTGCGAAATTTTAAGTTGCATTTTGTCTGTAACCACTAAAACTACCACCTGGCTTCGTTTTCGGTCGCAGTTTTGATATACCCGATATACTAGCACGACTTAGTGAAACGAAATAAAGTAGACCTGCGTATTGTAGATCTATTCACCGGCGACCGATGATCATCTTCTTGGTTGGCGCACGGCCTGCTTGAAACTGGCAGACTGGCACATGGTGCCATTTGGTGGCTATTTTAAGGGTGAACCCAAAATGCGATAAAACTGCGTGGTTCTATGGCAGATTTTATGACTATAAAAATTCTCCAAAAAAACCTGTTATATAGTTAATATTGATTTTCTATGACATGGGTAGTATTCATTGGTTGCTAGTAAGTACTGCCCCAAAATTCTACATGGCATACGATCAGATAATTGTGTTTCTGAGGAAATTAGGATATTTTTAACATCCTCTATTTACTTGGGAAAATAAATATACCTAAACATTATACTTTTATCATGTGTCTTATTTTACTGTGACCCCGTACGATAATTTTAACACTTCTTGTTATTTAATTAAATATTGAGACAAACACAGATTTTGGTCGATAAAAAAAATAATACCTAAATAATATAAATACACCCAACAGTCATATACATAGTTCTAACCCTACACTAAGATCGAGTCTTGTGTCATGGGTATCAGATACTACGAGAGACTTTTCGGTCACCCAGTCCCAAAACAAATACCTGTGAGTTACACAAACATTTGTTTCGGTGTGGGGATCACAGTGTAACCATATGTAATAAAATAATGTTAATACTATTTTTTACTATATCGTTTAGAGACGTAGTCGAAACTGATAAAATATGAGTAATAAGACATTGTGGCGGTGTATAAGGCATCTTTATTCTACTTAGCCACTTAAAGTATATAAAAGTACCCTCTACAGTAAACTATGTTGGTGTTTGATCAAGTGTTGGCTTATCAACACAGTGGTCGCTGTTATGAGGATGAACGAGGTCTTTGTGACCCAACCCTGCAATGACAACCCCACCGGATGCGAAACGCGAGTGTAAAATAACATGTAGTGTGTAAGCGTCTGAAATGTCAACACAAACCAGCCCTTGGCTGTATAATATTTTATGATTCAACTGATAATAGATAATTCTAAATGAGGGATTACCGATCCTAAGCAACGACTGAAAATATTGCTATTGTGTAATGTGTATAAATACACAGTATATATATGAAAAAACAAATGATATCATACAATGGTTACCATAACCATTTAAAACTCAAATTATTCTGTTATAGTTTACGACAATATTATAACAATTGGAAATTAAAAATACTCAATTTGTAGCGTGTAGCGCCATCTATTGATAACCGGTTGTACTAAATTATAAATAACCAGCAATGGCCGACAAACTTGCTATTTTTAATTATGTATTTTAATTGCCTAGTTTAATAGTAAGTATTAAATTACCTATTTATTGTGTTATTGCAATAAACAAAATGTTTAACCGTCGATCTTTAGACCTCTAAGAAAAGTATTCTTTGTAGAAAGGTCAAATTGAAATGGCAGTCGCTGTCACAGACCAGTGACTGTCAAGTGTCAAGTGTCAAATTTTGGCGCTCTGACACTTGACGTAATGTAGGCATTACGTTTCTTAGAACTTAGAGCAATTTTTGGTGTTATGAACAGACTATTTATTCTACATTATTGACATAGAAAATCACCGAATAATTTACTAAATATTATAAATAATTTTATTAGCGCAGTAGCGCTGTAGGTGTGCTATTTAAATAAATATTAAACGTTAAATGAATTTTATTATTGTAACCACGCGCGTAAAATGGAACGTTCTCGTACTAATCAAAAATCAAAAACAATCTTGCTTTGCGTGACGATGGACTGAATTTATTTTATCATCAACTCAAGGTCAGAACATTTGTATTTTAATCAGTCGGCTTTGCCCCCCTACCCGTATATCAGCCGCTCCCTAGAGTTTATTTAAAATTAATATATTTTTTAACCAACGATGGCTTCCGCAATGTTGAAGTTACTGAAAACTGAAGTAAGTGGGATTGATTTTACCTATGTGTACATGGTAATAGTGGACATGGTATCGATTGTTATTCATAAATTTGTTTAGGTGGTCATTATATTGTGTACTGGTAATTGGTATACTTACTCGTAAATGAAAAGGTCAAAAACATGATATGAACCTTCTTTTTTTATACGTGGTCTGTGTACACTAACTATTATCATATGAGTTACAATTTGTGTTCCGATTTTAAATTCTCAAGAAGAGTAAGCTCGTAAGTAGCCGCGCTATAGACAAACAAGTTGTTATACATCATTCACGTAATTTGTTATTTAAAATCACTACATTATTCATAACTGGCTTTGTTGGGCCGTGTTGCGCAGTAAATGTTTCATCACGTTTCTTATTGATTCGAAATTCAAATTTATTGATTTTACGCAACAATTCTTCAGTGGAGAATTCTTCAATTCTCTTATTAATTCCAGTGAGGTGAATAAACATATTGTAGGCCACATGGTGGAGAGTAAATATTAATTACAAAATAGTGAAATTAAGCAATAAATAATTTTAAAATATCTGGACAATGTATCTGAAAAATAATTAGATTAAAATGCGACCTAGCAAGCATGACTGTGTTATTATATTGCGGCTATTTTCCAAGGGGTCTATTTGAATAAATTATCATGTTGGCATTCACTGCATTGCACTTTGAAACATTGAACTAACTCGCAATAGTCATGTTTATTTGTTTCTTCAAACATCACTCTATTTTTGGCATCTGTGTTGTTTGTTTATTACCCATTTAGATGTTCATAATTATAATCAACATGCTTAGTTCATACCATCTGGTCTAATGAGTTTATAACTGGACAACCTTTTAAAAATATATTTATTAAATAATTGTGTAAGGAAGGCAACAGTGAGAAAATAAAACAACAGTCACCCAGAAAATTGTTGATTAATTCCTTGGTTTAGTTGGTTAGAAGCTGGCTGTGAATATTATCACTGTTGCAGCTGCTATCATTTTAATTTATTATTGAACTTTACAGATTCAAGCTCTGATTATTTTTCTTTATCTCTGATTTCCATTATACAAATTTGTATACTGCTTGTATTTTGAAACCTTAAATCAGATATAATTTATTGAATCCTGAATGAAATGCTTAAATTTACATTGGTTCTTCTATAAACTGCTTTCTACAGAAAAACTATTATTGTGAATAGATTTTGGTTTAAAATAAATAATTCCGATGCTTAAACATCCCATTTTTAAGTACCTATGTATGCAGTTCCTATTAAGTGAAGAACCTTAATAATATTTAAGAAATTGCCATATACAGTTGGCTTCACCCTAAATGCTTGCAAATACACTGACCCACTGGTGCTCTTTCAGTTTCATATTCTATCATCTCTGTGACATTATAATGCATTATTCAACCCAACCCATCTTTCATAAAAGTGTTTTTATTATGAAATTGGCACATTGGCCTGGGCAAGTGCCAAAATCATTACAATTTATGATTTCATGTTATTTTTTCCCATTTTAATATAAAGTCTTTAGGTATGTGGGACAATGAAGAACCAATATGATATCAACATGAATAAAAAATATATAAAGCAAAAAATGAAAATTTTATTCAAATACTTCCAATTGCATACAAGCAAAAGTAACCCTAACTTAAAGCATATTATGAAGAAATTTATTTTACGCTTCAAAATTTGAGGTGAGACTACAGAAAAAATTACTTTCTTGTGAAGAAATATTATGTGTCTCTCAAAAATACTTCAATTATATGTTATTATTTAGGCCACAATAACTTATAATTACACTAAAATTAATATTTTTATATCCCCCCTGTTTTTGTTACTCTTTTATTTTACTCTTAATAATGTTGTTACAGTCTCAACTACTTCTGAGAAGAAACTACAGCAGCACAGCTCCAGCAACAAAACTTTACATTGATGGACAGTATGTCGACTCCAAGACTACAAACTGGATTGAACTCACCAACCCAGCAACCAATGAAGTTATTGGCAGGTACGAGGATTATATGTTTCGTTAATTGGCTATTTGACTAATTTCTGAAAAGTGTTTTAAAGTCTAGATATAATCACTCTTTACCTCTTCAAACTATTAATTTATTTTTAAAGAGTTGTTTATAACGAATAAACATATTTTTCAGTTTTATCATCTTATATGTCACCAAAACGGTAGGTCACGTGACTTTGAAAAAGTTACGTAACGCTTTATAAATGGTGAATGATCTTAGTGGCAGAGATGAATGAAAATTGTAAATCGTGACATCACACGCTGCACAATGACAGCTTGTCGTGTTTTGTTACATTTAATCAACAGATAAAAAATGGCAAACTTATTTTAGACAATTTAAATATTTATAATTTAGATAAATGTAAATAAAAATACCTATAATTATTGTTTACCAAAAAGCTATCATATGCAACACATTTTATAATTTATTGCCACAACAGTCAAATACCCAATTCACATAATTTATTTTTTTGAATTTGTGCTAAAATCTTGCTGTAGGTAATTAATGCATTCCTTTATTCTTCTTTTCTTTTTAAAGGCTGGTAACACCATAATCTGTATAATGAACAGTTGTGGGTGTAAATTTCCAGTTATAAGTTTTTCAGACCATAGTTTTACAGGCCACGGCCCTTCTCTACAATCGAGAGTACGATTGAGAAGAGTTAGACCATATAGTCCACTACGCCGCGCTGGCTTGGTGCGGGCTGGCGGACTTTACATATCATAGAAATTCTTATAAATCGTTATAGTATGCAGGTTTCTTCACGATGTTTTCCTTCATCGTAATAGTGCGTGGTGATTGACTTTCCAATACACACATGACTCCGAAAGTCGGCGGTGTGCCCTGGGATTTAAACCTGCGATCAAATTGAGCATGTTGGCTACCAGGCACTTTTTTCAACTAGGTAAAAAATCTTTACAAAGGCAAAGTTACGCGGTATTAAAATTGACGTAATATTTGATACATTTTATGAACGAATATCATTTGAAACTCAATATTAGCGCTTTTATACCGGTTCGAAACCGGTCTAACGATATACAAATCGTCGTCGAATAGCTAGTAAATCAGTGCCACAAAGTAAAAATACCAATATATCTGACATAGTGACACGCCCTAATCACAGATTGTTATTTAATTTCGTTATCAGCCGCATTAAATCTGGTGTGCCATAATGACTTGATTGCTGATATCGCTAGTTTCTTTCGTTATTATCTTGAATTCGCTCGTTGCGTCACTATAATTTTGTACGGCAATTGTATGATTGTATACCAAACAAATAATTAGGTACATTTGGTATCTTGTTTGCAGTTTGATTGAAATGTTATGCACAAAATTTACAAAAGTATTTTAATTTACTTTGAAATTGTCTAAATTGCACAATAAGTTGCAAGGATATAAATTAAAGTTGTATGGGAGTTTCTCCCGTCTAATATTTAATTACATCTCACTTATGTTATAGTAGGCACTGGGTAGCATTAACACACTAGCTTTGGAAATGGGAATATATTATTGTAATGAATTTATCCAGTCCTTTTTTCCTACGAATCATACTGTTAGCTTCAATGACTTTTTCTGAACCTTTCATGTTTGCGTTAGCCTTTGGAATTCTCGCCAGAATAATTGGCACTTGGTTGAGAAGCTTCTCCTTCACCTTAATGTGAGGCAGCCATCTAGTCGTAATACAAATTATACACCAAATCATTCTTTCGTATAAATATAAAGTGATGTTGCATCAAAACCCATTCAAATGTCGAAAAAAGGCAGGCAGGAAGAGTAGTCTTTATCTAGTAGTAGTTTAACACACATACATACATATATGTAAATAAAAAATCTCATCTTCCCTGTTATCTGTTACAAAAACTAATTACATGCAGTTAAAACTGGTTATACTTAAATAATTAAAATGTTAGCAATTGTTTTTAGAGGATTCGTTTATTCTTACAGCTTGTCTCCTTGTTAAGTCTTACAACGTCATGTTTTTATGTTGCGTTTCAATCGTAAAGATGTTTATTTCATTAAATGGTATCAAATGCAGGATGTAGTCAGTTGCATTGCTAAATTTAAACGACTTAAAGTATCATTGTAGTGTAGTCTTCAATGTTTGTTGGGTGCATGATTTTCGTATCAGCGCATATAACGAATATCTTATACAACGGCAGAAACACCGGCATAGTGTTCCACTAAAGTTTATAATTGTAAAGGTAATGTAGTAAAGCGTTAGTAAAGCGATATTTTAATAAATATACCTATTTTTAAATTCGATCTTGTAATGCTTTTCGAATGGATGTGTGATACCCATTAGATCTCTTAACTAAGAAAAATAACAAGACTTACAGATTATGGTCAAATAAATAATCGGGAATAATCCTTAAGGTCAAATAAATAATCGAATGAATGAATCGACAGACAGAATGAACTTCATACAAGGCATTACCGTGAGCCACTATGACAGGTTCTTAACAATCTGGCTGTATGTTTATATCGTACGATCAACTATTTTCATGACTAGAACATAAATACGCCATTCAACATGTTAGTTTTTATAACAAACACTCACTAACATTCTTGCAGGGTACCAGAAACGACGCCAGAGGAATTGAACGCAGCCTTAGACGCCGCCAAAAGGGCCTACAAAACATGGAGCCAAAGCACCATAATGACCCGCCAACAACTCATGTTCAAGTACGTACTCGTATCATAATCCGCTCATTATTAGTTTCACAATGGCTTCATATCTATTGCCGCTATCAAATAACCTCGCCTTGAAAAATCAATGTTAAATACAAATACAATTGACATGATAATTAACACTAATAGATAATGATTATAAAGTTTTGACATTCAGTTGTACTATGAAAACCTCTGCCAGGGTTCATCAAATAGAAAACATACAAAAATTACCTTGCCACAGGCATTATAAATGGTACCCCAAATAAAATGTTAAATTATGTATTTTTTGTAAATGTTGTCACTTAGTATATTTCCTATTTGACAGCCTCCGTGGCGCTGTTGGTTAGACGCCGGTTGTGAAACGAGAGGCCGCGGATTCAATCCCGCACCAAGACAAATGTTTTTGAGGCCCACAAATATTTGTCTCGTGTCTGCGTGTTTGTGAGACCAAAAAGTCGCTCGTAGTTTCTGAAACCGACGATATGAAACTTAATTGATCTTAATGTGGGGTCAGGACTATGTATGCGACTGTTGGGTGTATTTATTTATTATTTTGTAATTGCATTAACCTGTTATGATGTCGTATGCTGTAACTAAGTGGGAATTTTAATATCTCCCTCGTTTAGATTCGCCCGGCTTCTGAGAGAGAATCAAAGCAAATTGGCAGCTAAGATTACTGAAGAACAGGGTAAGACCATTGCTGATGCTGAAGGAGATGTGCTTAGAGGAATCCGTAAGTACTTTCATACAATAAATTACCCTGTAACAAATAGGTAACACAACGCTAGGTACCTCCTAAAAAAGGTTTCATACAAAAAGTAAGAAATCCTCAGATATGCTCTAGTAATTAAAATGTACTATTTGGAAAAGGTTCATGATTAAAGTTATTAACTGTTTTATGGTAGCTCGGCGTAGTGAATCCAAATTGAATTTATTTTATTCATACCCAAATTAGAACAGTTCTAATTCGGGCATGAAGGTGGAATACCTCTGTGGTTTTCAATATGCTATTAACGGGTTTTCACTGCTGGATTTTTAGACTTCATAAGTCCCATGCAGTGAGTATTGGTCTAGGATTAATAATTTATTACAAACACATTAAACTTTCAAATCATTCATACATACAATTGTAATAAAAACAACACCCTTATCATATCTATCTTTGTTTTTGTTAATCACGTGGCTGCAAAAATATATACCGTGTATTTAAATTTAATTATACATATTAACATAACGATACGCCCTTTGTAGTAATCAAATATTGTAATATGTGCACGCATGAATAACACCATCACAGACCAAATAAAAAAATAGTATAATGTATGCACACCAATGAGTAATAAAAATATTTATAAACTATGAATCTAAAGTAGAGAGGGAATACATCATTGTGTATCAAATAGGTGTGAGCGAGATACTTATATTATAGCATTAAATAATACTAATAAAAATCTTAATTTTTAAGTTCCGTGTAATTGCATAATAACTTACAATGTGTCAGCAATTTAAATATACTCGGATTAGATAGGGTAAGGTATTAACATTGTAATTTAATGGCAATTAATTGAATAATTGCGAGGAATATTCATGCTGGGGCTAACAGCCGTTGCGCAGTGAATCTTACATGTGCTTGTCTATTTATAGAAACTTTTCTATTGAATAATACTTGTACTTTTTAATACATTAATTACGTCTGGAACAAAAATGCGAATAAGGAGTTACATGGTGTTATGGGTTATTCCCTTCTATTATGATAATATCAGCCCATACGCGTACAACTGTCGGCCATAGCCTTTAGGCATGTTTTTGAAGGGGATTTACGTCATAGCCCATCATTTGGTGGGGGTTAGGAGAATAGTTGTCACAGCAATTAATAAACATTCTTAATGGTTTTTAACTCTCTTGATCGTCTCGGATAATTTATTTTTTACATAAATACATACACACATAAACTCGCGCGTTTTTCTAGAAGGAGTAGGCAGAGGTGCTACCAGGACACCCACGTTTCGCATTGTATTTCCCGTCCCACGATATGATATATAACTGTTTAGTACTCCGCCTGATGATAATTTACCACCATCCATGCGCTTTTACAATGGTAGATGCAGATTCAACCCAAGGTCCAAACTGTGATAAAAACATTCCTTATAAAAACACGCTCGGGGAATACCAAGGTAGAGAGATCATTGTTGAGGTGCATATCCTTTGTAGAAAAAAACCTTTGGGAACTTATAGATCGACAGACAACGACGGATTGTTGCGATTATACAGATGAATTCTATTGCACCTGAGCCTCTGAATAGGTCGGTTCTAAAGTGACTAATAGACAAAAAAATAAAGGCGTCTTTGTATTTGTGAAAGGGACTAATGTGGTGTATGCTTAAAAAACATTATATTGATTTATAATGAAATCCACATAGCTTGTATAGATGTATCGATTATTCACGTTTGCCTCTGTGTAATTTGTTTTGCAAAGGTTATCAATGTTGATAATTTATTGCGTGTTCTGCCAAGAGATTAATGAAAATGTTGATATCTTACATCACACTCTCCATTTCTTGTGTAATTAATACAATTATTTAATAAACGAAAAAAGAGATAATAACTAGCTCCCCAAGTAATTTAGATTTATAAAAAAAATTTGAATATTTATATCATGACTAATTTTTTGAACTGATAATTTAAAACAATAAAATTTCATGTGGTCCCAACCAGATATGATTAAATGTTCCTGCGTAGAATAATCTTATTTCAAACTATGAAGATTTCATATTTTTAGATTACACACAGCAAAAAGCACCTAGCTAAGTATGGGCGTCTACACTAGATCTATGACTCTGGATGATTTCTTAATAACTTGTCTTCTGCAGTATATTTTAATTATACTCTTTATTGTGCATATAAAGTTAAATAGGAATTGTATAACAAATAAAAATTAAAACGGTACATTGGGTGACCATATCGCATTGAGCCTCTATTATATTATTCTTCTTATTTTTTATTTTTATTCTTTCTATTTGATGTGATCTATTTTAATGACAGAGTCAGTGGAGCACTGCTGTAGCATCACGAGCCTGCAGCTAGGCGACAGCATCCAGAACATCGCCAAGGACATGGACACACACAGCTACAAAGTACCCCTGGGTGTTGTTGGAGGTAAGTTCTTAAGGGTTGAGCTTGATCCTGCAACCTATATTTTACCATATAAATATTTGTCAGCATTTTGCCCATACTTGCCAGTTGCCACGCCAGGCAGGCTCGTTGGTGAAAGTTGGGCATGGTTTCTCGTAATGTCATAGTAATGGGTTATCTGTCGATTGTCAAAGCCTAATTTTTTTCAGTAGAGTGCACCATAGGCCAATATCACTCGGCTCTTACAAGGTGTTGGATGAAACCCCTATTAACCCATTCAAGACTCCGTTGTGGAAATATTTGGGAAAGAACCTATATCCAGAAACGGACAAACGCTGGCTAATGATAAGATTAAAACCATTATTTACTCGATTGAAAAATATGACAATGAAATGTATCAAAGTCATGGTTCAGGGCTGTACCATAACTAAATACTTATCATATAGATTATATTTTTTTAACTAATTGACACTAGCCCGCTAAACAAAATGAATGATTGAATAAACAAACATAACAAATGTCAACATAGAATATTAATATCAATGTCCTACGGCCTACCTTGGATTAGTATTTATCATATTTCATTCACAAATCGTAAAGGTCGATCCTCACGCAATGGAATCATGCAATAAACATTTGTTTTTTGGCCTAACAATAGTTTATTGATCGACCTTTACAGGAAGGTCCGAGATGCCTTGAATTTTTAGTGTATGTTGATCAAATACTAGATCAACATTGACGTCTGTTATGTTTATGTAAATAGCACTATGTTTTGTTATTGTCGTATGTTATGATATGAATTGTAATCTATAATAGCTAATGTATATATGGTTAATCGCCTTAGGCTCTCTATCATTATCCTGTGAGAATACTAAATGTATCATCAAATTGTGGTGCCACACATTTAATGATTTTTAACCTGAACGAATGTCCAATACAAAATCTTCATAAAATTGTTATTAATAAAATTATTAATAATGCTATGAGTATTTTGATAGATTTTGATACCGAATGATTTTAATTGTGTTTATTATTATTTTGTATAAATGTATTTAAAAATTAAAACGAACCAACATTAAACCAAATCCGCATAAATTCGTAAAAAAACAATTGTATTTGCATTCGGGTAAACCTAAGAAACCATGAAGCATTTATTTAAAATTCCATTATTTTGAATCCCCAGGTGTAGCGGCCTTCAACTTCCCGGTGATGATTCCCTTGTGGATGTTCCCGCCGGCGCTGGTGACGGGCAACACGTGCGTCATCAAGCCCTCGGAGCAGGACCCCGGGGCCACCACCATGATGATGGAACTGCTGCAGGAGGCGGGCGCGCCACCTGGTGTCGTCAACGTGAGTGTTCAATTCATTTCAGACTAAATTGTTTGAGATGATAAATACACCCAATACATAAAGTACCCAATAGCCTATTACGATAAATGAACTGTCCACGTTAAAATAATTTTTCAATTCAATTCAGTTTTTAAAGTTCGCGCCTTCAAACAAACTACAGCTTTATACAAAAAATTATAACGCATGTTAAAATACTTAACATGAAAGTATTTGTGCAATGTACAATAAAAAACAGCTTTATTAAATATATGTTCAAAAATATTATATCATTATACTAGTCTAAAAATCCCACTGACTGGCAAAGGCCGTCTCTAAGCTCTTCCATATGTCTCATTGAGAGCGATTTTTATCCAGTACTTTTTCATATACCCCAACGCGTTTGGCCATCATGAGCAAAATAAGTTTTAAAAATATTTTTCCTTTTTTTAGATCGTGCATGGAACTCACGACGTAGTGAACTTCATCTGCGACCAGCCCGATATCAAGGCGGTGTCCTTCGTAGGAGGAGATGGCGCCGGAACTCATATTTACAAACGGGCTTCCGCTGCAGGTAAATATCAAATTATATTATTACAAATATTTTTATCTCATAGTATCAAAGTAACTAAGTAAAGGCATCCAAACGTTGTGAGACTGTTTGCGGAAATATTACATCTTTAGTTCCCCCATGATTTATCGGCGGTTTCGTATTCATATATTTATTATTCATATGCATGAGCTATTACGT
The DNA here is from genome assembly GCA_949752805.1 of Deilephila elpenor. NCBI lineage: Eukaryota > Metazoa > Arthropoda > Insecta > Lepidoptera > Sphingidae > Deilephila > Deilephila elpenor. Next base: position 7,192,883 of record OX457108.1, read on the forward strand.
ATGCAAGTAGGTCCCTGGTTTTACTTTACCTTTCGTAGTCTAACTGCAATTTGTTATGTAAAGTAATTCATAAAACGTGTATTAAAACATATATACAGGGTGCATCCAGACTGCCACCGAAAACGAAGCCAGGTGGTTGTACTGGTGAGTTCAGGCACAATCTGTATTAACATATATTGTATATTCTGGCAGGCAAGCGCGTTCAAAGCAACATGGGAGCTAAGAACCACGGCGTGATAATGCCCGACGCCAACAAGGAGCACACGCTCAACCAACTCGCCGGCGCCGCCTTCGGAGCCGCCGGACAACGATGCATGGCGCTCAGCACTGCTGTGTTCGTCGGTACGTACACCTACACACATACACACATACACACACACATGCAGACATGCGAACACATGCGCATGTGCGGACGCATACGTGCACGCAGAAACACGTATGCGCACGCATACATACATAATAAATAATAAATACACCCAACAGTCACATACATCGAGTCCCCATACTAAAGTCGAGTCTTGTGTCGTGGGTATCAGAAAATAACGACACCATCCACACGCCACTTACTTTAAAAAAAGTTATGAAATAATAAAAAAGGGAAATTTGTAAAAACTATAATAAGTTACAAAATGTTATGCAAAAAAAATAAAATTGGAAATTTCTAACCATTTGCATAAAACACAGCCATTTAATGGTTCAAAGGCAATATTGCATGTCTCACACATTTAGCATAACATTGTAGATAGACTGAGACGTCTCAAAATTTTAAGGCATTTAATATTTTTAACCAGGTGAGGCAAAAGAATGGATCCCAGACTTGGTAAACCGTGCTCAAGGTCTGAAAGTGAACGCGGGCCATGTTCCCGGCACCGATGTGGGCCCAGTCATCTCCGCCAAAGCCAAGGACAGGATCCTCAGGCTCGTAGAATCAGGTATGCGTAATGCGACTATGTACATATTCTTGCTATGATATAAATAAATAAATACACCCAACAGACATAGTCCTGACCCCACACTAAGTTTGACTAATTTGTCGTGTCGGTCTCACAAACACCCACACCCGAAACAAATACCTATGAATCACACAAATATTTGTTTCCGTGCGGTGATCGAACCCGCGGCCTCTCGTTTCATAGCCGGCGTCTAACCAACTGCGCCACGGAGGCTGTAAAAAATACATTAGGCTATAAAGTTACACTTGTAATACACCAGAGGATATTCGGCCTTTGCTGATGGAATGTACATACATACATACATAAACTCACGCCTTTATCCCCGAAGGGGTAGGCAGAGGCGCCACTAGGACACCCACATTTCGCCTTGTATGTTCCGTCCCATGATGTGATAGGGGGCGAGCCTATCGCCATATCGGGCACAAATTCCTGAATCCGGACTAATAATAATGAATAGAAAAATCCAATATTACTTTGCCCGACCCGGGACTCGAACCCGAGACCTCAGCTTTGTAACCGTACCGTAATACAACTACGCCACCGAGGCAGTCCATGGAATGTGCCCGGAACAAAAACGAACGATACCTGCTGCTGGATGCCTTAGAGTTAAATGTGCTTAATGTATGTTTGTTAAAATGCATTTTATCGAATCCGAAGTCAACCGTTGCCAAGATATTATGCCGATTGGTAGTATTCACTCAGTTGATATACTTTTAGCTCAGTTAGATAATTGTATAAATGTATTTAGTTAGATTGTTAAAATAATTTTGGCTTTATAATGGGTATTAAGAAACAATGGCGCTAGCATATCCTTCCCAAGAAGGATTATTTCCTTTTATCCAAATAAAAACGTCGAATGAAATAAAAAAAAACTTACAATAATATAAAAAATGCAACAACCGTCAATCTGGCGTCCGCCAATCAAGTAGCGTAATGACTGCATAGTGCATACTAAATTAAAAATTATTACGTAAAATAATGAGAAAAATCCAGCAACGAGACGTATGTATAGGTGAAAAAAAATGGTTAATAGCTATCTTCAATACACCATATTTTTTAAAATAATATTTATTTAAACAGGAGTCAAAGAAGGCGCGAAAATCGCACTCGACGGTCGCGGAGTCAAAGTACCGGGCTTCGAGAAGGGCAACTTTGTTGGACCCACCATCGTCACTGACGTCAAACCATCCATGGAGTGCTACAAAGAGGAAATTTTCGGCCCTGTACTCGTGTGCTTATTCGTCGACACACTGGACGAGGCCATTCAAATGATCAACGCAAACCCCTACGGAAACGGAACGGCCATTTTCACAACAAACGGAGCCACAGCAAGAAAATTCGCAGCTGAAATCGATGTAGGACAAGTCGGAGTGAACGTTCCCATCCCAGTACCGTTGTCAATGTTCTCCTTCTCTGGTACAAGGGGAAGTTTCCTTGGAACCAACCACTTCTGCGGCAAACAAGGTCTAGATTTCTATACAGAGCTGAAGACTGTTGTGTCCTACTGGAGGCAGAGCGATGTCTCTCACACAAAAGCCGCAGTGTCGATGCCCACCCAACAGTAATATAAGCGTTAAGTGTACAAAGCATTTATAAGTCGAAAAATGTCTTCCATTAGTCATTACTGTTTAACCGATCTTTATATTTTTCTATTTGTTTTTATTGAATAAAACTGTATATTTTAATACACGCATTTTATTAATTGAGTTAGTGTAAGATGAAAGCAGATACCTACTGATGTACGCGATACTTCATTGTTGGATGTAAATAATCGCAGGGAAATGAACTAATTCTAGGCAAATTAAAGGTATCTCCGCAATAATCTGACTACGTTTGAATACTTTTATCTCTAAACAACTTTCTTATGTTACGTCAATGCGCGTGTCAATGATTTTTACGTGCGTGCACACTTTGGCGCATCTCGCAGTCCGGGACTAGCGCATGTAACAGAGGAATAAGCCCTTGGCCATGGTGCGGAAATTCGGAGTCAGTTTCAAAAACTATTTTTTTGCGAGTTCGCTTAATATCTACGAATCTGGGTCGAATAATTAATAACGTGGACAACATTCAATATGTTCCTCATCTACCAAACCTACGTTTTGCACAGAGTGAGCTAACCGCAAAATTAGATAAAAAAAATGAGTGTGTGTATTAGTGTACACACGTAAGAAGTGAAACTTCTTTATGACATCATTTTTCGAAAAATGATCTACTATTTACAAATTTACAGAATTGGTAAAATAAAGCTAAATTAAATAAAGTTTAAGTTTAGGAGGGGGGAAATTTTTGAGGGAATTTGGGATTTCTATCGGGGCCAATTTGTAGCCCTAACCGAGACGGTTCCGAGGATACCAAGCTCGGTGGGTCCACGACCTTTATTGGCCGAGATAGGTTTAGGGGGGGTGAGGTAAAAATTTTAGGTGGGGGTAGAGGCGGGGGGGGGGTTAGGGTTCGTGGGGAGGCTATTGGGCACCTTAAAATATTTTTGGGTGGGGAAAGTGGTGGAGGAGGAATTCGGGAATTCTGTTGGGGCAGGATTGTAGGCCTCACCGAGACGGTTCCGAGGATACCAAGCTCGGTGGGTCCACGACCTTTATTGGCCGAGATAGGTTTAGGGGGGTGAGGTAAAAATTTTAGGTGGGGGTAGCGGCGGGCGGGGGGGGGTTAGGTTTCGTGGGGAGGCTATTGGGCACCTTAAAATATTTTTGGGTGTGGAAAGTTGTGGAGGGGGAATTCGGGAATTCTGTTGGGGCAGGATTGTAGCCCTCACCGAGCCGGTTCCAATGAATCCAAGGTCGGTGGGTCTACGATGGATAATGCCGGAGATATGAGTAGGGGGGGTGAGGTAAAATTTTTAGGGTGGGGGTAAGCGGGGGCGGGGGGGGAGGTTTCGTGGGGAGGCTATTGGGCACTGTTTTGGATTTAGGGTGGGGGAAGGCCAGAGGGGGGGTAAGGATCAAATTACAAAAAAGTGGGTGGGACTTAAAATTTTGGGTGGGGCTTGGGCACGGTTGGGGGTGTGGCTTACTGAAGTGGGTACAGAATGTGTTCTAATGGTATACACTGTATTATGTCCAAATGTGGGATGATACACTAGTGTGGGATTCGTACTAAATACAGTTACAATACACAGGATTACTACTAAGTATTACTAATTTACTAAATAAATAAAGATGGCGCGTAACGCAAAAATGTGACTTAGAAATAAAGATGGCGCGTAACGCAAAAATTTTTCCAACCCCGATAAAGAAGTTTCACTTCAATAATCATTTTACATGTGGTAATTGGCATTGTGGTAATAAACAATATTTATTTAATAATAGCTCTTAGATAAGCAAACGTAAGACTCATTATATAAATACTCACTACAATAAAAAATTACACCATCCCTTTGTTTCGAACCGTGTTGCAATATTCTTATTAGACGCATTAGAAAGGAAATAATAGTTATTGTTGTATAAACACGATCATTGTTTGAAACATTATTTCTTGTTATGATCGAACTTTATGACATCATAAACAAACTGCGTTGGAGACTTCCTTAGTGGCTTGTTACTTCGCCGGAGGTAGCCGAGGTACCAACACGTAGTATGTGCTCTATAAAATTGTTCGTCGTGTCTTTATTGTTGAGTTGTTGTGTGTGCTTGACGCCGCAATGCAGGAACGAGAAAGGGGAGCCGGTGGATTGGTAAGTTTCTGTTAAAATTAGATAATTGAAAATCACAAAAAAATCGATTTGAATGTTTGTACGAGTTTGTTGCCTTTGTGTTTTCATTATCGTGTTGTTGAGACAAATTAAAGCAGAATTTGTAAATTAGCAATAATTCTTGTTATTAAAAAGTAATTTGTATCGAATATGAATGAAGGGATCCTAATATTTATTTGAGTAATCCTTTGTTATTACTGTGTTGATTATGTACCCAACCCAACTGACTCATTCAGTTGTTGATTAAGTATGAATATAAGCATTGGGCCTTCTATATATCCACGGAATAAGCTTCCTAAGTGAGTGATTTCTTAGCAATGTTACATTATTATGGTAATTCTTTTATAGTAGGGACCTGCCAACAGCTTTTATTATTATGATGTTATTATGTCACTTTAAATGCCAAGAGCCAAATTCAGTCGATACAAATGTTGGCCATTAAAAATCTGATAGGCGCTCATTTAATCGCGGCGTTTTTGTCATTAGCGCTCCCTTTGGGTGTCCAAATGTTGACAGATAACTTTTGACAATGGAGAACGATTCGAGAATAATGCGCATCGTCATCAATTTTCGACAGCGCGCCCAAAATGAGCTTTTGGACACCGGAAGAGTTTGAACTGCGCTCTCATAAGCCCGTCTGCTTAGCGTGACGAGCGTTGGCTAAATGCCCCAAAAATGATGTTGGATATCTGTGACACCTATGTTTGCACTGCCTGTAGCTTCAGTCGATCGTTATGATTCATGATGAACTCTTTAAATAAATGATTCAGGTGCGTTGGGGTAACACCGTTCTAGTAGTTCGCAGGGGTAACTACCATATAATATTCTATATAACATAACTCCTATATTATATAGGAGTTCACATTCTTACCCCTTCCATCCTTGTATTACGGTGTAACCCCTACGCACCCTATTTTATTTCGTACAGCAATTAACACAATACACATTATTGTTTCAAACATTTATTCAAAACAATGTTCAAGGCACAAGTCAATGTTTAAAAAACACTAAAGGCACACGCGGGATTTAAAGGTACGTCGAAGGAAAACAGCTTCCACTCACTTCTACAGGACTAAGATAAAATGGAAGTTCAACGACTCTCAAAATGTTTGTGACACTTTTCGGTGAAACTTTTAAGTTTATGTGCCTAAGTCCTAAGGTATAAGGACTTTGGTAAATAAAGTGAAACTTAACGAAACAATTAGTAGCGTAGTCGTGGTAAAAAATATACAAGTCTAAACTGTGTCTATTTACTGTAAGCTTCATAGTCAACTATTACATTATAGGTTTTACATGTACAAGTTGCCACGAGAGAGGAATCACCTCAACCCGCTGGTGCGTCGAGGCGTGGCTTACATGTACCTCACACCCTCCAAGCTAAGGGGTGGGTGGATAATGTCGGACATGTCGATAAGCGACCCGCGCTCCATGCTGGGGAAGACATTGGCGCCTTTGTATCAGGTGATTAGTAATCTATTATTGACTAGCGTATGGTAGGCAAGTGTTAGTACTACGCTCTAGGACGAGATAACTGGGGCAAGTGGATGAGATTGATAAGGCGCCACCTTATTGCCCGTACAATATTTTGCAAACAATATAAAAAACAAGCTTACGGTCCCCAGACGGACGACCAATCCCGTCCTAACGTAATGTCGTTACTGTTGTTAAGATTAAGTCTTCTGGAGAATTACCGACTTGGCCCTAAAGACCGCTATGAATTTAAGATTCGTCATGATATACATTACTTGAAAAAAGCAAAAATATTTCGCAAAACCACCTACCTATGTGGGTTTTTTTGCTATTTGGAAATAACTTTAAAGGCAATGGTTATGACGCCGAACAAGATATCGACGGTGGAATGTAAAAAGTTACCAAGCGCCATTTTGTTAAGTTTACAGCAGAGCGTATAAAGATTAATTTTTTCTTTAAAAAAATCGTATAAAATTGGCTATTAGAGATATCTGAAAAAATCCAACGGATTTTAAAAGTATTTTAATGCCTTTATAAATTGGCTTTATCAAAAAAAAGTATTTCTGTATATTTTGCAAGGAAGTGGCGTTTGGTTACAATTTTACTTGAAATTAGAAGCAGGTAAAAGTTACCAACCGACAAAAAATTTAACTTTGAAGCTGGTAAAGATATCTAAATATTTTTTAATTTTCAATAGATTCCAAGCAAAAGGGGACAAGCGTAGAATTATTTTTTTAGTTGAACAAGCAAAGATGTCTAACTTTCATAAAATTGTGGTTTTATACCAAGCAATGTTTACTACACAACAAATCAAATTATGTTAATGTAAGTAGTAATTAACCTACCACCAAATAAATTTGATCTAGAACTCAAAATTTTTAGATTTAGTAAGTAAATTTGCTCAGTATAGTTTTGCTGCAATCGAAAATAACTGAAGTGAAACTTTAGTTTTAGTAGGTTTTTTTTTTCAAGATTAAAATCTTGAAAAAAAAACTCTATCTATAGGTATGTATATAGGTATATAGGTATGTATATAGGTATGTATATACATATATAATATAAATATATAGGTATGTCTTTGAAAAATAGAAAGACGGTTTTTATTTGTTTTATAAATTCGTTTATTATATAAGTAATCAACTTTTGCTAAAGAATCAGTATTAATATAAAAACAACCTATTTGGTCTTTTAGCATTTGGTATATCAATCTTTACGTAAATCTTTAAATAGATGAAGCTAAGATATACTAAGTCTAAATCAATGAAGTACCTTTAACAAGAATAGGCTTTAGATATTTCTTGGAGATAAAAAAATATTTTGATATTTCTTGATATTTCTCTTGATATTTCTTTCAAAATCTCATCGTCCTGAAAATATTAATATTTTTTAGAAATCTCCTAAGTTGTAATTATGAAGCAGATAGGTTATACAGTATGTAAAAAACCCTGTCATAACGGGGCATTGTCTAGTAGACAAACAGCCCAGAAATGTTAATAAAATAAAAAACTACACAATATACTAAAGGGTTTCCGGTGAACGCTAGTACAAACTTTAACAGGGGGTAGTCCTGGTGATACCTATGAAGTATACCAAAGATGGAATTTGAATTCGTAAAAAAACATATTGTGATATTTAGGGGGGCAAAATTTTTACAAATTTCATTTATTACGCCGTTAAAACAATTAAATAAAATCACCAGGACTACCCCCTGTTAAAGTTTTTGCTAGCGATTACCGGACACCCATAGTATAAAACGGTAACAATTATCTTTTGACATTTTAGTTCAAGGTAGCTAATTTATTCACTTCATTGCGATACCATAATTAGAAGTAGGTTAAAATTGACTTCCAAGATTCCACTAATTACATGGTTAGTTACATACATACAGTTAGTTACACGTCTAGCTAATATAAGCGTATTAATAATAATAAAAAGGACCTTACCTGCTCTGGCTCATCAAAAGACAGTATTTTGCGGACTTTATTGAATCTTTCTCTATATCGGTCCTTTTCTTCAGAGATTTTCTCGTGCTAAAATGTAAAACACAACAGACGTCACAATCTACCTTCCTATTTGTAAGTATACAAATTAGGTAAGTAAATAAAATATAAATATGTGAACTTACCGATGCTGAATCCTTAGTTTCCACACCCGAAATTAATAAAGCTCGGCCAATTATGTCATCTATTCGCCGACCGCGATTCATGTTGAACTAAAATATTTAATTATTTTTCAAGAATGTATAAATCAAAAAACAAAAACACAAATTAGCATAAAAATAATATTTTCAATACTTACCAAGTGTAGTATCACACAAAACAGAACTGCGTAAATGCGCGAGAGTGCGCACGCGGGGTTACTTAGTGACAGTGGAACTACGACTAATCGATAAAACCGTTACCATCCACCATACTTAGTATGATTCAAAGCGAGGACGAGCGACAACGCGTCAAGTGTTTGTTTGGGATAACCACATGTAAAAATTAATAACTATTTCAGTAATAAGTATCCAAGTAACACAATTTATAAATAAAACGGCAGGTAAAAAGTGACCAAGCGTTACTTATTATCTTATTTTCGGCGAGTAAAAGTTACTATATCGAATTTTTTGTATGATTACAGTTTGTTAAAAATTACCTAAATACAGATAAAATATTTTTAAGATTTGTAAAAGAGTCCGAAATACCATACAAAAATAAATGTATTCCAGGTAAAACTTCCGAAGTACATAATTGATTCCAACAGTGGAAAGGCAGAAATTACTTACTGTAGTATAAATTAAAATCGGGTAAAGGTTAAAATTACCAAATAAAAATAAAAAACAAGTAGATATTACCAAATACCTACTTTTTTAAAACGTGTCAAAATGTTGTCACTTGGTTGCCAAAAACAGGAAAAATACCCGTTGTTACGGAGTTCCTAAGCGACATCAAAAGTGCTCGTAGAGACATGGGACTAGGACTAATCGATACAGAAAAATTCGCTGATTCCGAATATATAAAAAACTCATTTTGGCCCCTAGTGTCGCTTGGTAACTTTTTACATTCCACCGTCGATATGGAAGAACCTATATAAAACGGTAGACATTGTTCAATTCATATCAAAATGTAAACACGCCACTAATGACACATAATCTATAAACACACAAGCACTTTGTTTCCTGCTTCCGTCCGCCAGCATAACATATTACAGGAAATATCGATTGCCATAATATTACTAGTTAGGGTGTACCAAGGACGAAACTGCGTTTCTAGAATATTGCAAAATCTCTGCTTACCCCTCCGGCGGTACTGATGTTAATTAGTTCGATAGTTACCTACCTATAATGTTATAATAGGTAGTTATTTCTTATGTGAGAATTGTTCTAATGTATTATTTTATACAAATTAACAACATGTCGTAATGTGTTACAGGATAAAAATATAATTTCATTGGTTTACAATGACCAACCGCCAGCTTCGGAAAATCAACCGGATATATTGCAGTCAGTTGCTGAAATGTACTCCAAGAGTAAAAGAGGTAATCAGTACTTTACATCCTCCAAAACCATAATAAGATGACTACATTTCAATCGTTATTACATGAAAAATAAACAAAATTCCAGGTCAAATGAAGCAAGTGGGCGTGAAGAAATTCAAAAAGTTTAAGCTAGGAGACAAATACTACGACGACTATGATTTGGCGGAAATGTGTAAAATGCACTCCAAATTCATGAAGACAAGAGTGGAGAGCGGCCATACGAAGGGCGTCATTCTCGGAGACAAGTTCACTTCCTTGTGGCTCGTGCATTCAGTACCGAGGTTCCCGCCTGTGCCTGACCGTAAGATTATTTTACATTTAGTTTAAAACATGTTTTCATATCATTATTATTTTTTTGTGATGAAGTGGTATAAAGATCGAAGACTGATACAGATACTGCGAGTACAACGATGCAACTGATAGTAAAAAAATAATTTTAAGAGAACCTTGAAACCATGATATTAACCACGAGTTTAATATTTGGAACCAATTTGGCGTGGCGCAGTTGTTTAACAAGCCGTGCCGGTTGTGAAGAAAGACCCCGCATCTAGACAAATGTTCCACAAAGTGATCGACAATCTTTAATTAGTGTATTGTTAGGCCAAGAAGTTTTTCGTAGGTTCTTATACCCACAACGCTTATCAGGACGAAATGTCTAATTGTTGGTTGCATTTTATCAGTCGTTCATGGATTCAACGTCAGCTCCTACGACTACCCGACCACTGGAATGAAGTACGGCCAATCTTTCCTGTGTGTTTCGGTACAAACATCCACGCTCAACCAAATCGCCACCCAGTTGAAGTTCAACGAACCCCTCATTGTATACCACAACATTCCAGCCGAGTTCGAGAGCGAACTGCCCAATCTGGTTGATGTCGTTCGTAACAAGACTATTGATGTTTCGCCTTGGTAAGTAAATCTTGTATAACATAAAGAATCTATATGGGCAAATATGCTCGTATAAATATGCCAAAAATTGTAAAGAAACTTTCGGTCACACGTCATTAAGATGGTAGAATCTGAGAGGCGTTAAAGTTAGATTATCATTGAAGTGACTCGAAGATATTGAATCCGGTATAAAAATATGACAATCCTAATAAGACAAAGTACCAAAATCTTTCTGTATTTAGTCTGAAACAATTCTGAGTTATAACATTTTCATTCAATCAGTCTTCTTCCATTTCAGGTACCACATAGAAAGTTTCGAAACTGTAGTAGGCCGTAAGTTCCTATCATTTGCTAAGAGCGCGATGTTTAACGACGACCTCTACAGCGGTCTGGTAGCGGAGGTGTTGCAGTCAGACCTATTGGTTGAATCGTGGACCAACGGCCCTGGAACTCTGGATTCCGAATGCAGTAGAAACTTCCAGTAAGTATTTGCAGGATTAAGGATGAATTTACCATATAACTTTTAAATTGATTTACACTCTGCATTGTTGTAAGGCAGTCCTTAAAGTCTCATCTTCTCGTATTGTTCCCAAAACTGGAATAACCCTGAAATATCATGATTCCTATGGTGCGATGATCAATTAACCGATACCATCAAATGTGCATGCTATTTGACTAGATGTTTCTGTGCTACGAACAGACTACAAAATTAAAAATGGAACCACAGCGCTAAAAATCTTTGTGTAACAAATTCAAATTTATTTTGCAGGGTAAGAAACATAGAGCGGTTAAAGTTTCCCATAGCGAAGATGTCTTTCACGTCTCACAACGACCACTCCAAATGGGCCGTGGCGGTCGCACACAAAATGCACAACAGCCAAGACACCAAGGTGGCTGACTACTGGGTCTGCGTTGGCGATATTAATAGAGCGGTATGTAGTTCCTTTATTTAATTTTTTTGTATTAATTTAATAGGCATGAAGAAGAGAACATGTAGGTACTGCAACCTACGAGTATAAGTAGAGCTTCATAAAGTAGAGATAGTCGATCAAGAGGTCGTATAATGCAGAATAGGATACTCAACCCCTTGCTTTTCGGTAGAATAACAAGATGACTGTTAAAAAGATGCCGCTATTATTTAACTTCAAAAAATACTTTAAATTATTTTAAATTGTTTTAAGTAGCGATTTTTTTTTGTTAATTTCATTGATACTTTTATATTTTTTTATATATATTCATTAGATGATGCCAATTATATTACAGCAAAATATACCTACATGTTTTTTATTTCTTCCAGCTACCGCAAGAGTCTCGCGGAGGCGGTACAGTGTGCACGTCAGGTCCAATACTATGGGGCAACTTCGCGCATCTCATCGAGTCTGTGCAAACGTGTAATTGACTGTAAATAATATTATTAAATGCTTTATGACTGATATACTTATATTTAAGTAATTTGTAAGAATCTCAATAGATATTTATTTTAAATGAATCAAATTAGACGCCAAATACGTAATGAAATTGATAGATTGATATTAGGTGTCATTACAAATAACAGATACAACCCTAAAAATATAGTACCAAAGTATGCAGTCGCCATACAATTATTATAAATATTCGAAAATTCACTGCCACTACGAATTATAAATCTTTTCGAACCTAATTCACTTCATTTGGTAAATCTCTTGCAATAGTTCTAAGTGTAGAGTGAGTTTCAAAACAATGTATTTTTAAAGACTTGTAGGCATAGATGTTTTCTTCGTTACGTTATATAATTTACAATAAAACAAGTGATGTATTATTATAATTATAATTTAGTACAATAATTATCTCGTGCCAATACGATTACCATCGATTAAATAAAAACGAATTTATGGTCTGTGATCATAGGTTTGTGCTTAGCTTAATTTATTTGTAAAAAAACTTAAATGTTTATATTTATCTATGGATGCATTAGATATGTTATTTGTAAGTACTTTTAAAAATAAAGATAAAATAGGAATAATTTGTTCAAGTTATTTCACATACCCAATGTTTAAATGTTTTATGACGCGCACGTTATAAAATGTTGTTTGAATTTTATATTTAATCGCTACTTTTACGATTCAAATTGTGAATAAAATGTTGGCGTTGTATGTTATTTTTTTTGTAAACTTGGCACGGGCGAATAAGTATTACGGCTTGGACAACCTCGAAGGTTGGAACTACATCAATTTGCATTGCAGGGACAATGACAATAAGCCTGTTGACTGGTAACTTTTACATATTTTTTGAACTTAAAAACATATTTCATTAATTCATTTATGAGCAAGGCGCAAAAGATGCGATACACAACGGGCTTTGATCAAAATCAAATGAAAGACTACTAATTTTAACCGGTGATATACCCTCCATATAAACTTTTGCTCTATAAGAGACGTACAATTTTGCCATTAATTAAGTGCTAGTAGGGTAGTTAAAAATAATTTCCATTAAACTAACAAAAAGTGTGTGTTGATGCTAATGCGTTACCGACTTTTTTTTTTAAATGAAGACCAGTGTAATTGAAATGTTCGCGTTCAGGCTTCAGATTACGGTCTGATTCAAGTCAGATTTAGTTTGGTGTTCTATTTTGGTGTACGGGCACAGGAAATTTACTTCACCTAGTGGTAAGCGTAACTTCATATAATGTTTGTATAGGCACTCAGGATGCGCTCGTGGGGACTGTTTTTACGTTAGCCTGCTTCCATTGATCCTCCAATTGTTTATAGCCTGTATGATCTTGGAATACGAAAAAAGACGAGCCTGAATGGTGGGTTTACTAAACCTCGTTTGCGGTTAATATTTGAACGAGTGGGTATATCCAGCGCCTGTGAGTAGTTTAACCACCAAATTATGAAATTAGTTAGTCAACCAAACCGCATTGGTTCAGAACAATATATTCCCTCACATATTGTATGTAGTACGTACGCTGGTTAGTAGAAATTAATTCCACCATTAAATGGCGTACCTTGGGCGAGGCCTATGTCCAGCAATGGACTGCAACGGGCTGATGATGATGATGATTACATTTTACATTAGGTGGTACATTTACAAGCCTCCGAGCCATGTCGGTCCGTACTTGGAATCAGGTCGCAACTTCAGCTTCATCACGCCGGACACAAAAGGTCGTTGGCAGCCTTCCGACAGATATATCACTGCCAACTCTATGCTCCAGCACACGTTGTCGCCTATGTTCAGGGTAAGTTACCTTTATTGTCATTAAAGTATTATGACCTGTTGTTACCACATAAAGTGAGAGGTTTCGTTACAGAAAACATAAACAATAAATAAAAACAATTTGCCAACCCGCACTAAGCCAGCGTGGTGAACTATTAAGCTAACTCCTCGCACTCGAACTCTTGATTGTAGAGGAGGCCCATACCCTGCAGTGGGACGTATACAGAAAAACAGTTTCGATCCAATTTGCTTCTGCATTCCTCATCCTGTGGCACGTTGTTTTGGAATTAAGAAGAATTCAAATGCTTAAATATTATTGTTTGATTATAATATTTTGTTAAATTGTCGTGTTTCGAATTCTGTCGGTACCTGCCTAAAGTTAAACATTCAACTAATTAAGGTGGAACATTTTAGACAACCTATACAGATTACCTAGCATTAGTGACGTATGCTGAAAAAGAACAAAACGAAATCTTCCCTGGATCGTCGGCTCTTGGCATCATGATGGCGGACGAGATGGGCGGGCTTTGGATCGGTCACACAGTCAACGGACTACCAGATTTGAGACGTTCGTTACGTATTTTACTTAAAATAATTTATTGAATATGTTCAAAAAATCTTACTTGTCCAAAATAGTAATCCCTCTATTCTTATTTTTACTTTTATATTGATACTTTTAAAAAAGCCGCATGAGATAGGTTTTCTGAATTGAGAACCAAATCCAAGACGCCACAATTTTTCAACGCATTCATTTATTTTTCATATTTGCACGATAGCAATAATTCGACTGAACGCTTAAGGGGGGTTATACCGATTTTTACTTTTTTTAAACGTCTATAGCTCCGTGGATACCTTAATTATATGCAAAAACCAAGCATTTTAGCAAAATTGGGAGTACAACCGAGGGAATTTATCAAAAATATAATAAATAATTTAAAATACTATTATAAACCACGTAAAATAAAAAATGTAGTCAATGTACAATTCTATTACGGACTATGGAGCGTCCATAATAAATTATTGAAATGGCATGGTGAGTTAGCATGCTGTACTTATTTGAACTGTGGCATCGGCTGATGTCAATGTGCCCTGTGCGCCGAGCTCCGGGTGCGCGGAGTGAGATGACGTTTAATACCTCGGTAAAAGAGGGCCTTAACTTCATAACTTTAATTTTACGAAATAGATGCGAAATTCTAGGTCTAGATTAGGAACGATAAAATAAAGGAACATAATATTATTAATATTTGTGGGGTAAAAACATGGTTTTGGTTTTTAGAGGACAGACCTTCATTCCCGGAGGACGAGATACAATCAGGCCATATGATAATGTGCCTCTCGTTAGATCTGGTGACGTTGAACGAAGTAGCAGTTTCATTAAGACAAATATCGCCAAGGATCATTGACATAAAAATTCCGCCAGCTATAAGACCATCTTTACCCGACTGGGAGTACATGAGCATTACGAAGCTCAGTTTAAGTGGGTGAGGTATCAATAGTCATTAATGGTTTCTGCGTTTTCCAATAGCTTGTATATTAACATTCGATTATATAGCCCCAGCTTACGTGGCACTTTAGCAGAACTTCTTTTCTGCATTAAAAATCGGCACATACCTACTATTCCAGTAATAAAAAATTCGCGTGTCTTATTACAAGTAAATCAATGGTAATTGACCTAAAGTGATTAAACTTTCATCAATATCTTTGATTTAAAATTGAGCTTGCGTAAACGTGTGCAATGGTTTTTTTTGTGTCACCTATATTAACGCAGACCTTCATTTTCCATGAATTAAAGCTTTTCAAGGTCGGAAGTATATTTTTATTGTTATTATATTTGCTATTTCAGCAAGTCGTCTCTACAGTTCCTAACAAGAAAGAAAACTTTACGGGCTGAAATGATGATCCGACAGCCAGGCGATAACAAATGTTTGTACAAATCCTTTGCCAGGGACAAGCACATTGTTCTAGACGTTTACAGACATGACATGAGAAGGAAACCCGTTTGTGACCGAGGTTACAGGTGTGTGGCCAATAAAAATATATTGGAGAGTGAAATATTTCGAAATATGCTTTAACACCAAACGGCTATCCACCGCATCGAACTCATTTGAATTTCATCTTATTACAACTGGTCCCGCCTAGCTTCATCTATAAACCACCAGAAAACTATAAAAAAAACAACCTTTTACTTGTATCACTGTCTTGTTGAAACCTCCAATTAAATTTGTGTCGTTTAAAAGATGGAACACTTTTTAGTTCAGCGGTAACTGGGAATCGATTTTATTATAGGTATAATAAGTACCAAATTCGCCTCTAACAAATATCATATTTGCAATTTCAGTGTTAGGAATATCAATGCTATATCGTTGAAGTATCCAGAAAAAGTGTTTTACATAGACTATAGTACCGACCGTATTGGATTTGCCGTGAGCACAGCAGCACATTGGCAACGGAGGGCATCTAAATCAAGGGCACCGCAGTATTGGACTTGTACGAGTAAAATTGAAGAAACTGATAGATCTCCTAAGGGAGGGCTCATTCTTTGCGTAGACGATTATAATATTTGGTGGAGTTTTGACAATCTTAAAATAAAGGAACCTGAATGCTAACAAATATATTATCCTTTTTTACCATAAGTAGTATATTAAGCCAGTTAGTCATTATCGGAGACCCGCTGAGGTTCAGTGTTCCGGTACATAAAAGGTAGAGCTCGTTGCTTAGGTGAAATTAATCGATCCATCCCAAATTTCGATATAAATAACCCTTATTTGTGGATTCGATTCTTGCACCGAGACAATTGTTTGAGTTTTCCACAGGTATTTGTTTTAGGTCTGTTGGCTGTGAGATCGAAGAGTGTCTCGTAGTTTCTGATACCCACAACACAAAATTCGATCTTAATGTATGTTTTAGGCGTGTGTATATTTCGGCGTGTTCATTGTGAGGTCCCGGAGTTTCTCCAGATCCGATGGAGCAAGATGGATGGATGTTTTAGGTAAACATCCAGCATTCCCGCTTCTTGCAGGAATCCAAGAGGATTATCCTAATGAAAAAAAAGGCGTATGTTTAGATATGACTGTTGGGTGTATTTATTTATTGCGGAATGATAAAAATAAGATACAGACTTAAGATAAAATGTTTAATATACAACACAAACATTATTTACATGATTAAGATTCATATTGTTTAACACAAGTAAAGACGTAACGATGTAAAACCTAAACGTATTAACACGACTTGTAAAATTATGAATCCGTAAATTATAGTACTGGCTTCACTGGATCTCAAATTTAAAAAATATATGCGCATGCATACACGATCTCTTAAAAAGGCTAATAAATACAAAGCTTCACTTTTGGATCGCTATCCGACATTCAAATTTAAAGAAACAGTGAAGAATTGACTTTTGCATAAATGTATGCACATCTCTTAAATCTCATCAATCATCCGATAGTCATACAAAGGCATTGGCACTATGTGAGCTTGGAATATTTACAATTCTCACAATACAAGCACTTATTTCAATCAACGTTTTGTTGCAATTTATTTGTAATGTTACAAACAACAAAAAATTACCATTCAGTGTTGTCACACTTAAAAATCTTGGGTATAGAATTTGGCACACTACATCCACTATCCCATCCATGCCTTCGATAAGAAGATAAGTGGGTCGAAATTAAAATATATTGCGGAGTATATTATAAATCGCTTTACAATAAAATATATGTGTGGTTATAAACGTCAGAACGATAAAATACTTATAAGAAAGTTACACTCTAACATTAAAATCGCGTAGTTGCATACCAAATATAAGCGCGTGATAGATTACAAATGTTATAAAACCCCTGGAATTTCGTGATTTGATCATCCTTCACCATATGAATGTGTATGTTTAATATAAGTTTATCAATATTAAGTATTATAGTGGAATCGGCTGCAAAAAAACTTAAATGTTGCCACATTCACGGAAAATATACAGGTTGTTGCGCAAATTCATTGTAAATTACGGTTTTTAAAGCCCATATTCTTATTGTAAAATATTTATAACGATGCGATCGTATTTGGCAGTGAATAGAATCAGCAGGGTCTGTCTAGTGGGCGACCCTTAACGACGGCATCCTTGTGAACCAAGAGTCGTGTTTTAGCTTCAGATAATACGAGTCTCTTGGAGAGGGCGCTGTTAAGGCTTCCTCCAGCACTTTTAAGGCACTAGTTGGCAGCACTTTAGCGCTGTATTCAGCCGCCTCGCCGGGCATTGTGACTGCACAGCTGGCTGTTGTTGTGCTTACTTCCGAGCTCGGAGTGTCTGGCCGACTGAAAGTTACAAAGTTTAGATTCAAATGAACATTGACTAATAATACAATTACATATTGAGAATTGTTACATTTGAACTTCTTGCGTCTGGAACAAAGTACCTATACTAATGAATGCAAATTCTAATACACACAATTTCTACAGAGTAATTTGATAAAATACAATTTAAGTCCATTTGCTGATTTTTCTCTAATTGCATTTTTAATACATCAACTAAGTATTAACAAGGAATCTATGCATGTAAGAGTTCTCCATGAGGTAAGTAAGTGCATCTTACTAGCGCCTATCGGCCCTATATGGTCCAATCAGACATATCCTATCATAGTTTTAGAGGTGTCCCTTGGTTTTGCAATTACCTTTCTGGCTGACTGGGCGGCTGCAGCTGCACGGGCGGGGAGTATATCTCGGCGGCGGACAGGTCGGGCGCGTGCAGGAGCACCACGTGCAGGCGTCGAGCTCGCAGGTTGGCGCGCAGGGCATTAGCGGCGCCCCAGGTTCCCCACCTAGCTGCCGCTGCCCCGGCGCTGCCCTCCCCATTCTCGCCGCCGTCGGCGCGCGCCAGGCTCTCGCATGCTGTGTCTGATGTCAACCCTGGAGTAGATAGTATGGGGTGATAAAACGAAGAACATTTGTTTCAGTTTTAGTTGGACACAACTGATCTATTGGTGTAGCTCCGTGAATACAGGACGAAATTAGAACACAATCCCCCACTATGTACTTTTTGTAAGGGATATTATTTTGGATATAGATTAATTAGCACCATCTAGCTTAATTAATAAATTAGAAGCTAGTAATCAAATAACATACAAATAACAAGCAGAAAATAGAATTACTTAAATGCAACAATGATAGAGTACGTAGCTCATACGTCTCTCGTATCGAATTCGACTGCCATCAACCCAGTTTATTTGCTATCAATATAATTACCGATATAAAAGAGTCTGCCAGCGTGCGGATGGTCGGAGGCGGCGGCGGCGAGCAGCGGGGAGAAGGTCCGCGCGACGCGCAGCGCTCCCAACACGTTGCCTCGCAGCGCGCCCTCCCAGCACGCAGCGCCGCCGCGCCCGCTGCTGCCCGCTGTGTTAATCACCGCCCATATACCTAGAACATTATTGCATTGTACTCTATCAGCCCATGTAAAGTCCCACTGCAGGCTTCCTCTACAATTGAGATAACGATTGAGAGGGGTTAGACCATACAGTCCACCACGCTGGCCAAGTTATGGTATATGACATAATCTCTCTACACACTTTCAACTACTTATAACCTACCGTAGTATTCTCTGTTTACGTTACCTTCCTAATTTTTTTGTCAGGTACTTTTCAGTACTTGAGAGTAAGTACTTAGCTGTGTATGCATGTTGTTATATTTTTCATAATACATAAACATGTATAGTATAAAACTTGGTGGATCAATTTTATTTGCATCGGAAATAAAATTTGAAATAATAAAGAACCGTAAGTAGAAAATTAATTAATTATTATTATTTATTCACGTAGTATTCATACCTTAAATGGCGCCATCTATGCAATAAAGGACTAAACAATAACTTAGCTAGTTTATTAGCAATGAAATGTCAAAGAAACATGAACCAAGTTAGCTAACAATAGATGGCGCAATATCTATATATGGATGCTATCATGTAACCCACTTTATAAATGTAGTTTTTATTCGAAACGATTGTATATAAACTATAATAATTACTATAATATAACGTATTATTAACTTAAACTCAAGTTAAATGTATATATAACGTTATTTAGGCTGTTTGATAGAAGCACTGCTGGTGTAGTGGTATCATGCAAGATTCCCATTCTTGCGACCCGGGTTCGATTCCCGGGCAGTGCAGCCACTTTTAAACATTTTTTTTTGGTTATTTAAAAATGATGAGTTTTCTCTGCTGAGTCGAGCTTCTGCTCAGATTTACTGATCACCCGCACTGAAATCATCAGGGAAAAAGTGGTTCAGTCTCCCAATCCTGCCAATTTACGAAAACCTGTGACGAAAACTGTGTCCCCTAAGACTTTGTTTTGGTTGTACAAATAAGACATTTACCATCTATTGGTAGCTTGACGATATCACGCTGTGGCTGTCGCGACAAAACTGCCTGGTCATGTATAGCAACTACGGAGGATTCTGGGTGATATCTGTTGTTTTTTAAACCACAAAGATTGCTCTTTATCTATATTAGCTTGGTCTAGCACTTCTTTGGGAAAGTTTTTGTAATGGTTTGTTACGCCAGTGCATGTTTTGCTTTTTGATTATTGCTTCTTTTATTTCTTTGCCTGTATGTGTTTATTGTAACTCAATTTCTTTTGTGTCTGCTTCTTTAATTATTGAATATTTTTCATATTAAATACCATATTATATCAATATCATCCGGTATTTTATTGATTGATTGATTTTATTGTTTTATAACTTGTTCTTCTTGTATATTTAGCCGTCAGCGCTTTATACATAATTTCTATATTTATTAATCCTCTTGTTGCTTGTTTATCTGTTTTTATAATTAATAATACCGAATGTGTAAAGTAGAACCGTTCGTTAATAATTATAATATTTATATTATCACGTGATAATAAATATAATTTCATAAAACCAAGCAAAATTTGTTTGTAAATATGTATTGTGAGAAGTGTACACATATACCGTAATCTTTAGAAAGTTTTTTTGATGACTCGGCATACCTATCACACGCCTAAATCTGTTCATATTTTCTCCTAAATAGGAGTTCCATTATCCATATAGAATAATCATGCTTTCACATATAACCTAAAACCATATTCACATAAAATAACTGTATGTACTATTTTATTTATTTATATCCTTTATTGTACACTATAATATTTAAGCTTAACAAAAAAAACATTACATTCGATAACAATACAAAAGGCGGCCGTATGCCTCGAGGCAATCTCTTACCGACTGCCTTGGGATGGAAATAAGAGAAGGATAAAAGAGAGGGCAGTCAATAGTGCACCAATAGCTTATTAAATGATATTAATAAAAACATTATAAAATAATTAAAAAACATTAAATTTAGAATTTTCGAAAATATGTAACATAAATCCTTAAATTAATGAAGAATAATATTTAACCCGTATAAACCATCACGTTATTAGCCTGCAAGGCATATTTAAAGAAGTGGAAGTAAACAGCATTTGGTGACAAATTATTCCGGCTCAAAATAAATTTGGAGTTGAGTGATAATTTGTCGCGTCGGTCTTAATTTACATAATGTTATCAACGATCTTTTGTCGCCCGAAAGCACAGTTATATACAATAAAATAATAAATCCTTTTTCCCTCTTCAAAATGCCAAACATTACGTTAAACAAATATATTTTTTATTTTAGTTGTAGTTTCAAATTTCACCACACGCATATTTATGGTAGAATGACAGTAGTGTCATTAGTAGAGCATCTGTTAGGCTTATCAGAATCACCATGGGTGGCTTGCTATTGATATTGATGGTGCTCACTAGTCTTACTACAATACGTCCATTCATAAACATGGCGAGGCATAATCGTTTGTCTCGACTCGACATCTGAATGGCGCTCTATGTATTAATTGCTATCAGGTGGAGGGTACTCACTTTGCCAATCGTAAAGGTAGATTATAGCGCAAATTCTTTAACATAAAGCAAGAAGAGATAATCTTGTTTTATTCTATTTATAAGTAATAAGTAAGTAAGTACATTCGTTACTCCGATTCACGTTGTTTTAGCCGATGTATTATTAAAACCTAAAGGCCAGGAGAGCATTGATATTGGGATATCTAAAATGATGATGAATTTGCGAATGAGCCAATTCTTATAACAAGTGAGCCTGTTTTCATTCCTCTGCAGAGAATGGTTCTCCACGATTAAGAACTCAGTGCATAGCCTCCACGTTGACCTAATACAGGTTCCATACCATACTTCAAATAACCAATTATTCATATACGTACCATGTTCCCCAGCCGGCAAGTGCTGTGCTGTAGCCCTAGCCGCCTCCTCTAGCAAGTCTTCCCTGGCTACATCCAGGTCGAGAGTGACGAGCCTCGGAGGCGGTTCGTCTTCAGGTGTGGACGCCGCGTGTGCTTGGAGCCAGGAGTCAGCTAGACGAGCTCCCAGCCCGCCAGACCGACAACCTGCGATCACGCGCCATCCACGACTGCTTAGGTAGGTAGCTATCTGTAATGTCACAGAAGTAACGTGGGTAAGTTACACTGTGGATAGAAGAGACTTGCGACTAGTTACAGTATTAGATTCGACCAGTGTGTTTCTGGTTTCATTGATCTCTGATGTTTAACAGAATTGTATAGTTATATTTCGATAGCCGAGTGAAATTGTTAGAACTCCAATAGATTATTATCATTCCCTCTCCCCCTTTCTTACTCTGCTTTCCTCTCTCTTACAAAAGTTAGTTTTCGAAACTAAACGACGTATTTAAATTGTTTTTATGGACTGCGATGACAATTTACTATGTGTAGGTTCTTTTTTACCTTTCTCGTATTACTGATCTAAGTCATCAAAAATGAATGAGTATCAATAATGTACAAAGCCTTTCTTGGAATTGTATCTAAGTAGAACGATACTAAATAATTATATTATCAATTTGCGTACCTGTAATCCTAAGGCGGTATCCACCGAAGTAACAAGAACTGTTTTAGCACTATCCACTGGTAGGACCTCGGCAACCCTGACTTTCCTCAGCAGGTATAGAAGTAGAGCTCCGACTATAGAGCAGAGGGCTGCGAGCTGCAAACCTAGCGACAACCACGTGAGCGGATCCATCTCTTGATTAGAAGCCATGCATATTTACCACGTTATCTGGAACAATACATAAAATATTGTCAGATTATTTCGTAAATAAATATTAGATATCTGAATTAAGGAATAATAATTTGAGATTAGCTTTGTATAAAATAGGCGTTTAAAAATGAAACACCGATGTCAATAGACGGGATTTGCATAGGTAAGGAATACGTCCACAACAAGAGGAGATAACCGAAAGAGTAGATATAAGAGGCGTCCTCTTCATTCTAAAGCTATCCAAATTGCTATTGAAGACCATCGACTCTACATAATATCGTAATGAAAAAGATATCAACGATCGTATACGTATCAATTTTATTTGCGTTCTGTTATTACCCACTCAACAGTCCATAAAAAGAAGAACCGCAAACGAGCGTCCTTCAACGATCGATTCATTG
Source organism: Deilephila elpenor (assembly GCA_949752805.1). NCBI lineage: Eukaryota > Metazoa > Arthropoda > Insecta > Lepidoptera > Sphingidae > Deilephila > Deilephila elpenor. The sequence continues at coordinate 7,216,117 of OX457108.1, forward strand.
AACATTTAGCATGTTTATAGTTAGCAAGAAACGAGCGGATGTCGGCTTAGCAAACAATACACGCTATGGGGATCAACACCGTTGCTTTAACAATGCGCTTCTCACATTTTGTCGCATAACATGTGAATTGCCTTACCCATGAGCATTACTTGTCTCATTACGAGGTAAATGCTGCTTTAACAATCTTGCGAGCATTCTCGGCTGACATAAGTGTATGCAGATAATTTCTCGTGTTTATGGGTCAGAGTAAAAGGTGTGCAATATATTGCATTGTTATCTTGTGGCGCGAAGATAATAATATAATTTATTATTATGGGGTGTGGAATATTAGATAAGTGTTTTTACTTATGCATTGTATTATTAGCGATAAAATAGTTTTAGTTTACGAATAATATATGCGGTGTAACCAAATAATAAAATATCTGTTCTATAAAGCATTGAAACAACTATGATAATTTAATAACTAAATGATTATTTTTTCGAGTAACATAATAAATCTATGTTAATTTCAAGGGCCATTTCAACTGGTAGAGCTAATCGGGGATTCAATGAATATTCATATATATCAGCCTTACATAAATTAACTTCTCCTTTGTTATAAGAATAATATTATGACACTTAATTTGCAAATAATCCAAGTAACCGAAGCCGTATAGTCCAGTGAACACGTCGGATTTCTCTGTCGTATTACAGCTCATTATTAAAAGAAAGTACTTTTCTAACCGACTATCTATCCATCTAATGGTTCCGCATGAACGCCGACCAACAAATAAAATATAAATCAAGTTAATGTATTAACATAGACAATATCATGTTGCTCAGCGAATGTAATTGATAAGTACATGGCAGTACCATGTTTATCACACCACAGATTAAATTGTACTATTTTAGCGATGATGTAAAGTCGGCGCATCAGTCACATTACCATACAAAAGTCATTAATTATTTAGGCAGATGGTAAGAATGTGATCGTTATCATTACAAGATTATGATACGAGCGGGTGCACGTACGGACAGACAAAAACGTGGGAATGAGCATTGTGCATTGTTTTTACTTGCGATAACACGGGAAGATCAGGGTCACATTTTGTACGTGATACAAGGACGTGAGGTCAACGCTGTAACAAAACACTATTTTAAACTTGTTATCTTTTTCATATCTATGACAAGAAAAATACATTGAGCATTTTTTACTTATATTAATGCTTCGCAGCCAGGTTTACTAATGTTAACTGATATCTCTAATTGTAGGTCTTGCCTTTATAAAAAAGGAGATACCTTAAAGTCTTTAATAATATTTTTAATTGAATGAAAAGTGATTGAATGAAACTCTTGGCTCTCTTTCTGTTAAAACTAGATTGGTACCTACTGAATATTTCGGAACGAAGAATGAACTAAAGGAAGTAAAAAACGCATTAAAAATTTACAGTAATAAACACACCATAAAAAGGAAATGCTGGGAAATTATGGTCATGCCTTAATATTTATATATCTTCAATTCTTTATGATAAAGATAATACAATAGTCTTGAGGTATCCAGTAACATGTACTGTGTAGACACAAGACGCCAGAAGTAACATGTTTCCAACCGCGATGTATGATCAGGATCCACTCTAGATGATCTAGTTCAACAAACGGTAACATCGCAGCTCGACAGAGTATCCCGGTTTACTTAGTTATGTACCAAGTTACTAGTGTTCAAGATATTAGCTTAACTTTTGGTATGATTTATTTTATAGTTAAAAGTTACGCAATAACAATTTGTCTCATGGTAGAGTCTGTAGTTATCGAGTTGTATTCATTTATAATACCTAATCTACCTACATACATATGTCTACATCGCATCGGCAATTCAGATGACTGATGTACAATGTAAAGCTGTAGAAGGTGTAACTATTAGATACCTACTACATAAAATTAAGCCATATATACAATTTATATTTTTAAATGCGTCATACAGAGTCTCTAGATTTTCAAAGAGCTGACTAGAAGTAACTGTTAAAAAAGGATATCCTGCTACCTTCATCACATTCCGCTGTATTTCAATTTATCACTATAATAAAACGTTGAAAAAAGAAAAACATTAACCATGAAATTCAATCAGCATTACGTACTTCAGCTTTTATATTCCATAAAACATGAACAAAAGGATCGAGCTCCCAACGGTCCGTTTAAATTTAGTGCGTGCGCGGATGACGCCGCCACAAGATATTCCTTCTGTCATGCTCCTTTTTGCAATAAAATAGAATCGCCTGTACTTAGAATTCTGTTTATTTTAGAACCACTCAACATCGTAAATTATTGTGAGTGCTTCATCGTTTACAAGTGGTGTTCTGATCTTGGTGGATTTAAATACGATGGTAGTGAATGCTAATTATGTTATTGGAAGATTAGTAATACTTATTGGTTAAGCAATAAGTAATCGTATTGAAGTACAACCCTCTGGGCCATTAATATTCTGATTTCGTTGGTATATTTGATAACAATGATGTGTAATTAAATAATAAAACCCATTGCCCTATAAACATTTAACGCCGTTATTATAAGATGGTAAATGAAAAATAACTTTAAGTTAAGTCTGGACTTTGGAGTTCATAATAAATTAATATTATGATTCATCTTATCAAATACATCTGTTATTATTTAGCTATAATCTCCAACGAGATCTTAATTAAGAATGTTAATATTCTGTGTGTAATTTTGAAACATGTGATCACAATTTGTTTCAAACACTGCTTGAACAAAGGCTCTCAATGAGACAATATTTTGAATGAACTATTATAGTCGAACATTTGTCTCACCAAACACAATAAGCATTGTACACTTGTTTATAAACTGGGAAATAACAAACACTCGTATTGATTCCAATTCGCGGCAAACTATTTTATATATCGGAGCACAATGACGTCCAAATAAATTAGTAAAAACGTTGATTTTATTAAAATAATAAGGGACATCAAGATCAGTGTTTATCGTGGGCTATTATTGCACATTATATTTTCTACACTGACGTACGAATGAGAAGAGAAATTTATGAACAGTTTTCGCTTTTAGTGCAAGCAACGTATCTGACTTTATGAGCATAGGTATTACTTTTGCTTTCAATTAAACATATAACAAGTTTATATTTTCGAAAGCTATCTACCATTGGTATGCGTGCGGCAGTACATGAACCAATTACTATAGAATTCCATCAAGAATTCAAGAACATGATACATTCCATGCAATACAAGAATATTTTATAACACCAATCCATAATTCGTAATTCAAATTGCATCTACATATATCCAACCAATTATTGGTCACTGCATCCACTGTTATTTAATGAGCCAATTAGCCTAATTTTTCAATAACATCGTATGTGTGTCGATGTACGTGTGGAATTAGTTATTGCTAGTATGCAAGCGGACTCGATGGCCGAGTCTGCATTATTTCGTTTAAGTTGCTTAACCAGCCAGGCATCTGGGACAGTTATTGCTGCGACAAAACATAGGAGATTTGTTCGATCATTGATATTTTGAAGTGATCAATTGTAATTTATTGTCATAATGTAGTCGTTATGAAGGACTAAAAATATTTCTTTGTTATTCATTGTTGTCGACCCTGATTGATTAAAATATAAAAATGATCTAAAATTTCACAGAGATTTTGTTTTTCGACGTAAGCTTGATTAAGGTTTTCCGTTTTGCCTTTCACGGTAAATATTAGTATAAAAGTTCGTAAAAAAAATGTAACTAAAAAATTCATCGCATTTAATACGATCATAATATGATCTATGATTTAATTTAAAGGCTCAGGGACAGAACGGAACCCTGAGTGCGTCTACGAAGCGAGGCTATACCGTTATTGATATTCAAGGGGCGTTGTTTCAGCGCCTACGCATCGCACCCGTCGCGACACCCGTATTGCGATACCGATCACTATTATCATGCATTACACAAGGGTGATCGATCCTCCAATGCTTTAGATCTAATCTATGATAACATAGGCAACATTGAGCTGAGTGTAAATGATTGAAAAACGAAAAATAAGCTTTACAGTATAAAATTGAATGTTACAGAAGGTATTTCAGATGAGGACAAGATAATTTTTAATGTGAAAAAGTTATAATTTCAATCAAATATGTCATGTTTTTTTGCTTTTTGCCCTCCTTCACAGAAAGTTTTCATTAGAAACAAATATGTCGTGTCTCTGCTTCTATTCTTCCTTCGCCAGTCGAGTAAAAGTATAAAATATTTGCTGCAAATATCGAGCGTGTAGTTACACATCCGTGAACAATTGATTGACGTGAAATCGACGTATCAATCATACAACATGATATTCCGATGCCAATAAAAACTGAAGCTAATAAAACGAAAGACTATAAAATAAATAAAGAGAGTACCACTTAAAAGGAATGAGTAACAGCAAACGTTACCTAATAGCAAACAGAGTGTGATTTTGAAGTCAGTGGCGTGCATGCGTAACTGCTGATTGTTTAGCAGTTTCACTTTTGGCTTCAAATGGTGAATGAAAGAAAAACGAATGTGATTTTGAACGCGTCCGAATGTAAGGAGTTGGATAAGTGGGGCTATAAAATGTCGCATGCCGTAAGGATTGTAAATATTTGTTTTTTTCTTACAAAGAAAGTTATTGCTATTTTTTTATTACCATAAATTAAGCTTATTTTGCAAAAGTCCAAGTTACCAAATTACAGGATTACAGAATAATGATGAAGTCTATGTTTCAAAATGGGACTTTATTTTTAAAAGATTAGAACCATTTCAGCCTAATATATGTTATAGAGCTTAAGAAAATTTTTTGAATGAAAATTAAGGCTAAAAACTCATCATAAAGGAAATTAATTAAAACTTGTGTACTTTACTTTGTTCTCAAAAGACAGACAATACATTCAGCAGTTTTCCCATCCAAGGCTATTCGAGACATTCTTTGCAAACTAAACAATTTGCGCAGTTTCCATTTAGACGCACTTAAATCGTGAGTCTGGTGCCATAACATTTACTTTGTATGAAACAGGCGCCTTTGATACAAAATACCATGTAATGCTTTAAGGGCAGAGTCGTGAACGTCTTGCTCATCTTCAACATATTAAGTAGAAATACCAAGCTCAGACGTACCTTCAGTAAATATTTATGAATACGTATTAATGTAGTTGACATTTTAACTGGAAATCTTAACCTAGATAGCGTTAATTTAGCAATGTTTTTCTATTTGCACACATGTTATGTATATTTTACGACACAAATTTAATTTGAGGAGCATTATGAAATTATGTATTGAAGTATTACCACTCCCCATGCCTTCAAACTAATGAAGTACATCTACATATCTTTAAAAAATCGAGGCATTTTGTATAGAAATAAGACTTTGAAGCTTATGCAGGTTATTAAAATAATTATTTCATATTTCATTGTTAACGCTCATTGTTGTACATTTATGCTAATCCTTTGTTACTATTATAAATATGGAATAAATGGGTGATAATCTTTCAGTTACTGATTGGACTCCCTCCATTTAACTTGATCCCCTCTGTAGACTCACAAATGAGCAATACAAGCTTTTGACATGACGTTATAACTCAATAACTTCATTACATAACATAATTTATTTGCGCCATTTTAACGCCCCATAGAAATGTCCGTCACGGTAATTATACAATTACTTAATGTTTCCACAAACACTATGTGTTAACTGGCCGTAACACTGTGTAAATAAAAAATAAACAAATTGTACGGAATAATTGTTTCTGTAAACATAATAAAAGTGAAATTAAAGCGAAAGCACGAATATTGCGCGATACTAATCGTCTTAGTGCTAGCTCGAGACATAGGTAATTGTTTTAATTGTCGTTATTAATTTAACGGTTGGAATTGATCCGGTTTTTGCATTTATGTCTGTGTTTTAAAAACTAAGAAATACACCTGACCTTTATTGACCGTAAGAAGAAAAATTAGTAAAACAATGTTATTTTAAGTTTGATTCAATAGTTCAGGTTTTATTTAGATAGGTATGCAAAAACCTAATTGTGGCCATTATTCTTATACTTTATTTTATTTTTATTCGACTTTAAATTAAAAATGTTTTAGTTACACTGGGTAGTAATTCTTAGTATTGTAAAAGTACCTATATTCCGTGCCAATGTAACAACTACGAATATGAATATTTATATGACCCATTTCCAAACAAGTCCGTAATGACAATGCACCGTGACTCTACGTGCATCGTGATCTGGCAGATGTCTGTGACTTCCTGTCCCAACTTGCAAGTACCAAGTTTACAAGTCTTTTGTATTTGATTTGAATAGTCGTGAGTTAGTAGTTTGTAGCATTTTTCACCTTTTTAAACGTCGGGTTCTGTTGATACGCAAATAATACAACGCATTTTAGCAAAATTGGGCGTACCAAGTATTGTGTAAAGCTAAAAACATCATAGTAATCAGTTCAATAGAAAATCATCTTAAAAATGGATCTATATCTCTATTTCGAAAAAGGTACAGTACGTAAGAGATTCTATCAAAACCATGTATTGTCCATTGCTTTGGTGGATAGGTGCGGCGTGGCGTCGTGTCGCAGTGAAAGTCGCGAAAGTGTAGGACTCGCGGATTTTCTACTGGACACCGCGCCTGTGTTCACTGTTCACGGTTATTGCATTCGTCATTTGTTGGTTGCAGTTGTAATGATGTGTGGTCAGTTTCGTAAATTACTGAGGCGATGTTTATAAGCTGGCGTTCGTTTTTGTTTCAAGAAACGAAAAAAATTAAGGTTTATATGTATAAAAATTAATGTCCAGTAAAATCCTTGATGAATAAGGAACCGTTTATCTATACATATAATAAACTTGTAACCGATCCATGTCTGCACATGGAAGATAAATGAGAAAAACTAATATGGTGGGTCTGTATTAACGTAATAGAACCCAAAATAATGATTTTAGAATTTTTGTCTGTTTGTCTGTGCGGTTGTGCGCGATGAACTCAGAAACGACTTAACGGATTTCGATGAAATTTGGTATGGAGGTAGCTGACACCCTGGATTACCACTTAGGCTACTTTTTATCCCGAAAAATTTAGTGCCGTGGGATGAAGAAGGAATTCCGATATATTTGTTACTTTTTTTATAGGGTGGGACGGGCGTGATATTACGGAACGACACGGGACGAGAAATTCCAAATAAAGTTAATCATGTAGACGAAGTTTGCGGGCAAAAGCTTTTTCAATATAAATTCTATTCAGTTATAAAATGAACGCAGTTCGGTCTTATGCCGCAAGATGTCACCGTATTAAAATTACTCAACGCACTCTATATGCCAGTATAGTTTTACAGAAAAAATAACTGCAGTATTTATTGTGTGGCCCAAATACGATAAATAAAATGTTACTAGTCTATCTGCGACTCAGTATTGGCAGTCTAGGTAGCATCGATGACATAATCTCGCTTTCACCGCCTCGAAAACGAATCGATGACACAGGGTACCCATCTTTGCACGATTCATAGAAAGCGATACGCTATATTATTTCACAACATATCCATATTTATATTTGTCGTATGAGTTTATTCGACTGAATAAATCAGTGAAAATAAAAGACTTTAAAAAATAAAAGATTTTAAGAGATGTTTATGAAGTAACTTGAAACGCCTATATTATTAATTGACAATGGTATAATATTATACATTTGACTCATTTATAATGCTCATATTATTTTTGACATGTGAAGAACCAATTGTTTAAAAAATATAGTACCTAGCTAATTTAAATAAAAAAAGGCAAAGTCATATTCCCATATGATATCCCATTATTAATTTTCTATTTAGTAAAGTCATTGTTGTATTATATTCCTGTTTATTTTATATATTTAAGTAAGAAATGAGGATGAGATTAGATAGGTAGGTAAACACAGTTCAAAAAATAAATTAACCACAAAATGTGATGTATGGTGGATGTGTTTAAAATCCCTAAATCAGTGTATAATTTGAGAAGGGAATACACAGGCCTCGGTAGCGCAGTAGGCAGCGCGTAAGTCTCATAATCTTAAGGTCGTGAGTTCGATCCTCACCCGGGGCATTATTTTTTATAACACATGTTGAACTAAAGGCCATAACAAAACCAATTTTTAAAATATATTAATTTAATCAACAGATATTATGTACCTAAACAGTTTAGTGAAACAAATAAAAACTCTTTGGTTACCTGTACAAATAAAATAAAACCATATTTCTAAATTCCGAACGTTCTTAATTTGAATAAAAACATTTCTTCCTTAAATTTTTTTATACATAATTGGCCCGCCTTTCAATGCTAAAGTGTTATGGGCTATAACCCCGTATCCGTCCTTCCAGGCCTTATTATTAGGACAGATCAACGACCTTGCCACGAGAGGTAACTGTCCTCCCAATAAGGACGCGCCCTCGTCCTAATTGACCGTAAACTGCTTATTAGGGCCGTAAACTTTTAAGGGGGATAATTTAAAAGGATTATTTTATAAGGTAAGTCTTCTTACGTTTTTGCGATGATAAAGAGTAGAATAATTTTACTATGGAATAAGTGTTGGATCCCTGGACTTGTAACGTTTACCACGCATTGAGATAAAACTATTTTGGAATAATTAACTTCCATAGTTCTATAATTTGTGGTAAATATAGCAACTTATAGAATAGTAATATAAAAAAATATTTCGTATTAATTTTTTGGTTAAACTCGTATAGTATATTTGCTAACAAACTCTTAATTCGCAGGTGTATACAATATCCCGTATGGTCTAGTGGCTAGGATACCTGGCTTTCACCCAGGAGGCTCGGGTTCGATTCCCGGTACGGGAAATCTCCTTTTTTAGTTTTTCTCGGTAAGACGATACAGGATTATAGAGTATGTATTTTTTGTGATAAGTAATTAATTATTAAGACACTGATATGTTTTTTCGTTTGTGTATACTTTATATAACATAGATGATTCATTAATACTGTCACCGTGTGCGTTTGTTAGTTTACGAGTTAAAGCAGGAAATGAGCACTTAAAATCATTAACAGTGAGTTCAAGTATCATGTCTCAATGACGACCACACATCAAGGTTACACCAAGTGCTTTATAAACATACAAGACTTGTACATTATTACTGACAGGTCATTCTACTTATGTACATTTCAACGTGTCTATAAAGAGCAAATGACAAAAGCAGTAGATAAACTTAATACAATTATTCGGGGAAAATTATAGTATTTGCACTTTAAAAATATGAAATCCCAGAGGCCAGACGAATATAATATTCGATCTTGTGCCGAGGTGTGAAGAAATGTTTATACAGGTCGATTTTGACACATTCATGATTCATGGCAAATCGGTTATTTGTCGGTTAATTAATTATACACTGAATAACGTATGTGAATACGAAAAAAAATATACCTATATGTGTATAAAGATCAAATTAAGCTACGATGTCAAATCTAAATGATTATTATTGCTAACTTGGAACATCTCTCCCTGAGGCATGATCTTTCTTAAACTTTTTTCTCCTCCTCTATTCCGAGTTACGTATTTTTTGTCGTAGGTTGTTATTTGTCTAAACGCCTATAATCGAGACCAAAGTACAAGAGACTACAATTTATTTAGAAATTGACTAACAAAGACAGGCGTGAGTCATTTCCCAAATTAAATTATTACAATATAAATATTAAATATAAACTTAATGCATATAGGATGTAACGTGTTCTCAGTGGCGGCGTAAAGGGGGGGCGATGGGGGCGGTCCGCCCCGGGTACCAAGCACCAAGGGGTGACAACGACAACCCGACAAGCGAGAACAAACGAAGAGCGACCACGATCGTGGGCGAAACGATCCTGCTTGCCGCCGCCTACAAAGAAGGAGCACCTTTTTTTTTTTTTAGTCCTTCAAAAAGGAACAACAAAAGCAAAGCAAGCAAGAGTCCGGAGTAAGCATGTATAGTTTAGGTATATTTTAGATTTTAGGTACGAAATCAATACGAAACCGCCCAGGGTGCCAACCTACCTTACGCCGCCACTGCGTGTTCTTAAATAATGGCGGACGTCGTCGTCACGGAGCGTGAACTCGCATTGAATAGAATCAGTACCATGGTCCACGTGTACGGGCATTCATCAGCTTATAAGAAAATCTTTTATTAACTACGCCCCTCGGCTTCTCCCTTCGTCTTGTATTGTGATCTTGGTGGGAAAACCAAACAGCCCTTCGCAATTTTGATACCCCCGAGTATACTACACAATACGCAACGGTGAAATCAAGACTACTAATATTAACTAACCCAACTAATATTTTGTTTATTTTTATTTATCGTAAGATAACATTTTAATGCCGAACGCTTTTGTCAAAGTTGTGAAGCTTTTAATCATGCGGCCTTATTTATAGTCTTAAAACCTATTTTAGTTATTGAATATTTTGTCGTCTTCACTTAAACTGAATTCAAAAGTCATTCGAAAGGGACAAAACATTCGACAATTAAAATAGGTTTTAAAACTGTCTATGAATAAGCCCGATGGAGTTCAGTACGTGATTCTAAGTTGCAAAATTGATCATCAGTGCAACAGTAATTTCACACAATGACATTGTCTGACATAACAGTTATGACATACTGATAATTTCTTTATGTACTATCGATTATTGCAGAAGTGAAAGTAACGTTATTAGAGAAGCGATGCAGATGGTTGTGATTCCATATTAAACGTATATTGTAGTTTAAGACTGCCTCGGTGGCGTAGTTGTATTACGGTACGGTTACAAAGCTGAGGTCTCGGGTTCGAATCCCGGGTCGGGTAAAGTGATATTGGATTTTTCTATTCATTATCAGCCCGGAGTCAGGAATTTGTGCCCAATATGGCGATAGGCTGGCCCCCTATCACATCGTGGGACGGAACATACAAGGCGAAAAGTGGGTGTCCTGGTGGCGCCTCTGCCTACCCCTTCGGGGATAAAGGCGTGAGTTTATGTATGTATGTATGTAGTTTAAGAATTAAAAACGTTGTTTATATGTGTAGCGAATATTTTTAAACTATATGTTTAGCACAGTAATTTCCTAGTTATGGTTTATTTGTGTTGTATCAATAGCAGCGCAGAATTTCATAGATGTTCCACTCGTAAACAAGAGCCTCCAAACCACATTATGTAAGGCGATTACAACCTTAATGTAAGACGCTCTATAAATACAAGTTGATTGGATTAGCGACTAGTTCGTATCCTTAAGCTATACACAAGGTTTTTAATTGATTGCCAATTAGCAACAACCGAGGAGTGGCTAAAGTGCTCTTTGAAGCATAAAAGGATTCGTCATTTTAGTAACTAATGCTGAATGGCTCAAGAACAAGAGTGATGGACGAAAATCCAAACCTCTAAAGCTAAATTACAATTCAAAGAATATTCAAAATGGCAAAAAATAATTTAACTATTTAAACTATATTTGTCCATATACGTCCCACAGCTGCAGGGCACGGGGTTTCTTTACAGTCGGAGTACAATTGAGACGGGTTAGGCCATATAATCCACCACGCAGGCTTAGTGCGGGTTAAACTTTAAATATACATAATTTAAATTCAAAGTGAAACCTTTCCAAAACAACCGCAAACGCGCAACGTGTTATGTGAAAACTAAAAGCTCTAAACGCTTTCCTACCATTAGTCGCTGTCAATAGCCGTGTAATCGCCAGTTGTGCGCCGGCATAGCGTTATAATGATCCGACCGGCCGCACATACGCTCAATCCTAATCAGCGGTTCGATTTTACCACTACCATCGGCTTGGCGTAACTGTTCAATACTTTCCGGGCTGTAGTTAGTTGTTTTCTATAATTATGTCGCTTAATGTTACGCGGAATGATGTTAAGTCTTTCCCTATTTGGGTTAATAAAGACTAAGGTTTTTGAAGGATTTTCGCTGCTTAAAGAAAATGAAATGGTGTGATATATTCGACTCGTGAACATTTTATGAATTAAGGAATTTCTATAGTTGACGCTATTACAATATAATGGATATTTAATTTGATATGTAAATTGTTGTTCCTGTGACTAGAGTTTAGCTTGTAATATTACGGAGCGCTAATACAATTATTGTTTTGCCACAACAATCACTTGTATTTCTAGTAATCGCTTACTAACTACAATACCATTCGATTATCTCCATATCAGGATACAATTGTCTATTCGATTAAACAATCCTAGCTTTAAACAATTGTAAGATAATATAATTCCCAATAGCAAACACGAAACATTAGTGATATCGGACATAATTGAGCTCAGTCAACTGTTCTCAACTAACAATATCTTGGATTAGTATTTTGTAATTGATTAATTTAATTCCTAATAACTATCAGTTGGAACATTTCGGCGGTGCCGTGTGTTTAATGGCTAGTGACTAGTGTGACCTCATTGGTGCGAGGTCGAATAAGAACAGCATTGTATTCCGCAGCGAGAGATTTTATTTCTTTGTTAGAGTTATGAATGACTGCAATTCGCAGCCGTAGTTCTAAAGAGTCTCACATTATATCCCGCTGAATATACCACAGAATTTTTTATTTATTCCTGATGAAGTAATTGCGCAGTAAAATATAATAGTGTCTGTCTCCAGCCAATATTCAGAAGTGCACTTGCTGGTGCAATTTGATCACTTAATGAATTAGTATAGAAAACAATTTAGATAACAAATAGCCTATGCGACTCTCTGGTTCACAAACCACCCATATTCATAAAATCATATCGATCCGATGTATTCTAAAACAACAAAGCCATAAATACTATCGCATAACCAAAATCCACAATAATTCTGTCAGGGGATTATCAAAGCTTATTTACTTATAACAGATATTAGTTCCACTAAACTTGTTGCCAATGTAATCTCCATAACTGTCACAGACAACGGCTGATTTAATTACATCGGGTCGCGTTTCGTCGGTCGTCACTCGAGGGACGTCCGGTCAAATTAGTCTACCGGCTACCCCAAATATGGTTGGAAATATCAAGGGGCAGGAAACATGATGACCCTTTTGGAATTTCATGCTTTATTGCTTTGTGTTATCTATACACGTATTGGGTCGACATGTGGGACTAAGCTCTAAATATTAGACGTTAGGAGCGACTTTGGTGTTTAGAAGCAAGACAAAATTACCTGCAATAATTTTGTGACACTAATTTTGAATAGTGTGGTGAAATAAAATCCAAATAGCGGGCACTATATGGGGACGAAAAAAGGCCAATAAAGAATTTATAATTATCAAAATCGAAGCATCGTTCATTCTTTTCATAATTACTTTTACCGTAATATGACAAACAAACCTACATACAGAAGCTATAAAAATCTAAATTCGTCAACACCATAATGTCGAAATCGATTAGGCTCGCCCATTTATAGTTACCCATGCCGTTAACTTCGTAGTTCCCGCGAATACCGCTAGCTAAACTCAAAGAGCCTACAAAGGCCAATATAAATTTTACTGTTTTCTTGCGTGCAATAAAACGCGGTAAATATGGTTCCAGCCGTGAGTAAACACTTAGCGCAGTAGTTAGCGTCGCGGCGACTACCGAAACACGTGGTAGGGGTATTAACCCACTTGCGTATATTGAATTTAATGGAGAGTCGCTTGATGTGCAGTAAAATTCAATCTATTCGTAAATTATATTTGGAATTTGGTGTTTAGTTACATTTATTTTTGAGGTGTTGGTGAATTGAATATTTTTAGATTTCTTGTCGTTTTTTAATGTTTAACACGTTAGCTGCGGCACCAATTTTTGCATACTTTCCGTTCCTGCGGCACGAGGTATAATCGGCCCGTACCGTAACCAGACGTTAGGGCGACACGCGGTCTATTAGACCCCACCTCCTTTTACAGACTAAAATCCATTTTCTGGCGCGAAATCAAAGATAAATGAGAATTTTGGTCCTTATTGATATAGACAGTGAATTGATGAACCCTAATCCACCGTCGCCCCGGGATCTGATGGCTAGTTTAGGAATTATTAGCAAAACAAAATATGGGATCTTATACACCTCGTAACGCACTGAAATAGGGCAAATTTTCGCTGCGATTAGTGATGGGAAAAATAATATCGACGTTTTTAAACTGTCTTAACTACGCAACGACTTGACCGATTTTGATCAATTATATCTCATTAGATCGTTTTAAGGGCAAAACCTGGCAAAACAACACAAAGATATCAAAGGATACATTTTTTTTTAAATAATCTAAATTGTGCTTGAAGGCGCCATAAAGAAAAAAAAACCGGCCAAGTGCGAGTCGGACTCGCGCACGAAGCGTTCCATTCTATACCATTAAGAGGCACCTATTACAGACTTATTATTGGAAAATAATGGATTACGGTTTATGCATAAGGTTTATCTTTCTATTTGTATATGAAAATCTTAATGCGGTTCACAGAATAGAAAAAAAAGGCAACCAGAAGTAGAAAAGAAACTGTCCTATTTATTCTGCCTCAGGCTTTAAAAATACAATTATTAGAACTTGAATTAACATTAAAAAATCAGTATCAATATACTTTTTTTATAAAAATCTCAATATATATGTTAACTTCTTGCGACATCGTTTAGACATGTTCGGCGCTGTAAAAGGACGTGCTCTCCAATCGACGTGATGCACAACACTGGTCGCGGGAAGCTCGCGTTGAGTGCGGTACGAGGTCAGGGGGGATATGGGACGTCTTAGCCTCGTTCCGCACTGCATTAAAATTATATTAATTCAGTGCGGCACGAGGCCTAAGACATCCGGTACCAAGGTAGGTACACCACCGAGTCCGGAACCATTAGTGATCTCAAATATATATTTATCTCTTTCCTACACTGGACCAAACCAAAGCTATGCCATTCGCACGACAGAGAAATTCACTTTTTTGCTTGCCGCACCACAGGGAAGTTGCATCAGGGGTGATTTAGGCCTCGCTTCGCACTTAACGTGTTAACCTGAATACATGAAAGATTTGAAGGTTATATGTGTGTATATAATAATTGTCATAATTTTATTAGCAAATATTCGCCTGTCCTTTTCATGGCGAGCAAATCTAAGTTTGAATTTTAAGACCATTTGACAAACACTCGTTTCTGAAAATTGGATTTATTTTCAATATGGCTCATATTTTATTTATCGGTTATCCAATAACGAGATAGAATATTGATGACGATATACATGTTTGGGTTCTCTTTGTTTCATCATACTTGATGAGCTTGACGACAGTCATGTTAGCTTATATTGAACCTTTTTCTACATCCTTGGTTTGTGAGAAGTCAGGACGTTGGGCTACTATGATAGATCTAATGCATGATGGTTGTCGCTCGGACAGGTATTATTATGCAAGTGGCTTTCAAAACAATCAGTAGTGCCATCTGCTGCGGCTCAATAATTGTGTGGTATTTTATTTTCTATGAACAATTTAAGATTGTTTTATTTTAAGCTTTTAGTACGCTTAAATTGATTTTTTCTTTTTGATGCTAGTGCTAACACAAATAATCCACGAATAGTAAATAAAAAAGCGTGTATAAGTCGCATAGCCACATAAATGTAAATGTACGCACATTTGGTTATAAATAGGTTTAACAAAAACCTAATACAATAATAAGGAAAGTGCATTGTGATTTTAACTATAAAACATGTCGTCGGGTTCCAAGAACGAAATCTTTCTTAAGAATATGATGAATATGCTATTCGTATTGATAATAATATAAAATCAGGAGCCGGCATTTTAGTCTGAGCGGTTATTTGGTCCGTTACCCTAGAATACCATCCCTTATAACTGTAGATGGTCCTCTTATTCCACCTGGTGATCATTAGCTACTGTCGGCGAACACATATTTTCACGAGGTATTGTAGATGTGTTGCCGGTCTTTAGAAGAAATATAGTCTTTTCTTTTATGTCTCAAGGTCGTATGTGTCAATAAAAATCGCTGGAGAAAGCTCATTTCACAGGTAAGTCGTACTGAAAAGAAATCGCGTCGTGTGTCCGTAAATATTTAAGTTGGTAAAATATGAGTATATGAAACCAAGAAGTTATACAGATAAGTTGAAAAATAGTTAGGGCGCGTAACAGCTCTAATGTGTACGAAGTAAGAACCTCAAATAACTTGGGGCATTGTCCAAACCGTAAAAGCGGTATCCTAGGGTTGTTAGGCTTAAGAAATATATTATTGGGAAAGTTTGCCGCATTAAGAAATGTATTGCTAAAGATGTAAATACTTCTTGCATTGATGAAGGCTTTTAATTTAAAGTATTGACCTATTGTTACCATTGTACCATTTTTATTTTTATTTGTTATTTAATTCCTATCTAACTTGATATGTACTATAAAGAGTATAAATAAATATTATAATTATATTTCATATTTGACACTAATGAAACTTTATTTTGGATTCTATAATAAACCGGAATTGGGTTTTTAGGCATATATTTCTAAACTGTACAGTCTTATTATATAATTAATATAAATCATAATTAAAGCAATTTCTTGGTGGCATATTCATAAAGCGAATTAAATCCTTTCATAAATTAAAACAAGTGCAATTAATAAAAAGCTGAATGTTTAATTGCGTCGACAACCCTACCAGAACCTCACGGCATGCGCCCCTCCTAAACATTCCGATGTTTGACACACATACTAAATGCGCTACTACTTTAAACAACCAATGCGGTTCACTTTTTATCACCATGTGTTTGCTTGCTTAGCACGTACAGAATCTAGTACGACACATCATAAAACTCCTTTCTTATTTTGCTGATCCTGGTAGATTACGGCCATGGAATATATCTTACGTTCCTGCATTCAAATTTGTAGAAAAACGGCAGGATTACGCAATCAATTAAAATTAAAATTGATGAGTTAAGTAGTTGAAAACACAGATTACTTATGTAAAAAAGCATTTAAATGTGAAAATTATAAGAAAAACAAAACAAAAAAAAAAGAATTAGGATTATAATCAGGATTCAAAAATAATAATATTGTGCGCGCTTACTCTTGACACTCGATTTAAAATATTATTAAGTGCCTCTACATTCAAATAAAATGAGAAGAGTTGTACGCTACTGTAGCTTTCATTAGTATCAAAAATAACAAGTTTTCGATATTAATTCTAAATTTAAATCAAGTCAAGCGTCCACAGTAGGCCAGCAGTTGTTATCAATACAGTGTTAAACAATAATGTTATTTAATTGACCTCCAGCTGGTAATTGTAAAGCTGATTTATTGCTTACGATTGAATTCAATTCTAGTTATTTCAATATTGCGAGCAAATCATTAAATAAGTAGATTATTATTGAAAACAATTATTTATATTCTCAGTGGTCAATCTATAATACAGTAGCGGATTCTAAAAAGCTTTAACATTAATAATTCCTCGACAGCCTCGCTGGCGTAGTTCTACTACGGTATGATTGCAAAGCCGAGGTCTCGGGATCGAATTCTGGATCGGACAAAGTTATATTGGTTTTTCTATTCACTATCAGCCCCAAGTCATGAATTTGAGCCCGATATGGCGATAGGCTCGCTCCCTATCACATCGTGGGACGTAAGATACAAGGCTAATCGTGGGTGTCCTGGTTGCTACCAGCCACCAGGAGGGTCTCCTGCCTACTCTTTCCGGGGAAAAGGCGTGAGTTTATGTGTGTATGTATGTATGTAACATTAATAATTTCAATTAACGTGTCTGACTATCGTCATCGTATGACAAAAACCTTAAAATTACTGAAAAGCGGCAACAAGAGCGAAAAGCAAATTACTTTTGCCTCGGTGGTACAAAAAGTGTCAACGATTGACAAACAACTGGCACTTGATCACGTCCAAAAAGTTAGACCGCTTTGTTAGGACCGTTTTAGTGCAAAGTGCTTAGAGACCGCGACGTGTCGATGGAAAAACAAATTGGAATAGCAAAAATCACTTTAAAAGTGTTTTTGGATAGCGTTCCACATTGGATTTAAAAAGAAAAATTCCACATCTACAAACTCAGCGCTGGAAATACATTTACTCTTGAATAGCGGAACACGTTTTATAAATATAACATTGACAATAAAAAATAATATTCAAAATAGTATTTAATGGTTTGTGCTATCCATGCACAAATTTTTTCTCTTTTGGTTAATGTAAGTAATCTTTTATATTAAACGACCATCTAAAAAGCTATGCAAAGTTTAGAAAATCGACCCACCACGTAACAAAATAACAGCATTAGCCCTTTCAAAACAAAAAAAGAAATACTCATCGCAAATACTAAAAAGCAGTAAAGAGACAACAAAAAACGTTGCTTCTCCATTCAGTTCATAGAAAAACACGTAAAACCGTCAGTTTTTATTAACTTTTTTACACGGACAGAAGCGAACGTTTGGTCGATAGTGATCGGTTATCGCCGCACTGGCTACACGCAGCTTTGACGGCGCGTGTCCGACGCAGCAAATCTTTAAATCCGATTTAGCATTGAAATGATACACGGTATCAACGAAACGCGATTGGCGCTGTTGGCACCTGCTGGGTTTTCTGCACAAAACATATTCAAACTGGAATTTATTTCAATAAAAATGTCGTGTTATTAAATATTTACATATTTCATTGGAACATAAAAATGGTTTTAAATTACTGCTTTTGTTTTTATTACATTCAGTTTCGACTTCTGTACAAATGGAAATCACCTGAATAACAATTAATTTGAGGTAAATTTTAATATCTCACATAACTTTATGGCATGGATTTGTATCTATATCTATATCAGCCCATATACGTCCCACTGCAGGGCACGGGCCTACTCTACAATCGAGAGAATCGATTGAGAGTGGTTAGGCCATACAGTCCACCACGCTGGCCTAGTGTGGGTTGGCGGACTTACATACCGTAGAAATTCTTTAAAATCGCTACGGCATGCAGGTTTCCTCACGATGTTTTCCTTCACCGTTAAAGTGCGTGGTGATTGACTATCAATACACACATAAC
Source organism: Deilephila elpenor (assembly GCA_949752805.1). Lineage (NCBI taxonomy): Eukaryota > Metazoa > Arthropoda > Insecta > Lepidoptera > Sphingidae > Deilephila > Deilephila elpenor. The sequence goes on from OX457108.1 coordinate 7,235,043, forward strand.
TCCGAAAAGTCAGAGGTGTGCCCTGGGATTTGAACCCGCGACCACCGTGAACATGTAGGCAGCCGCGTCTGGTCCGTTACCAACAGGCCACCACGCACTTCACACCATGGATTTGTAATTGGGTCATAAAGCGAAATGTAAGCAATTTATATTTTGTTAAACAATATGTTATGCGTCCTACATTCAACATACAATCGCACACAGGTGTTAGATTTTAATAGAAGGCTGCGAGCGACCTTGTATGATATTTTTTATATGTACTACATTCTTTGTGTACACAGCACACTACAGCTGTACAGAGTAAATCGTATTACTCCAATGGATTTGTAAAAACTCATTGGAGTGGAAGATTTGAAAGTAGTATTTGCGTACGTGAATCGGAACTTTGTGAACTTTGTTTAAGAGGCATTAGAAAGTAAAATTATTTTAAAGATATTTTATCGTCAACGCATGTGTTAAAGTCCGGAATAATCTAAGTCTCGAATATTATTACATGAAAATTTCTGTACTAATAAAATGGAAAATAAAGTAGATAAGATAAAGCAGAAAGGAGCTTTGCGCTTGTTCTTCATTTCTTAGAATTATTTCAAATAGAATGGTAGAAAAGAAAATTGTACCGTAGCACGTAAGTACATTATGTCTCAATCTTTAATTTTAATCTTATGTAATTTAGAAGACGCCTAGTTATAGAGAGAGCGATATCTCAAAACGATTTACTAAAATGCTATTACAAAATTGTTGAGCAATGCTGTAATTTACATTCACATCACCTACTATTCTACAAATATACATGGATATATGTTTCTAACTTTCGTATAGTTTATGCTTTTAAAGCTATTAATTATTACGAAGTCTACATTATTATTAGGTATTAAATAGCTACTTCATAAGTCTTAGGTATGTGCTGGTGCATGATCCTCATTCTAAACGATGTAATAATCTTTAATCTAATAAGAAATGAGCTTATCAATCAAGTTCAATCAACTATCATTTATAATCATCCTCAGACATTGAAAGTCCAATCAAGTACACTCATCACTCAATCATGATAAATCTTTAAACTGTTCTACGAAAGCCCTATAGATCTAGATATTTGGTTTTCAAACAATGTAGTCAAGCGTAGGAACGTTCGCGTCGTTTGATGGCGTAATTTTGTTGGATTGTGTTCGACGTCGGATATAAAACTGCGAAGAGACAATGCAACAAAGTCAGAGCAATTTGTTTAAGTCGCTGAAAACGATTGAGCATCGAAGTACAATTACTTCGAGTGTAGGCGATTCGAGACAAAAACAAGGCGATGTAAAATTTTCAGAGGCGTTTGACGAAAACCCAGTTAAAACTGTTAAGGAAAACATAAGGAGAGATCAAAGAGCTATAAAAATATTATTTATGGAATCATCAAAGTTTGTGCTAGTATTTTCGCGCGCTGTTGTTAGGAAGCATTAACAGGGCGTTTTATTAATGGTATAAACATTCATTAAAATTGTTTACAAAATTCTCGACGAGATACCGACGTACTCGATTTATAAAATCGATTACTCGATTTTATAGTCGTAAAATTGTAAAGTACAAAATCCTTATTCTGTTATCCACTCATAAAGAAACAATGAAACAGATGATACAGTGAATATGTTTACGAATTAATACTTGCTTTCGCTGTTTCTGCTCATTATTCAATATACTGCACGTTCAATATTGACACCCATGTAAATAAAAAATATATTGCGTAACCACCAACATTCACGCAGTTATATAAGGCTTTCGTTTGTAACGCCATCGTGGAAAGGTTACAAGTAGTTTTTAATCACTAGAAATGATTCAGTCACGTCCCAAAGAAACCACAGAGCGCTTCGATAACAGATGTCTTCATGAAAGAAAATATTAAGTATCGGTTCTATATTGGCAACAATAATATTAAAATAGAAAAACTACAAATGTAAAAATCAACAGAGTATACATAAACAAAGAAATAACTGAAGAAGCAATTACCCTTTAAAAATTTTAACAATAAATTATGCAAGTAATTTATTTAAATCTACAAATGAAAGTATAAAACACCTCTTTTATGTTTGTGGTGTCAAATGTGAGTAGTAATTTACAACGTAAAGAGCTGTCTGCGACAGTCATTGGGAAGAGTCGTAACAACACTCATTAGCTCGTTGCCGTTACGCTGGTACGCGAATGTTATCATTAATCTCTCCGTACATAAGTATGCAATAAGCTTGTGAGACGCAGTTACGTGCAATTATAAATACGGAGTCAAGGTCAACAGTTACGATGGTGCTACTCATTTGGCTCGCACATAAAACAGGGCTTTGATTCGGAACAATGCCTTTTGTGTCTGATTTTTCATTAGGGAGCCGAGCGTACTTTAATCTTCCATTGTTTTTAATTGCTAAGATGATACTATAGGTACTGATCGTATATCAGGCTGTAGACTTGATACCCTTCTTCAACTTAAAAAGGTTCTTCAAAGGTTAAGATAATTGAGTAGTAATTAAATGAGTTTTTAATATTTTATCATTTTTACTGTTGCCCAAATATTTTAATTTATACAAAAATAGCTTTACAATCGCTACTACATTTCTATTTTCTAGTCTACATCGCTAGTTGAGAAAATGCGAAATTTTGTTATTGATTCAAATGATCAAAGCTTCACAATGCTTAATATTTACTGTTTGAGGTTACCTCAATGTCAAATGGACATAGAAAAGCAGAACTTGAAAATCCATTAAAAGTTAATGCAAGTTTTTATCAACGCGAGTAAAGCTGGTGCTAGCAACTTGCTGTTCATGTCACCGTTCCATTTGTGGCGAGGAAATTACCATTCGCGTGCCATATTGCTTTGTGTTTCCTGTATTGTGGTTAATATTGTTCGGAAAATTAATTTAACTCACAAACTTCAATGTTGTCGTGTTGATTTACACAGTTCAACCTCCTGTTCTGAATTAATATTGCGTTTAATAGTTTAATGAATGCTTTTACATTAGTTAACTTGTGTGTTCGGGCTACTTTATTTTCTTTATTAACGGAAATGTGACTGCAATTGGTGGTCAATGCTTCGTTATCCAGATTAAACCGACTGGCAAAATATATCTTTCATTTTTTGACACAACTATGTCGGGCTGCTAATTTTATTTTAAAAATATACCTAGATACATATATTAATTATTTTAAAAATTAAATAATTAACCTTGGTTTTATTGGCACATAAGACTTTAAATCTAACATTGATAATTAAAATTAATATTTCTTAATCAACAAAAAATGCATCTTAGTTCGTCTTCTAAACGAAGATTCAACGGAATCTGTTGCTCCATGATCAAAAACAGCCAATACAAAATTTCCATATGCCATGTTCACATTCCAATACATTGCGAAACATGTGATTGAGGGTTTGTCGGCAATCGACGACGGCCCGCGCAATTTGCTGACACAAACGTACTATTATAGATAATTTTAAAAAGCGTCGTCATTTTCCAACGTGCTTTTGCGTTTTCATTTAACCGCAGACTGCAGTTGTTCTTTGGTGAATTAATATTTTAATTTCCGAGGTATTCCTTTCTTTAAAGCTTTTAATCAGCGCTTTGATGTTTTGTTTTCGCTGTTGCTTTTCCTTACCGTTTCATAAAGATATTATAATAACTTTTATTATTGTTTTTTATTAAGGTAATCTTCGAATATTGTAAATGCCTATATGAATAACTTAATAAGGCTATTTATATTTATATAGTAACTAAATCCTTGATCTTGATTATTTTATTGGCATACCTTGCATAACTAATAGTTCTAGTGGTTCTCTTTGTAGAACGTAATATATAAAATAACCTTGGCTTGTAATGCGGAGGGATATGATTGAAGCGTTGAATTGGAAGTAACTTTATTAACAACTTCCGATTGTTTAAAACGACGCAGTCATTATAAGTACGGAAAATGAGTTATAATTGACTACAGCGAATTCATAGTGTAAACAATTACAAAATATGTATCTAGTATCTATCTATTAGGAAACCAATGTTTCATCTAAATCTATGTTTTCTATCGTATGTCACTTAACAATGCGTACAAATATAAACAGCATTCGGTTTAGTCCTTATAACGATGAAAATCAATCAGGAATGTAGGTCAGTCTGTATTGATGAATGATCAGTGTTTACAAACAAATAACTAGGATCCATTGTATCTCCGAATTCCGATACGGACTTATTCGTTCTATGGACCATAAAAGGTCTTACTTTAGTATATGTACAAAAATCTTATTGAGCTCACTAGTGGTCGAAGTGTGTCGAAGAGCAAGTTGAATACTTTATTTCGTGAATGAGTACTTACTATTCTTTTAAGTATGCTTAAAGGGCCAACTAGACGCACAGGCCAGGTGTAATCCACCCAAATTACTCATGTTAATTCATGTCAATACAACATCGAAGTAATAAACTAAATTATATTATGGTCGTTATATAAGATATAAATTAACTTGAGTTTAAAACGTAACGTACGTAATAATGGAGACTGAATAAAAATGCATTGCTATTCTGTTGAACACGCTCAATTCCAACCGATCCAGACGTGAAGGTCGCTAATGTTTTGTCATTCTGACAGCGTTAATGGAAACTTACGAGCTGCCAGAATATTGGAACTGGTTTGTAGATATCGAAATTAAATTTTAAGGATTTTATAATTCATCTACGATGTTATGGCATCCGAATGCGCTGTTGTCAAAATATTAAAAACAGATTGGCTCTCTTCACATTTTGCTATAATGGACATGTTTATATTATTAGATAAAGAGTATAAATGCTTGTTGTTTATATTATAAAAACATATCTCAAACAATTTGTTAAATATATATTATTTGAATTCTATTTGTAGTTCCGAATTACGCCACACGCCAAGATAGATGACTTATAATAGAAAATCTCCAGTGAATATGACAACTGGGTTATTAGATCCACGTGGGACATTTAAATAATTGATTCGTTACGTAGGTATATTCGTCGTAACGTTACGATGTATGACTTGTTATATAATATAATGATAATAAACTTTAAATAGTAAACAAAATGAGCTTTACGTTTCTGTTTTTATTACTTTTGATTTATTGCTATTCTAATGCTAGGTACGACGTCAGCATTTGCTATTTGTTTTCGAATACTTGTTGCAACTGTCATTAGAGGTCAGAAAGGTTTCTCTAACAAATGGAATTTGGACTTTAATTCTATTTGTCTATTTTTGCAAAACAGTAGATGCTACCATGCGGAAAAATTACACAGCTCTTTTACGAGTACGTCTATGTACCAACGCATCAAGCAGTTTGCAACACTTGTACGTTGCATTTTCGACACAAAATCATTTATCGTACCTACCGTTGCCTTCGCAACACTTGCACAATACACAAGCATGCAGTAACTCAAGCTTATTACAAAATTTACAATCAGTTATTCATCTGTACGGCTAAAATATGTGGCTTTAATTATAAATGTGGAGCAAAATAATAATATGTTCGCTGCACATTTAATAGTTGAATATAAAACTTACTCGTTGGTGTGCACGCTTGACTTACAAATTGCCGGGTAAATTATTTAATTTACGCTGTGAAACTACAGCAGTGTTTTTGTTCAAGGATTTATTTCGATATCAATAACATTATACGTATAAAATCATTTTCCTCTCTCGATTAAATATAACAATATTTTATTTATGAGATTAAACTTTTGGAAATTAATTTTAAATTGCTATAAAATATAAATTATGCGGCGTAATCTCGTTCGTAAGCTTTGTTGAATGTTTCAATAGGTGATTGATTTTAATTGTTATTATCTAACTCGGCATGACAGCATTATCCCTACCCCTAGAAAGTCCACTGTTGAACTTCTATTCTAAGGCTTACCACACCGAGATAAGATTATTTCTGAGATAAGCCATTGTATAAAATCAGTGGTCACAATCTTGCCTGTTGTCAATGTAGTAGTCCTTCTAAACTATAATAAAATGTAGTATTTTCTGCGGTATGTTACATAAATTCATTGAGACATTCTAGCACGTTCTAACAAGGCATACATATTCATACAAATGTGCAAACTTACAGGTGCAGTGTAGTTGTCAACGTACATAAAATGTTAATCTGTGCCTACGGTAGATCGTATTAGGAATTTATTTCGAAACGAGGCAGACACTAGCTTTAAGTGTTCTAAATACGTACGGATGACTCCGATTGTAATCGTTGTTTAGAATTCTTTGGGAAGTAGTCTTGCATCTTTGAAGAGGTATGTATGGGGTTTCGTAACGATTTCCACATTATGTCGGCATTTCCAACGGATACCGTGGAATTATAAACCCAATCAAAATATATGTTTTATTTTGTTAATTGTGACATCTAAATAAAATATAACCACGATCTCTCCTTTCGTATCTCTCTTAAAAATTTGCCATCAAATTTTGGCCAGTTCACCCAGTAAATTCCTCAGCGATCGAATAATTTAAGTTTGAAAAAGCCGGTTCTTTACTTGGTAAGTTATCGATAATCGAGATCATTAGCGAGTTGTGTGAGTCTGCCGTCATCTCTCGATATAATCAGCTCGACCTTGAGCCACTCCTCAGTCTGAGAAGGTCACAGGTAGTAGGTACTCAACTGTTTGATCTGTCTCGTGTCTAAAGATACATTGTAAGGGATTATGACTTCATAGTTCTGTTTTGTGTTATGTGTATTGTTTGTTTTAACTTGGAAAAAATATTACGTATTTCTAAAGAACGGTATTTATCACCTGCCCTCGGTGTTTTAGTAATAAAAAATGTTTTAACATAGATAAATAAACATAAGCGAGTTCAAATTACAATTGTTATAGATTTTATATCACTATGCAATTTTTGTAAACAGGTGCTTATGTTAATCTACTAAATAAATTTTTCCTTTAAATTTACATAACTTAAAATAATTATCATTTTATTTGATAGATATGTACACAAAAAATGGTGAAGTGAAAACGTCGATGCATCAGCAAGGTGAATGAGGACACAATCAAATCATAATTTTATACTAAAATATGATAACTATGCTAACAGTTGTGTTCTTTTTGTTAACGTTAGCACTTGTGGAGCTGTTTTAGTCATTATTTAATAGTCAATAAATACCTCATAATATTGACTTAATAACGTATTTGGATATAAAACCACATTAAAAATAACGTTGCATTTTGCTCAAATCACAGTAAAATAGGGAATGTATTTCTATACTATTGTGATAAATTATACTTTTCACGCCTACACATCCACTACCGCAACTTCTGCCAGGATCAACAGTGGCACAGGATGGAAGCCAGATATTAAGCACCACGGAAAAATTTACAAAAATATTTTGAAATTAGCTATTCATATAATTAAATTATTTTTAGAAGCCCTATAGAAGCCACAAATAAGCCCTAAGCTGAAAGCTAACCTTACTCTAACTGAGATAGCACCATTTCTTAACACATCTCGGGCTACATAAAAACTAGGCCTATCGTTTTCGCAACAAATAGCTAATTGGTCTGATTGCGTACGAACTTAATTGGCTGTTAAAAATGTGTTGCAATGAGTTGTTTACGTAATTATGAATTTATATTTGTTGAACTTTACGAATTTAAAATCTTTCGAAATTATGCGTTTCCTTCCTCGCGGTAATCAAGGTTTATATTTTGTGGATAATTATCGGCAGCACCTAGGCAATATATCATTGGTAAATTAAATGATTACCGGATGCTAGTCGAAATTAAGTACTTTTGCGAAAATAGCTTGTCAATGTAACTATTTTTGTGATGTTAATTGCAGATTTGATATTTCCATACTTTACAATTAACAATTAAAATAATGTAATATTTATATATTTTTTTGTTCTCCTGAATAAAATTGTTTTGAAGTTTTTAGCATTTAGAAAGTCTTTTCCAAAATTAAGGCCAACATTTTTATAAACAATTCAGCTTTAATTTAGTTTCTACTAAATTACAAAAGTCACGTAGTTAGTCAAGTGTTATCATGTAAAGGCGTAAGAATTAACATTCTTGTTATACGACTAATGTGAAACAAATACTAATTCACAATAAAGAAAACTAAACAAGGTATATCTATTGTGAGTACAAGGTATATCTAAGTATCTAGCCAAGAATGTGTACCTACGGAAAGGAAAGAGGAAGTCCCAATGCCTTAACGTTTATAAATAGATCTAATATCAATTCAATGCCTTTGTTGGAGCCTAAGCTACGTGTGGTGGTTCCATTCATTGCGATCACGTATCGCTTGACCAGACGTTTTTATCGAACGAAAGCCACTCGGAACTCGCTATCGGCGACAGAATGAAATACTTATTGCTATCACCACGCTTCTATTGTGAAATGATTGTCAATTTAAACGTAAGTTATCCGCTGCCGATATTGTTGGCAGTGTTACTCAGCTATTGTAGTTTTGAAGTAAAAAGTGTTACATAGCAGTAAACTTTTTCGCATTTACTTGTACTTTACTTGTTTTATAGTTTTTAATTGTGTTACACTATCCGATATACCTTGTGTTTTTAGTCTGGAAACTTGATGGACAACTAAGAAAATCATTTCTCAATATAAAAAGTAAAGAAGCCTTGACTTGCGGTGATGTTTCAAAAAAGTTTTGTAAAAGAGGAAATACTAAATTTATGCTATATCAATATTTATACACACAGCTGCATACACGAACAATAGACAAAGATGTAACAGCTGCACCCATATTGTATTTTCTGTATGTCTATCCTTTGCATACATATTAGTACGATCACGCCTGTATCCCAACGGCCTCGGCAGCGTTGGCAATTATGATGTCCGCAGTTTGCCAAGGTTTTTCTTTTCCAAGATGTCATGTTGCCATATTGGAGTAGGTTCGCCCCTTGGTAATTAGAATTTCTTACAAAGGGGACACGAATGAGTATCAAACCGCACTAGACACAGGTGGTGGACAGTCTACATCCCACTCAATCAGAGAGAAGGCCCAATAATTCGTTATTATTTTTACCTGCAATACTAAATGCACACGTAACGAGAACACGAGAGTAACAATAAGGATCAAATTAATTGGTTCTTGTGTACAACGTCTCAAGGCAAAACTATGAGGAAATTATTATAACAATCCTCTGCACCCATTACGTCTAAAGTCCAATTACAGTTATGAAAATTGTTAGTTCATTTTACCAAGTTATTTCTAAATAAGTTCTGAAGTAAAACAGACAATTATGTAAGACATGATTGCAATCACAATTTCAGTTATCGTCTTTGAATGAAGAAAGTCAGCAATTTGCACAACACGCGGCGTCAAATAAAGCGCGTATTTATTTTTGATGTTTAATGCCCGTCCTATCCTTACTTTATCTTTAAAAATCTGCCCTCTTCTTCCCCCTACGTTTTCAAAAATGGATTTTGTGTTGTATTTACGATTATCTAGGGTTGTAGGTTATCATTTACCATCTGGTGATATGCTTTTAACCATCTTCAGAAACAAGTCAATACATGACCTGTAAAATTACAACATTGTAAACAATCCGTTCTAGTTCGCTGAGTTTAAGTTTGTTATTAGTATATAATATTTACATTTAAACGGTTCATTGGCCCGACTTCCTAGGGAAAAAGCTAATCAATTTGTAATTCATGCATATTATAACCAGTTTTTATTGGTTAGAAAACGGATGTTCAATTGCATGCCGCGCATTGACAAGGAAGAGCAAATGATCCTTGATAACGGGTTAGCTGGTTCTTTCTATACAATATTTTTACATGCTGATGGCATTCTATTGATGTTATTGATCAATGCAAACTAGACAAACAATATACATCAGAAATTAGAAGAACATCGAAGCAACGATGAAGAAATTTTACTGCCCCAAATATATTGTATTTTAATTCAGAATAGCCAGATCGTGAACAAAATATCAAAACAATATACCATTTAAAAATTCAATAAAAATGCAGCAGTTACCGATATAAAGCTAGTCGGATCGAAAATTGAAATTGTTTATTCAAATTATGTCGAAGTGAATTGGACTGTCGACCTCTGTAGTAACCTTGGCCGTAAAGCAATTGCTCACTATGAAACGAAAACAGACGCATGAATAGACACGTAAACTCACGTACATATTGAAAATATTCTGACAGGTGATCAATTTTGTATGCATTTCCTGCATCGTTTCCGTGATTCTGTTACTTTTTCAAACGAAGGTGACTTGTTGAATGTATATTGTAGGCAATATTAAAGCGATGTCTCCTTGCTATTATTTATTTGTATAAAAGTTAAGTGTGATCGTTTTGTATTTTTAAAACAGTTTAAATGAAGCGCGTTTTTTAAATAGACATAAATGGATAGAAAAAGAGGAGTAGGTACTATGTATTTGAACTCATCAATATCAAGAGGTACTTCAGCAGTCTATTCGCTAAAATCAAAATGCCATTTTTATATAAGTAAATTACTTATTGAGATGAAGATGCCATAAACTACAAATTACACTCCAGCCAATGAAACCCTTAAAATAATTTAGGTATAATTTTATTGCTATTCAGTATACTCAAAGTTTATGCTATTAATGTTGCGAACAGTGCTGATCAGAAACCGTAAATATTTTTTTCTGTCTTACAATTCAATCAATATTATAATCTTATACTTCGCATGTTCTCCTTTTCATGAAATCCAATAACTTTTTTCAATTAAGTGTTTTAAAATCTCTGACAAAATTTTCGCCTAAATTCTTTATCTCACCAAAGTTATTTCTCAAGAAATGTGGTCGTAAGTTTTTAATAGTATTTTTTGTATGCTAGACGTGACTGGCAGGAGTTCGCCGTATCGTTGCAAATGTTACGAAACCATTTCTAAGTGTCTCGTTAAAATTGCTATGAGGTAGGCTGTACGTTATTAACTTTGAGCATTTAACTTACGTATGTCTAGTAAATTGACTAAATCAAAATTTCCGTGATTTTGTATGGTAACTTATTAAATCGTATTATTGGATTTGATATTATTTATTTTATTCCCGGCAGACCGCTTAATTGTGAAACTGGGTCAATCAATGCATTGGCCATTACTGTAGTTGCCGAACAGCTTTAAACACTGATAGATGGTGAGTTTAATCCCGCATTGATAAATATTAGTATGACCCACAAATATTTACGCTCATTCAAAGTGTTTATGAATGTAAAATTTATGTTCGGTTTTAATTGAAAGAATCATCTGTCTATGACTCTGTGTACGGCTATAAACAAAAGCATTCCCATAACGCTTCAAGGCTCATAGGCCCAGTAGAATTAATAACTGTCAATGATAATGATTACGAATGAAGTAACTATCACTTGCGCAATATAAGGCGGGATTACCTTAAACAGAGTAGTACTAAGCATAACAAATGAACGTAATTTAAAAAAACTTATGAGTTTACGGAAGACCAAAGATAGCCATCGACACATGCGCGTGTACAGAAACGTTAACTTTCGTTTTATCGCTCGCATCGCAGTTACACAACGTATTACGGTTGCAGTTTGTACTGTAACCAATTTCTTCACAGTTCAAACAATTTGTTTTAACCTCAACTGTTTCTTTGGGTTCGGTAAAGTGTATCTTATGATGAGTTCAGTGCCGTTAGATCATCGACTGGTGGTAGACAATTATCTAACTTCATTCAACACAATTACCTGTCCATTTATGTTTCATAGTTAGAAACCTTTGATTGGTAAAAGTGTCGATTTATTGTCTTATTGCATGATTTGCAATCAACGTTTGCATTGTCATTTGTTTTACGACGTGATTGACATTGCTGTTAGAAATTTCAGGAAGAGTTTAATTGAGGAATAGTTTTTAGCTTGTTGTTTATTTATTTGGTTCTTTATTTGCTTCGTTATAGCTGTGTAACTAGTGGTGTAGTTTTTGTGTTTAAAGTAATGTCATTTCACGATTACGAAATCGAAGCACGTTTTCACTGGAATCCGGATTTACTAATTCTAACTTCTACTAACCAGCCATACAATATTCATACACCGTTTACCGTCACGAAAGCATGTTTAAAAATCAAAATGCTGTGTTAATGGAAACTTCTAACGTTTAACACTTCGTAACTTGTGGAGAACTATTTCGTTTCACAGGATTTTGGAGTCTCGTTGTAAATATGTATTACCGGCAACGGCACTTCGTGGGACGTGATTACGACAATAGTTAACTTCCCAAACCATGTTAAGATGCCTATTTCTCAGAAATAGATGAGAAATGTTATTTCGAATTATAAATCTTGTAACTTATAATGTAGAATATCCCGTAGCTTGAGCAACATAGTCTCAAATATTTCGAAATCGGAAAAATAATCGTCTTCGTAGTGCCATCCCGTCATCAAAGTTATTTATAAACTTAAATTATATTTCCAGAAACTGTGAAGTTTGTTGGACGGAAGGCCATTTTTGTCGCGTCATAATTTTCTATATTCATATTGAATTTACGACTTCCTACTTGCTAAGAGACGTTTTGATGTCCGCAGTCGCAATCATATTCATTTCATGTCCACTTTGCAAACAAAGAGTGCCCTGATTACCTCAATATCTATTGTTCTCATGGGAGGGATTATTGACATCACATAATACTGATGCGGATTCTATAAGCGCGTGTCGTCACGTATTTACTTTGCAATAACGTCACGTCTTCACTCGGCCATCGTCATTCGCAACTGACTTTTCCGCTTTCTTGTTCGATATTGTGGTTTGTTTTTATTTCAACGAAACATTGTCAGCCAGTATTATTAAAAAAGCTTTTTTTGTTTATTTAATGTTGTTGCAACGTAAGCGTGTTACTGGCCAGCACCTGTAATTGCGAAAGTGTTTACACAGCGCGTTTTTTTCTTTGCTAAGCAATTCATAACCTACGATCGTTTTGTGTATGTAGTATTCAATATTCTGTAATATTTTGTTATAGTAGGTCAAACATAATTTTGTAACATTCTTCGAATCTCATCGCTTACAGCTTTATTTTGTTCTACTACATGAATTATTATTCTAAACGTATTACAGCAAAAACCGCGGCTTGTACTAAAAACAAATTGTCGAAGAACCGTTGCTTTTTTATGCGTAACTTTTTTATGTCACACGCCGACAAGAACTGGCAATTATTAAAAAAAAAAAAGATTCTCCGGCCTTGATTGTGTATCTGTCGATCTGCGTTCGCACGGCAATGACTCCATCGCGGCGTCTTTGTAGTTCATTCACATCTTCCGAGGAATAGTCTTGTTTCGTGTGTTTGACCTGTGATGACTGAAGACTAACAACTGCTACTGTTCGATTATAACGCTGGATATTGTTTTTTGCATCTACCTTATGATAAAAGTCCCAAAAAACTTTAATAGGCTCAACAATTTGGCGAATTTCAACTCTAAAATTTTATTGCTACAATTTTCATTGTATCTCAATAAAAAATGGCACTAATTCTCTAATTGCACCAATTGGGAACATGCGAAACTGTTGAACTTGTCATTTCTTTAATTGACATGAGAAATCTTTGGCTTGCGATACCGTTAACCGAATAGCACGATTCTCTGGCTTATGTATAATTACAAAATCATATTTTAAATTACTGTAGCGTGTGAGCAAGGATACTTACAAATAAGTGATTCACGTTTGAATAACTATACGCAGGCAAACAATTATCAAGGCAAAAATCTGACAAAAACTAACATCTGCCTCGCCGAAGTGATTACACACCACACCCATGTTATTATAATACACTTAAGTCGTAATTTAGATAATATTTTCTGCACGCGAATATTTTTTACACCCATATACTTAAATGCGAAAGTCTGTTTGTTTCCTTTAAAGGTGGAACTAATGAGTTGATTCCGTTGAAAATTGCTGTTGTAGTAACTGGAAGTCTGAAGAAGGATTTGGGGTTTACTTTTGGAAATTGATAATCTCACAGCAATGTATTTTAAGCTAACAGCTATCGATATATCAAAACATTTTTTATCCTGTGTTTCTTTGTTGAGATATGAAGGGATCGACAAAAAAAATATATTTATTTATTTTCCAAATATTGCATATGATTTACAACTTAACAGGCAAGCAATTTTGGTTTATTTACTTTTTGGTACCTTTGACATTCACAAATTAGTGTTATTACAGGACAGTGAGGCTTTTTTTCAACGTGAATACTTTTTGCATCGCGATATTTTATTTACTATTTCCTAAATAAACTAATAAAAGTCTTAACCAACTGGAGCGTGAAAATGAAATCTCCCATCGAATCGTATAATGTAATAAATACTAGGAGATAGTTTAAGACAATTAGTGGGTTTTAACGGGAAGCCTGTAATTTACACAGGGGCGCATGAACGAGTGGCGTTATCTGGTTTTAATAGCACACTCAATTGAATTCTCAACAACCCCTATGAATCCCAACTATTCATAATAATGAATATCCAGCTGTATTAAGTTTGTTTGACAGCAGTTAAGCGGTGTGAAATATCTTATACCTCATTTATTAATCATTTCTATTTTAAACGCTAGTAATATAAAATCTTATTTCTCCGTTTTTCTTTTTAATATGTCCTGATCTTTTTACTACTGAGACATATATTTGTTATATTTGGCTCATTGTAAGGCGCGGACCTCCCCAATATAATTTCAGAACAGGCGTAATAGATTAAAATCTATCTTAGATTTACGCGAATAATAGATTAAAATCTGAATCTCATATCTAAAAGAGATTAAAATACAACCTATTAATGTAACAAAACCCGGTACTAGCATCTAGAAGCAAGCATCCAACCGATATTAAAAGACAATCAATTAATCTTCAAGCAATTGAGCCAATTGTCAGCGATTATACCGCTCTCGCCTGTCACTTGGGCCGGTCGACAACTGATACCCAAGTACTTGGAACACCGATGGCTTACGTGTACTTATTGTCAAGCCAGCCACGACAAATCGCCGGACGTATGCATTTACCACGGACTTAGCGGAATAGGGCCAAGTTATTGGCAAACCGCTGCGTGTGGCTGTGGATTAATGTATTTAATATACGTCGTGTGGATCAATGTGTTTTACGTAAAATCAAATGTCAACCTATAGTTACCTTTACAATACGTCATGGGGCTTGGAGTTTAATAAACTGCACAAGAACAATAAGTTTTATGTATTTTGATAGAATAGTATCTATTCTCTAATTTAGAAACTTAAGCCATCTATACGTAACCTAATGTGCTTTGTATTGTAGATGTAATATATGCAATCTAGTTCAAAAAACAAAAATATTTATGGCAGATGTGATGAATTTAACTAAAATAAACATTCCATCAATTTAGGCCTATTTACATGCATAAAGCAATATATTCAGTTCACCCTCTTAGAGTCAATGCATAATGTAGAGCTTGCTATTATTTCCCGCGGTCGCTCGTCACTTGAACCACTTGCGTTAAAGTACTAACGCTTTATCGGGGTCAGAGGCGTTGTTTTAGGTGGATGTACGACCGGCGTGACTCCACATTGTGGTACAGACAGATAGAAAAGTCAAACGACACAGATTTTTGCGCGTGAATGTACCTGAAAATTGTAGGCCAATTGTTTTTGCTAAACAGAAAACAAAAAAGGCTTTCTGTTGATCCGGTTTTAAATGATCGAAAAACAGTAACGATGAGACGCTTAGTAAAATATTGAATGTGTTCCCAGAAATATAGCTCATATAGCGTTCGTGTCAAATGTTGCCCGTGATGTAATTTTTATTGTTATTTTAATAATATGCGTAAGTCCATCTTGAATGTAAAGAAAGATCCAGGAAAATTTAACAAATCTTCGATAACAACCGATAAATTACATAGTTACACCACCGTGATATATATTTTACTATAAGTAAATGTTTTCGACAAGTGCATAACATGAATTAATAGATGTGCGACCACAAGTAAAGCATAAAAATATACGATGCGAGGGAGAGGAAAGAGCGTCGGTGGCAATTTTATGTAACAAAAGGTGACTGCGTACAAACTAGAAACTCCGATTTACTGCCTTCCAAGTGCTTCACGTTCCGTTTTTTAAAATATTTCAATCCGATCTCCTTTGTGAGAACTTTTTGAAGCAACTTTTACCTAATAATTTTATTGTGAAAGTTGAATAATTTATTTTTGCATTCGTTCTAGCATAGAGCAATATTGCTGATGGCAGCACTTAAGGTGCTAACGAGCTTTTGTATTAAATTTACAAAAACATTTGTGATGGAGTGTTTTTACAATCATTGCATTTTAAACTCTATTCTATTAGCAATAAGGAATGTTAAGCACGATTTAATTTAAATTTATTACTCGTAAACTTTACACAAACAAATCACTGGTGATTTATGTTGAATAGAAACATTACGAACTCTTCGACCCAGATCTAGTTATCTAAACTAGTTCTTATATTGTAAACATTCCCTACAATGTTTGACTGGATAAAATAAACAATTTTAATGTAGACAAACGTATACAACTTCGTGATTCATTTATAGCTAATATTTTCAGGGCAGAAATAAGCAAAAGAACAGACGTTATAAACATTATGTCATTCAGTAAATATAACTCAAGGACACGATGTCTTGTCGGGAAACTTACAATAGTCAACGTGGAAACTGCATTAAAGTACAAATTTAATACAAACATTGTCTGTGATATTTTTCATAACTTTTCAAAGTTGTTTTCATAATACAAAAAACTTTTATACCTAGTTTATATTTATTTGCTGATCTGGGATTTGTTTAGCATTAATAACTGCTAGGATCCATGAAACATTTTTCATCCTGCGTGCTATATCATGGGTAGCCATCGGAGCAACGAGTGCACTCATTACCGAGTATTAACGTCCCTTGTATATAAAAGGGAAGAGACAGCAAATTTGTATCAAATAGTTTTCTATCACACCTTCAAACAGATATAGAGTTGAAGTGTAATCCGTGGATATAGCTATTAGCATTGTACCTGTCTTTTGTCAATACTGGCGTGAGTGCATGTATTATAAAAAGCCCTGCATTCAAATACCAATAATTACATTTAACGGACCGTGCAGCTAAGTGCCTCCTTACATTGTGTTGTCTCAACACAAGGAGCAATAATACAATTAGTTTAGACATGCAAAATCGCTTACGTTCTTTTGTGAAGTTCCAACGCGAGGCATGACATCACATGTTCGACGAATCACTTTAAATACTAAATAAGCAAGTGCGTTCATCTCTATAGTGTTAATCGATTAGTTCTTGTGAGTATACGCGAGGGTGTTCATTTAACGGATAAAAATTGTGCTCGTGAAACAGAAGCTTGGTGATGAAAAATATAGAATTAAATTTCAATACATTCTTAAATATATGTTTAAAATATACATGAATCATTAATATTGATATTTTTTTATATAAGCCTTAAAGATCCCACTGCTAGGCAAAGGCCTCCCCTAAACCCCCCCCTAATAAATATTGATATACGTATTATTTTATCTGTTCCCTCAAACTGAATCCGGTGCAATATTTTTGCAGAAAGCATCTGAATTACAATTTAACAACATTGAAGAGATGAACTATAGTGTAATTGGCAATAAATAAGGATCTTTATTCATCAATCAAACGTCTACTATATTAGACAAACACAAGTATCAAATCCTTCTGCTTGAAAATTATTTAATAAATAGAATGAATATTTATTGAAGAGTAACATAATAATTGGCTATTGTTCTCAAATGTCGTGGGTAGACGGAATCTCAAATGGATACGACAAAATACTACATCTTGAACAAGAAGGCCAATGACCTGGTGAAAAATGGCAACAAAACATTGAATTCTGAACAACTCATTACTCTTTGTTGACGTCAGACTGTGAGGTTTAGAGATACAACATAAGATAAAAAAATCACATTTATAAGTTTTATTTCCGATGTATAGAACCAATAATAGATTCCCTATCATCGTATCATATTTGTTTAATGCACGAGCTGAAAAATCATTCGTCGCAGCTTTAACAAATGTTTGTGAGATCACCAAATATTTATGAGACCGAAATGTCTCCCATAGTTTGTAATACTTCGCAAAGAAAGTAAAACAAAGCTTATACGTTACTGGAAGTAAAAATAATAATTAAAAGTGGCTTTTTATTTGCTTTTATCTATGCCGGTGCACACGCCACAGTGCATTTAATAAATGTATGCGAAATATTTGTAATAATAGTTTTCACGATCAGTTACAAGCGGCGACTGCGTTATTTATTTTCATGACATACCGCATTCACTCACGGCGCGTTCCGCATAACTACATTGGAAACCGTTAACAGGGATCTAGCATACCGCAAAACTTGCACGTCGCTAATTAACCAAGAATTTATTAGACCGGAGGAAAATAATAACTATATTTGTCTAGTTTTTCCTGGCCGTATGAGTGGAAATTTTAAATTAACGCCGTGCATGCAGGTAGATCGACGTAGATAAAGACGCAGGGAAGGTATATGCAGACCGCTTTCAATACATTATAATAGAAGTAGGAGAATGTCGCAATGGAATTGATAGAAGAAGGCCTATCTGCAGCTGTGGACTCCATGTGGTTGAAGAGAACGATTAAGAGAGAAAAATCCATTGGGCGCGCTTGGATTCGCAAGCAGAGACAAAGTTGTAAGAAAATTCACATGTAATCAGTATTCACGATGTGATAAGGGTCAGAACTTTCGCCCTATCAGACTTGAATATAAATCCGCATCTTTATGTTTGCCACGTTGGTGACAAAATTACCTTTAATGGAAACTGATTCCAGAATGAGATAAGAATTTGCCAACCGTACAACGACTAATGAGTAATGAATTAATTACTAAATTAATGATTTTAAATTATAATATTCATCAGTGAACTTTGGACCAAGCGAACATGCGGCGTCGAATTAAAAAGTAAATAATATTTGGCATTAAATGTCCATTGCATATTAAATTGTTTATTACCAAAAACATCAGCTAAAACATTTTTCAACATATTCCAAGGAATTCAACTCCTTTTCGCTACAACGCATAAAAGCCATTAAAATTAGCAGTAAATGATGTACGCTTATTAGACATCACAAAAAAAGATGGCATCTTGATCGCAAGGAATGCGAGGAGGTGTCTATATAAATATGCGGGTAAAAAATATATTGAAGTGTAAAGCATATCCATCTAGATGTTAATGTCCCGGGCGATCGCAACGTAATAAATAATACTTATTGAAATAAAATATAAAGAAGAGATGTTTTTCAACTGTTTGTATTCATTGATTTAGATTTAGTTTCGTTTTGTGTATCACTTCGGTGGTCCGGTTTATAAGAAGGTGAAAGGATATTTTGGTAACAAATATTTCTTTTGACTAACGCTCTATCGTCATTTTTGAAGAAGTGTAGAGATTTTATATAGATAAGCGGCCTTTAGCTCGCATATTTGAAGGTCTGATAATACCTTTTTACATTCCTAACAGGCATTAGAAAGATTGGGAGACTTTGTATCACAGGTAGAGCAACGTAGAGAATGATTTTGCCAAAATACGTAAATATCATATTTATTTACTTGCTATTTTGACTATTTATTTAAAAATATAATTGCATCATTTTTATAACTACTGTTATTATGAAATGCAAAGGAAAACGTAACTTTTTTCGCAGTTATTTTTAACAATATTACAATAAGCCCGGGCCTATTTGGTTCTAGAGAACCCACGGCTCATTAGGCTTCCTAAAACTTTTGGTCAACATGCCGATGTATGATAAAGGTGATGAACCCAGCCTAAAAGTAACATAGATCAAAGTTGAGAATTGAGTGATTCTTAAATAAAGCTAATTTTTTATTTTTGCAGCCGACGCTAATTCGGAGATTAAAATTAAATTAATTAGAAAACTATAATACTCTCAAAAAGCATAAACTATCACTCGTTTCACCTTTCGACGCCCGTATTTTAGAAATTGCGAGCCATTGACCTATCGATGCTGCGATTTAAATACTGATGGATAAAGATTTTTATGCGACCAATCACAAACTCAATGCATTTGTATGCCAAAATAGTGTCAGTGATGAATGCAAATATTACTATAAATGGTTTCTATTCTGTATGTTTCCATTTCTTATTGTTAATTGTGATTGCCCTTTGTTATTTATACCTACCAAGTATTACCAAAAACCATCCATACAAGCGAGTGGCAGAACTCTATGAAGCATTTTTTGAACGGTATTTTAGTACATATAGTATGTACATTTCTAATCACCAATATCATAATCCTACGAGTGTCATAATTATTCCGAATAGGGCGCTACAAATAAACTCATCTTAGTAATAATCAAAATGATACCGTCATCGGAGATTAAGAGTGAAATAATCCTGACAAAGCGTGAAAGGCCTATATTATATAGTATATACCCATAGACCAAAACTGAACAACAATTGACGAAGGGTTACCTTCCCGCGTGGGTAAATATTTATATGCCCTACGGATATTAGTTTGGATCCTAATGTTTGTGCATGTTGTATTTGTGTTAGCACAAAGCCTACAATCATACAGGGAAAATCCTATTGTGAGACAACACACACGCTCTCGCTGAATCCCTGAGGGGTAGGCAGACGTGCCACAAGTTGCAACCACATGTCTCAAATGTGATTTACTCCGAAGATATGATTGAAGGTGAGACTAAGGGTAATGAATGAAATGCATATCGATATACTACATTACAGCAAATAAAAATTCCAGTCTTGAACTGGTAAATAAAATTAAGAGAAAACGCTAGATTATACTCATTAGAATACCACAACACAACATGCAAACACGCGAACTCTATATATAAAAGATGTTCGATCATAATTAATAATTAATAATAGCTATCCCCGAGATACAGTAATGAAATAAAACCTCGGTTGTGATACTTGTAATGAATATCTTTTCATCTGCGGCGCGGCTCGGCCCACATAGAAAACCCACGATAGCCGTTCCTCCCGCGAACTCATCACGGTTTTTGCCTACATTCCATGATTTGTTATTAGCAACGTTTTGGAACTGTCAGTCTTGTGTCTGGTTATTGAAAAATTAAAATTGTATTAGTAATTAAAATGTTTTATCATCTTATTCCGAAACTAGATTTGCGTAAATTTATTTCTAATGTGATTGAAAGTATGAGAAAAGATATTCAGTAACATTAAATCCTATAAGTAAAAGGTTAATTGTTCAGACCGATTTAATTGGGTCGTCTCGAGTACAAAATAATCACTCGTAAATTATTTTTAATTTAGGTGCAGTGACTTCGCCATCATAATTACCGTCATCTTCAAACACGTGAACTTCAGTGAAGAACATTGGCCCTCCATATTAATAAATACAACAAACAGACACGCAAATAGCTCTGACCCCACACTAAGATCGAGTCTTGTGTCGTGGGTATCAAGACCTACGAGGGTCTCACAAACACCCAAATTCGAAACAAATAACTGTGGATCACACTAATAATTGTATCGGTATCGAACCCGCGGCCTCTCGTATTGCAGCCGGCGTCTAACCAACTGTGCCATGGTGGCTGTTGAAGGAATATTTGCTCCAATTATTCCTTCAACTTTACCATACAAGTATAAAAAAAGGAATTGTTTGAAAAATTGGCTAATAACCGGACGTACGGATATCGAAGCATTAATCAAACATCCACGCTTGAAAACATAACAGGTGATTACGTAACAATATCTACACGTTCGTTTCAACTTTTTGCACAGGTCACGATAACCCGGGTTATATTTGAAATACAACCGTATTGTTTAAGTCTACTGTAGGAAGTTGCCACAAATGCTTTTGATAAATATGCTCAATGGGATGTGATTTCATAACAATGGTCGGAGATTGAACTAAGACTGTATTTTAGAGTGAAGTGTGGGATGGTTTTCCGCTGTGAAAATGAAGTGGGTGGTATTACGAGAAGGTTGGAAGTAGGAAGACCGAGATGAATTGTAGATAATATCTCCGCTCTGAATAAAATCGAGCATAATTTATACATCGCTGTTGGATTTATCACATGTAATTGATAAGGACCACTTTTGGTTAAGTTAAAGCGTACAGTGTACCTACCAGAGTGCTGCATAAGCTTTGTTATTCGAACCGTCGGTTGAACAAGTGCCCCGTGCTGAGGAATGCGCGACTATGGGATGATACAGTTCAAAGTGATTGCTTGTGAGTTCGCGGATTTGATTTCGAAATCAGGCAGGCCGTTTTATTTGGCCGTGTTAGTATATTTTTTTTATTGCAATAAATGGTGAGATGATAATGCCATTCGCCTAATTAACAACATGATTTCTTGCATTCATTAACAACTACCATATTGACGTTAAAGAATATGAAAATTTAATTATAGTGACATAGATTAATGTAAAATAATTATCGGCTTAAAAGTTTACGGCCTTGTGCTACGAGCATATTTTGGGATGCGAATGTGATGTCATACACTAATTTCGTTGCCTTTGATAAATGAGGCACGTGTTATGAATGGAGGAGCTATAATAATAGACCTTTGTATTTTATAGGCATAGCTCTTAATTTTACAACCTTTTATTTTGCTCAATTCTATCATTCGTAATAAAACAAATAATTTTAGCATTATGTAACTAGATGCCACAAAAAAAATGTATCTTGAACAACTTATTCAGATGGAGTTATTGCAATTTCCTTTGAATTGTTTATGTTTTTAGTACATATTTATTTTATGTTGTTTGTTAATATAATACGATGGGATTAAGGCACGGATGAAATGTCAAAACGAATAGAGATAAACAGCACAGAAACATCAATACCCAAGTTAGTTCTTACATCTACAAAACAAAGTGCACGAGCTGCGTGCGTAAAAACTATTTTAAGCAACACGTAATGATAAAGATATAACCTACTTAACCGCAGATGTTTTTACGTGTATTGGTTAGTGTGTTTTCGTGCATTTACGTGCATCTAGGCCATGCGCTCAGCATGCGAGAAACCCGCGCAAAATGATTCCGATGCAAATGTACACTGTACATACATCGAGTGAAAATGCGTCCAGCGATGTTTACATAAATCTTTATGGTCGTAACACACGCCGGTTAGCATGCCGATGGCAAATTGATTTTGTGCGGGTTATATTGAATATATTTTGTTTGTATTTTAAAGTGAGCAATAGATTTTAAAATACAAACATGAAGCATGGGGTTTGTGAGATTTATTTAAAGGAAATACTCTTTGCAATGTAACATGTGTTTAAGGGATAAGTTTTTTCAATAATTAATTTTTGTTTATTTGATAATGGAAGAGAGTGTGATAATACAAGCCGCATAATAAAAAATCTGAAGTTAGGTGATGTCTACCACCCTATAAATACGTGCATTAAGCGAGTATGGCGTACTAAACTTAATCTGCTCTATAGGAAAGGAAGCTATCCAATAGTGGCAATTCCATAAGATAATTAAGTACCTACTATTATCATTATAGAACTTAATAACTTAAATGTAAATACGTCCACGTGTGGAAAATACTCGGCTAAAGGTAGCCGGGGAGCAGTATAAATAATAAGTTTGTAGAAAAATTAATGTTTCGAAATTGTTTCGTAAAGAGATGCGGTGATTCCGCCATAATATTATACTTGTTAATTTTTTTTCTTTGCTTCAAAGAAGTTACAATGATCATAATAAGTCACTCAAGCATTTATTTTTCCAGGTAAGCGAGCAGGTAAGTTTAGATTAACGAAATATCGAAAATGATTCTAAAGATGAATTCCAAAAGATGATGTTTATTTTTAAAGCGATGGTAATGTTATTTGTGTCATATCTAAAAATGATCCCAATCGATGCATCAGGTTCTTAAATTTAGATAATCCCGATTTACGGGATAGCGTAAAGATTAAAGATATTGACGTTTCGAATGGATATCGAAGGCGGCTTAAATATATTTTAGTTAAAGCTGTAGCGTGATATAATTTCAGAATCTTGGCCACAAAAGTGCGTCGGATTGTTTACGTTTCTTTTCAACACCGTTCAAAAGTTTAAAACTCTCGATCTTGGTGACAGTATAACCCGTCCTAATATTATCCAAAGGAGACACAACCAACGGTTTCTGTTTTATAATTATTAGAAACTTCAGGAAGCTATAACTTTTACGAGTTTTAAGCAATCAATTTGCATTCAAAACTTGTTTCGAGCCTATTAGCAAACGTGAGGAACGTTATGTTATATGTTTTAATACACGCATATAATATTACTAAAAGCTAAGGTAATTTTTCGAGTTATTAACAGCTGAAATTAAATATCGGATGTTATAAAAACTTTTGACAGTTTGATTGACAAGAAACTTTTTTTCGCTTCATGGTAATGCACTGTTTGTGCAGACAACTTCGGTACTCAAAAAGTCAAAAAAGGCACCGTAGACTATAAAACTACATAAAAAATCATAAAAAAAATTAACAAATTATTAAAAATAAAAAAAAACACTACAAATACTTACATAATAAACAATCCAGTAAATGGGTGAAATATTAGTATCCAAATATTGGACGCACAATCCAAATAAATCCAATACACGACACTAGCCACTTTAATAAAATCTTTTCTTTTTTGAAAACGTTGGAATTTCAAATTTGATTTTGGAATACCACCGTATTCCACAACGCGCGTGCTGGTTCGTACGACGCGAGGGCGTCCACACGGCCGAGAGTCTACTTTCGAACTGATTCAAGATTCTCTTCGGCGGGCGAAGTCGCTGCGAGCGAGGAATGCCGCGCTGCAAGTCGGGCTTGGCTATTTTTCTTACATGGTAAGCAAAACTGGATGGTTGGCGAGATAAAAACAGGAGGGTCAGCGATTTGCCTCCAACCATGATACCACTATAATTGTACAGATTCCTTCCTATGTTATTATGTAGGATAATTGTAGTTACTAAGAGTTCTGGTTTTAATTCTAGCTTTTTCTAACTTTGGATTATCGTAGGCACATTTATGTTTTATGCGTCCGAATTTCGAATGAGGTAAGTAATCTATTTATAAAGCAAAAATATGCGCGGCTCATTTAAAGCGATGTGGCCATAAGAACGCCCCGTCATCACTGTATGTAGTGCGTAACAATTATGAAAAATTAACGAAAAAAACATAATAGCAAAATGTGTTGTAGACTTGTTCGTAATATTTGAATGTCTTTTATTTTTTGTTTAACCGTGAGTGAATAATAGCGTGTGTAAAAACTATTGGTAGTTAATTTTAATGGGCGTTTTCTTTGCATGAAATTGACTGACATTTAGTTCACTTGGTGTCAACAATTTTTGATTAATATTGAAGATCCTTTTAATAGCAATAATGCTCACTTCAGTGATAAATATGTGGTTAAAACGCTAAGAACTCGGAGTAACTTTATAAAAAGCATTTTCTAAATTCTATCGCGCTGAAGTGAAATTCATTCGATTGGAAGATAAGAAGTAATAAAAATGGACCCGCAATTTTCATTTCTCGATCTTCATGTCTTAAAGAGATCAGTGAGAATGAACCTTAATAATATTGGTTCGTGAAAATTTACAAATTTCAATAAAGTTTAAATGAATCCGTTTTGGGTTATTTTGGTGGAGCGAGTTTCAAATCACTTCATATGATGAGGAAAGAGGCAGTGAATTTAATATTCATGAACTAATGAAGATTATGTACATACCACTTTGCATAACCCAGATCAGCCTTGAAAGATATCAGCACCAGTAATCATCAATAATTATGGAGTTTACTACTATCGTGGTAATTAGAACCTGGTAATAAATTCAGAAGTAATCTGTTTTCATCTATCAATTGCAAAACGGATTGGTATAATCCTTTCATGCTGTTAATTGAGGGTGTTAGTGGAGGCTCGGTTTAGTGGAACCAGTAAACAACCATGGGGCTTAATTCAATATTCTATTCATGTTATATTTTGCTGGAATGTTATCGATTTATTTAATTTGTTACACGTTGAATTATTGGTTGCAAACTTGCCTCCCGTCGTATAATTTGATCAAAAAACTATTGAATAAGTGTAATTGACTTAGTTGTATTTCTACCTATATATTTATCTATACAGCCACAGGCAGTCGATTAGTGAATATAGACCTATTTTTACCTACTTCCAAAACACTATCGAGTTTTGATGTATCATCATTGTCACATTTGGCCACAGCAAGTCATCTAGCTACCTGAATTTAAGTCTTCCCCAAGAATTTCCGCAGGCACCGACTGGAAGCGGCATGCATCCAGCAAGTTCTGCTAATATTTATTACTTTGCCTTCTTTGTAAGACGTCCGCGGTCCAATTCGGTCTTTGCCGATTTGTGGCCTTCACAGTAAAACTTATTAGCCCCATCGGGCATCTGCTAAGCTATGCGATTGCCTACAGCCAATAGTTCCACGTATAACATAAATAAATTAATCAATGATAAATGTAGCAATTACTTTGACCTTCCATCTTAATGCTTATCTTATATCAATTTGTTACTTTAATTGTACCAGCAATTAATTTGCATCTCGTATTTAATAATAACGTATTAATGAATCTATTAGTTAGCGCTTAATTTGGTTTCATTAACTTTATTACACATTCAATTCTACATTATTTTATATCAAAACATTTGACCATATTTAAAGAAATTACATTACAATAACCTGATATACATAAGTTAATAAACATCCTTTTAGGTAGCCTAATTTGTTACCTACGTAGATAAATCTCGAGGAATATTTCAGTCAGAAATTGCAAACAATAGATAGAACAAGAAGATCATGCCTTTTTCGAATCATAATATTTCGAAACAAAATTAAAATTAGAGAGATCAAATTCTTATAAATACAAATCATAATTAATTTAAAATATTTTATGCCCATAGAATAGAAATAAAATGAAATTCAAATGGTAAATCCAATTACTATCTTTGAGAGGACGGACGGTCAATAGAAATCTTCGACAATAGCTGCCATCAATAGCAATCATCCTAACGAAGAGTGAAGACATCTGCTAGTTAGAGACTTCAAAACGCTGTCGATTTAGCAGCAATGAAATTCAAATGTTGAATATAACCAGACAGTGATTGGATAATACTTGAATCGAGTCAAGGAATAGAACAACAATTTTAGGGTGTAAAGTTGGGAATTTACCACCGAGTTCATTAAACGTAAATTATGTTTTTTTACATATTACCGACTAATATTTTGAAAGTTTAATATCTGGTTGTAATTAAATTAATTGTGCCATCAAATACGTCTTAGAGGATTAATGAATTTTATACCATTAATTGCACCTTCTGTTTAATTATTATCAAAACAATAATTACGCCTGTCTGGCAATCATCGTATAAAGCACTGTGCAAATTTAAAAAGGGTGTATTACCCCTCGCAATTTTTATTATCCCTCGATTAAGCGAGTATTTATCAGAGGGTTGACGTGGGCACTTAGTCGTGAAATAATAATCCACAACTTTCCTCCTTTCACACTATCACTGCAAGGGGTCGGCGTCTCATATTTCGTTGGGGATGATCCAAAATTAATTTGGCTTATAGTTGTGATTTGTGCAAAATGAGTCACAAGTTATATCATGCGTTTTACTTGCAAATTTTCTTAGGTTTTATTATATTTTGTATTGTACTGCATTGTATCAGCCCAATGCCCATATTACGTCTCACTGCAGGGCACGGGCCTCTTCTACAGTCGAAAGTACGATTGATTGATTCTTGTAATATAGCGGCATAATAAAGTTATTATAATGCACCTGACGATATATGAATTGCAATGTAGAGAGAGTATCGGTTGGTAAAAAAACAATTTCCGATTTTGAGCTCAATTGGAAACACTACACACTTGCGTGGATCAGTTTCCCAACATTGTGTAGTGTGGACGGTGGTCGCATTGCAGCCACATACTATCCTAGCTTCAGTAAATATGTTGTTGCTGTTTTGTTCTAAAAAAGCTGTACCTACGCTAGGTATATCCTGAAGATTGAGATTACTAGCACAATAGCCTTAATGATGTTTACGTGACCTTATAAACGTTTAATCTTCACCTCGACATTCCGTTATTGCATCAAACGATTTTTTATAGTAATTAGAGGCTATTTAGGCCTTATGCAATTATATTACCATCAAGTGGAAGATGGAGGATTTGATTATTCGCTAGATAGCTAGTTGACCTTAAGATTGGCACTAAATTATGCATTTTAGGGTCTTGATATTCATGAGGTATCTAAGAATTCTAGTAAGTAAATATTTTACATACGACTGTATCTATAAAGATATAATCATATAGGTAGGCTTGTTATAGCTTTTGAGGACACAATTTTGGTCCCCGAATTATAATGTTGAACTATAAATCATATAAATTTATCTCCTGTACACAAATATTATGAGGCGATTAGTGTTTAGCAAAGAATACAATCTTTGAACTATTTGACTTAACAATCTACTTCAAAACAGTTAACCTTGCAAGTCAGATACTTAATACACAACGATATTAATAAGAACTAATCATGGAATGTCATCCACTATTTATGAGCAACACTCATCGCCAAGCAACGTACCCGAGCCATACAAGACAGTACACAGTCACACAGTAGACACTGGTCTGACGGGACTAAGCTCGCGGCGGAGGCGGCTGCCTAACGACTACTTGATAGCACATCTATCGGTCCCTGACCCTAGATAATTCACCCCATCAATGAAATCACTAGACATTGCCGTGAGAGATTTATCAGTTGATGAATGGGCCAGCTTGTGGATGTGAAGTGTAATTTGCAGAGTCATTTTGTAAAAGACGTTGTTTTGGTCGCTAAATTGATAGGGGTTATAGAAGTCTCCCCCGGGGTACCGAAAGGGGAGCTTAATAGCTTTTCGTCT
Source organism: Deilephila elpenor (assembly GCA_949752805.1). Classification (NCBI taxonomy): domain Eukaryota; kingdom Metazoa; phylum Arthropoda; class Insecta; order Lepidoptera; family Sphingidae; genus Deilephila; species Deilephila elpenor. The sequence continues at coordinate 7,263,888 of OX457108.1, forward strand.
CGAAACAAAAAAAAAAGGGGTTATAGAAGTCCGAGTGTCAGTTATGATCTTTTGGATAACATGGTTTGTGAGACGGATTGGATGTTCACAACCCGAATACTTGCCTTTTTTGGAGATTCTTTTTATTATTCACAAGATTTTATAATTTAAAAGCTGACTGGAGAAGAAGAGGCTAAATTTTAAAATACATGGAAAATCTATATAAACTTCTGCGAAAGGCAAATTCAATTTGCAAAATCAGCACAAATATATTTAGTCGCAAGTTCTTGGTACCGTACTTCATATGAGTCAGAAGCAATAATTTCTCTTCGCTTTTCGTGTTACAGCCATTTGTGCATTTTATGTAGACATTCAGAAATGTATGGATATGAATGTTTAAAACACTTTTAATAGACTACGCAGAGACAATTTTAATGTTTACTATTTATTCGTCCATCCTGCATCTCTCTGTCTCAACTTGTCGTTCTGAAGTCTTTTTAAAACATTCATTACCCAATATTCAAATGGAATACACTTATTAGTGTGTGTACAAATTCCAGAAGCAAATGAAAACTTAAAATTAAGTATTTTAGTCACATTCACTTTCATGTAGCTAGGTACTATTGCGTTGCAATAAAGAAGTCGTAATTAGCACTTATGTAAGTAAGTCATTAGACGCATTCTAAAAGTTCTTTTCACTCATAAATACTCGTAGCATTGATTATATCACTATATAAAGTATAAAAGTAAGAGTACAAAGCGAGTGGATTAAATTTAAATTATCATATGTCTATCAGTTACGATGTAATAAAAATAGATTATCTAAATGATATCACTTTTGAAGTTTCATTTTACGACTGTGTAGTTCAGTAACCTTAAAGTGCAAATGTTCTTTATATTACACTAGAAGAACTTCTGTATATTCATTTTATTACCGTCTCAAATTGCTTTATAACTGTGGAAACGAGGTACAAAACTTCATAAACGAAAGCAAACCATTTTTTATTATCCGTTTTTTGTAGCGAAGGTCCAACTGACGAGTAAATGGGTGATCATAGCTCTAACGGTAAATATACAGAGGTTCCCATGAACATTCATAACTCCAAAGGATTGTTGATAGGTCGTCGTTCTTAAAAGGCATTTTAAGCCTCCAGCAATCTTAATCATACTCATTATTCGAAAAGCAAAAGGAAAGTCTATTTCAATTTGTTAAGAAACAGCAGTACGGATCAAACTGGCTGATCCAATTATATTTTATTGCAGCTAGCCTACCAGTAATAAAAATACATTAAATTAAAAACACTTGATAAGTGCGAATCACGATGCCATCCCCTGTGACTGGCTTGAGCATTACGAAACAGGTGAAAAATTAATAAACATTCCACGCGATTCGACGAAGCAGCCAGCGAGGTGCAATTTCAAGTTTCAAGTGTTAAACTTCATTATTATGCGTGTTCAGTGAGTTTTTGCTCGCTTTTCAACACACGTAATTAATCCGTAATAATGTTAAATACAATGAGTGTAAGTATTGGTTTGAATACAACAAATCAATTGGATAACTCAGAACGGTAATAAATTGATTAATGAGTACAGGCGCGCGATGTTTAACATCAATTTGCGCTTCCGTTATATAACCGTTTTCTAATATTTAATTCGTGCGTGATAATTAATTATTTGTTTTAGTCATAATTAACTCAATTTGAAATACAATTAATTAGTTATGATTGAGCGTAAACAGCGGCAGCGACTGGACGTAAAAAATAGCAGACTGGGCTCGGTGGAATACCTTGGGAGAGGCCTATGTCCAGCAGAGCAAATACAACAGGCTGATGATGATGAGGGTAAAGGCATCTGTAATTTGTTAATATTGTTTTTACTGTATACATGTTTTTACATACTATTTATTTTTAACATGACAGTGTTATTAGCCGTTGTTGACTTTTCTATGCATTATGGAACGGATTCTCAATAAGCATTACAAGAATAAATATCCGATTCCAATTCTTAAATGGTTTGTTATAACCAAAAATGTAAAATTTGAATTCCCCCTTTTATATACAAGGGATTATGATAAAGTGTGCCTTACCATTTAATGTTATAGTTACTCGTCTTATTATGTTAATGTGATGTTCTTATCAATCAATATTATGCTGTAAGATCATGGTCTTAGAGTACACTTCGATCGTGATTTCTTATTATTATTGTAGTTTGCAAACACTTTGATTTTTAAATAATAGAAAATGTATCATTCAAAGTTACTATCACCTAATCACACATCAAATTAGTACTGTTTGCTTGTGCTACCGTGCGTCTATTATTATCTGTGGTTTGTCAATAATTTCAACACCAGTAACGTTGCGTCTGTATGGAAAAAAGTTGAAGCGTTAATTACTATCAGCGCTAAATATGTGAACTGTGGCGTATCTAAAAATGACAGTTTGATTATACTTGCAATTACTGCGTTGTTAGCTCGTTTTGGGAGTTAAGTCTCATTTTATAAGTATAGACAATACTTACAAAAATTTGTGCTAGGTCATATATCGACAGTCGAGATTCTTGGTTTGGTAAAATTTTGTTGATTGGAATTTCTTCTAAGATGTTCCCGGGGTACAAATTTTATGCCTATTAGCTAAAGAAACTTAGGTCATTCGACATACATTCTTATTTTAACTTTTCTTATGACGATTTGTATAGTTCCTATACAAGAATTAATATCATACCTACTACATATAAGAAATGGAATCAGACGGATGGATTCTCGATGTCGAATTCGCGTTTTGTTTCATTTGGTGATAAACGTTTCCAACTTCCAATGAATTACAATATAAAATGCATAGTCTAAGCAAAGTAATATATTTCTAGTATTATATACAAACTAAAACCAAGAAAATCCTCAATAATACTAACAACAAAGTAACAAACTTACTTCGGTAAGTCGCAGTCCGTTTGATCTGCGCTCCATTTCTTCGTGTTACGCTAACTTTTATAACAAACTTGGAGCATTTAATAAGCCGTACAATCCGCTGCTAGTTCATTATTAATTGCAACTGTGATGCGGTTGCGTATTGCCGGCCGGACGTGCTCCGTAAAAATACTATTTCAATTTACTTTGAAACTTAATTGCCTAACCTACATTTACTTCGCACTTTTTGTAAATTGTTCTATTGTTGCATCGTATACCTATACCTATATGTATGATTTGTTACGTGTGACTTATAATAATATATTCCATGGACCATCGCTAGTTTGAAATGAGCTTTACAGATAATGTGTTGCGATATTACAGATTATGTCAGTTTAGTTAATGGGTTTCACAGTTCAGTTCGGTTATGCCTTATCAATCTAACTTAAATATTATGTCGATAAATAAAATCCTATAGTAATTAGTAAGAGAGATACGGATAAGTATAAAGTATATACTTTAGCCTTTTGAAAGTTGTAATTTCAGGATAGGTGTTTTTAGGAGACATTAGAAACACTCCTATTATATTCATACCTATTCGTAAGACAAGTAGGAGTATGAACATTAAGCTTTAGTCTTTCTTAAGATTACCACATCCGATAACAATAATATGGTACGAAAACACCTTACATTGGGTGCAATAGTTGCACTTGACTCATTCATTTTTCCCACTCTCTCTTATTTCTTTCTTTTTTATAGATAAGCGCGGACTTATATTACAGACAAATGTAAATACTAAATATACATATGTTTTTTGTCAGCATAGTACTACCTTGAAGACAGCATACCTACAGGCGGTATAAAATTGCAGCGTAGGTACATGATATGAATTCATTCAACATAACATTTACAATACTCGTATGTTGGCCATGGCTAACTCCCTCCAAAAACTAGTATGTTTCAATGTCACAAATATCAACGAGCAGCCTGTATAATTAAGTTATATTACTGCAATGTAAATGACTTGTGCGTTTCACATAACTTGCGCGAATTGTAATTTTAGAGATGCTACTGTTTGTGAGCAAAAAGTAGTGTAAGCAAGTGCCGTTAGATGTCGCTATACTAAAATTAACAGTTTATACTAGGAATGGGAATTAATTACCTGGCCAGATCTTAGCCAGTTTTACTGTTTCCTAACGCTTCTTTTTAATTACTTTAATTTTTAAAAGTATTCCGTTGCCTCTTGCAACTGAACAGTAGTCGTCCATAAACAAATTGTCTTCAAAATCCACAAATTCCAGGAAAAATAAGGGAAGGCGCCGTCGATTTCTTAAAACAAGCCACTGACTTATAAGGCGTGGGTCATTTCAAACCGCATTCAATCACAGCGGCGACGTCGAAGTAACGCTCATTAGCCAGTTTCGCAAGTGTGGCGAGCAAAAACTACTCAATTAAACTTTGACTCGATGCGGACCGGCACTTTTCGCATTGCTGTATATGTCCAATGAAAATTCTATTGCGCAAGGTTTTCGCTGAATTGAATTAGCGAATATATGGGAAGATATATTAGTGGCGTGAATTTGAAGATATGAACAGGAAATTCCTGTGTGATAATTATAGTTATGATATAATATGTAAACAAAATTTTATAATATTTTAAATACGAGTATAACATTAGGAAAGTTATCAATCTCAGGATAAATATGTTCTTATGAAAACTTTGATATCGTTAAAAACATACTAATGAATAAACAACATCAACAAAATTGAGGATCATTTCTCCGCAGCATGTAGAAGTAATGAACCAAAACGGCATAATTGTTTCGAATGGTGAGTGATTTTGTCTTTTATCAATACCATATTCCGGATGATATTGCATTTACCATTAGATCAAAACAGTCACTTTGCCGAACTTGCAAAAACCCAACTTCTCTCTCTTACTTCAGCCACAGGAAGTCCACTGCTACACAGGCCTCCCCCATAGATCGCCGTATAGACCTGTTGGAAGCAGCCTGCATCCAGCGACTTCCTGAGAATTTAACCAGGTCGTCCGTCCTGTAGGAAAAACCAAATAATAAAAAATTGTATAATGGTTATTTAGATTTAGAACTAGAACTATTCTTAGAACTAGTTTTATTTCACATAGAAATAGTTTTTTCGAATTTATTGCGATTTGGTTTGATTTTTATATTCTTTTAGCTTCCCGACGTTTCGATTGCTTAACAACTTTCGTGGTCGCGGGGCGGACTGTATTTCAAGTAAAAATTGAAAAAACACAACTTCATTCAGTCTTAATTCGGAAATATGTCCAATTTGTTGCTAACTTAAACTTAATTATTATTAATCAATACAAATAACGATACACATAAGATATAACAATTTGTTACACGCGTGTATGAAATCCGGGGTTTTCTGTCCCGGAGGTAACAGTACGTATTATGGTTATCCGTGTATCCCGGGTCTGCGCTGTAATTGCAGTGATAGGATCATCCGTGTAATTTGGGAACGTAGGGCGGAATTCCTGGAATTTCAGAAGTAATCCTCGACTTTAACAGGTTTGAAACTTCGAAATTTCGTAGTATCGATGTTCTTATAGTTGTGCAAAATGTTATCTTGTTCATGAAACTTTTCCGAGTGATATTTTGACTCATTCTTTCTTTTTCTTTAATCTACATTTACATCGCTGTATCAAGTCTACGAGATTTTTACATCATTAAGGTTTAATATATCAGCCTTCGCCGTCAAAACTTTTGGAAAATAGTATTCTTCTTCTTTTTCTTCTTCAGCCTATGTATCCACCCAATGCTGAGGCTAGGTCTTTTCCAATGCTCGCCAGGTTAAAATAGTCTACCATTGACTAATCGTGCAAATTTGTAAGAGCGATCGAGCGAAGTGATCGAGCTTCAACTTTACGCAAATTTAATGTGTTACCTGGCATCCAAATAGCCCTGATACTTCAATGCACCTTGTGCAGGTCAAGAGCGGATCCAGCTTTCAAGTCAGGGGTCGTATAGTTCTAGTCAGAACACTGGACGTACTCGAATTCGATTACAATTATACATTTACAAGTGATTATTTAAGTTTGTTACACCTATGATTAGTGAATATGTTAACGATTTCTTTAAGTGAAAATCAACGATATATTTTAAAATCTGTCAATCTGGAGTCAGCCCAGGGGGGTCATGACCCCCATGACCTCCCCTCTGGATCCACTCTTTGTGCAAGTAAAGTATATTCCAGAAGCGAAATTTCGACGTAAACTAATTGCGAGGCAAATATTTCCTTGTACCTCTTGCGTACCGTTAGTTACTGCCCTTATATAATACGTAGTCATGCATAAGTAATGTAGTTAACGCAGCTCCGCACGCTTTGCATTACGTCGCATACCGATGGAGCTGATAGGGACAGTACTTGCTCCAATATTGTACAAACACTCTCAACGGTGTTATATCGTTGGTACCCATTTAGAAATTAGTTGGTTTATTATTTATGTGTTATAAACCTAAATAAGTTTCATTGTTGCAAGTCTTATCAAATTATCGTAATTTTCTGTTACTGAGTCTACTGCTAGAGATTAGTAAATATGCCTTGCGCAATAATATCTGTTCAAGCAGCACCTATGCCATTAGATTTTTTTAAAAGAGTTGACGTGATAAAACAATTATTAGATAAATTATTTTACGTAAGTGTGGGATAAGAGCCGGAAGAAGACTGATAATGAAATACTAAACGTAAAAATGTGTTATATTTTAATACTCTAAAACGTGAAACAATTCACACAGTCAGCGAGAAAAAATGAGAACAATTTCCAACACGGTAATTACTCAAGGTGATTTGATTACGAACATTTAAATGTAAGTCAAGTATAATTAATTGAAATTTCTATAGGTTCTGACATTGATTACAATTATTTATTCAAGTAATGAGCAATGAGCGACATTGAAGCGATTCCGACGCCTTATACGAGCGCGCGGCATCTGTGGTCCGCATAATTAATTATTAAAATCATATCTCTGACTCATGTTAACGTAATGAAGTTTAATTGGTTTTCGTAAGTTTGATTATAAATTTGATTTGATTCGCCTCTCTAGAAAGTTCTGATATTTAAAATCTTACTCTTGCGGTTTTGGCGCTGTCTCGTTTAAGGCGATAGAAAAGTATTTGAGAAACAAATTTTCAGCGACACTTCTACCTTTGGTTTTTGGCTCGGAACAGATGAGTAGGAGCTAGATTAGTGCTGGATACATGGATAATAGAAGTCTGTAATACAATACACCTCAACATACTCACCGAAAACGCTCCCGTGATGAGTTTTGAGTTATTCATATGTATATAACAGATATTACAGCAGTTCTATAATAGAAAAAGGTATCTCTAAATGCACTGTACTGTGCTCCTTGGCATATCTCATCTTTTTGTGGTTGCCTCTGAACGAAAGGCGTAATTAGGGTGCTCGGTATGTTTACGGGAGTCGCGATATCTACAATTAACACGTTATGTCGGCTCTCGTATGAGTATTATTGGCAAATAAAAATTGTGGCAATAACATCAGAATTAATTGGTAATAATCTCCTTAATTTGCGTAAGCCTGTACAGTCTTATACTAAATTATTACACGCAATGTATACCAGTTAATTATCTGTAAAGAACATTCTAAATAACAGTAAATAAAATGTAGATATCTATCTATACCTCGTTAGACATTCTGTAATTGCACGCAAGGCAAAATATTTATCAATATCATTAAACATCTTGAAATAAATCAGTTTAATTACTCCAAAGACAATGTTCGCTAGGCACGTCACAGCCGATTTAAATGCTGTAGTACCGCGCAATGTTTTTTTTCTTCGAATTAACCTAAAATTAGTGAAAAATTAATAGTCTCAGTTTCCAGTAACTGTAAGCCATAATTATCAGGGGCAATATTAGACATTGGTACGCCAAAAAATAGATATAGGGAAACTATATTGTTTCCTAAGCACAATAAATGCAATACATTCAAATGTTAATTAAATTTAAACTGCGTGTATTGGATGTAGACCCGGCCTTCCCAAATACAACAAGTACCTATGTAAGAATTGTCCTATATACATAGGTATCTAAATATAAAATGAATAATAATATAATTTGTTATAATATAATAATGAAAATAGTAATAAAATAAATTGTATGTGACTCTCAGTGTATTTAAAAAATTACCGACTTATTGCCAGAGGGATTTTTTCCCAGATTATCTTGGCGACGAAGCCATGAGCTGAATTATAGTACGAAAAATCAATTACTCAAAGTAACAAAGACACTTAGTTACGCAATAAAGCATAAAACTTAAAACTACCAATACCAGAAATTGAACCTTCCAATCCTCAATAAAAGCATTTACTCAAATGAATCCCAAACATTTGAGCAATCGGAGCAGCTTACAATCCGCCGCAAACATTCAATTACCTATTCAAATACAGATCGATATCGGTTTAGATTCCTCCATCCAACAGGTACGGAATATGACAAGAAGCGTTATTCCAATTTGCCTCCCGTTATACGATGGTATTACCGGCCATGCAAATTGCTTGTCGATAATGTGGCAAATGAAGCATGACTCAGTGTAAACAGCGTAAGGCACGGGTGATAGCGGGCTTATGAATTATTCATGGGGTAATCGTATGCCGGCTAAAAAGCAATCTAAGCAAATTGTTCCTCGTCTCTTCCTTCTGCATGAGTGATTGGATGATTAAAAATGTAGTTGGATTATTTGCAGGAAATGAAATATTCATGTGTGTCCGATTGGTTTGTGTCTACGTTTGGGGATTGATATGTTGCAATGTTCTGTTTTTTACGATCTATTCTAGATGATATATGAAATAGATTAACATTGTTATCTTCGCGTTTAGAATATCATTTACTTGAGACATTTTAAAACTGAATTAATAATTAGTTACATAATAGTAAATAATCATGAATAGAAAAATATTCTCTAAACAGGTTTTGCTTGTGGGAAGCCAGGAGTCGTTTATTTAAAGTAATTTAGGAACAGGCTTCTTAAATATCATTTTTATGTCCAGATTGAGGTTGGGTACCTATCGACTTGTTATATTTCAGGCATCAGGATGCAATTTGTTCATTTCAGTAGGCCGAATTGTTATGTCGGACGACAGTCTTTTATTTATTTCTTCTACCCCTCAGGACAAGTACTTTTTACAAGATGAAAATACCCCTACATACTCCCCTCTGTACTCCTTAACAATGCCTACGCAAAATTTCATATTAAACGGTTGAGCAGTTACGCCATGGAAGCGTAACAAATAACAAAAAAAAACACTTTCGCATTTATAGTAAGAAATTAATTTAAGTATAACAGTACTTTACTCAGCTTAAATCGCTTGCCGCGCCCACTTCGTTTATACAGACACAAACATGTGGGCGGGAGAAATGGTCCCCCACGACTTTCTAAATACACCACTGCTGCATTTTTAACCAACCGAAATTTTATTTAGCAACCTTTTTAGCCTAAATGCAAAAGTAAAATTAAGTGACTTTGCGGTTTTCTGTTTACTTTTTATATTATAAAGTTTAAAAATTGCAAGGCTACTGAAATTAGAAATAAAATCAGATTTAACGCTCGCTGACTAAATATAAGACATATAGGGACAAATTAAGTATTGGATACAACAAATTACTAAAATAGATACCTATTACTACAACTGATATTCTTCGTTCGAGTTCGAGTTATTTTGAGCCATTGACACGAACGACGAAGACTCGAACGAATGATATAATGTGGTGAGTATCAAAAATATCTTCACGTTATAAATTTTAAGAGGAATAACAACATTAATATGTAAATGTCTAAATGCCGTACTACCTCAAAGCATAACATCAGTTTTACTTATAATCCACAACGCAAACCTAACATAACTTGCTGGAAAGTTTTTATAGGATGAGTCTCGTGTCAAGTATTAAATTTAGGCCACACACGTTTCTGATGCGATTTTAACGACGACCATATTACAATCGAAATAGGCAAGTTAAGATCCTCTACTGGCCGCCAAGAGGCTTTTCATTTTTCCCATTAAAATCGAGTTGGGCTACAGCCCATCTTAAATCGAATTTCTTCATCACTCCAGCGCAGTTTAAGCACAAACTTGTTAACATACTAAGCTTAAAATCCTTTTGTATAAAACCATATACTTACCTATAATGTGGCACATATCTTAACGAGTACAATAATAAGTGTATTTTATTAATATTATGACAAAGATCTCGTGAGCGGCGAACAAAGTAATCTCATCTGGCAGAGCAACAATTACGTTTTCATCTGAGATATAAGCTCGGCGGATTACTAGCCGTTTCATTACAAAATGAAATAACTAGAGTACAATGACCACATACTTTCAGTGAAATTAAATTATGCTCACTAAGTTTGTTTTTATTGAACCGTACTGCGTATGAATAGCTTATGTTTTGGCTTTGCTTAATTAATTTTTTATTTTCTTTTGTTGGTTTGGTTCGCGCATAATTTTTTTGCTCAATATCATGAATGTATGCCGTTGCTACCTTTTGCATTTGAGATTGAAGTGTATAACATATACGTTCATTCTTATATTAATTGTATCTGCGCGTTATTAAGGCTACTGATATGTTACCATATATGAAACAAGGTTTTGTGAAAGTTGATGATGACTATAATAGAAAAGATGATAAATATAAATATTTATCTTTCTGAAAGGAAACATAATATAGAAATATATAATAAAGGTAATATAAAATGGTGCAACAATAGCAAATGTGCAACTGTGACGAATATATGTGCATCCGAAACGAATGCTAGGTGTATTTAAATTTGTTACTGTATAAAAGAGACTGTCTCCTCGCCAGTATAGCAATTGCAATTAACTGCGAGTCTTAGTTTCAACACAAAGGTAGTCAAGAATTACTTAAAATTAAGTCCTGGTTTGACAGAAGGAATCGCGTTATATTAAACTTCAGTTCGAGTCTTTAGCTGTAATTTTGCAGAACACACTGATTACAATGCACCTGATCGAATTGCAGTGCTTTCCCGAACTAATTTCTAGATTTTACATAATCATAACACACCGGTAGGTACAATTATGCCAGCCAGATTGAAAAATAAACCACAAAGTCAACCAAAGGTTGTTTTATTCGAATTTTCCCAAACACACAAATCCTAACTCATTAACTGACAATGCACCGCAAAATTCCGAATTGCATTTATTTTTCCAAGTTCCCTAGACAAGCAATTATTTTTAATTGCGCTTTTCTCCACAAATAAGTGCCTGAAATTTCTCAACTGCGCCGCGCCTAATGAAATTAATTGCCCTAATATACAAGTGCAGTTTTCTTGAACATTACGCGATACTTTAATCGGGTGCACTTATAGCGGTGGAGGTTTTATTAAAAGCAATTTGTCATCGAGTAATGCTGTTTAGGAGTATCTGGAGTGAGACATATAACGATGCATTACGGTGAAAAGAGATATTTTGTACCCGTTTCCGTGGCAATGTGATATATGCAATGGAATAAGGAAAGAATGGGTTCCGTATACACTACCGCAGTGGCTGCGAATGCTCGATTATTGGGATTGTTTGGAAGCAATAAAAGGACTTTCACGGAAGGTTTCAATTGCAGTTTTGTTGATAAGTAAATTCAAGAGTCGCAAAAATTACGTAAAAATTTTGGAATAGGGTTTCATTTTGGAGAATTTGTCATGTTTTGATATGCAATGAATTGGGGGCATGTTGTGCCACTTTATGATACTTTAATGCTTACGATTTTTTTATGTGGTAATAAAATATATGTAACACGTATACTTTTTATGTAATCTAAGTTTTTAAAATATTTGTATGTAAATGCAAGAAATATCGCGAATACAAAATGTTAGTGTTATCTAAAGATACTTAAGAAAATAAACCGATTTTAAACCAGCTTCTGACCAATGTAACCTAACTGGTCAATCTTTATTCAACCACCTCTGTCCACCTCGTGTCCTTAATGTCCAAATGTAGTATCACATCTATATTTGTTCGAAGTTTATTGACAATAATGACTTCTGAAGAAACTTTCACGAATCGAAGATAAATGGCTCGCCGCATAAAAGTTTTCTATTGAAGTTGAGTAGAAAGGCTACTATACGATTTTTTGCTACAGTCACACTAAATTTAGCTGCAGCACCTAGCAATAATAATTTGATTTACGAACAAAAATTAAAAACTTTATTATTTTCTGATTACATTAGAATTATTTATGTAATTTAATTATGGCCTATTTTTCAATCGACAGATAAAAATTATTTATCCTTATAATTTATAGCATGACTGAATGAAATCGTGACACGTTGGGTAATTTAATTAGAAAATTATCATTTTAATTTTTTATGTTGTAGGTATTTTAGATCAATATTTTTTTGACGATTAAAAAATGCGTATGTCATATAATCCTCTAATTATGAGTTCTAGCATGGAACCCTGCTGTTTTACCTGCAGTCTGAGGCGACAGAAATTGCTTGAACTAAATCATTAACAATAATAATTGAGGGGTGCAGATAATTGATCATGATAACTCTAATGACTAATCGACACCGATCACCGAAAAGGTTTGCCATTCGCGTCAACATTTTGATATTCTCTTTTCAATAATGTATCTTTAAAAGTTTTGTTTATTTGTGTCATATTATTTCCGCTTACTGTCCATTCAGAGGTTATAAAGAAGAGATCGTTCCAAAGCGATAAAACCGCCCACAGTAATACCATCATGCACTTGCACTTGAGTTTTATGTTTTTTTATTGATTTACAATAAAGAGTTTTGTATTGTATTTAGTAGGTAAGACAGAATATTTTACAGAATTTGTATGCACACTAGTGGTTCAAGCCCTTCGCCCTATTTACTCATACGTTACATTGTGTAAAATATATTACCTTTATCATTTCCTGACTAGTGTTGATAACTATAAAATAATTCAAAGTAAAAGAAACCTTATACCCCAGTGTAAGCAAGAAATTGAATGTTCAATAATCGAAAGAGCTCTATGAAAAGATCAATGGACGCCAATATCTTTATCTGATGCAAAGATAAAATGCGACAAGTAATTACTATCTTATCTTAAAAAGGGATTCCTGCCGAACCGCGTGTACTGATTGTATTTTTACGTCAATATTAAAGTATTTATTGTTACGATAGCGTTAAAAATCTTTTCAATTCTAATATTATTGTTTAGATTTACACTGTTATTTAAAGACTCTAGACATCATTGCTTAATTTGAGCTGTAATATAAAAAAAAAATCAGATTTTTTTTATCAGTCTTCAAAAATACCAATGTTGTTATCATGTAGTTACACAAACAACGTATTCAACGTAATTCATGCCTGTTACACTGAAGTAAATAAAAGTGCAACGACCACGATGATTACGAAAACACAATTCCACCACTATCAGTACAGAAATAAACTTTATAAATGAATCAATGGCTTATATATACATTATATTTAATACATTCTAAGTAAAGCATGAAGCAACAATAATAGAACTAATAGCTGGGTGATCGAGCGATAGAGTGATTTTTATCATAGCGAAGTATTAAAACGCAACGAGTGAGCAAGTGGGTCGGCGCAATCAATATTATTCAACTAATTTATTCGAATTCATTTTATATTCCTTATGCGTAGTGTTACAGTTAATTGTAACACCACGCGATGCATTATGCACTAAACAGACTACATTATTCGATAGCTTTTTGTAATATTATCTGGTTTGTTGCCTATTTTATTTGTAAGAAGTCATTGCTTTTTGTTAGAAATATTTTTGTATCTAAAATCATCCAGAATCGGGCAAATACTATTAACTTAGTGGCATTATACTACATGATTTTATTCTCGAGATAACTAATCCATGCTTCTGCTAATCTATGCTAGTGGCTTTTACATATTCGCCGGAAACATTGGTGAGCGCATTCCTGCCGTTATCAGTACATTTAGTAAAGACCGACACAGAACAACGCTCTAAATGACTTGAACCTCAGACTGTGCTGACGTCGCGTTATTTGATTAGAGGGTTGGGCTCTTGATCCGAGGGGCAGGAGAAAATTACGTACGGCGACAAACCGTAGTGTTGGTACTTAATTATCACATTATTACATTTAGATTTAGATAGATGTCGCTAGTGAAGGGGTGTTGGATTGGACGTCTGACTAAATAGTAGATGATAACGGAATGGTGGCGAAGAAAGCCACAATGGCTTAGAGACAGATTTGCCAGGTTTTATGATAGAGTGAGTGTCAGCTGTGAAAAGACCTTATCCAACGAATATAAATAGATATAGTGGCTTTGACTTTAATAGCTTCCGCCACCGGCCTATTCAATATGACTATACCGGGTATATCAAGACCGCAACCGAAAACGAAGCCGGGTGGTAGTTTTAGTGGTTTTAGACACAATGCAACTAAAAATTTCCCAAAATAAGCGACAGATTATTTTTTTTAATTTTTTAAAAATCATCTTTTTTACGTGGTAAATTCTTAGTTTTTGCGAAAATAATTATTTAAACCCTTACGTACCATTGCGTCTTTAAAAATAAAAAGGTGTACATCATTATTTAGAAAAAAATAGTATTTTTTCACCCAAAAACGACGAAAAGTAAAAAAAACCAAAAAAAAAAATTCATTACTTTTTTTGTAACATTTTTACTTGCATTGTGTTTGATATCACTAACACTATCACCTGGCTTCGTTTTCGGTCGCGGTCTTGATATACCCTGTATTATTGTAGATAAGAAACTAAATATTGAGATTATCCAGATATACGAGATGAAGTTTTCCATAACGACATAGAGAAATATAGAAGCTGATTTGAAATATATTATTATGGATTTCAGTATAATGTTTAGTTCGCCAGCCTGTTTTAGGTAACGGGTTAACGTTATTCGATCAAGATACGAAGCGCATGAGAATTGTTTAGAAGAAAAATAAAATATTTGCATGACTATAAATTACAGTATCGTCTGCGATAACCCAAAAAAACTGTGATTCGCGTGGGCTGCGGAAGCCTTTTGTTATGTGAAAACAATGTGCGACAAGATTGTTCACCTCGGTAGATTTACAAAAACGTCTGACTCAGCTATTGGAAAACAGATCTGAACGAAACAAGTAGGTACACTATATTCCTTCCCTGCGGATTACGGCACAGGCAAAGATAGAATTTACAAAACGGATAACCTGAATATTTTCTTTTAGGCGTTTTAGGAAATATTTATTTGAGGCAATTTTTTGGCTTGTACAATTTGCAGTCGTCTACTGGCTTGTAGATGATGGAAAATTTGACAGGATAATCAACTTCCAGAATGAGAATAATCCGACGATATTATTTCTGTTGAAGGACTTACTGTTGTTTTTTTGGTAGTATTAATTAATAATGGATAGCGAGTTAGGATGTAAAGTACAATGTTTTAGGTTTTAAGATGGAGCGTCTTCTACTCAAACAATAATTTAAGCCCGAAAATGATTGATTTATAATTTCGTTGTGGTTAAGAATTTAAGTGATTTTGATTGATTTACAGATTATGTTTTTATTTACAATTTCAAGTACTGTTAATGAATGCATGAATGTGAAATATTATGGGATTTTTATAGGTACCTAAGTACTTAAATTTAAAATAATTTGGAGCTGTAGTATTCACAGTTTAATTTCACATCATATTTATTATATAATACCTGCTGATCGTATTTCATATGAACTCATAGAATAAAAATAATAAGTGTTTATAAAAAGTAGCAGTGCTGAATTGAAAATGTAAATCTCATCAAAAATCTCGCACAAAAAGTACGAAAGATTGTGTTACAAGATTGGAAGATCTTTTGTGGTTCCAGTTCCGGAATGGAATGTTTTGACAGTATACAGCTCTACAGCCATAAAAACATAAACACATACCTACGTGTGCATCGTATAACTATACATAGCATAGGCCAATCAACGCTATCTAGCGATAATGCGGGGCAACAAAGTGCAAAGTGGGCAACAGATATTAAATTCTCGCGTTTAAATCTATTTAAAGACGTCTTTATCTACTATTTACATCTACGTAACTCCTGTGCAACTAAATAAGAAAATATTTAATTAATTTGAATACTTATTTCTTTAATTTCATCATGTACAATTTAACGGAATCTGAAATGTCAAATAAGCCGACCATTTTGTTCCAGAGTTCGCCGCTAGATGCTCCACTGTGCACTCGTGAAGTGAGATTCAATATGGCGGCGCCATTCGCCTCTGGAACAGGGCGGGGAGAACAGTCGCCGAATCGACATTACAATACCTACGCGTATTTTTGTCGTATCCGTCGTCTTCGTGACTCAAACGCGGGTGATATTGCAAAATAATCCAGTGTTTCTGTGTTCATACATGGTATTTGTGTTATGTTTTGTGAATAATGGTGATTTTGTGGTGAAAAACGTGAAAGGACTTTAGGGTAACAATGTCTAGCAGTTGACATGTTTATCTGTGTCGTGTGTGAAGATTTTCCCTTCGCGTGAGGAGGCGCGGTGCGCTAGTGTGCGCGCTGGCGGGCAGTGTGCGTGCCGCGGCCCGTGGATACGCGAGGATACAATGATGGATTGCATTTCCATGGATGTGTAGGTAATATCACTAGAAAATTTCTTCGCTCCTTGTGTACGATTGTTGTAGCTGGCGGTGCGGAGCGCGTTTACCGAAATCCTCGTCGAGGGCGTTTTGCGAGTGCTTTGTTTTAAATCGCAGCCGTGTCTTTATATCGTAGCGCATGTATTCCAATGTAAGGACGTATCCTTGAATCGATAGGGATAACGTGGCTTGCGAGCGTGAATAAAACGCTGAGCTTTCTGGTTTTTTAGTTTCCTTATCTCGACCA
Source organism: Deilephila elpenor (assembly GCA_949752805.1). NCBI lineage: Eukaryota > Metazoa > Arthropoda > Insecta > Lepidoptera > Sphingidae > Deilephila > Deilephila elpenor. The sequence goes on from OX457108.1 coordinate 7,280,658, forward strand.
ATAAGGTCGGTCGGACCTTGAGAGCTCTTACGAAATGTTTTCCTCTACTACGGTCCATTGGGTAATGTTGCATTAGATGTTTCGTTCATATTAAAACCGTTTTTGAAAGAAGTTCAAAAGTCTCATTAAAGTCTAATTGGTTTCTGATTAACGAAGTCAAGTCTGCATCTAATATTTGCCGTATAATTTGTACTGAGGCATGTGATAGTCACGCAAAGAGCTTTTGTGTTAAAAGCAATTCTCACGCACGCACAAAGTCTTGCTCGTGAACCATTGAATTTTAATTCATTACATTCATGCAGAGTCGCGCCGGAATATGGTTCCCCTCGCTCTGTTCACTGCCTCTGGTTATCAGCTTACAAAATGTCTAAGGCCGTCTTATTCCGACGGCCAGTTGTTATGATAGCTCCGTCTCTTTTTAGCGCATATTGCGCGTTTTTCTTCTTTTGCCGCGTCATATGCCAGTGTCGAGCCGTGAACGTACTTTGGAGTGTTTGAAAAGTGTAAAAGACTACAGACTGCATTTCAGATTATGGCCGGTTGAACGTTTATTAAGTGATCGTCTGGCGATGAGATGAAATTGATTCGTATCCTTTGTTTAGCGGATCCGTTGCCTTATTAATAAGAGGGCACAAGGAGCAACGTTAAGGGTAGGTAGCCGCGCACCCAACCCGCGCAGTCAGACCCGTGGTGCCCGTCCGAGTCGCACGTGGTTCGCACTCCAGTGGACCGTTTGCCGCGATTTTTTTGTTATCAAGTGCTCGCTCCAGAGACAAATCGGATTTAATCCCCGGCGGCCTCATCCCGACGATTTGAGAAGGATTTTAATCCAGCTTAATGGTAAAATGGGTTTAATCTGAACTCTAGTCGGGGAAACAAGAATTACTTAAAGTAAAATAGTTTTCCTCAAAGGAATTTCGCAAGTTGGTAATGGAAGGCGCCAAGTGTACGTAAACGGAAACATGGAAATTGTAGGTACTGTTGTAAGGAGAATGAGCAGGAAGTATTTAACACACCCTGCGTAAGCGAGGGGTGGCTGAGTGTGAATGTCTCAATATATTGTTATTCATGCGTCTGGACTCGTTATGCAAAACAAACAGTCAAATTATGCAGACGAGTATAACGATTGCAACCGAATCATTTAAGTGAAGTTCGCGTGACGCGACTGAATCGCTTTCGCAATGTAAATAACGAAAAATTATACTTTAAGTACTTGTAAGGTTAATAGATAAAACATTTCTACTCAAAATCTTGTTTAAACTGTTCACTTTTCAACATCTTTCAACAGATCTAAATAAATAATTACAATGCTTTTTCAGTGTCATGTTTTACCAAAAAAATTCTGACCTATTGTGTCAGCTATTGTTTTAAAAAGGATAATCATCGCCCGAATGAGAGCGATAGGCTGCAGCAGTGTAAATATTTAGGACAGTTATCCTTTTGAAAATAGCATTTAAGCACATGTATAATACATTTGTTTTCCACTGAATATTAAGCATAAATAAGAGATGATTGGCACAGCAAAATACTCTATCTTGTTATAAATAAATTGTGTTATCATAACTAAAGATTATTAAAGATATTAATATTGAGTGAAATCATAAAATTATCTATCTTATCTAAAATTAACAAGTTCCTATAATCTTACTCTTTTAGAAGTAGAAGATTGAATTTTGAAAACCTTTTATCCTTACCCACGCCACAGTTTCCATTCTGGGTTCAAATAAATCTTTGAATCCACTGGCGATGTATCCATTAAGGTCTTCAATCAGGCAAGCTGCTTAATTCATTCCCGTTTCAAGCTATAAAAAATGCAATCTTACACAAAGATCAGATCTGTAATGAAAACTTGGAAACGAGCCACAAAGCACTCTGTCCACCCACAAGAAGCCATACAGTCGACGTCAAATCAAACCTTTTACAGATATCAATACTATGTAAATATGAACATTTTGCGTTGTAAAACCGTATAAATGCCTCGTATATTATTCTCATTGAGATGTTTTGACGTCGGGAATTACCTTTCAAAAGGCTTTCCAAAAGGTTTTGAACATATCATAAAAGATTTGTTCGATGGAACTTATTCCAGCCACTTTTATACTAACCCGAGCTAATAAAAACAAACAATAGTTTCACTGATAAAGGACGGCACCTTTTCGGGAGTGCGTTAAGGGTTTTATGTCGGACTGATGGCATTATTTGTTTTGTAAAGAGATTCTTCGTGAATCATACATCTTTCACTCCATTTGTAATGTGTGTGATATTTTTTAAGAATAAAGTAAATATTATGCCAATAGATATTACAATTTTAGCAAATCTTTTTGACTTCATAGTTAAAACTTCTACATAAGCTGCAATACTGAATTACGAAAAAAATCCCTAAAAGATGCAAATAATCTCGCAAATATTTATCTAAGTGGTATCCATAATCTCTTTCTCCACCGGATACGCACTTGTCCCCATCGGCGGTTAAATTAGTCGTGTTGAGAATATTTACGAGCACGATGTTGCTCAATGGCGAGCTCTTGACAGCTCCTTTGTCCACCAATAAGCTGACGTCCCTGAATGCAAGTACTAACGCGTGTTAAATTATATCACTACAGCTTCCCACGCTCTGATACACTTCGAAAAAAATATATGAGATGTACTTAAATCATTCAACAAGATGACTTACAAATTTTCTAAGAAATCTGTACATATTTAAGTCAAACAGCATAAAAACAATAAACATTAATTAATGTGTAACCAAAATGTGTCGTAATGTGTACGTTGCTCTGATAAAAAATATGGTGTAAAAACAAAAGAATAAAACTGTTATGATTACAGTTTTGTTAAACTCGTTTCATTGGTGTCGTATTATTAAACTAAAGTATCAAGATAATACGCGGTCATTGTCAGATTCGATAAGATATCTAAAATGTTTAATTCAATCAATGGCAAAGGCGCCTGTGATTATACGCCTTCGCAACTAAAATAATTCAAACAAGATTTATAACTTCCCTTAAAATTCCTTTCAAATGCGATATCGATAACGCAAACATTCCTTTGTCGACCTTGTTTGCATGTTTCGATAAGAGTATCCCATTTTTATAGTATTTGTTTCGGTTTTGTCTTTACTACCTTTGAGACTTTGTGCATAAACGTTAAGAAAGGTATCATTGCATTTTACAATATTTTCATACATATTTTTACCTACAAAACCTTTAATCGTATTATTTGCATCTGTTTTAGATCTTCAACTAAGATTCGTAAATGCTACTTCAAGAAATTCATTAAGCTATAAAGAGAGAATTTCACAAAGTTTTGCTCTTTGTTTTATAAAAATACAGAGTAGAAGTCGAGCTAGTTATCGCGGTTTAAGTTGTTATTTTTGCTCAGTAATAACGGCAGACGCGGGGTTAAGCTACCGATCAGAATTCAAGTAAGCAACTTCCTTACAGTGCGTCCTGTGTGAAACATTTTTCTACATCCGCTTTTAACAATCAAGTGGGAAATACAAACATTACATTCAAAGTTGTTAAGTCTAGTCTCTTTTATTTCAAATACAATTCGAGTATTCAGAATCAAGATTGTTTTACCATTAGGTTAGAAATGTAAGAATGCAAGTGAAACGATAACGAGACAAATATTTGTATCAGCTTTGGATGTTAATGTTGGGATTGTGTTATTGAACCATGTCATAATTTGTCGTATTGTATGTAGTATTCTAGTTTTTAAATGTCATATCACACGTGCATATGGCCTATAACTTTGCATAACGCGTGGTGACTGTTGGATAACTCAGTACCATCGCTCGGTTTCTAAAGAAAGTACGGTCGTAACGTTTTAATTTCACTCCATCTATGAACGAGGGAAAAGCAATGTCGCTCTTTCGTAATTCCAAATCTTAAACTTATGAGGAAGACCCTCATTAGTAATGCACACTATATCAGATGCAAATAGTTGACTAATGAATAATTTGTTTCACTCAATTAGTTATAGTAGGTACATGCCCATATTTTGATATGTGCGTCCAAATTTAAAGATGGAAATTGTAATAAAAATTAAACGCTTAAACTTTAAAAGAAATATCCTTAAAAACTTAAAACAATCGCGCGAACTTTGCTTCCAGTTAATCGAATTGTATGCTCATCATCTCTAAATCAGATTAAGGAATTTTATCCTGGACCTTTCTAAAAGGTCATCGACTACAAACTTATAATTTATCAATGTCAGTGATTTTTTAATAAATTAGTGAGAATTTCCTTGAAGGTTCTTATTAAAATTCCATTAACTTTGATACTGACAATATGATTTTAAAGTTACGCAGAAATATCCCATTGAAAGCTGGCATTACCGTCAATATATAAATCAAACTTATTTCATCTTGTTTGAGTTAACATTTAAAGAAGATATTACAATCGGTATGAATATTTAATTATATACATATATTAAAGGACAATGCTGAATAGAGCTTTATATGCCTTGTATTAATATAACGCATATTTCCTTTCCTATCTATCTAACCTATCCTTTCCTATCTATCTAAGCTAAAATATCCTATCAATAAGAATTTTATTAACTTAAGTGACGAGAAAATCCCGGTAATAGAAAATATTCTACGAGGAAAAATAAATGACATAGACGAATGTCTCAGTGAAATTGATGAAAAGTAAGGAAATGAAATACGGACGCGGTTTTATTTCCTAGAAATATTTGCATTCAAAAATAATTTTAAGTCCTCTTTCAAGTCGATCATTTCTTCATTGAAAATGAAATGAAAATGAAAATAATTTATTGAACCCATTAAAATGTTCAACATTGTTTAGATTCAGTCATTTTTTGATCTACCACCCGGTTCGGAAAGCGGTTTTCACTAGAGAAGAACGGGCAAGAAACTCTAGTGTTGCTCTTTTCAAAACCAGTTTACAATGTAGTGATTATTACAAAAATTACAAGTTGGTTTAAATCAGAGCAGTTCATTAATAACTTGTTAAGATTTGCAAGTAGGATATATTTTAATAAGAATAAGTTTACTTTATATTTAATATGGCTGACAGAAACTAACATTGAATATTATTCATAATTGAATTATTTTAATTCGATAAAATCGGACTCAAAACTAACTGAAAATGTATAAATACATAGCTTACTGAATATATGATGCTACAGATCGTGTAAATCAGTGAGAAATGTAATCATATCAGATTCTGATTTGCTTTAGCCGTCGACGTTTTTTATCAATTTTGAAATACAGACACGTTCTTTTTAGATTTACCATATAACTAGTCTATCGAAATGTAATATGGTATAAATTGTGTAATTTACCATAACTATCCGACATGTGAGAGGTATAGATAGGTAGAACTTTGGTTCTACCTCCTTAAAATACTAGAGTGGAATAACAGGCAACTTATACGTAAACAGTCCAGGAGTGGGTGTCAACATTTGTATATGGCATAAACATGTCAAATTTGAGGCATTTATTCTTTAAATATTTAATATTTATTAAAAAAATACTGAATCAAAATTGTTGTAATTACTAAATTCCATAAAATCCCAATAAAAAGTAACAATCATTCAAGTATTTCGATGCCAATAAAAGCGGCAGTATCGTTAAATAACCTGAATTCGATTCTAAATTTAAATTTGTCGATGTTCATTTGACAACACAAAACGACGATACCCGACAACATCAAACGGAGGGTCCCCGCGGCGTTCATTATGCCTACTCTAGATCACCTATATTGACACCACCATGCATCAAATCTTTTATGGGGTTGCATGTCATAGGTGGAATTATTATATTGAAATGGCGGTGGGCGGGGCACGTGGCTTGCAGGACGATCGGACGCACCGGAAAGAGGAGTGTTGGTACATCCCACTAGATGGGCGGATATCTGCTAATATTCTGAAGAATCGATGCAAATGTTTGACCGTGTAGGTCCTTGGATGCAAACTTTGATAAAAGATCTCTTGGTCCTAATGACAATAGGTATTTTTGTTACTAATAAAATTAATTAGTGACAAAGAATAGCTTTGGGTTGAAGAAGATACTTTTTGCTAATACTGCTTATCCTAGTTACCCAAAACATCACAATAATTTCATTCTTATTTCATTCATCAATATGAAACATGAGAAATCCAATTAACAATTTAGAAGGGTTCTAAGTCAATAAATGGCACACCGTCAGCAATATTGTCAAGCAAACTGTGTGTATTTGCTAAATTTCTGATGTTGGCTCAAAGGTGCGGGCCTGGTTAGCCTTTGAATTGTCGTCGATCGCTCAGTTTCTTGTTGAATAAGCAAGCTAAACGAGGGCGGTTTTACCGCATCCTCCACATCGCAACCTGCAGGCTATGCTCTCTACACGCCACTGGTGACCATGCATTCTAATGTTTGAGAATATTCTAGTTTAACTACACAAACCGCAGCCACATTTTGCTTTAGTCTCTTAGGTGACACTATGGTATTTTTTATACCTGTTTTAAAATGTTCCTCGAAAATACGAGGGGAGACGTCTTTTTCATCAAACTTAATGATAAATTGACAAAGCGCGTGCAAAACAAAACAGATGACAAGCGAAAACGGATTGTATTTCCGCAGATCAACATAATGATTTTTAATTTATTGATAGCCACAATAGCTTTGTTACATTAAATATAAATTTGCGTTAATTGAACGCGGCGTGCGCCGGCCAACTAAAATATGCCAATAATTTAATTATCTCGGCTTAGCGTAAAATTACACTTTGATTTTGAAAGGGGGAATGCGTTTTCAGTGTTTATGTTGATAATTAGTTTGTATTGGACAATGTTCAATGAACACGTCACTTTGAGAGCGTCGTGTGTCCATAATTGACTCTTTTATTGTGATGTCGATAAAGATGTTTCATCACTTACGTTGAGTTATTTATAGGGATAAAAATGCTACGAAAGCAAGTAAAGTGGTAAGTAACGTATTTGTAATAAGAAACCTAAACACAGACTTCTAAGTATTTTTTATAATAATGTTAGGTAAGATAATATTATATAAAATAGATCGACAAAATGACCGGCCGTAAGTCTGTCAAACTTATCCGTCTGCTATATGTTAAAATTATATTATGCCGCCGACCCAACCATAATTTGATAGGGAAAGGTATAAGATAAGTCTATAAAATATGTAAAATGTAAACGAATAGAGACGCTATTGCTATAAATTTGTTTTACAAACAAAATACGGTACAAATGGTTCGCATAACTCATTTTGTAGCTCAATATAATAACGAAACTTTTCAGAGAAGTAGCGCACTGAGAGAAATTCCTTGTTCATATTCTACAAATAAAGCCATTGACCGTAAATCATAAAGTTTCGTGAGAAAAATTAAAAGTATAGCGGCAAGCGCGTTGCCGGGCGACCAACTTGCGTTGCTTGTTAATAACACCAGACATACTTGTAAAGGGACTTTTAGTTCGCCAAGTGAAAACATTTTTGTTACTCAAGCTTGTAGAATGAAAGTTAACCCATTGGCTCGGTGCAGTTTCATTAGTTTTTAATTCGCATCGCTTATTTTGTCCTTAAAAATTTTTGTTCAAGTAGAAACATTGTTTCGTACCAACTGGCGCCACCATGTTGCAAATTGTGTTCTACAATTATTGTCTTGTTTTATGCCATTGTGTTTGCATTTGTTTTATATAGTCGTATGTTAGTATGTATGTTCATTGAGAATGAAATATTACGCGTTAGCACTTTTTTAAGTTGGATAGCATAAACAAATTGTACATTTTTTTACTTTATGAGTCTTTACTCTTCATGAAACAATATTAACCTGTGGTCAGCGCAATGTGATTTTAATAGACGTCTCGTAATTAAGCCACGTAAAACAGCCTGCGGAAATGACTTTAACCGTTTTCGAAAATAATTATTAAACCTAGCAGTCTTTTATGAATCTATTCTGTTTCAAAATGCCATAACCTGATTGTATCCAGCTAACGGATTGCTGGTTAGATCATACCTCGTACTATCCATGAAAAACGAGGGTACTATTATAGTTTCTTCTCGTCTACAGTGTAGGAGCATTAAACTACGTTTATGTATCGTGTTTACGCCCGGCTTCCCTGACGCCAAGCCTCCTGGGGCTCACTTCCCGGTACACGGGATGGTTTGCGCTCTGTGTCGGCAATAAGCTACAATATCCCGCCATTAGTACACCTCAAATCCTCCTCTCTAGGTGTAATAAGGGTATTTTTATTTATTACAGATGTATGTATTTCTTGTTCTCAATTATCATAATTAAAATTGTCGGGGTAGTCTTTTGAAATATCTATCTTATCTAATAACTTATTTATTTTTTGTGACCCAATTTAATAAACTAAAACCTTTATAACAACCTACTTCAACATTCTTTTGGGTATAATTCCACTGTTGTAATAAAAAGATGCAATAGAAATTATCTTTAAAGGCGTCTCCGCAAATAGCGTGCATGGGAACCTGAAATCACTACCGTTGTTAGATTTAATGCTACAACAAGCCGTCAGACATGAATCAATATGTTATAGAGATATGGGCCAAGTTATTACCCGTGAGTAATTGGCTCTATATAAACTCTACAGTAGGTTGTTAACAATGTTAGGACACGGCTGCAGAGCGCCATTAATGCGTCCGACATACTTTCTGATGGGTTTTAACTTTTAAGAAATACTAACATCATAAACCCTGATAAACACCACGAACTTAATAGCCTTGTAAAATTTTAGCTTTTGCGAGCGGATTCGCCTACGTGAAAAATTTTATGGTTATTCTTTGTAAAATTAGGAATTTCTAGATTTACAAAATCAACTAAGCTGGACTGTCCTATGAATTTAATACCAGTTAAGTAGTAAATCATGATGGAGATATAATAATGCCTAATTTCGTAGCTTTTAGACTTGTATTCTTACTAACATTTATAGAACTAAAAAACAAAATCACGATCTCATTTAAGAGTATAACGTGCACGAACAGGGATTCTCGTTTAAGTTGGTAGCTGTTTGAAAACAATTAATTAGTTCCTTCATAGCATTTTATACGAGGTGCGCCATCTAAGCAGCTTAATCGCCTTGACAAAACACTAAATCTCCTTTATCCTTTGATGTATAACGCTTCAGCTTTCCACTGATTATCCCAATTAGTTTGTACATCACCCGGTAGGGTTAAAACGAGGCTAAATAATGGACTACGAAGGCTTCTTTCATGTTGCCTATCAACATGGAATATTGAAATAATTCTTCTGTGTTGAATGTTGTATGTTTTCATTTTGTGCTGTATCAATAGCGGTTACGCTTCCAATCGGTATTGTTGCATTGAATTTCCGCGAAATCTGGAAATATCTGTATCATGCATGTCCAATTTTGCTAAAATGAAGCTATTCACGATTCCTCTCTTTTATGCGAACCTGGTATTTTTTGAGCTTCAAAATATGTGAATAGTTTTTATGAGCAACATATGCCGTACTATTGTGAGAAGTGTGTCAACCTTTGATAACTTTTGTTTTTTTATTATTCACAGGCTGATTAAGCAGAGGCTAGAGAAGAGATTCAAATAAGCTTTGCGTATATAAGTACTCCACTGCAAAATATCTCGTCAACAAAAGCTTCGTTTCTAGATGAGACGAGTAATATTTTTATTCTAAGCAGCAGATACAAAACCAATCTTAAGAATATCATGATATTTAATTGAATAGAATATAAACATTATCGCTTTATTTAGGTGCCCATCGTAATAGAGTTTGTAATAATACAGTATTTAGCCAGATCAATGAGGTAATCAAAGACACTAAGATATTTAAAAGTTTAAAAATACTCGGCTTTATCGCAGGCATTAATCGACTAAGTCGATTTTTTAACTGTTTTTTTCCCACATACAGTTATATCCACCCAAGCGATATGATATTATGAACCGTACTTACTCAATACGATAAATCACTGCTTATCTTTTTAAATGCAATATCTTTTTAATTTTTTTTACCTCAAATAAGTTGTGATATTTTTAAATCTTTTTAATTTTCTTTTCATTATCACAAAACTCATAAAACATGTTGTCATAATGCATTAAATTTCAAGGATATAGAAACGTTATAGCACATGTATCTATTTCAAGGCGATTCTAGCTATCAAATAGAAAAACGCACTTTCGTCGAGTCAGAAACGAAATAAAACCACAGGAAGTAATAAACATCAAAGGAATTAAAACACGTACAACGAATATTGCTCATGTTCCGTTGCATTATGAGAATATCCAAATGTATTGAGATGTACTGCAATGCGGCTGAATATTCAGGTCAACCTATATACAGTTACGAACCAAATGAATTTAACCAGCGTGACATCCTGTATAAAATGGTTTTGCCACTTAAGAATGGAGTGAATATTGGAACTTTATATTTGATGTGTACTTGGCAAAATATATGAAGTTATTGCGACGTAATGTCTGCATATTGCACGACAGCCGCCCGCGGAACTCGTACACCGCTCGTTTATATCATTTTATAGATTCCATTCAGACAGATTGCATTTTATATCGTGCCGTTTATTCATACCTCAATTTAACACGCCATTGGAGTTTGCCGTTAGAATAAATAATATAATTTATCGACTTATTGAATGCCCAAATAGCAGCCAGATTTTATACATTCCTGATCGGAAAACTCTTAATTAAATCACTTAGATCAAAACGTCCGCTAAACCCTATTAATATTCATGATCAGATTATAGAAGGATCTATTTTCAGCCGAGTCATGTTGAAAAAGAGTTATCGTCTATTTTAGAGAGTCATATTTTATCTACGGAGCTTTACGGGACCTGATCAATGCAAATTACGCAGTGAATTTGTGCTCTTTTAATAATTTAGAGAATTAATTTCATAACTAATCTATAAAATACTTTTACTTTATTCTTTTAAAAAGTTAGATAGCAGAACGCAGATACAAAAATATTTAATACGTTTAGTTCGATTTGTAAAATTTTATTTCAATAGCTTTTGCGTAAATATTTATTTAGTTTTGCGCATGCAACGTCCCGTTTATTTCCTTTGAATAAATAACGGTACATTTGCGCTACAGGCAGTTTCCCAATATATAATATTTTGTTCATATTTTTTTAAAAGTAGCGTGCATTTAATATTAATGTGACGCTTACAATCAATGAAAGGAATATTGGCTATACCAGTTCATATTTCAAACTGACAAATTCACTGTTTTAGAAACAAAACGACACGAACATATTCTTGAACTCCAAAAAATGTTGCAATAAAAGACTCAAAGAAAAATGCCCCAAAACCTTATAAGAATTCGATTCACGTTTGTTTTTATATTGTCAATATTCGCGCGAAGATAGTATTGTGATAAGCGAGCCGTTTCCTATCCAATGACGCTGTAAACACTATTTTTATAGTTTGCGAGTGACCCTCGGCCGTGAGTGGCGTGTCGGGACTAGGGATCATTCAATATATGCATTCACTATATAACTTTGTAGATTGCCCGTCGGTATTCATGGAAATACAAATTTCTAGTAAGCCGTAATTTTTCGTTCTGTCTGTGCTTACCATACTTTTTTCTACATTTTTCTTCTACTGCATGTCTTAAACTAAACCTCGAGGTTAACCCTGTTGTATTTTTTTTAAAACACATTATAGATACGTTTATAAGGACGCAATAGATTCTAGTAATTAAACTTTCAACGTTGAGTATTGGAATAACTAATTAAACTAAACAATCTAGTCTAAATATCCTTCGGCTCTAATGGTACTTAAGCGGTCTCTAGAATACACAGTTCTTAAAACAAATAGTATAATACAAATCCTCTTTCGGTATTAAATTCATTATTTTGAAAATAACATGCCCTATTAACTTCGTTTTTACGGTGGAAGTGCTGAGGGAACTATATACAAATTAACGATGAGAGAACTATAATTCTATAGCAGACATTGTACAACATTTTGAAAGTGTACAATTCCCTAAGAATTACTAAAACGCATGCCTACTTCATCACCGACCACCTGAAGTTTATCCAATATTACGAAACACAATTACCATCTAAGCTCAAACATAGCAGCACAATCGGTGAAATTCCGTACAATAATTAACTCATACGCGGCGGCGGTACCGCGGTAGTTAAGTAACACCAGAATATACCTGCGATAATACAAAGATTTACTTCCGCCGCGGAACTGTTTCAGAGACCGACTAAACTCCGGAGATTGCAAGTTTGATTACCGCATCCGAACAAATATTTACCTTTGAGTATTTGCGAGTTTGAGAACTGGGAAACTGGGACTATAGGTAGACTTCGTGTATGCCGTTGTTGAAGTTAATGAGGTTTACACATTATACCATTCTTTGATTGGACAGATTGTGAAAATTGTGGGTAGTAAAATAAGAAACTGCCCGTCAATGATCAGATATAACTCGTTACAATTTTACCAATGAGCTCTTTCTGCCTCTAATGAATAATGCATTATCTTTTTCTTATTATTATAAAATCAACGCCAGCATGACCGATAAAATTATACTTATTAATTTATATTTTAACTTTTATTAACATCACATTCAAAATGTAGGTTTACTGTCTCCTTTTCGCTGTGAATTGTTAATTTGTAGTTTTCATTTCAAGCCATTTGCTTTAGTTATTTTTAGATCTAATGTTTCTATTGTATAAATATAAAATTGAAAATTGATAAATCTAAATACGTTAAATCTTTGCGAAGTGGAGTCGCTTAAAATATTATCCGCTAAATGTAATCGCTCTTAGAATTCAAATCTCCATCCAAATTTACTTGCTATCAACGATGAATCTCTTAAGGCGCTTTTACAGAGTGAAGTTAAAGGAAGCCACTAGGTTGAATTTCTTGGAAATACGAACCCCGGTTTGGCATGTAGCGTTGCGGGTAAAAGAGAAATAGCGAGAAACACGCTTTGAGATGTTCCTCCGGAAGAGGGGATCGAGATTTGCCGTGACTTACTGATAAGTTCGCGGAAACGGTTTATTGTTGATTGGATTAAGGATGCATTATTAAGTTAGCACGTTACCGGTACACCATTTTGGATTTCTTGATGGGTACTTTCACGCTTCCATCTATAAAAAATAGTAAGCAACGAAATAATCAGACACATATGAACAGAATTATGGTATGAGTTATAGAGGAAAATTTAGCGAACGTGTCCTGGGAAATATTTCACTACAGAAACTCCTTAAGGCATTCAGTAAACTTCCAATAACATTCACTAGTTTATAATGTAAATATGATTAAGAGTCTACAATCTAATTATAACAAGAACAAACATCATAGATATATTAGCAATCCTAATAGTACAAAGAGAACAGAAGGCTTACAAATATTCCTAGTTAAAAAATAATATGGCTAAACACTCGGTTGTGTCGATTACATCGAACATTCTCTAATCGTAATCTAACTAAACAAAAGACAGCGGAACTGAAGAACTAAAGAAACTTTGAAATGTTGACGGCCTTGCTCTCTCGTTCAAGGATGTTGGGGTTTTAATCGGGCCAGTTGTTTTTCGTCAAATAATTTCATGTTTTAAATAGAATTCGCGGTATCGAGGTGACTTGTGTTTTCGAAATTTTGCACGTTGAAATTACTTCACTAATTGTTTTTCTGTAGTGACACGCAATTAATTTTTGAATATAATTACATGTGTGTAATAATGCAGCACCTGAAAGAGTTAAAACTGAACGGCGATAAATTACACTGTTTTGATATTGCGAATTTTTGATAAGGTTACTAATCAAGACGGAGCATCTATTAAAGTGAATTCTGACTTTTCCATTTTTATGCCTGCAATATTTGTACCATATTATTGTTTATAACTCCGATAAAAAAGTTAACTAATGTCTTTATCTTCCGTAATTAAATGAAATCTACGTATGCCTTAATCAACATTGTTTACTCTTTAATCATCTGCCCACATTTCTTATTTGAAATCAGTGATTAGACATGGAAACAAGTGCCACTCACGGTGTCCAGAGTTGATACTAAACCGATATTAAAGTCGAGTTTAATCAATTACGGCCGCATCAAGCTGGCACAGCGAGTAGTTAAATTAACATAGCTACAAGTTACATTACTTGCCTACACGCTATGAGGGAGGGGAGGGGAGGGACCAAGGGCCACGTCACTCGCGGAACTCTTGTCTTACAACCTTGTCAGATCAGATTATTTGGATATGGCATTAATAATTTCATTAGTTTCTCCCGTGAATATTCTCTTTATATTATGACTCGTATCAATAATAATAAAAAGTATAGTATAGTATCTAGCATGGTGTAAATCTTTTCCAATAATTAATAGGTTGAATGTAGTACTGTTTAAGAGATACTGTTATTAATTTTGATACAGTTACCCGGCGAGTATAACCGAATATAATTACATCGGTATTACAGCGAAGCTTGAGCGCATACAGCACCTAAATCTTCGTGTTCGTTCTAGCAAAGACAGTGATTTATGTCGGGTAAAAACAATTTTAACAAACCATACCCAATTATTCTTAATGTTTTTTATTAATTGTCTTTAAACAAAGCTCTAGGATTGTATCACTAAAACAAAGGTTAAAGTTTCTGGGAAAATCATAACATACCTACTAAACTCGGCCGCCTGATACTAACTCAGACACTGGCTTTACATATTATATGAGGCAAAGTCTCTCGGGATTAGAATTCCAGGCATGAACCTGTAATGGCAAAATTGCGCACACAACTGGTAGAATCTAGGACTATAAATAACTTAAAAAGGCTTAAAACTGTTCAAACAATGACTACTAATCTAGAGTCTCGATTTAATTTAAAATGTTTGCTTAAGATTTAAAACTTGCTATTTAGGTACTACCAAACTACAACAGCGCACGATTTCACTCAATTTGACCTTTTCGCGGTGGAATTTAATAGAATTGAAAGAAATTGGAAGAGAATGGCACGGGCACGCACTCCCGGCCCCTCGAGCCACCATTGCCGCATTCCACTTCCCAATCCGCGGCTTTGGTGTCCCCCCCCCCCCCACCCCCATCACTGGTGGTAGGGTTTGGGGTTGAGTTCTATTTTTTACTCAATGCCAAATCCAAGCGGGTTGGTACCACCGTCCGGTCTTT
The DNA here is from genome assembly GCA_949752805.1 of Deilephila elpenor. NCBI lineage: Eukaryota > Metazoa > Arthropoda > Insecta > Lepidoptera > Sphingidae > Deilephila > Deilephila elpenor. Next base: position 7,295,756 of record OX457108.1, read on the forward strand.
TTCTGCCGCTAAGTAGAAATGCGTTCCGGTAGAAGGGCTGGATAGCCGTTCCCTCATCCGTTCCCAACCTTCTGCTGGTGTTGGTGGATCCAGGCGATGCTCGTTTATGTGGTTGGGTGTCGGGGTGGGCATTAGGCTGGGGGACGCTGGTGTGAAGTACAGGGAGACCCGGTGGGAACGGTCACCGCCGGCCGCCTGCCGGTCAGTAGGGGACCTGAACCCGGGGGCCCACTATTATCAAACTCCCTCCCCGGGAAGCTGTCCCGCCAACCGGCGAAAATCCCGTCATGCAGTCGTCGTGCCAGAGTGGGAGACTGGAGTGGATCCCGGCGACTGCACGCGGGGGGGCACCGGGGGCCCTTCCGTGCTTCTCGCTGGCTCCTCCTATTGCCGTATGCCCGTCTCGCACTATATCCTCCCTTTCTCGGGTATCGTCCTGGGTCAACCACGCTTTTTCCTATCCCTATCCCACTCTCTTAAAAAAATATATATACTATGCGAAGGACAAACAAAAGAAGGCTCTCCACGGCGGGAAATGCATCCACATTTTCTGTGGACTTCTGCAATGTCAGGGGTCTACACAGCAACCTCGACGCCGTCCACCACCATCTAGAGACGGCGCGGCCTGCCCTGCTCTTTTTAACGGAGACGCAAATATCCACCCCTGACGATGTATCGTACTTAAATTACCCCGGTTACGTGTTGGAACATCAATTCTTACGTAAAGCCGGGGTGTGCGTCTTCGTCAGGGGTGATATCTGTTGTCACCGCCTTCGGGGCTTCGAGCGTCGGGACCTGTCCTTATTATGGCTGCGGGTAGTATTCAAGGGTAAGACCCGAGTCTACGCATGCCTGTACAGGTCCCACGGCAGTAATACGGGATCAACTCAATTATTTGAGAGCGTCCAAGTGGGGACTGACCGGATTCTCGAGCAGTTCCCATCCGCGGAGGTGGTGGTCCTTGGTGATTTCAACGCTCATCACAAAGAGTGGTTGGGATCCAGGACCACTGATCTCCCCGGTCGGGCTGTTTACGAGATGGCCTTGGCTTATGGTCTCTCGCAGCTGGTAACACAGCCCACCCGTGTTCCAGATGTTGAGAGCCATGAGCCCTCTATGTTGGATCTTCTGCTGACGACACACCCGAACGGATACAGGATAGTGGTTGATGCTCCACTGGGATCTTCTGACCACTGCCTGGTCCGTTCGTGGGCCCCTGCAGCGAGTTCCAGTCGTTCTTCAATAACTGGAACTCGCACGGTTTGGCGGTATTCGTCAGCAGATTGGGACGGACTCCGAGAATTCTTCGCGTCCTACCCATGGAGGCGGCTTTGCTTCTCCTCTGATGATCCTGACGCCTGTGCGAACTGCGTCGCGGAGACAATTAGCTTGGGTATAGAGACATTCATACCCAGCTCAAAAATACCCGCAGGGCGTCGCAGCAAGCCGTGGTACAATCGTGCCTGCGCTGCTGCTGCGCGCCTCAAGCAGTCCGCATACGCGGCGTGGCAAGACGCCAGGAGGCGTCGGGATCCAAATTCGAAGGAGGAGAAACTGAAGTTTAATGCCGCCTCTAGATCCAACAAAAGAGCCTTAGCTAAGGCCAAGGCGGAGCACATCCGCAGAATTGGCGAGTGGCTCCAAAGATATCCCTCTGGGAGCCGTGCTTTTTGGTCGCTCGCTAAGGCTGTGGAGGGCAATTTCTGCCTATCCAGTCTCCCACCACTGCGTAAACCTGATAACAGTTTGGCCCATAGTGCAAAGGAGAAGGCCGATCTCTTGGCCCAATTCTTTGCCTCGAACTCGACTTTGGATGACGGGGGAGCCACACCGCCGAACATCCCTTGGTGTGAGAGTCTCCTGTCTGATATTAAAATCACCCAGCGTGCTGTCAGACGGGAGCTCATGGCTCTCGACATCCATAAGTCGAGTGGGCCAGACTGTATCCCCGCAGTGGTTCTTAAGACGTGCGCCCCTGAGTTGACCCCCGTGCTAACGCGCCTTTACCGTCTTTCCTACAAAACCAACCGGGTTCCGGCTTCGTGGAAGGTCGCCCATGTCCACCCAGTACCCAAAAAGGGTGACCGATCGGACCCTTTGTGCTACAGGCCGATTGCTGTCACATCCTTACTCTCCAAGGTCTTGGAGCGAGTTATAAACACTCAGCTCCTGAGGTATCTTGAGGACCGCCAGCTGATTAGTGACCGCCAGTACGGTTTCCGTCACGGTCGTTCAGCTGGTGACCTCCTCGTGTACCTCACGCACCGTTGGGCGGAGGCTTTGGAGAGTGGGGGTGAGGCGATTGCGGTCGGCCTTGACATAGCGAAGGCGTTCGATCGAGTGTGGCATGGCGCCCTTCTAGCGAAGCTACCTGCGTATGGTATCCCTGAGGGACTCTGCAAGTGGATCGCCAGCTTTTTGGATGGTCGGAGCATAAAAGTCGTAGTGGACGGCTGTTGCTCCGAGACCAAGACCATTAACGCTGGTGTTCCACAAGGATCGGTGCTATCGCCTACACTCTTCATCCTGCATATCAATGACATGTTGTCTACCGACAGCATGCATTGTTATGCGGATGATAGTACGTGTGACGCGCGATACATCGGCCATCAGAGTCTCTCTCGAGGTTCCATTGAGGAAAGACGGTCTCAACTTGTGTCTGAAGTCGAGAGATCTCTGGGGCGGGTCTCCGAATGGGGTGAATTGAACTTAGTTCAATTTAACCCCTCGAAGACACAAGTTTGCGCATTCACTGCGAAGAAGGACCCTTTTGTCATGGCGCCGCAATTCCAAGGAGTTACTCTCCAAAGATCCGAAAGTATTGGGATCCTCGGCGTCGAAATATCAAGCAATGTCGACTTTAGGAGTCATTTGGAGGACAAAGCCAAACTGGCGAGCAGAAAGTTGGGTATCCTGAACAGAGCCAAGCGGTACTTCACGTCGGGTCACAGATTGACGCTCTACAAAGCACAAATCCGGCCCCACGTGGAGTACTGCTCTCACCTCTGGGCAGGTGCCCCAAAATACCAGCTCAACCCACTTGACTCCTTACAGCGACGAGCTTGTCGAATAGTCGATGATCCCAATCTTACGGACAAATTGGAACCGTTAGGACTGCGGAGAGACTTCGGGTCTCTCTGTGTGTTCTATCGTCTGTTCCATGGGGAGTGCTCCGAGGAATTGTTTGAGATGGTACCAACGTCGCCCTTCTACCATCGCACCACCCGTCACCGCAGCAGAGTTCATTCCTACCACCTGGAAGCGTACCGCTCCCGAACGGTACGTTTTCAGCGTTCTTTCTTACCACGTACGTGCAAGCTCTGGAATGAACTCCCTGCATCGGTGTTCCCTGAGCGCTATGACCTGTCCTTCTTCAAAAGAGGCTTAAAGAGAGTACTCTCCTTAAGGTAGGCAGCGATTTTGTTGTGCTGGACCCCTGGCACTGCGAAGTTCTCTGGGCAGCGGTAGCCGCTTACCATCAGGCGGGCCGCTAGCTCGTCTGCCTATAACGGCAATAAAAAAAAAAAAAAAAAATAAATAAACGATGTCAGAAAAGTGAATTGTACGTTAGTGCGCTTATATTTAAACTCGGTTCCGTAACCACATTTCTTGGCTCGTTGTCCCACAAAGTACTTTTGTTTACACACGATAACAACTCTGTGTTAAAGCTATCTTTCTATTTACCCTCGCCGTTCTATACTTTATATTTTATAATAAAACTTCTCCAGTAATATGTTTGTGGATTTAGTATGTCTACTCGGTATTCCATTTGTTTTAGTAGTATTCTAAATAATGTTTGACTTTAATATCTCGCGGCTTAATACAAATATTTACAAGGTATTATATTGTATATATTTGGAAATCTCGGGATTTGAATATTAGGTTTTAATATTAAATAGACATTCTTACGGAGAAATCTGTGTACAATACATTTATTATTTTTCCAATCTGTTAAATCATAAGCGAAACGTATCAACAAAAACCTATGATAATCTCTACAAACTGTGATTATGAATTTCGTGGTAATTCTTTTTATATTTAGACGCATTAAAGTCTTAAAGTACTTGGGTTAAAACAGACACAGTTTAATACATGAATTTACAGTCAACTTCCATAGTAAAAAAATAAAGCGTTATTACTTTTAAAACTGCAAACAATGCAAACAGTAAAAAATGACAAATGCACTTCATTTCACATATTCTTTTAACCACCCCTTACATTAAACAGACCGTTTACAAATTACAAACATGCTTCACTTTCAAGCACTAAATCGTGGTTTAAACAAAGAATGTATAAATACGACGGGCGTTTACGTGGCGCGAAGAGACAATAACTAATACAAGCATTGCTGTCATTACGCTGGCCACTATTGAAACTTATTTCCTGTCCTTTCTGTGGCACGTCGTTTATGCTTATTTAGTGCCAATAACTGAGAATTTCAATGGGCACTTATAAATGCGTCTGTTGTTTCCATTTGAATTAAAAATAAAACGTCCTCGACGGGGAAATAAATCTGCCGTTTATGATGTAGAATTGTGTGTGTTAAGTGGCCTTTGAAATTAGGCAACGTTCCTCGCCTACGCTAAGTTTGAGATTCTGTTTTTGATAATTTGCCTTGTGTTGTTTTATTTGTCTTAGTTTTTAGGTCATTGGACTCAATCGTTGATACTAATTAATTAGCTGTGTAATCAAATTATATAGTAATTACGTTTTATAATTTTGATTTGAAGCGGTTCTGTGCGTGTTTCCGCTTATAAATTAAAGACTTATACATTATTTTTATTATGTAATAATTATTTCAAGACAGAAAATTAGTTTTTAAACGTGAAAAATACCAGTTGCGAGATTTATACGATATAAATATGTAATATATTGTCTCTTTGTTTGTCTCTCTCATGGATCTCGGTTTATTCAATTAATTTCTTAGTCGTCGTTCCTATAAAATTATATTGTGCTATAAAATTCGCTACAGTTTATTGCCGTTTATTTTTTTATTCGTCCTCTGGCATATGTGACGGTCATTTGGTATGAGTGTTTTGCGTCAGAGTTAACCAAAATCTGGAACTCATAAAATAAAGAAAGAAATGGATAATTCCGTACTCCTTTCGATGAACAGAGAATTTATGACCAAATCTCATAAAGTCATTTTTTATAAAGCCACATTATGTGTGATTTACTGTTTTGTTGATTTTAATTTTTTTGTATTTGTATTTACCCACGACCTTTTTCATTGATCACTAATACATCTGTGGCTCATTTCTTTGTGTAGTCTTTTAAGTTCTTCTTCTTTCTAGTTCATATTATTTAACAATCACAAATAAACACATTAACAATTTTCGCTCAAACTATTCGTTAAAAAACGTTACACAGATAAAGTAAAAAAGTTTGAACAAAGCGAACTACCTCGTAGTGAATACATCTAAATAAACAGTGTTTGCTTCTATCCGCGCAATCTGATCAATAGCCGTTTAAATACTTTCGGTGTCCGTCAGACAAATGGATTAATTGACCGCCGGCCGAATAGAACAGATTGTACGAATGCCTCGCCATCTCCTTTTATATTTGTTTGTTGTGTAATCTGTACTGCGTTGGTCAAATTTGTCGACATTCTGATTGACATATGCGATGTTGCAGTGTCGTTTGAATCCGCGCTTTGTGAGATGTATTGGGCCAAATATTGGATGACCGATAGCATCAGTCACTTGCATGAAATGTTAGTTGTTTGCTTGCAATCTAGTATTGTTATTGAGACATTCTTTGACAAATAGATTTGAACGAACAATTTGTCAACCCTGTATCTCATAGGCCTGGACAAATACTATGTATATCCACTTTACTTAACTTCACATATCATATAGCTTTATCTATTTTCACCAATCTTTCATTCTACATTTTATACATTTTACGTCACTGCAGTATATTCAATTATATAGATATAGGTTTTCATTCATAACAGCAGTCTTTAATCAGGAAAATATTTATTGAAATAACAAGCAGCCAAGACATTTTATTAATACTGTAGCGTAAATCAACAATGAAAACATATTTCTGCATCACGCAAAGCTCGGTAAAGCAGCTTCTGGTTTTATATAAATTGATTGTGTTATGCTGGTCAACTCTAAATATGTTACAGGATAATGTTTCATGCTCATTTCACAAAGTTAAACCGTTTATAGATAATTAATTCGCCAACCACAAGCTCATTTAATCAAAGCGTAATATCAAAATCAAACGCACGCAAAGATACTAAATAAAGTGTTAAGCGCTCATCTAGTTAACAAATTGCCAAGTTTAAAAGACATGAAGTACAAAACTGAAGTTGGCCTACACCAGCTCCTAATGAGAAGTTAACTTGAAAACTTAATAGTACACCCTGGACACGTTTTATTCACGCCCATAAAGCCTTTTAAGTTAAATTCGTAAGGTCCCCGTCCGTAATTTATGAGGTGTCACTGAGAAAGTTAAGTCGTCGATCAAACTTATGCCGCCCGGTGGCTCCCAGATTATCTCCGCTGATATTAATCAACCACAGCTTCATTTGCGTAAGTAAATACGAGTGTATTGTTCGAGTTGCCAACTCCGCTAGATGAATGACGCCGTGGCCATTACTTTGTTGTTTTGTCTTTGTTTCTTTCACCAGGCGATTTCGTTACGTATGTCGTGTGTCTGCATTGTGAACGTAGATATGATGTGTGCTAACAAGACTCTAATCTGTTTTACAAGTGTACTTGTAATGGGTATATTTATCGCGTCCATTGTAGTAGTACAAATAACCCGCCATACTGTTCAACCGCTGTGATTGCGTATCGACAAAATAAAAGCAAGTCGAGACGAAGTTCTTGGGAGTGAAACAAGTAAAGTCAAATAGGAGCCCGACATCGGCACCTAATAGAGTCTCGAAGTCAACACCCTTAAGCCCCGCAAAGTGCACAATCAAAACTAAACTTGCGGAGCTCGCGTTGTAAACCACCGGCAAATCTCTCGTTTGTCACTTCGGGACCGCTCCTCTCGGACTCGTTGCTTGGAGCAAATTTATCGCCACTTTATACAACGTCGAGTCAGTTCCGACCGATCCGTACGGCCCGAACAGATCGATTAGTTGACGGCCGAGCACAGTTTTATTGTTTAGAAAACGTCCGGCAACATACATCGTTAATATCTCCCGCCACGTTGAAATGTCAACCGAGCGTAATAAATGTCTCAATAACTCACAACGCGTGTTGACAGATTGCTCTGGCGATCATTAAGGCATAAGTAGATTACTTCGTTCGTTAAACGGGCGGCAAATATACGTAAGTTTCCTTTTCGCGAACGGTGCGCGTCCCCGGAGTCCCAATCAAAAGTCTGCAACTGTACTTTGGGACTTTGCGAATAAGAGAATTCGCCGCGAATTGCGTCTGCGAAGCGGAGATTTTAACTTGTTATTAATTAACTGTCACCGTGATGATGCTCCGGAGAAAACTGCTTACGTGAGCCCTGAGAACGCGCCAGATGACGAAACCGATGTTTTAGCAATGAACGTCGCCGGCGATTAAGCGAAAATTGGGGATAATATTTTCAGCGAAATTGCCTTTGTAATTGAGTGTCTTAAGTTGAAAATTTATTTGTCTGGCGCTAACAAGATTTATTAATAGACGTCGATTAAAAGATAAACGCGGCTTATTAATGGCGTTGAATGTTTTATTATCTTTTCATACATCACAATCGGCGTAAAGCCGGCGTATTGATTATCGTAAATAAAATAATCGAAATTTATTACGTTACCGTTAAATATATAGCCTATTATTATTCTGATGAATGTTGATACTCTGCTAATCGTTTAATCTGCATACAATCGAGATATGGAGCAACTAATGGTTTACTCATTTCCGACTATTTGATTATGATCTAGCTTGGATTAGGTAATGTTTACTAACAATTTAGCGGGATTGAGGGCTATTTTATTGTGCAAGCAAAGTACAAATTTGTTCGTGTTAATTCTGATGACGTGAAGGCACATGGCGTCGGGTTAGTATGTGGTGTGACTTCGTGTCTTGGTCATATTTTTAGTATCGTCTACGCGTGGATCGAGCACGTGCATGTTTCGTGCATGCGATCGTTAAACCGCTGTTATAATGAATTAATTGCTACAAGCAACCACTTACGAAGGAATGTTTATTTCGATTGTCGTAGAATTTTTATATATCATATTGATCAATAAGCTATTACGAATTATTCTTGTCCTCATTTATCTAAATTGATTGGCACTAAAAATAGATTTCATTTGGGAATTATTTTTAAAGCAATTTATCAATTTGTATATCAGAAAACGTTGTTCTGTGAACTGCTATCGGATCAGATCTATTTATATTTTACCGTCCCTTGCGACCTTTAAAAGATCATCCGTCCATTTAATACGCGATCCGACTTCACTCAAGACTTGTTTCTCGATATCCGAGTAAATTTAAGTTCTTCGTAATATAAAAGTCGATTTATGAACCACGTATTTAATAAAATTAATGTTATAAGTAATTGTAATAATATTTATCGAGTCAGTGTCGTGACACGGTATGGGGTAGTAATTTAAAGATTTATCTTATTTCCATCCATCAGCCAAAGGACGTCCACTGCTGAACATAGGCCTCTCCCAATGATTTCCACAGTGACCTGTTAGAGGCAGCCTGCATCCAGTGACGTCCCGCCACCTTTACCAGGTCGTCTGACCATCTTGTGGGTGGACGTCCTACGCTGCGCTTTCCGCTACGTGGCCTCCATTCGAGAACTTTTTGGCCCCATCGGCCATATGTTCTCCGCTCTATGTGCCCCGCCCATTGCCACTTCAACTTATTTACTGACATACAATAGTAACATAGTATAGCGAGCAACTTAGGGCTTTTATAAATTCAGAAGGTCTTTGGATATCCCTGTGTGGTCCATCGCCTGTTTTCTAATAGGCATTCGAACGAACTGTTAGAGATAAGTCTATTTTCTACTTCCAGTTATTGACATACGCATCATTGCTGTAAAGATCTTCCATAGCTTGTGATATTTAGTGAAGCGTTTAAGTTTTAGATTGAATTACTTGCTTCTTTGTTTTCTGAATTTTGCAATTTATCTTTCATCAAGTGATAATATTTATTTAGAGTACACATCAAATTTCTGCTCATGGGATTGTAAAAGTCCATGAACTATAGCGAACATTTATCATCAGTCGTGTAACTAGCTGATCCGCCTACGTTAGCAATAAAAAAGCGTAAACAAATGTAAAAGTTTATCGTTTAATAAAATTTCTCTCAATACGGTTATTTCGACGTGGTGCTATTTGTATCAGCTGCAAACGTATTTAGTTCAAAACAGTTTTCATGAACTCTAACTTTGCGGCTTTTGAAATAGAGGATTTGCTCTCTAGCAATTTGGCATGAACCAACAGTTTTGGCCGGTGCATCCTTGTCATAAGTTTTTCAATGTTGCAGCAAAATTTCTTGTACGTTATTCTATTTATGATGGTAGTCTCATTCGGCTCAATTAGGAATTGAAAAAATTAAACTATTATAATATGTTCATTTACTGTATAACTACATTGTATTTTTTTAATAAACTCATTAATGTTTCAAGTGCAGCTTTCGTAATATGTAAAGTAATACTCTAATAAATTAAAAATGTTATTTTCATCTGATACTTTGTAATTGCAATATTTAAATGTTTAAGTGCTTTGCATTACGGCTTCATAAGTTTTAAATTCCAGATTACACGGTTTTATGTTGATTAAAATTTATTTACACGCGTCTATTTTTCATTTAATTATTAACATCTTCGACATAAAGTCGACCTTAGCTGTCATGTGGGCGAGTCCCATTTTGAGAGGCAACGCACCTATGAGAACAGAGTGATAAATGGTCACTGTTCAAAACAGCGGTAACCACTTGCCATAAGGTGCTGCAAAACGCATACAACAATCGTCGTTAACTATATTATTTTCTTATAATTGTATAAATACCATTGCATGAAGCAGACCAACCTTTATATCAGAAAAAAAACAAATTTATTATAATCAAAGTCATCCTATTATCGATAGAAAAGAACCAGTTTTTACAGCGTACAGAGAACAACTTATAAATATATATGATCGGTTGAATGAATGGATAAGTAAAAAAACTTGTGTAGCAGTCGATATATCCATAGTTGGAGCCGTTCAATGAAATCCTAACTTGTAGAGGTAGCCTTCACGACTAAGCTTTACTAAGATCACAGCTTATATGAGTTGACTATATAGATTTAACAATATGTATTATTTATATATGAGTCATTAAATGTTACGTTTTAGCTGGAAGGTGGAATTATATTTAAAAGACAGTCAGTAGTAGTCCGATTTAGCGATATAATGCTATTTGGGCACATATAGACTTCTATTTTAGCTGCAGAAATGGAAAGTTTTGTTCCTTGTGACATTAAAAACCAACAGAAAATTCATTGGTATTTTCATTTGCTTGTATTTTAAGCAAGTACCTATAGTCAGTGCAAATTTAAAAAATAATTCTGCTTAGACATGAAGCATTAATGTTAGTTTTAAGTAGATATTTATTTATTCGCAATAAAATGAAACACATGCATTCTTTTGCCTGAGCATCTTAGTCAACATATATTTTTTTTTTGGTTTGTTAAGTCTCAATTATGACGTAATGGACTTTACCTGGCTTGTAAACCTGTCCTAATCAAATCTAGTCAAGCATAAGCTCAGTAAAATACGGTTGATACCAGCGATACCTCTACCCTCTCCCTGCAGACGTAAGCTTATGCATTTATGTCATAATTGCATCAGTAACGGCCTTATTGATAGACAGTTTTAAAACCTATTTTAGTTATACTAGTTTTGTCCCTTTCGAACGACTTTTGAATTCAGTCTGAGCGAAGAAGACAAAACATTCGATAACTAAAATTGTTTATAAAACTGTCTATGAATAAGGCCATAAAAGTACTATCACTTATTAATTCGAGCAATACCACACATTTAAACATTCCAATAACCGCGTATAATTTTTTTCGCACGCAAACACGTATTTTTACGATACAGAAGTTAACACGCATTACCAATATCGAAAGGTTCCGTAAAAAATATTTCTCCATAGCCATTTGCGTAATAAAAGCCGGCAAATCATCGGCAAACACGTCGTTTTATCAGTCTGTTTGACTCAAATAAAAAATGAATAAATCGCTGCGTGAGAGACTCGCGTTTTTTATTGCTTTTTATGTACAAGCTCTTGTGTTCTTTGCCGAATTAAATCAACAAAACACGCGTTCTTTTATTTATTTTTTTCTTGTGATCTGTCTTAGTTCGAGACGTGATTTTGTAATAGAGATTTTGAGGTTTATCAACACCCAGATCCGAAATTAATTCTTGCGGTTCACATAAATATTTCCAGGGATTAATCTTTGCGTCGGTGCAGGATTTAACCTGTATCCTCTTGTTTCACAGCCGGTGTCTAGATCAACGGTGCTATGGAATCTGTCAATACAACCATGTTAAGCACAAATTCCATGCACTTGAAACCAATCTTATAAGTAGTAAAACCACGTTAAAACCAGTTCGAGTGGATCAATGCATTGATCAATAAGCCACTAAATCCATCAGCTTATCAAGCAGCTCTCATGGGACCGGTGCAGTGTAGTTACTATGATTTAAACTGATATGGCAAAGTCACTTGGTTGTTTACTTCTGACCCACACCGTAATACATTGTGCTACAAAACAATGAAGTAAAATGAGTAGGTCATCAACAAAGTAATCGTTTCTTAAAAGTTAAAACTGCTTGAAATAAACAAAATAATTCAGATGAATTCTCTCATTAAGACAGTTTCCGTGGCGCAGTTGGTTAGACGCCGGCTGTGAAACGAGGGGCCGCGGGTTCGATCCCCGCACCGAGACAATACAAGTATTTGTCTCGGGTCTGGGTGTTTGTGAGACCGAAAAGTTTGTCGTGGTTTCTGCTACCCGCGACACAAGACTTAATTGATCTTAATGTAGGATAAGGAGTATGTATGTGACTGTGGGGTGTAAAAACTGTGTATTAACTTATATCGCTATACTATTGCCTTTTATTTACGGTAACAAAATATAAGTTTGTACATACCAAATTCGTATGTATGTAATTTAGGACAAAGCAAATACCACCTAGTTTGGAAGAATAGTAACTCATACTATAAGTTCGGAGTATGTTTGCACAGTTCCTTTACATGTCAGAAGATTGCGGTGTTGTCTCACTTACGTCACTTCTGAAAGGCAGCCGAGACGCAATTTAACTGAATGTTATGCATCATTGAGTTGTGCACGTAACAGACTCGTTACATAAGCAACACTAGCTGTTTATTGTTTTATACATCATTAATCATTGTACATGTTGCGCAATGTTAAAATCTGTTTGCTCTTTGTTCTGCCAATTGGAAACGTTCTAAATAATTTGTTAATTCAAATGTGAATTAATTTGTATTTGCCAGACGTGTTCGGTTAATGTACCGGAAGACTGTGGAATAATTGATACATATTGATGTATTATTTTTTGAACAAGGTTTAGAAAGCTTACTGTAGCAGATTTTACAGGTAATACTTTAATTCTACATGTGAAACTAGCCGCAATGAGAACGGATTCTTCCATAAAGACTAACGGTCTTATATTCACAGTTTTAAAACCTATTTTAATTATCGAATGTTTTGTCCCTTTCGAACGACTTTTGAATACAGTTTGAGCGAAGAAGACAAAACATTTGATAACTAAAATAGGTTTTAAAACTATCTATGACTAAGACCGTAAGTTAGTTTAGGATAAAACCGCCTATAAATAGCAATGGATAACATAAGCAATGTTGATTTGAATCACTAAGATTCCTTGATAGATTTTTTATGGTAGAATAAAATATTGTATGTGATTTCAATATATTATTAACCTAGTGTACTAAATATGTAACAGTAGTCGCATTGTAAGTATCGTAAAAAAGTGCTCAGATAATAAATGTCTCAAAAACAAATATCCTTATAACGTGGTCATCGTACGGTCGGTTGGGATGACAGCTCCGATTTCCGTATTCGGACAAATGTTGGTTTGATCGGCAAATATTTGTCTCCGATTTGGGCGGTGCGACGCTCATATTTTTTCCTGATATTCGAGACGCAGAGATTTAATGGCAACATTAGGTATATCTATAAAGTGGTTTATAATGTTAGTTTATTGTAAATATTATTTTTTAATAATTTATTACCGGCAAATCATTGACAAATTAACTATGTTTTCTTAAACAAATGTTTTAGGTATTTAAACTTTTATCTGGAATAATAGTTTTTTAAGGCTCCTAAATTAGATTTATATTATTTAGGCTACTGAATTATCTACTTGTGACTTAATTTGATCCACGTTTATCTACCTGATTGGTTATTTGATTTATATCAACGTAATATCACTTTGTCAATACAAACACGCGTGTAAAGACAATATTAATCATTCAAATACTTATTTATCATTACCAATCGCGTGCATCAAAACTGTGTTATAAAAAAAAACGTATACATTAAACAGTAGGAAGTTAAAATAACAATATCGGGAAAAAAATGTTCAATTCCCGTTGTCCCGAGGCGCGAGTGTAAATTTGTTTACTAAAATGACAATTTCCGGGCGTCGTTTTAGATTTTGCCTGGTTGTTGGGAATTCCGCCATTCCATGCTCTAACTTTGTGAGGTTACGGGCTCCGCACACTTTCCCTCTTCGTGTTGGTATAAACGGAAATTGACGGAATCGCTAAGAACGGCTGCTCCTCGGCTGTGAAATTTGATTGTATAAATATTTTTTATTAAATGTGCCGTTTCAAATTTTCGTGTTTTTCTACATTGCGATGACTTGCTATCTATATGCTTTGCCGATTTAGTTTTCGAATACGATACATTTTTGAGGGGGCATAGGTAACAAAATTTGTGTCGTATGATGCAATTATTTATCGATACGTCGATGTCATTCACCGTCTGGTGGCAAACACTAAATAACATGAAGTATGAATAATGATTGAATGTAACCATAAAAATTAAATTAAGAAACTGTTCTCAATTTGATTTTTTTGGCGGCCTGCAGTCAATATGATACGCTTATATTATGATTTGTGGGCTAGTCAAGTCAATAACTAAATTAAACAAGGTTTACAAGTACAATGAAATATATATTATTTGTTACCTTTTAGTGCTATTTTTTAAGTCGTTTTTAATTTTTTATTAAAAAAATATTCTTGCAATTAAAGCGTTTTTGATTACGAAATGTTTTATTGCAAATACTAAATTGATAGTGTATTGCTTCTTAATAATATAAAGAATCGCAGAATTCTGTGTTCCCATGGCGGGTATTTGTATATCAGTTCTTTCAATATAGTATTATTCATATACAATAAAACTACATGATACAAAGTCCCAAAACCACGAAGGTCAAAAATATAAAACATTGCGGTAACATTGGAGTGATAAATTGAATGTTTATTTTTCGAACTACCATATTACATTATCTACAACACATAATAAAGGTATCGTCGGAATGCAATAAAATGGAGCAATTAGTTATTTTTTTCTGTTTATGCTATTCTTTATTAGTGTAACAACGGCGAGTCACAAAATATCGAGTACATTGACCGTCTCGCGTCGCCCGTAATCTACTATTACATTCTACCATTGCATAAATTGTATTATTTGTCACCCGACCAAGTTTGGTATGTCAGGTGCCGTCCAACCGGGGTGAATAGGGACTAAACTGGTCTTATTTTAAATAAAACGTCTTATATTTGGTGTACGCAACTAGCGTTTGAAACACTCTTCTGAAAAAATTACATGTTCCATTTTTAAATTTCCGGGATACAAATGCATACTTAACTATTGACTCAACCAATTTATTTCCTCTTTAAAATGCGTTCCAAATCACCCCTTTTGTACAGTAAGGAGTTTTAAAAGCACGCTTGTGATTTTTGCAGTTTAATGGAGGTTTTACATGGAAGTATCTGTTACAACCAGCGCGGCGTGGATAACTGTAGCCAAATAGAATAAAAAGTGTTCTATCCTGTCTGGTGTTTGAAAGTCTTGTTTCTCGTGCATGCATTCAGCGCGAGTTTCACATTGTTATGAGACAAATTGTTTCTCGATTTTAGTTGTTCAAATATTGTTACCATGGAGACGCCTTTGAAATCTTTAAAAAGCGCAGTGTTTTTACGAAGGGATTTTAATTCTTTTATTTTTAGTACTCCTAAATATCCGATAGCTCACTTAACGTTTAAGTAAATTACTTTTTTCGGCACCTTAATTTCCATTTTATTAACGCATTTAAATTTGTTGATAAGATTTAACAAATTAAATGCACAATTTATAACACAAATAAAATGAAGTAAAACAGCGTGTTAAAAATTGATATCAATAATAACATCTACAAAACCCCAAAGACTAAACTTCTAAACCTGTTATACGCTCTGGTAGCTACGGATTGAAAGCTACAATAAAAAAAGTCATGTCGGACTCCCGTTCAGATATCTCAACACTGAATCTACTTCAACGTTCATATCACACTTCTGCCCATAAAACTCCTTGTACGGTCATTTTAATACCGCTTTGTATAAATGCTACTAGTATTTCCAAGCGGGAATTCACTGAATTAAACGTGGAATGTTCGGTATTTTTCGGTGCCCCGCAATACATTCAAGCAATTTCGTCAATGATGAATAGCCAAAATATTTTTCTATTTTTATACCGTCAATTAATTTTGTGACTACAAATAAGTAGGGATATTTTTGGTAATACAAATTGTACAGCGTTTTATTTTTTGTTTAATATAGGATCTATGTCAGTCATTTAATATAATTTATTTAAATCATCTGAAGCCGGGAATTTCCGTCACATTTATTTGAGATCGTGTGGGCGTTACTCCATCATGTTGGCCCAATGGGGGATAGTGGGCGGATGGACTTAATAAACTGGTGATTAGTCGGCAGTCTTATATGACTTGTAATATAGGATATTTTTACGTGTTATTATTTTATAGCCTATTATTTTATACTTCCTCTGAGGACTGTAAAGAATCATTAAACCAAGTGCAGTCGATATTTTTCTAGATTCAAAACGACATCACAGTACAGTCGAGCTCTAATGCTAGACTAAACGAATAATGATGTCTGACAACTGTTTGCATAAACTCTGCTTATAATATTTCGCCATTTTGTGTCTAAAATATGCTCAATTTTTTCATTCCACATTGTCTCGATATAATTTTTTTTTAAATGGGTGGCAATAAAAACACAATTTAAATATTTTATTAAATAGTTTTTACACTTTTACAAGTTTTTTCAATTTACTTTGGAAATTGTGCGTGTTGCAAATAGTTAAACGGAGCATTAGTAGGTGGTCGCATGAACAAGAGTTATGTTCTCTGTTTGATTAATGTATCCGGCAACATGACACCTGTGACGCCTTATAAGGAAACTATTGACTCTTAAATGAGTCAACGCAGAGTCGACTCTGCGAACCGAGCATTCTAGAGATGTGTTCCTTTTTAACTCATATCGATTACTCACCGATTGTGCGCTGTAATCGATTGTAAAATACTTTAAGACGGTTTTCTATCTATCCAATTAAATATATTTGTACATTAAGATGCAACATGACATTTAAAATAATAATATTATTAGTAAAGTCACGGAATACGTCTATTTTATATCCAGACAAGTCATAATTTATTTGATCAATAACATTTATATGACGATTGAAAAAACGATACATAATTAGGTTTGTATCTGTGTATGTTTCAATTGATAAAATTAAAGCTGTTGGATAAAATAAGTACGATTATTTGGAGATGGAATATAACGATGCGATTTTTAGATTAAGGGGTCGTGCGACCCCGCATCCCAGCAACCCCTATTTAACGCCTCTGTCGTGTCGAAAACCCTTTATAAATGCGATTCCTATCGTGGGATTTTCCTAATTTAAGTTATACTGAAGTATCAATTTTTGACGGCTTGCGATAGATTTTATTTACCTAAATTATAAAACCTACTTACGATCATAATAATCATGTTTGATTTCGAGATCAATTAATCGCTTTACATCGATATAATAAATCAATTATCCAATTAGTGTTATGGACATGCCTAGTTATAGTACAAGTGTGGTAACTTCCAACTGAACTCGATAAGTTGAACGGAAAAAAGAAAGAAACCTTTTTGCACACAAAAGAGCCTCTTTAACATTCATTTATGTGCGAGTCGGTTAATTATTGTAGTAATATTTCATTGGTGAATAATTTCAACTTATTGTCGGCACATTAAAATTGCAAATTTTATTTTATAACTCAACTAATTTAATACGCTTTGCCTTTTTTGGGTTCTTCGTTATGACGTTATATTTCATAATGAATTAATTCTGGGCGCGCTTACAACTTTATTTTGTGCCCTATATTGTATTGTATACGTATGTATTACTATGTATTGATATTATAAATCTATGCAATTTCATTTCTAATCCTCACATTATTGAAATCTAAAAAAAATTGTTTAAAATAAATTATACGCGCAAGAGACACACTTTGTATATTGTGAGATTAATTTGAGGCGCTTTTTGCACCTCAACAATAAATCCGGAATGAATATTTGTAGGTCAAAAACACTTGTCTCAGGGCGGGAAACGAATCCCCGAATCTCATTCACAGCCGGCTTTTCGAAGCGCCACGGAAGTTGTCAAACTAAATATGTATTTGTATTAAAAACAGTTTTTACGATACAACTTCAAAAAGTAATGTATGCATTAACCTGAACCGTAGACAATAAAAAGCTAACGAATAACACAGACTCAAGACTACGTATTAAATGTTATTACTTAAATATTTCAAGAATCTACGTTCCGTGTTTATGAAGCATCATTAGTATGCGTTAATGATAATTTACGACGTCATAACGTTGTATCAACATAATTTAAACATCTTCATTCACAAGGAAGTATTCTTAACAGTGTTATATCGTTTTGTTATTCGCTAGCGCTGTTGTTTAAGAGCGATCATTCTAGTATAGTGGATAGGAATTAACATTTCAATACATCAATGAGGTATCTCTTTCTCTTTAGACTAGATATAAAGCCTTCTACTGTGTCAGCCCAAATACGTCCCACTGCAGGGCACGGACCTCCTCTACAATGGAGAGTACGATAACTTTATACCAATTATTACTAAATTTTCATTTACTGATTTTGATACAAAATTGCTTATTCTTCTAAAATAAGGGTCTAATAGGACTATAATAATGGTCTACAATTGACAAGAGTACAAAAAATGGACGAGGAGTTAAGGTAAAGTAAATGTAGGCATTATTGCATATGCGGCATATGCGGCATTATTCGGCAAATCACATTAATCGAACGAATCACAGGCGTTGCTTTAAGTCAGTTTTCTGTTTCATAGTAATGGTCCATGATTGACCGTTCTCACTTTCTTGAGGCTACGATACCTACAGTGTATCTTTAAATATATCTAAGGGAAATATCCGTTTACTAAATCAATATTGTCACACTGATTTCCTTGCATGAGTGCGCAGAGATCCGAGGAATTTGCCACGTTTCTCATAAGGGAGCAACACAAAATATAAATGGTTTGCAAACTAAATGTTAGTAAATTATATTTATTAATCGAAAAGGAAATTTAAACTCAGTGACCTAAGGGCATCATCTATGGACAATAAACCTAGAGATCCCGGTTTCTATTACTTGAACTGGTGCCCCACATGGCAATGGGCTTACGCCCTATCACATTAGGGGCGCTAATAAGCTCGGTTATTTGTGAGAGACACCGGTGTCACCACAGCATATGTCTAAAAGACAAAACGGAGAGCTTGTGAGTATTCTATATGAAATAAAAATAAAGTGCTGCCATTTAAAAGCACAGTAAAACTTCAATAGTAAATATATTCTAACAGGTAGATTGAACAGAGTCTGTATTGTAACAAAATATAGGAAACTGGAATGCTACGTTCATTGGGTGAGTCTTTCAATCTACTATGTGGTTTATTTTCGCAGCTCCGCGCGTTCAGCAGTTAACAATGTAGGATATTTTTTACTCGCAGGAATATCGGAACTAGGTAAATATTTCCGACGGTGCAAAGCCACCTGGAATACTTTGAAACAAGCGTGGTCAATGTTGTAAGAATAAGCTTTAGAATGTAAAGGTTTTTGGTTGCGTATTAACTTATTATTACACACAAAAAATACCTATTAAAAAGACACACATGGGATGGGTACAAGAAAACGAGGAATAGAATGCAGTCTTAAGTCTATTTTGTGTAACATTAGGTAAATTTCACAAGATATACTTTGGTTCAATTTGCATGAGATCGCATGTCTTATGCCCCTTTAGATAAATCCTTTGTAAATAATTTTCAAAATGAGTCTTATCTTATTTATGCTTTAGATATTTTTTTAAACCGATTCTCCCTCAAATCCACATTTGTGAATTCTATTAAAATTAAATAAATGTTACTATTCAATTCGTTTTATAAACTGTTTTGGGGAATAAAATTCACACATGAAAACCAACTGCATATATTAAGTTAAACTTATACACGGTACGCAGTGTTTGCACGTATTATAGGGATAACATGAACCAATATTGTTGAATGGCGGTTGTACAGGAGTAATTAACTCCATGACGGTGGAACATGTGCTCGCCTAATTACCTATATTGCAACTGCGATTAATTGCAATTCGCGCCGACGCATACGGGTCAATCTCGCGGGCATTTATCAAGCGGTCAAGTACCTGATTGATTCTTGATCGTTTATCTTTGGAAATAT
Source organism: Deilephila elpenor (assembly GCA_949752805.1). Lineage (NCBI taxonomy): Eukaryota > Metazoa > Arthropoda > Insecta > Lepidoptera > Sphingidae > Deilephila > Deilephila elpenor. Next base: position 7,315,573 of record OX457108.1, read on the forward strand.
GGTCTATCGCCTTTTGAACTCTTTGAATTGTAGAACAAAGGATCTATTAACTGGTACTATAGATTTAAGAATGTATTGAGTTTTGAGATAAAATTAGAGCGGTAATTTATTAGATATTTAACAATGCTTGTTGATTAATAAATTATTCAATGAATCAATGAGTTTCATAAGAGAAAAGAGAGTTTTGACATAAGAAGTAAAATCCTATTGTATGTAAAATTGATAAAACTGCCCCGGAATACTATGTTGATCAGCTCGGAACAGCTAAATTATGCTTTCGATAATGTATATACTAAGTACGCTTCGATCCATGCCAAAGTTTGAACCTAATAACATTTATTGGTTGCGCGAGCAGTTTGAACAGTTAATAACAGCCACAAAGTTTTATAACATTGTGATTCACAATTCACACGCTCACAATTAAGGTAACTCGAGAACAAACAAAATGACTAAGCCAACATATAGCCGGCTCACGTACTCCAAGCGGCCATTCATAAAATCCCTCATTATTTCTGTTATAATAATTCCAGTGTTTAACTCTATAGCACTCGCTACAAATTACGACTTACTGGATCTCCCACTTTAAATGCTAAACGCCGTGTGCCACGCCAAAAGCGAACCTAAATATTAACTATTTATATCCTTGTAAAAATGTGCTTTACCAGCTGAAATCTATATTTTCAAGTAGTTTATAACTCCTGCTGTAACAGTAGGGAATAATAACACATTCAGAACTCGACCACATTGAATTATCGATATAAATGATAGACTCGATTATTAAATCATTTAGTTTAAATTGGATAAGATTTATGTTTGTTTAATATTATCTTGGTTATGATAGGTCGTGTTGATTGGTATATTAATAGATATTAAACACAGCATCTGTGCAGGCGACTGGAAGCCTAAACAGCTATGGTACTGACATTAACAAATTATTAATAGGTGTATAGTTGCGTTTTGGTTAAAATACTAACAAGTTTAAATGACTATTTTGATACGCTGCTTTACTCCCAATTTATTCCAAATTATTTTTACATAACCTATCTCACAGAATCCGTGCACGTTTTCACAGCAAAAAATAGCGCGATATATGTTCTTCTGTAAACTAGTCGGGTGTTCCATTGCAGCGTGTAGAAACAACTAACAATTCGCATTTATATTACAACTTTCAAATAATTCTCCTCAAAACGTAGACAGTGATTAAAATTCAAACTAAACCAGCCGAGGACAAAATTCCGCCGCTCAATAATTACATCTGTGTACGGAGCGCGACCATTAGGCAGGTTTGCTAATAGTCACCCCGTCTAACAAGTGACAAGCTATTAATAGCCAGTCGGGGCAGTTTTAATAGATTCCGGTCGCATTGTTAGTTGCACTACGGGTAAGTAGCCGTAGGGTAATACCCCGGGAGCGCATGAGCCAGTCAATTTGTGGTGATCTGCAATACGTAGCGAAATAGGTTAGTGGGTGAATCTAGCCGGCTCTTTGTTTCGCTTTATGTAAACTACCTGGGTTTGTTGATGTAATATAGCGGTGCGAATAATAAATTGCCGCTTGTATAAAGTGGCTTTTGTTGGCGCAAAACGTGGTGGTATACTTTTTAATGTTTTGTAAATTATGGTAGTGAATACTTATAGGAGTAGTTCTTAACGTGGTTTTTTGAAAAATATTTTATAATTGCAAATGCTAAATTAGTCAAAATGATTATTTTTAAAATAAAACATAACAATGATGACAACAAACAATACAACATAATAAAATACAGCTTATTTGAAAATAAGTTGCATCAAATAAAATCCGTTTATTACACGAATGTACCATGCCATAAATGTAGCATTCCCGTTTGTTAATAGGTAATTAATTAAATCGCACATCAGTGATAATTACTCTGCCAAAATATGTTCTATATACTTAGTAGCTCTACACGCCACAGTGAACGCGTGACAAACTTGTAACAGGACAGCGCGTTTTAAAGGATACATTGTGAACACGTTTCAGCAACAAAAGGAAAGTTCGCACGTAATCCTGCAAGCGTTGATGATGATGTTTATTAGAAAGGCCTCAACATAAAGAGGCCTAACATAATACAAAGTGATACAAATGAACGTGCGTCGAAAGTCAAGCAGGCGTACGGCGTACGCTTTTTACTTGGCGGCAAGCACGGTTGTAAAATAAAATCAAGTCTTTTGTAAGTGTTTTATAACTCGTGCACAGATTATATTAAATGTTTGTTATTGACGGGCAGGAGGAGGTAGTTGTGCACCATAACTATTTCATTTTATGTGCAAGGTAATGGTTTCAATTGGTGGTTAGGAAAAGCTGCTACAATGTGTTTTTGTTTGTGAAGATAAGACAGTTGTCAATTGTGTTCATACGAATTAAATATAACTGAAATATCATCTTCTGATGAATCAAGGAATACATAATATAGGGTATAAACTTCTTTAATAGATGTCCTCAGTTAAGGATACATCCATTGGAATTGGGTGGATTACCCAAAAAAGCTCGGAATTCATATTGAAAGAAAGCAAATCAGGGTTCAACTTAAAAAAAAAAGAGAAACAAAAACCAATTAGATATCTAATTTAAATCAAGCAAATGAAAGAAAAACAAACGCAGATACGAGGGGAGCAAAGCCCTAATGATGTAACACGATCAACAACTAAATGAAGCTATTTATCTAAAGCCAACCACATATTAAACAGAATAAAACGAGACTAGCTTTCCATTAGCGAAACAATAGCTGAGTTATTGCTTTAGTCGTATTAAAACCACACCGAGCGCCAAAGAGTAAATAATGGATATTTTAACTTGATATACCAGTCTGTATAAATGACAAATAGCAAACTAATTTGCCGTCAGTTGGCACTTGTTGCGTAAATTGTACAAAATTATGTCGTGTTTATATTCACGATTGGTTGTATTATACTGGTGTTGTCACACGTTAATTTAATACGTAATACACCGCTGAAGGCCCGTAGGTCAATAGGTAATGCAATATTGCTATTAGCAACACCTTTGATTGCCTTGCATTGAATTACTTCCGAGAAATCTTAGGGCAGAAGCCAATTAGCAACGTTTGAAGAGGAATGGTAATACCATAAGCTAGTCACGTGATGATGTGGAGTCGGTGTTTTTTGTAAGACAGCGGTTCAAAATGCATTGTCGCCGATCTAAAGTCGTTCAACGAGTTGAGATTTCTGTTAAAATTCGTGACATTTAGCAAATTTGTTATGTCAAAGTTCCGATAATCATTACACCTCTTTTTGAAGTGAAACTTCTTTAGACTCGTAATGATTTGAAATTTTATCGCGATCCGTCTATTAACTCGGTTGCTCTTTAAAAGTATCCCCTCTGAATAAATCACCTAAACACCTATTCCATACCATCCAGTTACTCATGCAATCTCAGTCATGTTTTTACATGCTGAATTTAAATAAAATAAAAGCACTAAACTCGTTCAGTCGCCACCGTTCTTTATCTTGGATCTGTGATGTAAACGTAACATACTGCACGTCGCTACGTCATCGACTATTTTATGTAAATCTCTCGGAGCGTGCAAACACTGTCCAAGCTGGACGTACAAAGGGTTCATACATTTTATTCAGATAATTGACGTTTCGACAATGACGCTAGGAATACGTTTGCGATCGATGTTGGAGCTTACGACATTATTTATATTCTTGTCTAAATGACGTGTATTGAGCAAGCGTCGTGGGATGAATTGCAATTTTCACATTTTATGATGACAACTTGAAGATATAAACCACATTTTTATACCATCAGTAAAAATTAACGTATGAAATGATCATATTATTTTCGTTTGTGTACTTGCAAGAATTGTTTATTATTTTATGCATATGCACCCCTTTCATTGTGACGCACACATGTAAGGCAATTCCATCAATAACCTAAGAGAACATCATAAACAAAACCACAAACCCGATTTGCTTTTTGCCTCAAATAAATTAGTATTATTATCGCCGTAGGATGATCATGTTAAGTTCACACTGACAGTGTGGATTGAAATATCTGATGCTTCCGCGGTGGAATGAAGCGGCTATTTGCGTTGCATGTACTAACGAGCGCACAGTTAAGTCGGCTTGATTAGTTAAATGATGGTGGCCGTCGGGCGCTACGCTGTTGCACTTCTCATTCCACAACAAAAAGGTAAACAAAATTTACACATCCTTTGTTCAAATCTGTACTTGTTTTAAAGCTTTCAAAAATATCGTTTGTAAATTGAACACTGGAATCTCCGCGCTCCGAGTATTTGTTTAAAAATCTACGCGGTTTTTATTGTGGAAAATAACGTTGGCGAAATTCTATAGCGGTGTTGGATGTGGGTTGAGCTTGGGAATTGTTGTGATAAGTACTAAATTGTTTGTTATGTTTTTTGTTCTGCTATCGATATCTTTGTGAACTTATTGTTTCAATAAATGTTGTTTGTTTACTTGTAATCACTTTAATGTGTTTGTAATTGGGGCAACGTTTAATAATGTGATGTTTATACAGTGAGTGAAATGGCGTATACAATTGATGATAATACAGTAATTATCTACTTACGTATACAATCTTTTTTTTTTCAAGCCATACTACAAGTAAACGAGCTTGCAGCACACGTGACATACACTTATTATCAATCATTTCAAATATTAAGAAATAAAAGAGGGAAAGGAATATGCTACATATTGTTGAGGCTCTGGCAATCTCTGATCAAACGAAACACCGGTACTACAGCACATTATAATTGTATGATTAATTAAAACTTGTAGTAGTCACTCTAATGTTCAAAAAGGATCAATATAATATCGATGCTACTATCTGTCGTCAAAGTCCTAACTTCCAGTTACAATCTAGCAATCATAACGCTGAACACGTATTGTAAATTACTATATGATTTTCATCAGCTGCTCGAGAGTTTGGGATGTTCGTTACTCCCGCCACTTAACTGTAAGCTATTATACGCACAAACTGATAAAACTAGTACTAACTATATCATTGAAGTATCCGTATTACGAGTATACTGAAGCGGACATCTTGAAGATTGTCTGCGCGCGCTATCAAGTACACAAGGAATCAGTTAAGTGAGAAGGAAGATGGTGAATCTGCCTAGGAGTGACAGAGAAAGAAAGATAAGTTGCGGTACCGCTGCTTCTGTTATGATTTTGATCGCGGTGTCCGTTCTTGTATAATATTTCAATCGTCGGTATCGACAGATCTTGTCCAGCAAGCCTTAGGTTTTACTGTTCTATTCTTACTGTTATGAATGCATTTTATATGACTGTGTTTGAGGAAAACATTATAAGTAGAAGTATTTACGTATTTAAATATGGTTTAGAGGTTTAATGTTTTTATTTTTATTTTAAAAAAATAGTGTTAAAGAAAAGTCTTGTCTTCGAAAAACGGTTCAAAGCTATATAGAGAGTAATAGTGGTATTAACGTAGGTAAACATTTTGAGAGGACCACGTCCGTCAAAATACATACCTACTGGGTACTTTATATTAACTAATTAATTAATGATTAATTAATTCGGCTCTCTGAATATTAGATAGGTATCACAATTACCTGCTCGGAAATTCTCCAATACGAACAGATACAACTAATACGTATTCACGGAAACAATATAATTACCGCACACATGCATACCATTGCAATACATCTCCAACAAACATCCAACGTAATTCCGCGAAATCTGAAAATGGAGATTTGCGAGACGTATATTAACAGTGAAGTTAAACTACGACGTAATTCCCGGTACATAACTTAATATTTCGCTGCCGACCGTCAGCTGTCTACTATATGCAGAACTTACAACGGCTTAATCCAATAATACGGGATAGTATTCTCGGTGTATGCGTGTGGTAGGGGCTATCACAATACCGTTAGACTCGGCGGATACTGCGTGTGTTCACACCTACGGCTGTCCGTCAGATCTTCCGACGTGACCAACTAGAATCGTGTCTTTTAGCTGATTGATTATTTTTGAAATCCGTAATCATTTGAACTGTGCTAGCGGAAATGTACTGCATTGCTCGCTCTGCCGCCGCCAAAACTATTTTTCTTTCTTAGGCAAAATTAAAATGAAAAATTTAATCATTTCGGTGTAATTACAATATTTGAAAATTATTTATTTCTATATTTAATAAGCTCGATGTATGTACATTATTTATGCTTGTATATATTAAAATATACAAAAATACATGTAGGGTTTCAACAGCGGAAGAGTTTATAATATACTATACTATTACAATATGGACGTCGGCAACATATTTGACAGCCTCCGTGGCGCAGATGGTTAGACGCCGCCTGTGAAACGAGAGGCCGCGGGTTCGATCCCCGCACCGAAACAAATATTTGTGTGATCCACAGGTATTTGTTTCGGGTCTGGGTGTTTGTGAGACCGAAAAGTCTCTCGTAGCTTCTGATTCCCACGACACAAGACTCGATCTTAGTGTGGGGTCAGGACTATGTATGTGACTGTTGGGTGTATTTATTTATTTATTTATTATATTGAAATTTCCACATAACTTATGCCTTCATCGAACGGAACCTTTTTCCATTAATAATAAACCTTTAAAAAATATTATTTATAAAGCCGCAGTCCGCAATCATTTTCGTTGGTTTAGAGGGCGCGGGAAAGCGGTGCCCGGCGCAGTGGAAACCCAGGAATCCTGAGAGTACATCTAGTGGGTCATACGTCAATTACACCAATACATAATTGGCGTGGTGACGCGCGGCCGTTTTGCCTATATTAATTAGAAGCAATGGATTCAACCGTCGATCATATTGGCAATTTCTCGTTATATCGCCGTGTTTACTGCGGTGAAGTCTAAATGACGAACAATGTAAACAGCAGTGTGATGGAATGTTGGCTCATATTATGTTGTATTGATACCATGCGTAAAGATTGCAAATTAATTGACTGATTTATTAAAATTATTTTAGGCTGTAGATTACGTTATTGTTTAAGATATCCAAGTTAATAATTATTCTTATAAAGTATAGATAAATGACATGATTTTTTGTCTTTATGCAATATTGTTTTCGGGCAAGGCGGTGCTTTACCATAATTACAATCATTATCTATGTATAATTATATGATTTCATAATTATTGAAATGCAAAACTGCCATAATGTTTTCAATGCAACATAAGTTATGACGCGTAAGTCCCAGTATAAATTCCCAGGCCGCGCAAATAACTTCGTGAGTATGGGAATAAAATCACCCCTTGTTATAATGCACGCGTTACGCTTCTATTTATGGTTAGAATCAAGCGTAAGATGCATATACACTTAGGGCCTTAATTAAGAAGCGACCCATAACATGTTTCAAGATCAATATAAAAAAATAACCAATCAAAAGAAGTCTAAAGTAGGCGTGTCAAAAAAGTTAAATTTGATTGGTCTATTTTTATGATACATTCTTAGATAACAACCAAGATCATCAAATTTCGGCGAGTAAACAATACGCTAAATGTAAACAGAGTATAAATAGCAACCGGACATCTGAATAACAATATCAATTGACCTCCATTTAGCCAGTGTACTCGAAAATGTCCTGAATACAATACGGCGAACGTATCGGCAATCGGTCGCAATCCAATATTGGAAATAGACTTCTCTTATATAAAGAATGGCTCTGTCGATGGCCCGATTCCTGTTCACATTATAATGTAGTACAGTGTGTAGTCACGTGTTTATTCATAGATGTTATTATGCATGGGCGGGAATTAGACGCAAATTAACGGCTATTCACTTCGCCCCTGCTCCCGCCCTTTATTGTTGACGGCACTTCTCTGCGTACAGATGTTTATGTTCAGAATCGTTTATCGTATACGTAGGTATTTTTATTTGCTTTATATACTAAAATGTATACAGGCGGACTTAATGCCAGAGGCATTCTATTACAGTCTGCCTTTGGGTGAAGCAGAAATGGAGCAAAGCAGGTTTATGCAAAATTAAGATAGATAAGAAAAAATAAATAAACATTATTTAAAAACAAATATACATACTTTAAAATATACAGGGTATATCAAGACCGAAAACGAAGCCTGGTGGTAGTATTAGTGATATCAAACACAATGCAAGTAAAAATTTCACAAAACAAATCGTAAATTTTTTTTTGGAATTTTTTACTTATCGTCATATTTGAGAGATAAATACATAGTTTTTTGAAAATTATGACGTACACCACTTTATTTTTAAACACACAATGGTATGTAAGGGTTTATATTACTATTTTTGCAAAAACTAGGTATTTATCCCCCAAACATGATGATTTTTAAAGTATTTTAAAAAGAAATCCGTCGATGTTTTTCCAAAATTTTTAGTTGCATCGTGTCTGTAACCGCTAAAACTATCACCTGGCTTCGTTTTCGGTCGCAGTCTTGATATACCCTGTATGTACAATTTTATTTATTTAATAATAATTAAGTATTAGTCTATGAATAACATAATTTCAATGAGTACATTGTTTTATGTTTTTTCATCGGAATTTTACAAGAGGTATTAAATACATGTATCGCTCTGTATTTATTTCTCTTCTTTATAACCTTTTGTTACACCAATAAAATAACAGAAACCGTAGCAGCAAAGTTTATCTAGTCTTAATATGTCAACAACTCTAATTCATTCATTTTATACTTCTTGATATTTTGGCCCGTGCCAGCATTCGCCTTCTTGTTATTTAACAAGTAGTAGGTATTTACCTACTAACTTACTCGATCTTGCGCGTAAATTACACACAATTCTATTGTTCATAAATTATTGGTATTGCCTGCAATCATTATCGATATCCTAGGCTGAGTTCATCTGTACGACCCCGATGTCCGATTCAATGAAGCGTGCGCATCACGTTACCTTTACTGGGCAGTGATACGGGATGTAAGCATTTGCGCTTCATGCATAGGATTAAAAACCACCAGATAAAAGAGTACAATAATTGATACAATCCTCAAAAGAGTTCAGGAGAAATTAACTGAAAAGCTTTTATTTGTAAAATTGTTGGAATTAATCTGTGGTTTTTAAACGAATTTCTAATTGACAAGAGTTATGTGTGACGTTCAAATGTTATTTGATTTAGATATTTCTCAATTTTCTACGAACTACTTAAAACCATTTATTCTTCGCATCTGTAACTTAACTTCTACCACACTATATCAAAGCGTCTTTATTCACTTATGACAGTAACAGCAAAACCCTCAGAATACAACGGTATATTACAAGTACTAAAGACCTCAACCCTAATTCCGCATCCCCCGCGTGTAAACATGATTTCAAGGGAACCGGTTCGAATGGTCTCGTACGATTACGTTTCACCAAAGGGAAACAAAGGGCGTGTTGCGTAATCAAAGTGGTCGCTTCGCAGTTTCTTTTCGAGTATATTTATCTGCTCATTCGCTTTTACGAGTGCCGCGTGTGTGAGTATTCATTATTTTAATCTTTATAATATTTTTATTACTTAATTGTAAATCACAAACTCGTTAATTCGGTGAAATGTTAAATTATTTTATTTCCATTGGGCTCAGATAATTAATAGGATTAACAGTGTTCCACTCCACGCATTCATTTAAAAGAATATCACAACGAAAATATTTGATTTTTACGTCGTGATTTGCAGTTTGTATCGTGCAAAGCACTATTGATATTTTAATTATGTCAAAGCTTATGCTTTAATTCATTGTTAGTGATTAATGCAGAGCTATTTAGTAATAAATTAATATTGTAACATAAATTATATATTAAGGTATTGAAATTGAATGACATAATATTGAAATTGAATATCTTAATATTAGAGGATAATAAATGAATAAGTACCTATACATTGAAGTACCATGTAAGTAATGTAGTAAAATTTAATATAATTTTTGTTTGTGTCCATAAAATTTATTTGTATTTAAGCAATTGTCACTTTGTTTTTCCGAATAATAAAAGTTTTTTTTATTTTATTTAAAGCTCGTTAAACCGCGGTTTCCAGCTGGTTTAATACAAAATATCTCAACATTGGAATATAACGTTAACTGCGTATTATAAAACATAAATTCATTGTAACATGAAAGCCGTATTTCGTGATCTATTAAAGTTAATTGGCCCGACGTTTTGCCACGAAAACACTTTTATACACAAACGCGGAAAATATAAGTTCACATTTATAATCTACTTTCGTATTTGAACGCTTGATCCACTTATTCACGATGTTGTATTTCAACGCGTAATCTCGGGAGACGTTTTAAAATCATTTAATCTCTGTAATAGCGTCGTATTTGCGGAAGATAAATGACAACATTGCTCCGTAATAACGAATATAAACACATTTGCATTCTTTTGTATTGAGTCCGACGGACCTACCAGGGTCATTTTTATTGTTAAATTGGATAGGTGCATCGTACGTTGTTTGGTTTGGTGATAGCTTATTTTTCGCTTCACTGATATAATTTTAACATGAAATTGAGATTAAGGAATAAATTACAGGCTTTCAAAAGATCTAAAATTTAAGCTATAAAATTCAAATGGGTCAGTACCAGGTTTTTAACCTCACTAAGGATCAAGGTGGAGACAGGATCTAATAAAAAATGCAGACCACTTCCGATAAATGAGCAGTGGCAATCCTACATTCCTATCCTTCATGCACCAGCAGACTTTGTCTGACTGAAAATGATGATGATATGAATTAATGACAGCCTCCGTGGCGCAGTTGGTTAGACGCCGGCTGTGAAACGAGAGGCCGCGGGTTTGATCCCCGCACCGAAACAAATGTTTGTGTGATCCACAGGTATTTGTTTCGGGTCTGGGTGTTTGTGAGACCGAAGTTTCTGATACCCACGACACAGGACTCGATCTTAGTGTGGGGTCAGAACTATGTAAGTCACTGTTGGGTGTAGGTATTTATTTTATGTTGATCACATAATCAGCTATATTCTACAAAGTCAATCAACAAAGGTGATATACTTATGTCAATACCATACTAATGAACATTTACGAATAAATCTAACATTCAGTTGAGCTATAAACCGTTGACAAATAAATAAAGCCGCATATTAATTGTTGTTAGGACTGTTTTTTATTTGCCGCCATTATTCCCGGCATTTTATGTCTTGCACTTCCATTGTTTTTGCCCGTAACTTCGACAATCTTCCATAAACCGTAGTATAAAATCAGGAATCTTATGTTGTAAATGGAAGTACAGAAAGTTAACAACTAGTGCAACTGGAACTAGCGTTAAAGTTTACTACGCGGCTATGCATAAGTCAACTAAACTTGCAAATGATATGAAAACTTCTCTTCGCATAATTTCTTTCGCTTTCATCTCTCGATTTGTGTATTTATTCGTTATATAACATTACATAACATATAATTTCTTGTTCAAAAATATTCAATATATTGTCTCTTTTTTGCAATTTCCAGAGCCATATTCTGGTCGATTTATATTATAGAACATACGGGCGCCTAGATCGTAATTTGTATCATGGCCTTACATTAAACATCGACGTGGAAAGCTTCACTATAGTGTTTCGTTGCGTGGGTGGGATAACCTAACGTGTAATAAACCTCAGCCCTTACCTTAACCTTGTCGTATATTCCCATTACTCAAAGCCCGATAACGAATCTACAACATCCCAAATAGTGTGAGTGTTCAAGATGTCGGCAATCGCTCTCCATTGATAAATTTTTATTTGCTCGTTGTCAGTTATATCCTATAAAAAAGGTCAACTAAGTGATTCGGAAACCGTAAAAAATTTCTATGAATAAATCCATTTAGGCACCACAAACAATATCCATTGAGAGCAAAAAGTGTCGTGCACACATCTGCGTCACCAGATACCTTTTATCTAGCGCTTGTGCGGCGACAACGTAAATTGACGAGCCAACTTGTCTGAGCCACATGAAAAGTAGCGTGACGACGTGTAATCCTTATGGACTTGACAACGTAATTGTTCCGCCATTTTGACATTCTGCCAACTGAACGTGCCATTTACAATGCGAATTTTACACAAGCGCGTCAAGATTTCGCTTTAGAGTTTTATTGAGAAGTTTGGTTCTGTTGCAGCGAGCGCCGGCCGAGTTTGTGGTGGCAAATTTGCCTGTATTTTATGTGCTTTAATTTTATTGGCTCATTAAACGCGACCTTCATGTCGTAGTTCCACATTTTATTGTCTTTGAAGTATTGGAACAATAGGACTGAACGTACAGATATGCATCTGTACTACTTCCCAATATATACCTACACAGTTGTAAATATACGTATGAACATTTGTTTAGACCTACGCAATTGAATATGGCAACTTTTTTTTACTGCTATTAACATGCAAAAAATATAAGTAAACAGAAAAACCCATTTAAACAAACACAAATGAGATGAAGAAAATTTATGCCCCACAATAAATTACAAGGAGATTTTATTTATCTTTTAAAAACTTTTATTTGGTAACTAGTTCAGAAAATCCGCAGTCGCAAGAAATAAACTTTGCTAATAAAATTCTTGTCTTCTCATTCCCCGAGATATGACAACAGAAACAAAATTACCAAAGTGAGTTCAGATCTGGGAAAGTTATTTACTGCTTAATTATTAACGTAATCTTTGTTGACACGGGAGCTAACATTAGCGCGTTTGTGTGTATTTGTTGATTCGTGTATTAATTTATCTTAGCTTAATTGTGATAACTTAGTATTTTATATAAGAATAATGAATCTACCACACCATCAACCCAGTAAAAAAATTTGAATAGAGTGGTTACTCTACAAAAATATGGCAGACCGAGAATCGAGAAATGCACGAAGCTTTAGAATCTAAATTTTAGATGGAGATAATTGGAATAAAAGTGCATGTCTTATGTCTTTGAATTACATTTTAACGGTAAATTAAACATAGAACAACAAGTATCCCCATAATTTAATTAAATGTGTTAAAAGAGTTGCTAAATGGGCGGAAACGCGTTATTTAATTGCATTTAGTGGCACCCCACTAACCGCTGAGGCAGATTTTGTATCCGCTAATTGGCACGTATTCAAAAGATAAACGACAGAAAGAAAGGCCCATGAAAATACTGATTTCTTTAAGAAAATCGGCTAAGTACTCCTTCTTTTTCAGCCAAACGAAGTCGATTGCTTTACTTAATAGAACTTCGCAAAGGTTTTCCATGGTAACCTGCTGGAAGCGGCCCGCATCCACCGACTTCCTCCAACCTTTATTACGTTGTTTTCCCCCCTTGGTTGCTATAAAACCTAAACTTTCGTCTTTTAATCACAAAATATTTCAAAAGGCAAAGATTCTAAATTAACTTCACAAGAATCATTGAACCGAATTCCACAAAAACTTCTTAGCCGAGTATTTGCGGTGAACTTACAAGATCGGTATATACCTATATAAGCGAGTAATCATTAACAAATAAACAGTACTTAGAAAGATTGATGATGTCAGTGAGTGGCGATAATTTGCTTTGCCAACTCCAATAGTCAAAACTTAACCTAAACTACATAATGTGTTAGAAGATTAAAGGTTTACGACATATCGGAGCAAATTCTCTTTTTTACTCGAAATATATTTGGGAGATTACGAAAGGTAGACGAATGGCGCCTTTATTTTCTTGAACATATTTTTTTACCAGGTTTATCACCTGACCGTATACGGAATCACTTTATTTTAAATCGATTTTTTTAGTATCACTACCACGCAGTTTAGTTTTAATTACAGCGTCAGTGTGACGAGCCGGCTGGAGATGTAACACTGCCCTTCGGAAAAGCGCTTTGAGGAAACATATTTTTTTGTTTTTAGTCTAATTAGTGACCAGGGGTCTTATAATAAATAAATACACACAGCTTAACTTATCTATGATATCTATTAAATAAAAATAAACTATAAAATATAACATTTATGAGAATACGAATTAACCCTAGGGTAGAACATACGCAAAGGGTTAATAGTAATAAAATAAATCGATTTGGCAGTTTCTGAACTGTCCCAAAAACCTAAACTATCATAATCGTCCGGTCGTAAACTATACGTTTTCTTAATAGACCTCCTGAGTAAAGAAACCTTCTGATAAGTCTACGATCGAACAACCATTTTACCCTTCACAGCCTCATTATTCATATATCAACTATTATAACTCAAGTGATAGTAAAGAAAAGTTGAGACAATATAAATTTTGTTGTTCGTGGAATACCTCATAAATGAATTCTTTTAGATTACTTTTGGCTTGCGATGAATAAGAAATCAATTACCAAATATCATATTACAGTTTATTTCATAATAAAGCAAATAAGTGTAGGAGAATATTAAAATACGTAAGAAATCATAAATTGAATATAAAAGTGCTTAAAGAAAGCAAATCCAATAAGAAAAAGATGAAATTGTTAACATCGCAATATGAAATTGGCTTCTCAACCGCCGTAATAACTCTGTGGGACGTAAAATGTAAAGAAATTAAGAACACGAGACACTCATAGACACAGGCGGCGCTATTCGTCTTCGCTTCACAAAGTGTCTTTTAATATAACCAACTTAAGCTGCTTTACGCCGAGTGGCTACAGTCTACACATATATATTTTACTTACACAAGAATTCATTTTTCCTCCTCTAAATGCTCTTCCACTTGTTACACACCCTTAACAGACTCTCGGACGCTGTTATTTATCCTGTTATCCGTAATTTAATATTTCAAGACGTTTTCATTCTGTCATACCACATTACTGAACATAAAGTAAATAAAATACGATGTGTTCGCTCAATAATATTTTATAGGCAAAGCTAACGGTGGCGCGGCTATCAAAATATTAAGTTTGTATTCCCGCGAATAATCTCAATAACCAAAATTCACGGTATAAAGAAATATGTATGAAGATTTTCATATTGATACAACCATTCCATTTTTACCAAGAAGCGGTGAAATAAACGTGGTATGGAATAAAGAATTGGAATGCACGTGTTTCGTTTGTATGGGCGTCTTTTATGAAACTGTTGGCAACATCAACAGTCTGGAAGTTTGTTTTGTTTACTCAGCTGTTTGTAGGAATTTGGTAATTGTTTCAAGTTTTTTTGTGCCGCTATGTATTTAAGTTAATAGGCTTCCTTTAGGAACCAAACATTATACAATGTTCTATATTTCGAATCAAATTGTATAATTAAACAAGATAACAATATGAGAAATGTACTTACTCTTACATCATAGTCTAGCGCTTTGGCATCGGAAGTTAAATTAAGATTAACTATTAAGTTTTATAGTATGCAGGTTTTCTCACGCCTTTCCGTAGCACGATTAAATACACAAGATTTTGGAAAATTCAAAGGTCTACCCTGGTATTTAAACCCGCGATCACCGTACCAACCGCCGCGTCTGGTCCGTTACCAATAGTCCTCCACACACTAGAACGAAAATATACTAGTCCGTCATTACGTCTCATAAAAAAAGATAAGGTTGGAGATCAAAGAAAGTTATAACATTGAAAAGATATCGTTGACTATTATTGATAAACATCTAGACCCGACGTGTTGCGGGCAAGCAGTTTCAGATTAACTTGTAAATATGTGCACACGAGGGCGCTAGATGTAATCGATCGAGAATTTGTGGTAAGAGCTAAACTCGTCGAGTGTAGCTGCGAAATTGCTGAATAAACATACCGCGGATATAACCTTCGGCGAGCGGGACCAAAGTGGCGTAAAAGTGATTCTGTTTCGGCACACCAAGTGATTTCATTTTGCGAAGGGACCTTCACAATTGGCGGAAATCGGAATTTACCCGAACTTACCGGCTTTGTGTCCTAATCTCAAATCGCTCTAACAAATCAAACGATCCCGTGAATTGGTATTACGGTGAGGAAATTTACTTTTGTCCAAATTCACATCTTGATTTCATCCGCGTGAAAAGTAGTTATTGCCCCTTTATCCTGAATCGATCTCTTTGCCCCGACTCTTTGTTACTTCGTTTGCCGCATTTTGTCTTCCAAGATTGCTCCGTCATCAAATATTCATCTTTTACCTTTTATACTTTCGTGTTAATCGTAAAAAGATTGGGTGTCGATTGATTCATCCGTAATTCTCAATCATATCGTCTACTTTTATAAATTCTGAGGATTAAATTCCAGTTTGTTTCAAAGAAAAGTTCTAAGGTTTCTACATTTTTGTTGCGTTACAATTTTATTTTGTTGTTGTTGTCATAAATAAATCGTAATAATTCAGAAAGTAATTAAATTATACCTACGTATAAATTAAATTATATATAAATAAAATTAAATTATACGTAAACAAAAGCTTTACTATAATTCGTTACATCTATATTAATAAGTTGTATATTATACAATTTTTATTATTTAGTGACGCCCCGAGCGGATGTAATACATAGACTTTGAGAACTCTTTTTATTTCCTCTAAAATCGAATTAATTTCACTCAACATTTTAACACAGTACATACAATCATTTCGACAGTTTTTGTCACATATAAACCACTGCGGCAAACATGATCTTGCATAGTTTATCATTACGTTTCCATAACTCTAATATCGATAGTCTAAAAAGCCGTGTTACTAATTGCAAGAATGCTACTTCTATTTACATTAAATAAATTACCGGTCCATATTTGTACTGCAGACTTCCTTCGACCACTAAAGGAAGTTGCGGCATAATATTCCAATATACTTCGCCGTCGATCAAATCTTAATTTTTTGTATATTTTTAGAACTGGCAACTTGGAAATTGACTTGTAAATATTGGCATGATTGTTAGAATTAAAAAGGTCCGGTGTGTATATAGGTTGATGTTACACTAACATAATTGTTACATAAATTTATAGAAAGTAGAATCGTTACTGTTAATGACATCAATAAAAGCCTTACGAACCGATCACCACTTCCTCCTAATACTTAGAAACCGCTGTTAATTGGCATTGAAACTTCTAGGAAACTAGATTAAAATCAACCTTGCTTACCGTCCCGTGCGTTTTTAATTTTTGAAGCCTTATCAACATTAAATTACCTTCAACGTGTCTTAATATAATTGTGTTAATAATTATTTTCTTACCATTAATTGACAGGCAATGTTATATGGTTACAATTATTGTTAAATCTGGCATGATGCATCGTTAGATAATTTGTACTGTTGTATCTTTAACAAGTGGAAAGCTTAAGTTAGAATAGCTTATTACGCTAATCATATTAAATATAAATACAGTTTTGTGAAATATTATTTTATTCATTGTTATCATGGTGCTAGAGAAACCGAAACAAGTATCAGTTAACACGTCTGTCGCAGTCCTTTAAACAGAATAAATTTGAAAGCAAAATAATGTAGCGGTGGCGTAATGGAATTGCTCTTCACATTATCTCAGCTGTGAAATACACTTTTAAAATCGTGCTCGCTAAATATTGTCGTGTACATTTGCATTGACACGCGGCGCGCAGTGCGATCGCGGCGCGGAAGTGACGTCATTACCGCCGCGATACGACGGCCCGGTGACGGGCACTGCACAAGTTGGCAGCACAACTTGCCTGTGCACTCGCATAACCCGCTTGTACGTTCCACATGACACGTATTAGCCGGATAATGTTCAGCGGCTATTGAAAAATGCTACCGCTTTCTGGTTGTTCGTGACGTATAGCCGTAAAGACGCGCGCCGTTCGAGATATGTCTGAAGATATATCGTTGTATGCATATCTGATAAAGACGAGGTGGAAATAATGCGCAACTGTACATCATGTTGCAAGTAATGCGTTTATCGTAATATGGCTATGTTTTTTATGAATAACGTATTAGCATCATTATTTTAATCATCCGTTAAGACTGCATTGCAATTGTAATTTATTGTTTTTTATATGCAGTAAACGGAAGGACGCAATATAAAGGACAAATAATAATATTTTTATTACAAAAATAACTAATCTGTCCTATTGATTACCCAAGACATTTTGTCACGACTCCCAGCTATGTGCTAATGTGACCATAATTAAGAAGTTCATGTAAGTGCCGAGAATAATTAGCGTTAACAAACGGAAATTTTATGCGTTTAAAAGGACGGCTCCCAATGGGCCACCGCTAAGTGCCGTGTTAACTGCGCCGAGATTTCACAAAAACATTGAGGATTTCACATGTTATTGTGCTCTTCTATCTATCTATTCAGCCACAGGAAGTCCACTGCTGAATATAGGCCTCTCCCGCGGATCTCCACATCATGTGTTCTTTTTTTTATATTTACAAAGTCAAGTTTTTTCAATGTGGGTCCGATAAAGCCGCTATACTGTAATATCTGTAGTTTGTCTCTGATTTGATACTGCAATTCATATCGTTACTTGAGTTTTGAAGATCATGATAGGCTTATGATATTTTGATTGCTTCTGATTTTCCTACTCTGGCTTGTATTGTATTGTATCAGCCGATATACGTCCTACTGCTGGACACGGGCCTACTCTACAATCGAGAGAATCGATTGAGAGTAGGTGGCTACTCTGGCTTAGTGTAGGTTAATTGTAAATTATAAGTTTATAATTTGTTTATTTAGATTATACTTCCCACCTCTCTATTAATAAATCGTATTTGGAAATCAGTCATAATTAGCCTGCAAGTCACAAATTACTGCAAGCACTACACGACGTATGACTATTTATTTTCAAAACAAAAAAGGGATCAAAAGTACACATACACCCACTCGGTTTCCGGACGGTTAAAAAACATCGATTGTACACTGTTTAGTAATAAAACACCGACTAAGATACTCAATTAGTTTTTTATGCAAATAAATAAACTATTAAATGTTAAACGACACATTAAAAGACCAATAAAAAACAATTTAGTGGGAAAACCGACCTACAGACCGTATTTCAACATTCAACTCGTAAATACATAAAAAGGGTAATAAAATCGAGACATCGTTCGAAATATATTTTTTTTATTCCACCGATGTCAACATAGTCAACTAGGAACTCAACCCTAAAAGGACATACCAGCCTGGTATTACCAGGCTAAGATGAGAAAGGAAGAAAGCGTTAATTAATGGAATAATTTAAAAAGTTAAAATAGAACATTAAGAATACAATAAAAACAGCGCCAGCAATGTCTTCGCATGCATTTACTTGCTGTCCGTGCATATCACCTGAGGATCTATGCACTCATGCGATTCGCCACCCATCAGACTTGTTGCCTAGTTTAGTAACAAGTGTGAGGGATGCGAGCCGAGCATACGTTGCCCTTAAAACACAATCACTATGTGCCGCAGATAACCTCATGAAACAAATAGAAATTCTTAAGAACACCTAAATAAAAATTGCTCTACGCGTCATAAAGATGTTACAGCGTCAGCTAATAAACTTGACGGTAGCAAAACTCAGAGACCTAAAGCAATAACAGCTTTATTGCAGGCAGCAGATTTAAGCACTCCGAATGCCGTACAAACACATACCTATTACAAGTTGAATGAAAACATCGTAATTAAATGTTTTATTTTATCATGGGTAGGGAGGCACAAAAAAGTACCGCTTGTAACCACAATTATATTTTGAAAATTGACATTTAGGTACATTGCATTTGTTAATTCAACTTTTGTTTACGTAAGATTTTAATGGGCTAGAATTTAAAATTTACCTTTTCGTAGTGAACTTGTGCAAGTCTACAGACAACAAGCAGTTTCTTCAGTTATCTGGCTATAAAAGAGCCTATTATAACATGCAAATGAAATTGTGTCAAAGCTGTATTTCGATACCTAATGGGAAAGCCAGGTGCGCTAAACAATACTAACAAGATAATAAATAATTTGCATTGTTGCAAATATTAGGAAGCACAATATTGTACTAGGCATATACCTACATTTGTGGGCTTTATCAATTATATTATAATATAATAAATACACCCAACAGTCACATACATAGTCCTGACCCTACAAATTAAGATCCAGTCTTGTGTCGTGGGTATCAGGTACTACGCTTTTAGAACCGAGAGGTAGTATAAAAAATGGATGAATCTAAATGATGCTGAACATTTCAATGGATTCTTTAAATTATTTTCATTTTCATTTTACGATAGATTTTCGGTCTCGCTAACACCCAGACCCGAAACAAATACTAGTGAAATATAAGGAAAATAATTCTTACTCTGACCCAGTATTTACATTCAGATAAATTTAAATCGAAAAACATTTTTACCGGCAAAAACACACATTTTGAGCACCATTAATATGTAAGCGGGTAAAGCTCAGCAACAGCATAACAGATGATGTGAAAATACGGGTTGAATAAAGGACGTAAAGTTAAAATAATTCTGATCCGGGGATGAATTTAATTAGTCCCCAACTCTTTCCTGCGCCTATCATCCGTTTAACTTTGTTGTGCACTGGATCCGTCAAGTCAAATTATACCGGACTTAGCACTCGGACACTCCCTATTCCGAATGTAAATACTATACGCCGAATCCGACGCTTTTTGTTCACATATTTTTACAGGCAACTGGAAAAGTTTGACATTAAGCCGTCTATCCTTGTTATGTCAATTGACATAACGCTATCGTTAAATCAAATTA
This sequence comes from Deilephila elpenor, assembly GCA_949752805.1. Taxonomy (NCBI): domain Eukaryota; kingdom Metazoa; phylum Arthropoda; class Insecta; order Lepidoptera; family Sphingidae; genus Deilephila; species Deilephila elpenor. The sequence goes on from OX457108.1 coordinate 7,336,072, forward strand.
TTGATGGAATTTTGGCAAACCGTCCACTGGTCTAAATATCGACTGACTATTAAACTGCTTTTGTGATAATATTCTATCGTTATTCATCAATCTGTGCAGCGTGGATCGATAAAGATTCAATTTTGATACGGCCAATCAGCTTATTTAGGACATCGTTGTTGAGGCGTTTATACTTTTAACAATACATATAATAAATATAATAGCAACATTATTTGTTGTTTTATTATGTGAATATTATAAAGCTATAACTCTACTATGCACGAAGCTTTCAACATCAATTATATCTCCACGGAAATGTGATCCGGAAATCTATTGCACGTGTAACAGGTAATGGTAGTATACACGGTAAATGCTAATCAGCGTTCACAGTGGGATATTGATAAAACTCGTATCCAGTAGCATTACAAAAGCTACGTGTAAACACACCTTAATTAAAATTTCCTCTAAACTAATTGTATATTAAGTTAATCAGATAATGGCGGGTAACAGGCGTTTCAGCGGATAATTGCTCGGCGCGGGGTTCCGTACTTATCCGTGGGTTGGAAATTGTTTTATAAATGGTTAACTTGGGGAATAAGATTGCGTGAATATTGGATATTTTCCGTATTAATTTTTTAACTTTTTAAAAGCGGTAAATGTTTTACAGCGGAACGGGTTGTCCGTTTTTATTTTTATATCCTTTAAAGCTGCCTCGTTTTAAACGCTAAAGTGTTTTCACTTTTCATCCGTACTGTCATGTTATTATATTAATTAGATATTGTTAAGTGGATAGTATCGCCCTTTAAGGACTTTAAAAGGTCAGGCATGTTCGCTAACTAGGTCCTATAGCTATAAAAATGTAGATTGTTATCACTTAGCATGTGTTTTTATGAGTAAAAATTACATAGTTGCCAGCATTTTGTGTCTTGGAGCGAGTCACTGAGAATACAAATTGCCATCCCATTTGTCCCGGGGCGGTGGGACTCCCACATACGCGGCGATCGACAGATATCCGCCGACCGCCTGATCTACTCGGAATACGCGTGTTATTATGTGCACTTCAATACTTATCCTCTATATTAATTACAATATTATTTCTTTTTGTATTTATTTTTATTTGGCATGAGTTCCTTTTCGCGATTTGCAATACTGATATTATAAAAAAGGTGCTCATGTATCTGTAGAATAATATCCGAAGCAAATGGGTCTATTTAAATACTTCTACTATTTAAAAAATATAGTTTACATACTGAATATAAATATAATTTAATTATTTGGAGTCTTGATTAGGCATATGTTTTTACTAAGTAAAAGAAAAACCTATATAATTTCAATTGTTTGCAAAGATAATACTAACTATAGAAACATGAAGCTATTCATAATATTACTAAACGTATCAATGCCGCTACACCGTAACCTTATATATGAAATCACACCCGAAATAGCTCCCAAAATGAGGAAGCAACGTAAATTAACTCGTCCGATCGCACGTAACATAATATAATACTATTCCATTCACATTCACGCCAAGGAGTCCTTTCTAGAGAACTTGTATTCAAACCTAGTGGGCCCTCCGCGCCTCCTTGGCCTAACAAAAGGAAGAAAAATTGTCAAGAGACGAGTAGCGAGTTCAAAGTGGAAATGAATAGCGTACGGTATTATAAAACGCGATAAAAGAAATCTTCCGTGAGCCTGCGTCCGCGTTATTTTTATCGTAGCTGGACGTTATATTTAATAAGTATAATATTATGCTCCTACTAATGCTGCAATTAGTCCCGACAATATACATATAGTAAAATGATTGTACCTCGCGTACCAGAAACTGTGAGACTTCACGGCTTAATGTCACGCAGATTACAGATAAGTCATAAGTATTCGTATACTAAATATACTTGTCTGAAATCCGACTTTCTATTAAAATGATTACCTTGATGATTGACCTTTAAATGAATTCAATCAAACGTGCGAAATTAAGTGAAGCCTAAGAGGTGTTAAATTTTAATTAATCCTCAATTGCGTTCATTGTAAGTACTCATACACACTGGTTATTTCCGAGATTGCCCTGGAAATATTTTCCCCATGACCTATTTTCTACAATAGAGTCCGCTACACGTATTACAAAGGCCTTGCCCATAAGCAGACCAAAAGACTGTTCAGAATTCCTCGCGCGCTTCCCGCTCTCAGAATATGTATTAAGAGGGACCGATTTTCTTAGAGCATCGTCTCGATACTTAATTACTTTATTCACCGACCATAAATCTTATTCGTGACGGAGCCACGCTGAGTTATGATTAAAACAACTCAAATAAAAGAATGCGTAACTAATTAACCAGCACACGGCAATTTGGCAACGCCTTTGACGTATTAATGAAGCTCTATAATAAGTTATCGTGGAGTTACGTGCTCGCTCTATGGTTGCGATGCTATCGGAATTTGGCTGTCGATTTTTTCAACTTTCAATTCGCTGCCAGTTGGAGGAATTAAAACTCTATTAGGCACGTGTTTCGTTTGCTTGTTTATAGCTTTGTTCACTACTTATTTGTAGCGACCGCTGTGTAAATACTGAGATTAAATCAACGTTTAGGCGTACCTACGTTTTATTATAGTACCAATGGGTACACGGTTTTGTTTGCATAATTAATTGATTGCTTAGCAAAATGTAAGCACTTTTAGTGTAGTAACCAATCAGATATTTATTCCTTTCATTTTATTAATTACATATTTAGGCGGAAATAAGTTACGCAAAAAGTGAGAGGCTTTAGAGACACCTCTGTTGACCCCTTTTGGGGATATACGACGTGACCTTATGTTGGTAGCAATAAAGAATTTTTTAGCCTAACAAATTCGAAACATTAATTAATTGCCAACCAGCAGATTAAGTAGCTGTCGTATGACCATATTTTGTGTCTAATAAACTGTGCTAAATCAGTCAAACCTTACTTGTTTCGTATAACACAAGCATTGCACAACGTTCAGGATTTGGACATTCGAATTCTACGGGTTAATTGTGGGTATAAAAAGACCCTTGTAGAAAACGTTAGTTGTTACGACGTGATTGAGCAAAGTCTAAACATTGTAGCGTTTATTGGCCAAAGGAGGGTTAACAGCGTCTATGCGAGGTGTAGAAGCGTTGTTAATACCGTTTTAAACTACAAGGGCAATGTAACTCCATTATGGAAACAAATACGCGGTTGCATCTCACGTAATTACCGCAGTAATTTAATTTAATAAGCTCTCAGTCTTGAGCTCTTTGTGATATTGGACGTGTTATAACTACTGGCTATTGCGCAAGTAATTGTTGGTTGGTAATTAATTTAATACATGTATTGTGTTTTGGAATGTATTGTATGAGTGCATATCATTAAATCTGTTGGCTACGTTTAAGAACTGTTACTAATTGTACAGTGTAGTATATTTTCGGCCAGTATGAATTTGTTGAAACAGTCGTCTATTTATGTTTGACCTTTGAAGTGTTAAATACTGGTTGCAGTGCCCGGACAAAAGCAATTGAAAATTGACTTTCTTTTACCAAATTATTTATTAATATCGCCTTATTAAGTAAACCACACAGTTCACCTAAACAACAGCCATGAGCTCATTAAAACCAAACCACACTTTTGATGCCTCACCAAGACATATCTTTTAAACCGCCTGACAGCCTCCGTGGCGCAGTTGGTTAGACGCCGCCTGTGAAACGAGAAGCCGCGGGTTCGATCCCCGCACTGAAACAAATATTTGTGTGATCCACAAGTATTTGTTTCGGGTCTGGGTGTTTGTGAGACCGAAAAGTCTCTCGTAGCTTCTGATACGCACGACACAAGACTCGATCTTAGTGTGGGGTTAGGACTATGTATGTGACTGTTGGGTGTATTTATTTATTTATTTATTTATTAAACCGTATACCGCTGTTGTCAGTCATGACTCAGCAGACTTGACATCTACGTGTGTTGTGCATGTTCATGGGCAGCAATGATCACTACCATTAGGTGACATGTTTGCTCGTTTGCCGGACCTATGGTATATAAAACCGTATTACAACAACACGTACCACTAATCTGCATCCAAAAGCCAATTGTGTGGAAGCGGCATCGTGGCTCGGCCACACAAGACCCGCAGATGCACACTGACAAGCCGAATTGACTCCGAATGGGCTTTAACCAAGACAGACCGGGCTAGGTGAAGCCACAGGAGTGCGGACCGCAAGCCAGTGTTACTCGTTCCACGCTTCGGGCTTGCGATGTACGTTTATCGTCGATAAATGCTCCTACGGGACCTTGTATCAGTATTGATGGGTGGTTGATTAGGTTAAAAGTAAGGGTGATGAGTTTAACGATTAAAGGAATGGAAAGATATTTGGTTAATCTTGTGGATGAAGAAGTTGGGAGTATTAAATGGAAGGTTGTTGGCTGATGTAAAGAAGGTTGAAGAAGACCCATATTATAACACTTTTTTCTACACAATATCTCATTTAAGACATTTGTTAATAACTTAAAAATACAATACATTGTCACATACAGCCCAATGATAAGTACCAGACTTTTCTTGAAAGGGCTTAGTACGCAGGCCGTAGCCTTCCACGTTGGTCTATTGCAGTTTGTCTGCGGTTGCTTTCAACACCTACTTTTATTTTTTTTTATTAATTGTACCTTCTTGAATTTTATTTGAATAAATATAATATCTTGAAAGGATTAATAAATTATCGCTCTCTACTCTATTACCGGGCAATAAGTTCAATAAATGCAGACGGCATAATTGTCACTCAGCTGTCTAAATCAACCGAGGGCAGAACGAAATACGTCTGTCCCGCTCACGCACTGCCCCAATTTGTAAGACCGATTTCGAGTTCATTGACACGATAACTGGACAATAATAATAGTATTTATTTCATTTTGGGCCAAATAGGGAATCTTGTAATATATGGATAAAAATCCGATGTTTTTTTATTGGAAAAGAAACGGTTGGTCTGTAGTTAAAATATATTATTTTTTAGCGCCAAACAATGATTATACTTCGGTTGAGATACTTTGTAGCAATATTCTTTTTTTAAAAGCTAATTTAAATTAAAGGTTTTGATATAGTATTTCAAAATCTGGTTTTATTGCTCATCAAAGTAGAACACAATTTTAAAAGTGTTTCACGCGTCTGTTTACACAGCTGTCTACATTGATTCTCTAAACGACTGCATCAATTTTTTCGCAATTTTCACTGACTGACAGGTCTCGCGTTTCGATGTCAATCACAGCTCGGAAAACTTTTATTTCCACAAAACGGCTTTCGTGTAAACAATTTTTCATACGTTCTCTTCACCATGAACCAAGTTATTTACCCAGCAATGTGATATTGTAAAGAAATAAAATACTGATTAATTGATTTAATGCAAGTAATTTATGTACGTGCATAAATTCTAAATTTCATTCCAAAGTTATGTCATCTATTTTCAAGAGCTCTTAGTGTTCAGATCAAATCACTTAAACAGTTATATTACTTTAGTATATTACTAATATATAAAAAATGGCAATATCTATTCTTTGCAACGTTGTAGAAAAGGGCAAATATTTTTACAAAAGCCTCCACAAAACTAATTACCCCAGCATCGGAATGTTTTCGGCTTTGGTTGGTAATAACGAATTGTTATCAAAGTAAGCAAACAATACGTCCTCACATTGCCGGCACGTTTTCACGCAAAAGTGGATTGGAGAGCGTGGAATTCATTTTATCGCCAACGCCATCTATGGAAATGATTCGGTTTTACTCATGACCTATTTTCGGACACTAACACGATTGGCGGTACAGTGCCGTAAAGGCTTGCATAGCTCGGGAATTTATGCTAGTTACTAGGTATTCTCGATAAGTTTTCTTTGTTGTGTCGCATACCTAAAATATTCATTTAGATTTGTCATTTAATTAATTAGATTCTTTAGAGCGTGAATTGTGAAGGGACAGGGGGGAGACCTTTGCCCAGCAGTGGGATGAAATAGAATAACAAAAAAAAATGTATTGTAGGTATTTATCGAAAATATTACATATTATAAAAGGCATATAATATACATTTAGATATAGAAACACACCTGGATCTCCAAACGAGCAGGCAGAATTTCATCGGGTGCAATGAAACTGCAGATTTTCTGTAATAAAAGTCAGACCAATCCCTATGACGTGTACAAATCTGAACCCAGTGTATTATTTCTGTCAAATAATTTTATAAAAGTCCGCTGAAAATAAACCGTAATACAACCGCATTAAGGCCAGAATCGATCAAGGAAACACTAAATCCTTGGTTGATATATAATGGTTGATATGTTATATATATTAAAGTAATAACTAAAGTATAGGTATGTGCTATAATAATGACCCGTAATATATGATAAGAAGTCCAGAAAATCGCTACAATAATACGGCTCTTTCTAATAGCCCCTTCACACCTTGCATAAAGACTTGATTTTCTAGAAAATCTTTTTGGTATTATATTTTACCCAAAGTTATCCTGGGCAGTGGTAAAGTTCGAATTCCGGTGAAAATAGTTTAATGTTATCCCCCAAGATGCATTACCAAATGAAAAAATAGGGAATAATATCATTGTTTTAGATCAGTGGACCAGCGGACATCTAGTGATAATGTTCAACACACATGGTCATCTACTGCACTACCTCCCTTTGAAAGTTATTAACTTACTACGAGTAACAATCTCACTATACAAAATTACACCAAATCTTGGCCAAAGAATCGCATTTTAATTAACACACTCCTCCGCGGATCGATAAAACCAGGCGAAATATTCAACAGTGCCATTATCACACTGATCCCTGTAGTGTTCACCCATTCTATTTGTTTATTTACCCCAAACAGTCAAAGCAAAGTGTTTGCGGTAAAGGACAGCGAGAGCCAAACAGTTGATTTCATTAGCGTACTCTCTGTGATCGGCGCAGTCATTTGCGCTAATTAAATAACTGCCGGTTTGTGTAACCGCTACGCTACAAGTGTTCCGACTTTGTACTAAACAGATTACAGGCCAGTTCCTGCGATTTATATTTGTTTGCTTGGTATTTTACAGTCGCTTTGCGAAGGGGAACACGAGTGGTTCGTGTAATTCTTTTAGCGCGGATCTGGGGATGTTTGTTTTGCTAAGCGCGTTTGTGAGTCCTGACGGCTATGTGACATTACATTTTATTGAAATTTAATATGAAATGTAGTATGATAAAGTGTTAAGTTTATGGACATGATTCTCTTCTTAATTCCTTTATTAGCGTGTAAGCACGCATTGTCTGATTTGTTAGGTCCTGGATTTTTTTCCAAGCTTCTATTCAGTGAGTGGAAATATAAAAAATTACATTAATTTCCATTAGTAGCATTTCCGTTAACTTCTTCAAGGAGAGCACTAAAACTTAAATTTAAAAAAATTCAAAAGGATAAGAAAAAATACTTCTTAAAACCTGTATACATATATGTATCTGCATCAGCCCATATACGTCCCACTGCAAGATATGGGCTAGAGGAGGCCCAAATCAAAGGTACGACTGAGAGGGGTTAGGCCATATAGTCCACGGTTGGCGGACTTTACATACGTTTACATACATATAGAATAAAGGTATAACAGTGAAGGAAAACATCGTAAGGAAACCTGCATAAACCTAATTTAAAGCTAAATTTGTTTTCTTGAAAAATCTTCTACGCCACGTTTATAATATTATTTCATCATTGCATAAAAAAGTATACAAATCGCTTAAAATGTCGATAAAAGTCCATCAAACTTGTACAAATGGTCCAGTCATTATTGAATAAACTATGCATTAGCAAGTGTCGGCACTCGACGGGCCTATCAGTATTACTGTAATTGACGTGCAAGTGGCGTAAAAGTGAATCTGAGTCGTCTCGGGTGCTGGGATGCTGACTCGCAGGCAGATCGATACTCCCCCCTGCCGTCTCCTCGGGCCCTCCCCGCCGTCGCGTTGCCTTACTCCCGAGGAAGGTCGACCAATGGTACTGGAAGTGGCGCCACCATCGACCACGACAGCGCACCACAATGGAATTTGATGTATTTGTACTTCAAATTCCGATGCTTAAAATGTTATTGTTAAAAGTTTAGGAACGGATTTTTATTCGTCAAATAAAATACAACAGGGACGAATGAAAAATCAAATGTTTTCAGTTTTGACAATGTTTTCCAATAGTGTCACTTATCTATTTCGAATTTAAAAAATATTTGATAAATAACTTTTATAAAGACCAGTATACGAAAAAAATATTCTTAATCTTCTTAGATTGAATTAAATGGAATTACTATTCTCATTTTATTACATTATATTTGTAATCGTTGCATTGTTTTCATGTCATATAAGCCTCGGTGGCGTGGTTATATTGCGGTACGACTACAAAGCTGAGGTCTCGGGTTCGAATCTCAGGTCGGGCAAAGTGATATTGAATCTTTCTGTTCATTATCAGCCCGGAGTCAGGAATTTGTGCCCGATATGGCGATAGGCTCGCCCCCATCACATCATGGGACGGAACATGCAAGGCGAAATGTGGGTGTCCTAGTGGCGCCTCTGCCTACCCCTTCGGGGATAAAGGCGTGAGTTTATGTATGTATGTATGTACTTGAAAAAGGCTGCATGAAATGGCTATTAAAATATGTTTATTCTCATTAATTTAACGATAGTCATAACTCATGCGACTGTTTCAAATTAAATATTAAAATTTATTTACTATAATAAATTGCTTCTGTAAAAACAGGATCAAATTATACCATTCACAATTTAAAAGCTTATTGGTACTCCGAAATAGAAACCCACGCCTTCATTTTAAGGAGTACAATGCTCCTTAACTATTTACGATGCATGGTTTTTGTGTGTGTTTTTTCTACGCCTACGTAACTTCCTGTTTTTATACGCTCAATGATTTCTTACACATTTTTAATATCGTATGCTGTCCTTTTCAAATGCATGCACGTGAAACAACTTGTTTTTTGTAACATTATAAAATGCGGAATTGAAAAATTACGTCAGATTATCTTAATATATTAATTAATAAGCTCTGTATTTATCATGATGCTCATATTGATACTTGACTTAGATTTAAATTTAATAACTAGAATTTAATTTTACAAACCTTTAATTTGAACAGCCGGAAGGGTAGAATGAAACGTCAGCATAAAATAATTACTAGTTTACTTATTTTTATTAGATTTCAAGTTAAAACCTCAACACGTCAACGCCAATAGATTAAACACCACCTTACCAGCCATTTGTAATATCATCGAGCAATACTGACAAACCATAGGTCATCGCTCAACCTTCTCAACGGGAACAATGTCGAGCAACTCTTAAAACTACTCGTACTTCCTTACAAGCTGGACGATAAAAATAAAATCGTGCCAGTCCAAACAATAACAAGTGCTCTCCGCCGTCGCCGCCTCTATTAGATTAACTTCACAAAAGTCGCCTCAACCCTTTAATTATATCACGAGTGTTACTTACAGTTAGTCAAAAATATTCTTATTCGTTTTATTACGTCTCTTGTTGGGTTAGTAAGTTGTACTTGTATTCAGTAGGTCGCAAAGTTACTGCTTGTTGAAAATCAAAATTAGATGTAGTTTCTAAACTAAACTTTTATCGATGTTGAGTTTTACGTCTAACAGTTTTCTGGCGTTTCATTTCTTTTGTCATGATATTATTACTTTAACAGCTCTATGTCTATAACTTTTTTTAAAACCTTTTGTATATTGAGTGAGCTTATAGCTCAATAGACAAAAGATACTTAAAAATAATTCTAATCTTTTACAAAGCCCACCGCACAAAAATTAATAACAGTTTACCTTTGCTTACAAAAACATGTCAACAAAAAACAAAGGACGCTTCTAATTGCGATGTGTTTTCCACTGGCATTCGAAACAGCTCCGGGCGACGCAAGAGAATATAATATCGTTACCGCACAAATTACTCCACAACGCATTATCTATTAACATGCGGACTTCCTTGTGATGATTTGTTATGATCATTTCGTCGTATACATAATTACCGAGTTACAAATTGAGAGAAAAACACCAGTGAATTTTGATTTGTAATATTCCGACGCGCAATCCAATCGTTTAGACTTTAGAATAATTCAACAAAAATCCTTAGCATATGTTCTATCCTTAACGTCTCATATGTTTATTTCTCTAAGCCGATTACAGTCGATTACACTCTAAGCCAATGTATTGAGTGTAATAATAATGTCACTGAAGGATACTCCAACCAATCATATCTCGTAGTTTATATCAGAGTCATAAAATTTAGTAGATGTGATTTGAAACCAATAGGAGTATAAGAGGATTTAAATTTAATGCGATGCAGTAATTTCTGGAATAATACTACGATTAAATTAAATCACCTCCGTCCGTTATTTTATGTATCATGAGATATATTGGGTAATTAGGACATATTATTATTTATTGATAATAAAATATTTACTGGCCTTTTTCATTCCCCACATTCCAGAACTACGCAACCGAAAAAGGATTGCGCTGGATGGTATAACATTTAATTCTAAGCCTTAATACATTAGTTATTTAAGTTTCACCAGACAGATCTTATATTATACATTTTCTTGTTTAGTTTAACTTTTGCATTCCACATGCTTCTCTTCAAATCAAAAGAGCGCTAAGGCTTTACAATGTCATCTGCATATTTACATTTCGGTATGTTTTATCTATTTTTATGCTGGTAGCATAAATTAATTAATCTCTATAATATAAGCAAAGAAACTCGCGTGTTTTCAATAACACCAGTATGAATAGCTTAATTATAGTTTAGAAGCCATTTTTAATGTAACAAAATAATAACATCCGGATTCACTCACGATCACTTATACCACAGGGTATGTTCGTAAATGATTACGTTAACACATTGTTACATTAATATTTCATGAAACGGGCGGGAAGGCCGTTTTAAACTTTTATTGAAATAGTTCGGCCACGGCGCGCCGTGTGATGTGCTTTCGCTCAAAACGTACGTCCTCAATGAAAATAACTCATTTTACGACTCCTGTTTAGTTTCACGGGGGAAGGAATTTGTGTTGGAAACTTTTATTTTATACTAAAATTATGTAACCGTGGCTAATGTTAATTTGGTTAAACATGGCGTTTTTATTGTTTCATGAATGGCGAAGTTATTAACCTCTTAGCCACGTGCATACAGAGAATTTTCATGTTTAAGCTTTTAGTATCATGAATACTGGCAAAACCAGCGCTGGCAAATAACTGTTGTAATGTTTTTCGGAATGGTTTTTATAGTTTCTTTCATGAATTTTAAAAAAACTTCACCTCTGCCGTACTATAAGTTCAGAGTTTCTTCGCTAATCCGTTTATTTGAAATGTTTAAACTTCATACAGAAAGCAATTTATTATGAATTCTTGGATCCAGATAAACAACACCTTTTATTATCCGCAGATCGCTTCAAAATAAAAATTCGAAAAATAATTGTACCGCGTATTAATTAATTGTTTTTTAACCCTTAAAATTCCTAATCATTTGCTTTGATGAGATAACACAGAGTAACAAGAATAATATTACTTATCCCCATTTATTTTTATCCCTTAATGATGTCCCAACAGGCAACACGTGCCCTGATATAAAAAATCGTTTTGTATTGGCCTTTTTCTGTATCGGCGCGGCGGCGCGGTAACAATTTTAATCTCGCCGTTGACCGTCCGTTTACTCGCACGCGTTATCACGGCAGATGTTTGTTTTGGCAAAAATTATACTTTGCATTTAGCACGTGTTTATTGATAAACGTTTATTTTCCTTATTTCAATTTGATGTTTATATTTTTATTACAAGATATGTGCAGTATTCATGTGCAGATGTTTCCATCATACACTGCATTCAGTCGTTTTTAAAATAGTTTTTTATTAGTATTTGCATTTGTTATGACAGATTATGCAATGTTTATTTGATGTATTGAATAAAATGTAAAAATATACTTTGTTTTACAATTCCATCATAAATAAAATATCAACTCAGTTGTTTGGTATTATGATCGTCGCATAATAATAATAGAATACTCAATATTTTTCCACACAATTCTACCTGTGAATCCGTTATTTTGAAGAAACGCAAGCGCTACAATAACAGCCATCTGCCGCGGTGCAAATCATATAACAAAAGCTTTTTTTGCCCTATTGCCAGCGGCTGCAATGTTTGAAGTTAGTTTAAAAACGGGTTGCAGCCGGCTGCTCGGACTCCTTTTTTAATTGTTATTCAAGCGATTATGTATAAAATGTTTTAAATTGTGTGCACAACTAATCGAAAACTTTCCTTGTTTCAGAATGTGATCGCAACCATCAATCCATGACGCCAACTTTCATCTGACCAAAGCAGACAATGCGGTCACAAGCTTCAAAACCTGTACCTAAGAAAGGAGATTTAAATAAAACAACCTTTAAGTCGTCAACGTCAAAACAAATAAAAAAGAAAACAGCGTCCCCAAAAAAGGTGAAGAAGTTGGTGGGTAAGACTGTATTGAAAGGTCAGAAAAAGAATAGCAAAGATGACGTTGCAACGAAGAACGATGAGGAATCAAAGGTTAATAAAAACGATCCACCAGCAGATATGTCCAAGGCTGGCTCGTCAAAAACAAGAAGTGACTCACCAGCTAAAAAAGCAAAGAAAGATCCTAAAGAGAAAAAAGATACGGTTAAAACTACTTCTGAAACCCATCCAAAAAAATCTGCTCCCGAAACTAACGCAAAGAAACCTACACCGGAAAGTAATGTGAAAAAAGCAACGCCTGAAAGTAATGTTAAAAAGCCGGCGCCTGAAAGCAATGCAAAGAAAGCTACTTCTGAAAACACTGTGAAGAAGCCAACTCCTGAAACCAATGTTAAGAAAACGAATCCCAAAAAATCCGTAAAACCAGTAAAAAAAGCGAGAACAACAAGGCGCCGTGTAACCAAACCTGCAAAAAATGATGACCCAAAGTACAAATCTAAATCTGGAGCAGCTAAGAAGGCACTTACAAAATTTACAAAAGTTAAAACTGTCATTAAAAAAGGAAGCGGGGGAAATCAAAAGAAAAAGGTAACACCAGTAAAGCATGAAGTTCAAAAAGAGCAACTTGAAGTCGACAGTAAAGAGGATAAAAGTATTTGTGATAAAAATAAAAACGACCAAGATACAGATCAAATTAATAAGGATGTCGTTATTAAAGAACCTAAGGAAGAAATGAATGATACATCGGCTGTAGAAGACAAATCAGATATCAAGATAAAAAGTGAGAATTCTCCTAGTAACGTAACTCCTAAAATGTTGTCAAACCAGCCAGACACGCCTAAAGCTGAGACAGAAAGGCCACCAAAATTTTTCACTTCAACTAGGTCTCCAAGGACAGTAGATATAGATGTTAAATGTTTAAAAAATTCAAAAGGAAACCTTAGCGTTTCAGAAAGATTTTTGTCAATGAAGTTTGAAAGTAAAACTGATGATAGCTGTAAGGATAAAAGTATTTCAAATACACTAGTATCACAAGGCCCAGACATTGACGTGTACACCTTCACCGAAAAAGTTGATTCCCCAAAAAATATTTTATCAGACTTTCGAAATCCTATCAATAAAAACGTTGGTCGGGTGCGTCCCATTGCTAGAGTAAAGGGAACTGTTATTGATAAAAAAACTGACTCAGAAAAGAAAAAATATTCTCCTCATCGGCCCATAGAAGAAGTAGTAAAACAATTGAAAGCTAGTAAAAAATCTGAAGAATGTAATACTAATCAAGACAATGATTTAGCTACTTCAAGCGTAGAATCCACCGTGAGCACTGGTGAACCAGAAAATGATGATAAACCTAAGCCAATAGTAAGTAAATCTTATAAAATGGTGGCTAGGAAATCAAGCGTTACAGGAAAACCATTTAGTCCTATTAAGTTCTTGGACACTGAACCAACACCAACCAAAAATGAAAAATCATCTAAAACTAATCAATCAGCAAAAAAATCTCCTGTAAAATCTAAGAAAATCAGCAAAAAAAGTAGTTCGTCTGACGACGAACTGGATACGTCAAAATTTTCATTGAATACGAAAACTTTTCACTATTCTTCGTCTGAAGAGAGCGTTAGCGATTCTAATGATGATAATGAAACCAAAGAGTCTTCCGGATCAGACACTTCTAGAAATAAAAAGCAAAAAAATAAGAAGTATAAGAGAATCACCGACAGTTCAAAGAAAACAACATCGAAAGAATTGAAAGAGCTATCAAAAGATTCCTTAATAGATTTAAAAGATGATTGTGCTCTGCTAGGTGGTGAAAAACCTAGTAAACGTCGCCTAAAACTATTATCTATGTGGAGTGGACCTAAAAAACACAGAATGGCATCTTTAAATGCTATTGCTAAAGTGCACTGCCTATATGAGAATGAAAGTCGGACACATATGGAACTAGGTCTTATGAAAACAGTGGATAGACAATTATTACCCAGCACGTCAAAAACGCAACCAACCAAAAAGAAGGATTCTAAGCCGAAGGAAGAAAAACAAGAAACTACTTCGGAGTCTGAGTATGAAAATAAAAAAGAAAAGAAAGACGAAACTTCCGAAAGTTCAGATGACAGTCCCCCGCAAAGGACGTTACGCGGGGTACCAGGCATCAGAAGTGCTGGCAAGTATTGGGATCCAAAGTCATCCACTTCGTCTAGTGAAGATAGTGAACAGGACACCAAAAAGAAAGTGGTGCCGGATAAAAAGAAACTTTCCAAAACTCCGGCTAACAAGTCTGATTCCGATAAACCACCAGCAAAAATGAAAAAGACTGCCGGTGTGCCTGTAAAGAAAAAACGAAATAGAAATGAAGTAGTCATGGATCTCAAAGATATGGTTGTACAAAAACGCATGGCTAGTCTAAATGCTACCGCTATTTTGGCCGCGAGTTATGAAAAACGATCGCCTAAATCTAATAAAGATGAAACCACATCTGACTCCGGCAGCGATGAATCATTTTCTCAGAAGCCAAAAAACGGAGCAGCTTCCGGCGTTAAGTCGGAGTCAAAAAACGAAGAACCTAAAAAGGAAGTGGATGAAGCTGCATTGGCGGACAGAAAACAGAAAGTAGAATTTATAGTTAATCAAGACACTGACGTGACCATAACTGGTGTTTATTCAACGCATCACCATGAAGGATTTTGTACCGTTTCTGGTATGCAGTATCGCATATCTTCAACGAGCCACACGCAGACAACCGCGACTGCTAATTGTGAAAAGGTAAATTAATATTAAATTATCTGGATTTAATCGCATAAACAGTAAAGCACGTTATTAACTTAAAACTGTAGGTGTGTTATCGGTTGAAAGTCGACAAATTGGTGGGCGCATAACCCGTACGTAATAAAGACGCCGTGCCCGGTGGCGCTACGACTCTCATTAATACCCGGTAATGAAGTAAGTTCTATGTAAACACGCCTCGGGACCTCATCCGCACATTATCCTTCATCGCTTTACCTCTAGAAAGTTAACGCTGAAATGTAAACCTTTTGTGGGAGAAATAAGCTGCTAATTCCAAACGAGCGATTGTAATCAAGTGGGGCGCAAAAGATTTACGCGTGAAAGGAGTAACCATCGTACTACACTCGACGCAGATTATATCGTCTGGCGCTTTAAACCTTATTAATGTTAAATCTTCAAAAACCCAGAGCATACTAATGTGGTGCTAAATATTTACACCCTCACTAAAATAAATTCAGTCTCGCGGGGGTACTTGGAACCGTCGCAGCCGTGGGAAATTTACTTGTTTGTTTTTGCATTATTTTAATTTTACTTTAAAGAAACAATTTTAAGTTTTATGAAATAATAACATCATAATTTGTACTACGAGAGTGTTAAAATAGCGCAAACGCATTATTGATGATCAGCAATTATAGATTGGAATAAAACCATGATTTATTACGATTAGGTTTTTACCTAGTCGGTAAAGTCGGACTACGGATAATGATGCGGAAGATGTAGGAGAGTTTTAAATGGAAATCAGTAAATATCTAAAATACCTTTAAAAAGATAATAATTGTCATAAGCATAGACTGAAAAAGAATGTACCTCAAAAGCGGTGAATTCAAACAACCTGATTACTATAGATGAACCTAATTGCCCGAGCTGTATAATCTCAGCTCCTTTGCGAAATTAACCGATAGCAACTTACCCACCTGACCTCGCCAAGACCTTTTCGTTCAATGTTTCAAACCGCAAAGTTGTTTCGCAGACTTTATTGTTTTTACATAAACTTTCCCCGCGTGCACAAAGCTGAGACTATCAAAGAAAACACAATTTGTGAACTCGATCTTGATAACTATTAATGTAAGTTTTGAGTTTAGTCGGGGCTTAAGCTACTTTAAAACAACATCAAATGAAAGTGCCGAGACGGTGGTCATGTGTGTATTGCTAGTCAATTAACACGCACTTTAACATTGAAGGAAAATATTTTCCTTTTTTTATTGCAAAGGTCCGGCAAACGATCAAACCTGATGGTACGAGTAAGTAATCGCTGCCGCCCATGAACATCCACAACGTTTAAATCGTAGAAGTGTTGGCGGCCCTTGAAATATGGAGGGGAGCGAGAAGGAAAAAGGATGGGTAGAGCAAAGGGGTATTGGTTATCCGCCAATGTTACTTACCGAACGAAACGCGACAGCGAAATTGTCGCTTGACGTTGATTTCCTGTGAGACAGTAGTACCACCCCGGACAAGCCTGCTCATTCATGCTGAGTCATGACTGACAACAGCGTGGCTCTACCACTTATAAAATATCGTGAGGAATACTGCACGCCATAAAGAGAATAAGATTCCCTACGGTATGTGAAGTCCGCCAACCCGCATTAGGATAGCATGGTGGACTTTAGATCTTTCAATCGAACTCTTGCTTGTAGAGCAGTCCCGCGCTCAGGACTAGGCGACTATGGGCTGATACAGTATTGGAAGTAAAGTATGTATTTATGAACAGGAGGGATGTTCGCGAGAGGACGGAGCGCGTTATACGCCGCTGTCTGCGTTGTCTTCCATGCAGCCCCCAGCTGAACACACCCACACACACCCTCATCCAGGTAAGACAACTTATTGGTTTTAGTTTTTACTTGAACAATGGTAGGCACCCTCTAATAGTACTTGTAGGATCATTTGATTAGATAGTTGGTGAATATTCAAAGTACACGGAGTTTTTTAAATAACGTAGGTTTAATGTAGACATTAAATTAACGTTATTTCATCGCATTATCTCTCGTGTAGACATGAGAGAATTTTTACATTTCTCGATTTGCTTAAGCATCTTTCAGGAAAAAATCACCGCTGATAAAATTAAATGTATTCCACTCTTGATATTAGGATAGAGTCCGTGTAGGCAATTCAAATTAATCTTGTATCTTGTGATAAGTTGGTGACTTATTAGTGAAAAGATAATTTCATATTATTAAAATATGATTTTGAAGAAACATTCATTCCTCGCTAACAATTTAAGGCAAGGATATAATATGGGAACGAGTACGAAAAAGAGCCTTTCATTAATCACATCAAACAACTGTTTTTCCCTATCTCTCCCCTATTGTTCGGACTTATCCAGTTTTACTGACCGTTTTTCCCTTTCTGTGGAGTCATAGTTTTATTATGTTTAAATGCACGCCTCAATTTAATCGGTATTACCAAAAAGGTAGTGATATTGACATAACTAGAGCATAAATCACTCAAAATATATTTGTAATTGCTAATAAACACATTAGCTGTATTAATTTCAGCTGACCATTCAATTATTGTACCAGGAATTGTATTTATTGGCTTTGCATCATTCGCTTCACATTTACTCAATTCACGTTTATAACTCAACCAGAATGTTTGAAGGTTTCATTTTCTGTTACCATCAACATTATTGTGTTTCTGTTAAGCGTCTACTAGATTTGCAGCCGGATTTATTGAAACCAATACGAATAATTATGGCTCAGTGAGATATTTGATACTATTAACTTG
Organism: Deilephila elpenor; assembly: GCA_949752805.1. Classification (NCBI taxonomy): domain Eukaryota; kingdom Metazoa; phylum Arthropoda; class Insecta; order Lepidoptera; family Sphingidae; genus Deilephila; species Deilephila elpenor. Next base: position 7,354,017 of record OX457108.1, read on the forward strand.
TTACATGACAACGGTATGAGTCAATTATTTAGTGTATATATTTGTAGCTTGAAATTTGCTTCATTTGTTAAGCTTCTATTTGGAAACTAAGGAACTGATTAAATGCATCTGTGCTTTATTATGACGTAATACAAAATTGTTTTAACTACGCCAAGTGCGCTAAAATGAATGAATGCACTTGATAATGCATTCTTATTTAAATATACATGAACATTAGTATTTCTGAGAGTAGTTACTTCTTAGTGGCACTTTTTAGAAAAATATTATTTATTTTGTAACTTAGTGGCATATTAAAAAATATGTTCAAATATTGACATACCATTATGTTTTTGCACGTAAGAGTGGGAGAAAAAAACCGGCGCTCGCTCGTAGCTATACATCACGTATATTTATCCATCGAGAGCAGTTGCCCCGTATCGCCGGTAAATGGGTCAATGTTTTCGACGACGCGACGCGGCCTCGACGCTCCGGCGCACTTCGTCTGAGAGCTGTCGCGCACTGCGCTCGATCCACCGATTACATTTATTTGTTTTGTTAATTCATACCTCTACCATTTGGGGCGTTTGGCTTCTTGTAATAATTATTTTAGGTAACAACATTATTTAGGCAAACAATTCAATTTTATTTGTGTTTTTAAATGACTCGAACCATAAAGACAAGTTTTGAAGTAGGTTAATTTCATATGTACAATATATCGTAAACAGCCATTGAGTTTGCTTTACAGAATATCGGTGTATACCAAGGTTAACGCTTAAGGGTGGGCCTTGACATGTTTCAAAACAAAACCGAAGGCTATCACACCAAAGTTGAACGAACAATAGGTGTTTTTTGTCTGGCCGTCGCAATCGCTATTTGTTCGGACGTGTTTTATTTATCATAGCTGGGCTGTTTGCTAGTATCTCAAACATCTTATAAACTCAAACTTAAACGTCGACTAAAACATAGCACGACTATTCTGGCTAAATGCCAAATGTGCAGATGTCAATGTTGGATCTTGGCCTCCGGGGGCTCTTCCCAGAGAATATTATAATGCCTATTAACATAATCTCTCCTGTTTTACTCTCATTTGCCAACTAATGTGCTCCGTGAACTTCTCAGATTCGCCCCGTTTACAACGAGATGCACATCTTGATGTTTTGTTTAAATCCCGCGCAACTTAATAAAGCGTTCACAAACTACTGCAATTGTAATTACTTTGGCAAGTTTCTGCTTTTATTTTCATACCAATAGCAACTGAAGTGTAAGTTAAGAGAGCTTGGAATAAACAATGAATCGAACACGATACCTGTGAAGCGTTTGCATTATAGAACTTATTATACAAAGTAATTAAAGTTTCTAGGAAACAGATAAAGCCAATCTAATACATTCAATGTAGAAGATCCATGAAAATATCTTTATCAAAAACATTATCTTTCAGGAAATTTCGCGTAAAATTATTTAATCCGTTGTGTCAGCACTTAATGTATATTGCTAAGTATATTTTGCGCAATGGCGTGGTATTTAAATGTTTCCTGATTTAGCTTTAATAATATTTCAAAATGAAAACCACTCATCCGCGACCACTGGATAAACATGTAATCCATCCAACTCAAACAGTACTTAGAGGGTTACATTGGTGCGAAATCTCTCGCACTGATAATTGTGGGCGAACCAGTGCTAATTTCGACCCTAATGACGTACTACTTGCGTCTATTACGAAGCACTCTTGCAAACGTAATGTATGAAACATCGTAAAAGTGCTCAAAGATATTCATAAAAAATCTGCGCGTCATGGCCCTACGCCGCACTTACTAAACTCCAACTTTTCGTGTAAATAATTTTGATGATGATTCCTAGGATACGTTGGGTCTGATGTTCATGCTAAAGCAACAGCTCTTCGCATTCTTTTCAAAACAATAAAGATATGATCACGACTATAATATGATCTGTCCATAGTCCTGGCGATGTTTTCTTCATTTGTACAGTGAATTCCATCATGCCTTACATTATAACTTCAATCATCGCACTAAAATCAAGTCTTCAAAAAGAAGAGAGTTTCATACATACCTTTAATTTACTATAGTGAATTGCGTCCCTTTTAAAGAATTAATCATTCACCTTTACTTTTGCAATTTAGTTTCATAACTTGCTACGTGACATTTATCGACTGTTTCTACTTTAGAATTCTATGTAGTTTCCCCAAACTTCATTATTAATCTAGCAATTAATTTTGAACTGAAATTCGCCTCCTTCTTTTCTCTTTAATATGCGTACAAGTGTATTATTTATTTGTAAAACAACAAATTAAGTAACACTACACAAATGGTTATAAATCTCAAATACAAAAAAACCTTACTAAACTGTCATTTGTGTATAAACAACTTATAAATCCTGACCTATTACAACATGATAGGGATAAAAAAGCGATGATACGACACATTGTCGCGTGTGGTTTTTTTATCACGATATTTTTTTCCGCTTTCAACTCGTGAGTTGTGGCCATTTGTATTTCGTCGCGGTCCGAACGTGGCACGGTTCCAACTCGCCCCCTATCCCTGAAGATATTAAATAGCGGGCACTTATCTAAGCACCCGTCTACCGGCCAGACTTCAAATCAGCACTATCACAACTGTTTGATATTCCATTTAATTTTGTGCGCTGATAGCGTTCTTAATTGAGTTATAGTCGGAAATTATGGTCCGTAGCTTAGGTGCGAGTTATGTAGGTGCTTCTGTATTAAATGTTGACATAAAAAGTATGTCTACTCATTCTTGTTGTGATATATTTTATCAAGTATTCTTAAAAACATAACCTATTCAGAGCTCTCGTTAAAAAAGAAAAGAAGGTTAATCTGGATTTATTTATTCCAACGCACCCTTTTCATGATTCGTCCAGTCGTTAAACGTTTTAAGCATTCGTATTTTATTTCGTCATAAAGCGAATAAAGTTGAAATAAAACTATTTTATACGGATTTTATCGCGATTTGGTTTTTTAACTTCCCGACGTTTCGATTACTTTACAGCTTTCATGGTCACGGGGCAGACTGTCTGCCCCGTGACCATGAAAGCTGTAAAGTAATCGAAACGTCGGGAAGTTAAAAAATGTAAAAATTAAACCAAATCGCGATAAAATCCGTATAAAATAGTTTTATTTCAATGTGTAACATTCGCGTAAATCTAAGAAACCATTATGCGAATAAAGTTGTAAAAGTAATGTTTAAAAGTCCTCTATTGTTGTATAATAAAATTCATAACCATCTACGAAACACGAAGTACACCGAAATAGAGAAAACTTGGCTCAGATTGATGTTAAAATTACAAGCCGCGCCGGATTTATTTAATTTTCGTCTACTAACTAGAATTTTGAGCTGAGCATTTAATTTTCATAGCTTAGTGAAATCCAATTTCGACTAAACCCGATTAGTGTCTAAACGGGCCAGGTCTATTTGTTATCCCGCCAAAGAAAACCATTTCGACATTTCACGACACAAACGAACAAAAAATGTACGAGTGCTCCGAAGAAAAAAAGGGAAGTTGTGTGAGTTAATCATGAAAGCCGAACGCTAATCGCTTCGCATTCGGTCCTCGGATTCACTTTTTTGTCGTGTTTGCAGTCCGGATAAAATGTATGACAAGTCTGAGATATGTTTGAAGTGTATTTTATCTTTGTTTCTTTTGTTTAACTTTGTACTCTTTTGTTCGTTGAATGGGGAGCGTAGTTTATGCGAACATCTGACTACACGTGTTCGTGATATTTCGTTTTGCTTATAGGAATGTATTACAAAACGCAAGAGATTTAGCTGGTTTTACAATATTTATTGATTTTTGCGTATAACTCCTTCCGTATGAATATGCCTAGAATATAATTTATGATATTGATCTTTCGGTTTTGTGTTCAAAAATCTTTTGTATTATACATATTGTGTCAGCTAATGTTATTCTTAAATAAAAGTTTTATTTTAAAAATGAAACAATAAGTACCTAAAATACTGAAACACTGTACAAAAAGATATTTTCGTCGAGTTCGTAGCACCTCAATATAAATTATACAACATAATATTAGTAAACAAATGTACTGCACAGCATAAAATCCATTATTTAGTTGTTCACAAACCATTCCCTGATTTGAAAATGTTGAAGCTTTTATTACACAGTGAAGAGAATTATGTAATTCGTCTTGTACATACAGTAAAATAGAAACCGATTTTCGCATTGAGGTCCTCATTGCTAGTGTAATTGCACGTTGCAGCCAAATTAGAAAACAAGCCAAATGTATTTTTACATGTTTCTCAAAGATTTAAAAGGAAAGCGCACATAACTTGTAAATCAGGGCATATTCGCATATGAATTCTTAACAATGACCTCATTAGACGAGGGTGTGCGAGGAATCAACATCTTTGATGTTTTACAAGCAAGCAATCTAGGACAAGTTGTCAGTAATTCAATGGCGTACAACATTAACACACCCTATAGATACCTGATGAATTTGAAAACGCCCAATAAATTGTTTATATTACTTACCATTTTGAAGATCTTGCAAAAAGCTTTTTTTATTTAGTAAATTTATTTTTTTATGAATTTTACAATAAAAACTTTCTTCTTTCAATCGAAACTATATTAATTGCTGTAATAACGGTCCGTACAAAAACACTTTAAGAGACTCTGCCCACTACAACGAAGTGTACCATGATTGTGTTATGAACGTGACTACCAAAAAAAAATGGAACTTAGTTCACAAGACTTATGATACATTTTTCATAATTAAAGACATGACCTATCTCTCTCACATAATATAATAAGAATTAATAAAACACTGTATTCAGTACATAGTTAATATATTTATTGATAATGTGTGATTTCACAGTGCCGGAGTTGGGCGGGCTGGCGCGTCGGGCGGGCTGTTCCAGCGCGTTCTCCGCTCCGTCGCCGGCGGCGCACCACGAACCAGGTTAGTTCACACCCGCTGATAATGTCTCCACAAACTACGCGTACTATTCAAACTTATTCAGTTACCGCGTGTTTATTTGGGAGATAAATTCATCTCACGGCGCAATAATTATTTGTGTAAAATTAAGTGATTCTATAACTTTTTGAATATCGAAATAATTTGAACTAATTCGATATATGAATTTAGATACGTCGTTTGAGGTTTGTGATCCCTGACGTATTGGCTCCCTGGAAACTGATTTTCCAATTAAGCAAAGACAAAAATAAATTGAAATCTAAATATTTATTTATTTATTTATTTATATATTCTTTATTGTACACCACGGAAAAAAGACACAGATAATAACAAAACTAAACAATAAGTACAATCGGCGGCCTTATTGCACAAGGCAATCTCTTCCAGGCAACCTTGGGATGGACATAGAAGAAAGGAGAGAGAAAGGGCAGTCTAGGGTGTATAGTGACATAAATATAAATAGATAAAGATACAATAAAATAAAATACAAATATAAACTCATACAACAAACATACATATTACATACATATATACATAATATATTATACAGGGTGTACAAGAGAAAATACATTTTCTTAAAATTAGATGTTAATGAAATTTAAAAAACTACTTAAGTATTTTGTCAATAAAGCAGTAAAATATAGCCAAACATTTTAAAACAATGCTCTATAAATTTGTATTCCATAGACAATTTAGCCTTTCTTTTTGTTTTGAAGTAATATATAATAATAAAATACCTTCAGTAATAACTTATCACGATAAAACTGCCATTATTTCGTAGATCTACCTCAATATTGAGCCCGTTAATATCTTACAAAATTGAATGTGGACATGTTTTATTGAAAAACGTAGAATAATGATTGGTAGTACAGTGGCATGCGATTAACTCCCCTCACGGCCACTGCATAGCATTCCCAGAATAAAATTTGATATCCACTTAATTGGCTTACATGCTTTTAAATGCGAAGAGCACAATTTATTCGATACGGATAATTGAGTGGTATTTCATATAATGTCCAATGAAAATGTTGAACTCACGAGATAACAATTAACAAGTGTGATATAAACAATATTTCTACTGCGTGTAAATTATTCTGGTGACTGGATCCAGCTTTGCCTGTCTGTAACATTGTAGTATTAATGTACATATTTCTCGTACAACTTTCTTATCGCTCGTTGATCTAATATTTACCTATATCAATCATATCATGCATATATTTTAACAGTTAATAAAATTTTACATCAGTGCTTATGTATTTTTAAGATTCCTGCAAAAAAAAAAACAAAAAAGTCGATAAAAAATATTTAAATCACCCGTACCAACCATGTAGTAATACGCCACTTGACTCTTTATTAATCAAACAAACCACAAGATTAGATAGAACAGTCAAAACCGCGCTGTGAAATAGCATCTTGCGAATGCTAAAAAAACCAGTAGCAAACTAGCGGGAACTGTATCAGAGTTCGCTTTAATACTGTGGAAGTTCCCCCAGGTCGCCACAGGCAGCCGGTTAAGTAATTAATTCTTTTGCGGTCGGTTTGAATAAATCACTTGGCAGACAACTTGAGCATTATAAAAGTTGCCTTTCACATTTTGTAAGTTTAACTTCAATCAAATTTATTGCAACGCTTAATGACGTGCCTGGACAAATGTTACGCGTCCTCTCCTGGACTACTGTTTTTGTTTTTGTGTGGTTAATTGTTTACGTGGTGGAATGTTGTTTATGCTGTTTATTGCGAGAATAGAATTGTTTGTATTACTTAGCTTTTATTTGTACTGTGTCTACTTCAAATGAGTATCATGTTACTAATTACGATTTATATTATGAAAGTTTAATATTACATTTATATCACAAATTAGTAATAATAACAAAAGCGTAAACTCAAACCAAGATAGGCATGTATGGTTTCTAAAATCTAGAGTTTTTCCGTGTGTTGGATTACAAGTGGTTAGTTTAGTTTTTACAGTTTGGAACGGCAGCATCTTTTTCTTACTATGTCTTTATTTTGCACGAAAATCTGAAAAAAATGGTTTGGTAATCCTAACAGAACTGTGACATAAAATTTATCCGTCCATTAACCCATTAGTATAATGTAGATGAATAACGCTCTCTACTCACATACTATTACAAGGTTCATACGGACATAATCTAAAAAGCGATCGTCGCGAAAAAAAAAGTTGTCTAGCGATAGTCTAGAAATAGACGCTACTTCATCATAATGAAATAATTATCTAGCTTACAAATAACACCAAGGCACTAAAAATAGCTACTGACAAACCACATAAAACAAAGACAAACGTAAACATTTTACATCCAAAAATGATGTAACAATTTACCTTGAACGTCGCCTTCAATACAGATTCCGACACCGCTCACATTCCCGACACGCAAACAAGAAGCGAATAAGTCAAACGTGAAATATCTTCAATCTCGGCTCTTTTACATTTTGTTTACATCTTGTAAGGAGATACAAGCTATATCCATCAAGCAAATAAAATAATAAGGGAGGTGGGGCGCGTTGCTACCGAGTACGGAGAGAACGAGGCACATCGGCGTACACTAGGCGAAATCCCCGCTTAGTTTAGTTCCACTCTCCCGTTGAGCTCCTATTTGCAATAAACACGTCCCGTGTGGTCCCACAACGAGGAACAAGTTTCACAGACTTGTTTGCACTTGGAAATGTTAAAACTGGGACTTTACTTTGTAAACGGCTGGAATTTCTTTAGTCCCTCGCAAACCGTGAAATAGCTACATGTAAAATCTTTAAGTTGAAAGGAATAAATAGCTCCTGAAGGTAGCGCCGGTAATTAAACGCTCTCAGTTTTAACTTAAAAACTAAGCTAAACTGAATTTTACTCGCAGTCGCTTTGTTCTTATAAACGCTGTTAATGTTTTAAATACTTGCAGTTATTAAATTCAATGTGAATTTTTATTTTATTTCTATGAGTAATTGGTAAAGTCCTGGCTAAATAGTACTTTTATTCACTTATAATATTAGTGTTTTATTTATCTAATCATATCAGCTCTAAAATATTGTAATCACTCAACACCTTTCTTATGTTAGGCAATTGTTTTGCTCCAATAGAAAGAAATAACAAACCACCTTTGCTTACACATTATTCCACTACATTCACTGTTTATTTTTAAAATGTAGTGTTGATTCTACACCAGCTTCTGGCCTAACATAAACCTGTCATCATCATCCAGAAATATATTTCATTTCCTATGCTAGCGTGGAAAACTAAAGAAATTACACCTCAAATTTACATTTCAAGAACAACATGAAATAAGACCAACAGACGTTGATGTTATGTTTGTCCAATAATAGCTAATTGAGCCATAAAGCGATAATAACTACTGTTCAACTTAGTAATTAATTAACTAAACGTGAAATAAAACGCAATGTAAAGCTTATTTATTATTCAAGCTGATTAAACATTGCTAACACAAAACAAGCAACAACAAACCATTTGATTAGCGCTACATTAAAACTAATTATCAATGCAATGAATACCGACATCGGCCAATAATGCACATGATTTCATTCACAATTCCGACAGAACGAAAGGTCGCAAACAATTTTATAAATTCACACGCCGTCTGAGCAATGATTTCGGTGGCTTAACTGCCGAAAACTGGAATATACGTCTCGGACTTTCGTCTAAAAATAAAATGAAGTGCGAACGAGACCAGAATAACTAGGACGTCTGGAGAGGCTTATTACAGAGGCTGGTTGTTCTGTGACGCAGACAGGACTCGTTTTGTTGCGCTACAAGTCGGGCCCTTCATTTTATTCTCCCCGAAATCATTGTCATGTAACGTAAAACATTTTTATTGCTTAATCTTACTTGACGTTCTCTTTACGATTTTGTGGGCTTCCGGGTTTTGTGCCCGGGGACGACGGAGACCCTTTACAGCCTCCTAATGACTAAAAAGGAATGCAAATATGCAGGACAATTTGGGTATAGTTTAGTGCTTGATTTATGCGCCGTGTACTATGTATTATATGTATTACGGTATGATTTCAAAGCTGAGGTCTCGGGTTCGAATCCCGGGTAGGGCAAAGTGATATTGGACTTTTCTATTCATAATCAGCCCAGAGTCAGGAATTTGTGCCCGGTAAGGCGACAGGCTCGCCCCCTATCACATCGTGAGACAAAACAGACAAGATGTCCTGGTAGCACCTGTGACTACCCCTTCGAGGAAAGAGGCGTGAGTTTATGTATGTATGTATAAGTATATTAACCGTTCTAATAAAACAAATTGTTCTGGAACTCAGTTTATCGATTATGGCTTCAGAGGTCAAAATATTGAGATTAATACCGCTAATTAGTAAGGATTGGATTAGGACGGCAACAACATTATTCTCATAAAGTAATAAATCGTTTCAGTATCAAAATAGATTGTTTTGTTAACGTTTAAAAACAAAATTCTTTTTTATCCAGTTCTTTATAATGAGTTCAAAACAAGTTGTTTTCATCTTATAATTCTCGTTCCCCGCAAATGGGAGAAGAAAAACGATCAGCTTTTATTTTGTATAGAGATATTAAATTGCTTTAAAATTGCCCTATTGAAATACAGAAATATTTATTTTATTAGAAAAGCATTTTGTAAGTACCCATTACAGATGCACGGACAATTTGATTTCTCCTGCAGCCCGTGCCGAGAATACGTACTTACGACAATAGCATATTCACGTGTAATATAAACGCGGAGTCAATATATTTCAAAACCTTTTAGCACATAAACATTGTCGGTATTCGAAATGTTATTTTTCACTAAAAATTGTATTTGTTGTCGGATAACACGTTTTATACGTTTTCCGCGCCATTGCTGGCCGCTTGCTGCCGCCGGCTTTCCACGCCCGCGCATAAATATTTTATATCAAGCAAGACCAAACCACAATTTTACTTTATAACACAGTGTGTTTGTTGCTTTATTTCAAGCGATTACTTGTTGGCAAACAGCGAAAAACACCGGATTTCTGTTCGCGAATTAAGTTAAATACAAAAGCTTCGCTTGTACTTGCTAGCAATGTGTTCAACAACTATTTTCATAATACGTTTTTGATTCGACGCTTTAAAATATAACATTGACAGTCGTTTTATAACCAAAACAAAATTATAAATAAAAATTGTACTATGTTGATTCCATGTTTTAAAATCTAATCCTACTATAATACCAATCAAAACTATTCTAAACTAAGATAAGCCCAAACAATTGATATAATTAAGATAATATACAATACCCCTACAATGGATTCACGAGACAATAATTAACGTAATAGTGGAATTAATGGCGAAACAGTGTCCTGGTAATAAGTGGCCCGATACGGGAAGGTAATGAGGCCGCAATGGCCCATTATCGTCATCCTATATTCATTGAAGCGGAGTCGCCGAGCCCAGGATACGCTGACCCTTAACCTAGTCCGAAAGGGACAACTCATTCCGTGTCTGCAAAACCAGCCCTTTTGTTGTTACTAATGAAACTCACTCACTTTCAAACAATTTAAAGTGGAGAAATAAGAAATTTTGAATCGATATATAAATAAAATGGTAGTGGAAGGTAGCTTTTATTCGTCTGGATAGCGACCAATATATCATTATACTCGTTGGTCGTATTGTTGAAGCTTTTGTAAGAGAGACGCGAAAATATTAGAGGTCTTTCATAACACCATTTGACATTCACAATTCGCATTGCCAATGACCCAGTAACACATTTCAAAACACACGTTAAGTAATAATACTTATCATTTTGCAAGGCTTTTAAAATACATAATTATATTAAAACAAAGGATTTACATATGAAGGTCACAAACGATCAACATGCAACTGACTTGGCACCAGGGATCAAAGTGGATAAAAAAAGTAAAATCCGCAGATGTCTTAAAAACGGATAACCGATTTTAATTAAATTTGGACCTGATATTGTAAAATGAAAACCCTTTATCCGAAACCAAGAAGTCAAACGTATTAAACTATAAAAGGCTTGTAATAACCTAATGGATAACTTACTAACTTTGTTATTAGAAATTAATACTGACATTATAACAGACTTTCACGACCATTTAACATCAACATGTCATGGCTAAAGAGCATTAGTAGGCGGAGATTTTGGAGCTGATTACTTTCACGATACACTCGACATAGAACCAATAGTAACGCCTACACTCCAAGACAAATAAAAAATACACCCATACAGAAGTCCCATACATAGCTCTGACCTTATGCCAAAATACAAGTGTGTCGTGGACTTTAGGAACTACGGGAGATTTTTCGGCCTCGCAAACCAAATTCATAACATTTGTGGCCCACATTATTTCGGTACGGGGATCGAACCGGCTGCCTCTCGTTTCCCGGCCGGTATTTAACCAACAGCACCATGGAGTTACTCAATTATTGAGTTCCTCTAAAAAACTCGGAGCAACTCGAACATGACTTGAGACAGTTTATAGTAAACATTCAACAATGTGCCTGGCGAAACACACCGATGGTGAAGTCTAGAGCTAGAGGCAACTCTTATCCAGCAAAGATCAGGGACCTCATAGCTGAAAAAAGGAAACAGAGAAAACAATGGCAAATAAACAGATATCCAAAAGACAAACAAATTCTCAACACACTCACTAAAAGGCTTAATAAAGAAATAAAAAGCTTCAAAGACGAATCTATCAATACTTACCTTCGTGGACTATCTAGCGATCGCACATCAGATTACTCACTGTGGAAAGCTACCAGAAACATTAAAAAACCAATTATGCAAGTCCCTTCCATTAAAACACCGAATGGGAGTTGGGCCATTAGCCACGAACAAAAAGCAAATGTATTTGCAAATCATTTAGAGCATATATTTAAACCAAATCATGGTACCGTATTGGATTTCAAACTTGACAATATATTACAAGACGACCAGTCAATACAACTCGTCACTCCTAGAGAACTAATACGTGAAATAAAAAAAAATAATCAAAAAAAATCTCCTGGTTATGACCTGATTACTGGAGAAGTTTTGAACAACCTTCCGCGCAAAGCAGTTGTTAAACTGACTACTTTGATAAACGCCACGTTCAGACTGAAATATGTACCCGATGTTTGGAAATTTGCTGAAGTAATTATGATACTCAAGCCTGGTAAACCTCCTCATGAAGCGAAATCTTATAGGCCAATCTCCTTGTTGCCAGTAATGGCCAAACTATATGAAAAAATATTTTTGAAAAGATTAAAACCTATCATAGAAGAGCGGAAGCTAATCCCCGACTATCAATTTGGCTTTAGGGAAAAACATTCTACAATAGACCAAGTCCACCGGATAACCAATTTAATCGAAAAAGCCCTAGAAGAGAAAAAAGTTTGCTCCACGGTGTTCCTAGACGTGGCACAAGCATTTGACAAGGTATGGCACCACGGTCTCATTTACAAACTAAGAAAAATGCTGCCTAAGCAATTTTCAGAAATTTTGGAATCTTATATTTCTGAAAGAATGTTTCGTATAAAACACGAAGATTCTTATTCAGAAATTAAGCGTATAGAAGCTGGAGTACCACAAGGAAGTGTACTAGGTCCGGTCCTGTACTTATTATACACCTGTGATATTCCTGAAATGGAAAACAACGCCATTGCAACTTTCGCAGACGATACAGCTATCATAGCTACAGGTTCGACTCACGAAGAAGCAGTGGATAAAGTCCAAACAGCTGTCAACATCATCTCCAACTGGACAGACAAATGGCGTCTCAAAATAAATGAAACAAAATCTGTTCATATTGATTTCACCAACAAAAGGCCAAAGTATGAGCCTGTGTTCATAAACGGTAAAACCATACCATATGAAAATACAGCCAAATACCTAGGCATGACGCTGGACGCAAAGCTTCGCTGGAAGGCACACGTCAAAAAGAAACGAGACGAGCTGGAAATTCGCTACAAAAAGATGTATTGGTTACTTGGCAAATACTCCTCGTTGTCAATACACAACAAAGTACTTTTGTACAAACAAGTCCTGATGCCAGTATGGACTTATGGTATACAGCTGTGGGGATGTACCAAACCAAGCAATATACTAATAATTCAGCGATTCCAGAACAAAGTACTGAGGGGTATAGCAAACGCCCCATGGTATGTAAGAAACGAAGATCTTCACAGGGACCTCAAAGTGGACTTCGTTAGAAATATAGTAAAAAAGTATGCCGAAGCTCATGAACATAGACTTCATCATCATGTGAATGTCGAGGCGATCCAGCTCCTCGACAACACGGACTTAGTGAGAAGACTAAAAAGGACAAAACCCTTCGAGTTAGTGATGAACAGTTAGTGCAATATAGTGCAGTGAGTGCTAGTGAAACAGAACACGCGAACATTGTGTCTTCCCCTTAATAGAGACAATAAGAAAAGTGTTATTGGACACATTCTTAGTCATAGTCTCTTTAGAAGTTTAGGTTAGATTTAAATAACTTATTAGTCATAAGGCTAGATTGTTATCCAAATGATGTATTCACGCCAGAGTACACCATAAAAAAAAAAAAAAAAAAAATTATTGAGTACAAGTGACTCTCAAGAATAAGTCATAACTCGCCAAAAGCTTATTCAACTCTTCGTCGTAAAATATAATTATTGGCTCTCATAATCTCCATTTCTTTTTCTCCATTTAGGTATTACTCTAATAATGGAATAGTGTTTTGTGGAAGTTTATGTTTTTATTAGAATTTCTTACTAGCAGCTTAAATTATATATATTCAGTTTTATTTAAAAATTGTACAGTATGTACTACATGTATGTATCAGCCCATATACGTCTTACTGCTGGGCACGGGTCTACTCTACAATCGAGAGAATCGATTTAGAGTGGTAGGCCATATAGTCCACCACGCTGGCCTAGTGCGGGTTGGCGGACTTACATACCGTAGAAATTCTTTCAAAATTGCTGCGGTATGCACGTTTATGTGCGTGGTGATTGACTATCAATACTCACATAACCCCGAAAAGTCAGAGGTGTGCCATGGGAATTAAACCAGCGACCACCGTGAACATGTAGGCAGCCGCGTCTGGTCCATTAGCAACAGGCCACCACGCACCTTAATACATATATTGAAAAATTACGAATCTATTTTTTTAGTGCATAGATACGGCAAACGAGCAAGCAGGTCAGCTGATGGTAAGTGATCGCCGCCCATGAACATCCACAACGCTTAGATCATGGATGTGTTGCCGGCCCATCAAATCGGGAAGGAAGCGGGAAGGAAAAACGATGGAAAGAGGGAAGACGTATTAGGCATCCGGCAATCTCACTCAGCGAACGAAACGCGATGCGACGCGGCTGTCGCTTCACGTCGATCTCCTGTGAGACAGTGGTACCGCCCCGAATGAGCCCATTCATGCCGAGTCAGGAGTGACAACAGCGTGAGTCTACCACTTTCGACAAATAGTGGTAGAGTCAACTTTTCAAACATGTGTTTATAATTTTCTATTTCATAAATTCTTTTATTACTAATAATTTAGAACTATGCGCCCACTTTAAGAAACACTGGATAGTGGATACCGTACTCAACAAAACTTATGACTATTTACAAAAACACCAATTTTTGAAATAGCACCTAGTCCGCTGATTAAGTTAAAAATACCTCCACCATACTAATAAATCAGTGCATAATTCGTTAATCTACTAACACAACAATTAAACAAAAAACATCCACGTAAATTATGCAATAATAAATTCCGTATATTTACAACGCCACATAATTTCGCAGAATTCTCAACGCTGCGTTTTCATTAAAGAAATATTTTAGCTGAAAAAGTCGGTGCAGTTTTATTTATTTCGAGCACAATCCTTTGCAACTACAAATTAGGCACAGAGGCGGGCATTTCGCGTTACGTCAACAAAATTTCTCGGACAGAGGTTATGGAGCTGACAAAGATGTTTAATTATGTTTTCTGGATGAGACTTCGTATGAGCAATAAGCCAACACTTATGTTACAAAGAGACAGAGGGAAGACAGATATCCAGAACACAAAGGATTCTTTAGACGTTAACAGATTACATGAATAGTGCCACGCTTTTTCTATTGACTTTTACCAAGAGTCAAAAAGTTAAGGCGACTAATTCCCATGAATCATTAAGTTAAAACTCTAAGTTACAACCCTACTAGTCCTTCTTTTTTAAACAACAATCTTCAATGTAGTATTCCCGGTTCCGAGTTATTCTCGAAAGTGTTAACGTTGGGTATACCGCAGACCCACCCTAATGTCAAAAACCCACTTCCTATTTTTCTGCTTAGCTGTAAACGAACTCCCTATTTTTTCTCACTTTTTTTGCCCGCATGACCATTGTGGCCCATTGTTAAATGCTCATCTAATTTAATATTACCACGGTCCTTTCCAGTGAACATAGATCATTGAAGACGCTCTTTTCTTAGTTAATTGGGCTCCATTATTTATTTTTCCTGCGTTGTTTTCGTCGTCTCTTCACGGTGAACGCGTAAATGAAATGTTTTTTGGTCTCTTATTTCATTGTTAGCGGGCATTATTACGGTGATAGGTTTAAAATGTTTGGCGAAATAAAAGTAAAAAGCCCTGTTTAAATATCTGTATGATTTATATTTTATATGAGACAATATGCCGGGTCTGTTTCCGACCAGATGAAAAGTTAAAAATATTGACCCGATGCATAGTGTTATCGTGGTAGATAGAGTATATCCCTAATTACTTCAAACATAGTTAAGTAAATCAAACTCGTCGATTTGAGTTTAAAAACCGTATGTATACAAATAATTCAAAAATAAAACATTTGTGTAACAAAACTGTTTTAATACATATACTGGACCGCTAAGAACATAATAATGTATTTGAAAATTATATACTTACAAAGAACTTATAATATTATTTTATACACATATTTATAGAAATAATTAGATGCGTAACCTATGATCATTTTTAGCCACAGGATAAACAGTAAACCACTGTCGAATACAGGCTTTGGCAAAGATTTCTAATTATGTTTAAATGTTTATAAAAATATATCTAACTCACACAAGCAACATAAAACGTTAAGACTCGAAAAGGCGAGGCACCCATTATTAATTATTATCAGCGTACGTGGAAAATTTGCTACAGAACTGAAATAGCTGCGGTGCCTGAATAAATTCACCACGAATGCATTTTTCCGCGAAATGTTATCTAACTATATTCATAGCTTTGTTTTAACTTTTAATATGTATTGTTACACCGCGGAATGAGAGACTGGATATATTTATGCAAATTAATACATAATGATTTTCGTCAACGCATCTGATACCGGTTGATGTAAATGAATAATTTAATTTATACAAACACACTCAAATTTGTAATATTGCTTTATGAATATGTCATAGGTATCGAACAATAATTATAAATACACCACAATTAAATAAAGACGTTTAACGGTTCTTAAAAAAACACTTAATGTTATCATACTGTGAAAGTAATGAAGATATTTCAAAATCTAGCATCAATATCCTGTGCACTTTATTTTGCCATACTACAGGTTGCCTGACTAAAACATAGTTTTAAAGTTAAACACCGCGTTCCGGTTGGAAAATAACCCCTATCAGTGCATAAACTTGCTTCGCTTGTCGAGCAAGATTAAAATCATTCAAGTATCGGATAAAGTATCTTTCATAATCCCTAAATAAATACTCCTTGCGAAATATGGAGGAAAGTTGTAAGTATACGCTCGCGTAATAATTTTACCGAGTCTTAAAAGATATACACATCGTAATACACTCAAATGAACGTACTAAACCCGAAATCTGTAAGGCGAATTTACAGCTCCACCGTTTTGTAAGATAAGTCGGAGGAATGTGTTCACTCCATACATTTAGGTGCGAGTAAAACAAGTGGCTCAGCTAAACGCTGATCTCCAAGCACGAGAGCATGCTGCGGTAACTACAAGTCTCGTATACAACGAACATTGCTCAGTCCAACTTTCAAAATATTTACAATATCCACCGCAGAAGCAAACTTGATATTGGTGAATTGCACAAAATATTTTATGCGTTTTATAACATGGCCGGCAAATAGAATTGGGATGAAAATAGTGGTTGTTTTGTAAATATTTTTGGGCATACAGCGTATCGTAAAACAGAAACTTGTTACCATAAATTGGCAGCGCTGTCTGCAGCGCGAATTGATTTTACGGGCACCGTACTCACTACACCTATGTATCTTTCTGCTGAATCTTTAATGGACATATGAATCTTTTCATCTCTATTCTCGAGGTGTTGCTGTGATTGATATATTTGTTAACTTTCTTTTCACTTTTATCTGTGTTTGTAGTTTCTACTCAGTTTAGGATACCAATTGGGGTAATTCGTGTCCAAATAGCGTCCATCGCACATAATAATTGGAAGCCAACATAGAGATTCACGGAACTGTACCACGTTTCGTGTTTAGACAATATATATCCGGTTTCAAACATCCCAGTGTAATTATGTTGACCGAGAATAAACAACCACTACTCGTCGATTGATACTCGATCTGAACTAAATTTCCCTTACCACCCGCTTTATTAGGGAGGGAAGTGGACAATAATTTATTTCCAACTCCTATTAATTTAATTTTTTTGATTGATTTCGTTGCGGATTAAAGACAAGTTAGACATTCCCGGAGACGCGCTGAGCTTCAATGCTCAGTGTCATTAAAATGCGTGCCACTGTTGATCCTGGCTTACAGGAGTTGCAGTGGCGGGTGTGAGGGCGGGACAGTCTCCTTACCACCAGGTGCATTGAAGTAACATTGTCGTGTCAATATAAAAGTTTATCAAACACATCGAACTGTAACGCTTTTATATAGCTATAAATGTAGTAAAACAACCTAAAACACTTATTACGGATAATTAATTAAAATTACCAGACAATAAATCTGATAAAAATGTAGAAAAATATGAACATTACATTCAGCAATACCTCGTACCATTAACCTTTACCACCGTGTCATGCTCATATGAAACAAATGTATAATTGCACGTATTAATATCAGAGCACGTATTAAAAATAATTTACCTCGCAAAAATGTTGTTCATTAACATCAAGTTACCTCAGACCTAATTCATGGATATTTTTATAGTGGCCATCCAATAAACCAACAAGGCGTGCATGTAGCCAATTTACTTATATGAATAAATTGCAAGCAGCCGTTGCAAACCGACAATTTGCGCAGCGGAGCCGACCGTTTCAGCTTTATTATTTCGCCACTTCATATTTGGGGTGTTTATTAATGATTTTGTAATTGGTGGCTGTCGGTCGCAGTTGTATTTACGCGCTCCATTACTTCGACGCAAAAATACGGGCCAGCGTCCATCGATACAGGGCTCGCGTTTTTGTATCGCCATGAGCCGCGGTTCATTGTTCGCGTGTATTTGTTTAAGGCGATGATAAAAACATTTTATATCATTACCAAAATGTTAATTGATGCTTCTGTTTGGCTTTTAAATAAAGTGACAAATAATGGAGGCTTTTAACGGAAAATATGTTTTGGTAAACAAAACGTAATTTTCTCATGACAGTAACAATTATAACTATACGTGTTAGATCTACCGCAGATACTAGAACAGTTCATTAGTTTCGTCTAAGTCCATTCTTGATTTTAGGTTGCTTCTATACTAGAAGGGGTCTGAAAAATCGCTACTAGTTAAGTTCAATTTTACCAATATTATCGCTTCATGTTATAATAGAAATATTAACTCCTTGACTTCAAACTATGGACTCCAATAGTCACATGTTTTATTATTTTAATAACACAACAATTAGACTACATTTCTTAAATAAAGCCTTCACCAATTAAACTAACTAAAGCAAAGCTCTACCCATTTCCAAACCATAACTTTTGTTAATTGGTTTTGTAAAGTACATATTATTTCCCTACCTGACCTGTTCTGCTGAATTCAGTTTGATGCCATTGCGAATAAAAAAAAGCGTTGCCAATACACAAACGCTGCTAAAATTCATAAAACACCGAACCTTATTATTCAGGATATTGTACCGTTTTTAATTAGTGGCTTCGGAACTGGCAGATGACTGCGAGAGCATACTAAAATAAACGGTTACGTCAAGGAAAAAACTTGAAAATACCCAATTACCACTTCAACAATCGCTGGAACACTTATTTTAATTTTGTTTGTTATGCCACTTCCGTTTCATTATTAGTGACTTTTATATATACAGTGTGTTGTTTAGTACATTTAAGGTATAGCGGCGGGATAGTACAGTCTAAGAGCGGTGGCTTCCACTTAAAATCAAATGAGCAGATTGTCTATCTAAATTAACAACAAATTGCGAAATTCTAGAATTTTATGTATGTTGCAAAAAGATTTGGAAATCATCCAATTAGGATGTATCAATATGAAAATATGGTATAACGTGGTTTGCCAAATCATAGAACCGAATGGTGGAAAAATTCAACATCGTGAGTGACTTACGCACGGTCGCGATTTGGGTTCAGCTTGTGTTTATCCATATTCTGATTGAGATCCATGAATATTTTTTTTGTAATCATACAGCCGTAAAATAAGTTATGCAAGTGGAAGTATTAAAAAATCTTTTAGACCACATATGTGGGCGCTGACAGAACTGTTATGCAGAAAAAGCCGTTGCCATTTCCTGGAAATTATCGATCAACGAATATTTTTACAATCCTAATCGCGCGATTCTGCAAAAGATACCGGGAATTAGATTATATTTTAATTACGCGCGATGTTTATCGTGACGGCTATCTGCGTTTCGCATTGACTCATTGCTTTCGAAACTTCGCCGCAGTAATGTGTTCTTTAACCATTTGTGATTTAACTAGGAGTCATTGTAGTTAAGTCTCATTATAATTGAATGAGCTGAAGTGAAAGTGACGTCACCACATGAACGTAACGCTCAAAATTTACGTGAATTTCTGTACAAAATCATGAGCGACGGTTATAACATACCATCAGATAAATTGCTTGGTATTTTCCAGGCAAACTGTGATTTTTTGGACGAATGAAATGTCCATAGGAGAGCAATATTTTATGTGCAAGATTTAATAATTTTAAATTGAAATGATAAAAATAATATTGTATCTTTTATGAAATTCCATGAAAAAATCTATTCTCATTTGAATTTTCGTACAAAACCGGATATTCTATTTGTTTAAAGCGTGGGTCTGATAGATACCCGCTTAACTGATTGCGATGTTATACAGGACGTTGATTAGTCACTGATTTGCACAGATATGCATAACATTTTCTAATAAACAAACAAGCTTCTGTGTTAGACTGAAAAAAGATTAGGAGATATTATTATTGAAATAAAAAATATAAATAAGATATTATTAGTCAATTAAATTCTACAAATAACATACAAAAATGAAAATATATTTAAGTACTTCATCGTAGCATAAGTGGACCGGTATTGAGTTCGAATCTCAGGCACTCCACTTTTTGAAAGTTTTAGGTTGTTACCCGGAGTAGAATCTGTGTCCAGTTGTGAACTCGCATTTGGAACAGAAAGTCGCTCGGGGAACACTCAGTGGCAGGCAACAAGCACCAGTGTTACTTCTGCCGACATTTGAAGGGATATAGTCGTTAGTATATGTATATTCTATATTTATAGTCAGTTAGTTAGTCGTTAGTTTATGTATATGACAGCCTCCGTGGCGCCGTTGGTTAGACGCCGGCTATGAAACAAGAGGCCGAGGGTTCGATGCCCGCACCGAAACAAATATTTGTGTGAATCACAGGTATTTGTCTCGGGTCTGGGTGTTTGTGAGACCGAAAAGTCTCTCGTAGTTCCTGATACCCACGACACAAGACTCGATCTTAATGTAGGGTCAGGACTATCTATTTGACTGTCGGGTGTATTTTTTTTTTATTCTATGCCTAAACATAATGTTCTATTTTACATACAATTAGCATTGAATTAAGTATTGTCATCACGCAATAAATCTCAAAACAAAGACTAGGCAGCACACGCAACCTATTCACACATCTGTTAATCACCTCATTAATTATTTCTAAGAGGCATTTTGCATAAATTGTATGCTTAATGATCTATTATTGCTTACTGACTCGGAACACACTTTTTTATGTTTTCTTTATCCAAAATTACGCAAACTTATGACCGCATTAATACAGTTGGTAAGTTTTCCCCTATCATATCGTGGAACAGTGATATGCCCAATAAATTCTGAGTGGCCCTAGTGCCACCTCTGCCTTATTAATTAGTTTTACCTTTTTCAGTTGGGTCTTTTACTGAAGCGTGATTATTAGATTTTTAAACCATTATTTTTCCCAAAAGAGGTAGGCGTCACATTTCACTATTTGACATTTCCACAGGGTTAAAAAATCCAATATCACTTTGCCCAACCAGGGATTCGAACCCGAAACCTCAACGTTATAATCGTACCGTAGTACAACTGCGCCACCGAGGCAGTTAAAGGCACCGAAAGATACTTTAATTAAAATATATAATATTATTCCCTTTATATGTCCTTACTTATGCGTAAGATAATAGTACAATCATGTATATCCAAGAGGCTTATCAGGAAATAGCGGAAACCACATCCCAATACAACTTGTGGTTCTATACATGATGGCAAACATACATAGGTACCACATGTATGTATGTTATCTAAATGAGAACATGACTTCGATCGATCGATTATAATTGACCAGTATAACTAAGACCATACATAAACTCACGCCTTTATCCCCGAAGGGGTAGACAGAGGCGCCACCAGCACACCCACATTTCGCCTTGTATGTTCCGTCCCACGATGTGATAGGGGGCGAGCCTATCGCCATATCGGGCACAAATTCCTAACTCCGGACTTACAATATAATGAATAGAAAAATTCAATATAACTTTGCCCGACCCGGGACTCGCACCCGAGACCTCAGCTTTGTAACCGTACCGTAATACAACTACGCCACCGAGGCAGTCGACTAAGGCCAGTAAAGAATTTATTTACAATTGTTTATAAATATACTTAGTTTGAAGTATTCAACACTCATAAGGAAATCATTTTAATCTGGACTATATAGTGAATACCCGATCTACCACCGCCATACCGCTGTGTTATAAAACCAAAATCCAGTAATAGTTTTGATGTCGTGTTTCTTTCGGTTACTGAGAGACTACCCGCTCTATTTAATTTTCTTAAACGTTGGAAATACACCTACGATTCCTCATTTGTTAAGGACTGTTTATTGGCAGCGACAACTATTTTTAATCACATTGTCGTTTATCAGATTAATACTCTAAAAAATCTAAATATTTTCCGCAAAATAGGTTCTCCAATTACCATAATGTGCGCCCATTAACAAATATATTTTCCCTGCTATAGTTTTCTTTACGATGTCAAAGTCAATATGTTACAAAGAGGATATCCGCCCGGATAAAGACCATGAGAAAGGATGTCACTTTGTTGATTCATGGGGTGCGAATCAACAAAGTGACATATGCAAGTGTGTTTCAGGACCAGTTAGTGTACTAGGTGACGTCATAATTATGTATATTGGTAGTATCTACTACCTACCCAGGCGGCCTCTCACATATGAGAAACCAGTAAAATGGTATCCTATAATGTTCATAAAAAAAATTCTTTAGTTTTCCTTATAACGGAGTAGTTAATTGATATTTTCCCGTTAGTACACGTGTAGGTAAAAATTAATAGGTAATATAACACATATTATTTATTGTGGTTAGCCGATATGAGTCGATTAGGTATTTAAAGGATAAAGCAAAATAAACATATTATGTTGAATAATACGAACAAATTCTTATTTCATGTCATTTAATAGTAGTTCACTAATAAAAACAAAACGAGCGTCAATATTAAACCTCCGGACGGATACTAGTGGAATTCTTACCGATTTTAGTCTTTCACACCCTCACTCACCAAATAAGACAAACAGCAAAGCTCATCCCATTAATTTCGTATAAGACAGTGGTTCGATCGCCTTCATCCATTCCTACATTAGTTTTAACGAGCTACAGTAAGGATCACTTAATAAGTATGCCTCTAAATATTGATGGAACTAAATTACCATATTTATTCAGAAAGGCAAACTTCCTAAAGACTGGATAAAATAAGATACTCGTACAAATTAATGATAAATAATTTACAATACTAAGCTTCACTAGGAGCTACCATAGTTACGATATTTATTATGGTTTTTCTTTAACTTTTCTACGAGACACTATTGGATATGAGTTTATCTGTTGCCTTACATTTTGATGTAGTCGAAAACTTTTTAAAAACCCAGTCATGCTTAATTTAGGTTTTTTTTTCGGAGAAATTGTAACTAATCCGTAAGAAATATTTAATCATCTTCTCTTCCATTGTTTATTGACAAAAAATTGGTACAATTTGCCACTCGCTGAATAAAATAACTGCGACTTAAGCTTCATAATAACAAATCGTTCTTGAGAATAAATATCTGCTTTTATTATAAGACCTTATGGCCGACTGTGAAACGAGAGGCCGCGGGTTCGAACCCCGCACCGAGACAAATATTTGTGTGAATCACAGGTGTTTGTTTCGGGTCAGGATGATGGTAAGACCGAAAAGTCTCTCGTAGCTTCTGATACCCGCGACACAAGACTTGATTGATCTTAATGTGGAGTCAGGACTATGTATGTGACTGATGGATGTAAATTTATTGTAAAGACGTAAGATATACATTCACGGGCCCTTAGGCTGCAATTTAAGTACAAATTTGACGGGAATATATCCACGAAATAACGTTGAGTGTACGTGGTAGTCGTTTCATAGCACAAAGCGATTGCAACTTAGAGTCCGTGTTGCTTTGCAGTTAAGCTTCCACCGCTGTTAGTGTCTACAACTAAGTACACTTATATTTCAGATGCATAATATTTCGTTTGGAGGTCGTCGTCCTTATAAAGTTTGTATTTACCTGCTTCAAAACTATTTAATTATGGAGTGCGGGTATTTATTTAAATAAATATTTACTTTGAACAAATTACTTAAGTGGGGACATGTATATTTGACAATGCTATGTTGCGAATAGAAGTTTGTGTACGTCTACTACGTGGCATTATTTTAAAGAAAGTCGTGCTCTACACGAATTAACCTTCCCAAAAGTATGTGGAAAAAAATGTGTCTGAATTCCAAACAATCTTGGGGTGTCAATTTGATGAATATCTTCGAAAAGTACATAGCATAAATTTGTGTATGTATCTACATTTATATGGATGATATGGCTTAAAATTATATTAATGGTATCCAATACTAACATTAAAACTAAGTACTTACATATGTATTTATTGTTTTTATTGTACTTTTTTACAAGAAAAAAGTACAATTAATTTATTACTTGAAAAATTATAAGATATCTTAATGCTAACATACATAAACCCACGCCTTTTTTCCGGAAGGGGCAGGCAGAGGTTCCCTGGTAGCAACCAGGACACCCCCGTTTCGCCTTGTATTTTTCATTCCACGATGTGATAGGGGCCGAGCCTATCGGGCACAAATTTCTAACTCCGAGCTGATAACTAAAAAAAAAAACAATATCACTTTGTCTGACCCGGGATTTGAATTCGACACCTCAGCTTTGCAATTATACCGTAGTACAACTGCGCCACCAAAGCAGTTTTTATTATCTTAATTCTTTACGTTTAATATTTCCTTATAAATCCATGACACTTCTAGTTATTTTCTGTATGGCACTGGGATCGATCTCTCACAGATCTCATTCAATTATTAAGCTTTCTGCAGACAGCCACTCCAGTTCGAGGACATCCTACAATGCTGTTATTCATTTTAGTTGCCTTTTTTACATATCGGCTTTATTTTATTTTGTATAAGGCTTTATATTTACAGTATGTGCGATAATATAATAGGCTTGAATTTATTTTAAGATTTCATAAATGTTCTCGATGAAAATTGCTCTACGGGTAATGGTTTCTTATATTTACGCGAACGTTAGGTACATATTTAAATAAACAATACTTTTTACGGATCTCATCGTGGATTTACATTAGTTCTAAGGATAGTTCCAAATTACGTTTATTACCTATATGTTTACGTAACAGGAAGCTAATAATATATATGAATCTTATGATTTATGATTGTATTTTCTTGATACACCTAAAACGTGACCATAATGTTCCGTTTTGGCCCTAACTATCGCTTTTTTCGCTACCCTGTCCCGGATCTCTAACGAAAGCTTAGGGATGAATTAACCCATTTTCAGTTAGGGGAGGGTCAATATTGATAAAACTAAAATCTACACTATATTATACAGGGTATATCAAGACCGCGACCGAAAACGAAGCCTGGTGGTAGTATTAGTGATATCAAACACAACGCAAGTAAAAATTTCACAAAAAAAAATCGTCAATTTTTTTTTGTAATTTTTTACTTATCGAAATATTTGAGTGAAAAATACATAGTTTTTTGAAAATTATGACGTACACCACTTTATTTTTAAACACGCAATGGTATGTAAGGGTATATATTACTATTTTTGCAAAAACTAGGTATTTATCCCCCAAACATGATGATTTTTAAAATACTGTAAAATAAAATGCGTCGCTGTTTTTTTAAAATTTTTAGTTGCATTGTGTCTGTAACCGCTAAAACTACCACCTGGCTTCGTTTTCGGTCGCGGTCTTGATATACCCTGTATAAACAATATCTACGTAACTAATTAACCTTTAGAATCTACGGTACCATCAATATATTAATTTCTTCAATTTTAATTAAACGAAAACCAATTACTAACCTTTAAAACTTCAAATTGGTATTCCAAAAATATCTATCTATTTTATTCCGACATTCAATTATATTTCGATTTAAGAGAAGAAATGGTCCACCGGAGATATCTATGTGCAGCAGTAGACTGCCATAGGCTAATAATGATGACGAAAATTATCTAGCAAATATCTTGTCTTTGATGCGTTAGTCCCAAAATGAAAGCGTTGTTTTCGTCGTTTTCATTCTAAATCAAACGCTGGCCACACAAAAACAAATCTCGCAACCCAACTTCTTACAGATTTCCTTAATCGCAAACTCATTGCAAATTCCTCGAGTGTTGAGTATTTTATACTAACAGCGTAAAGTTTCCCAGTGCTCTCAAGTTTCGCCACTCGTGGGCCAACGTATCCGCTGAATTCTGACAGTACACCCACAATGAGAGCAAATAGAAAGCTTGTTCCGATCAGAAGGACGATCGGTGTCGGCTGCTCACTGTTGAGATGGTATCAACGTGGTTAGATTTTTATGCTTGGTTTTTGGACAAGCTTTTCATGTTTTATTTTTTGTATGGCCCAATTAGAACTGAAGTTGTTTCTTTATGTTATGGGAGCTATTAACATAGCGAAACATGTCATTGTTCTTGTAGTAGCCTCAATAGGCGGTATAATGTGAGATCTAGCAACTCTGCGTGCTAATTTTGTATGTCTAGCGTAGGGACTACCTGCTTGAAAATATAAACAGAACATGAATCTCACAACTCCAATAAAAAAGCTTCACTGGCACTGCATTTTCCAGGACACTTAAAGGGATAATAAATTATTTGTCAATCCCTCGCTACGAGCACACATTGTTTACAAACAAAATGATAAACGGCACTTATAAGATGTGTTGATTAATTAAACCCTACTGTTTCACTTGTTTGTATCCGCACGTATCCGTTCCATTTGCCGGGCCTAAAGCGCGACATCCTATGACATGCCAATGCTGACAAAAAAAGGTAGGCAATTCTGAAATTTATATCGGCGGAAACAAAAAGCAGATGCAAAACTACGGGGTATTTTTCAATTAGCCGTTTTGCTTCGGAAACAGTCCCGGCTCGTTTTGCCATTCGGAAATAAAACCAAATATATCCGTAACTGACTGTGTCCATTGCTCAATCCGATGTTACAAGCGGAGTTCTTAATACACAACCATTTATTTTATGGAAATTTTTACTCACAGTTCGTTACGTCGAATGTGGTTACGAATCATTTTAATACAGTTTGTTTTTTTTTTGTTTTCAGGTAAGTCCGCAATTAGAACGCTTTGTTAGAGCCTGTCGGGTAAGTAACGGGTAAGTAAAGTGTATATAGATACTTATCTATTACTGTATCAATTTTAAATGTAATATTGTTTGTTGCCCGCCTTATAATACACTCGCCGTCGGTTAACGTGACATTTAACAAACGGTTATTTGCAAGGAGATATGATCTGTACCTGAAGCAGACGTCACCCTAATCGCCACTTAAGCATCGCTTAAATAACACAATGGGCGAGTCCACCGCAGCGGGACTTGAATAAAGAGCACGCCGATGTTATCACACATCAAGGCAAATTATCTCTCCAGACGTATCGTTGAGTGGCTCGTAAAAGACCTCTACACTTATATTAGGGCAATATCAGTGATCTCGGTCATGCAAAACGACCTTTCAGTTTCGAGACATCATCTCGACGAGATTGTTGAGAAAAACAACCCCTGTTTATCCTGTTAATACAGATGGTATCGCGCGGCCGTACATCCATTTAGCGAGCGATCGTGAGTGCGGCCGAGGATCCAGCTCCATATTTTCACATCGTTACACCGCGTCAAAAATCTTTGGAACGTAGCGCCGTTGACTTACTCGAGGAACTTCGTGTTTCTAACAACAACGTGTATTCTATTCAGGGGATTTACTGAGAAAAATTGTTTAACAATAGACGATATAAATTATAAAGCATCAAAAATGTATTTCCTAGTTACAATAATTATTTATATATTTTTATATTGTATGCCAAAAATAAAATGAAGGAAGTAATAAAATAGGACACTTTAAATGTCTTACTATAGTTACTTTATAAAAAAAAAACGATATAGCTATGAAGAACATAAATTCACAGATGAGTCACGACTCCGAGAAAAATAATACATTATATGTAAAATAAAATCTTATATTCCGAAGAACAGGCTGCAGCAATAAAAGTAATAAGTATACGCCAATTATTTCCATCTTACAATAATAATCAGAGCGCAAAGAAATCAAAGCGAGGCTTCGCTCCGACTTATGTTTATTTTATTAATTCCAATTAAAAAGTTTAGCAATAATTTGTGGGCATTATAAACAACATTTCAAGTTGGAAACTAGTTATTAATGAAGCTGAGTTGTGGGGTAAGGAATCAGTCGGGACGAGCCATCCTTGACCCCATGTCCTACTTAAATCCATTCTACGGATTGTCACAAATTATAGGGCCCACGGGATTTTAATATTATCACCTTGACTTATTTCAATATAATTTTCTGCGTATTTGACGGTGTTTACATTACGTCATCTTATTTATGGTAAATATGTTTTGCTTATAATATAAGTTATTGGGAAGGGATAAGTTGTCTCGTAAATATATATATTTTTTAACTTTGTTAGGCTAAAATGAACTAACATAATTTTGAATTAATACAAAACCGAGCAAAAGCTGCGATATAAATGTATGTTGATTTAATAAAAAAAGTCCTACATAAAATATAAACACGTATAATTGCAACTTTCACAACAGTCATTTGTTTAAATTAATTATTGCGTAATGATTTTATATATTGACCAATACACCCAAAGTTGAACATTGAGTAGCCAGATGTTGTCACAAACTATCACAAGACTTTGTTTTAATAACAATTGTTCTAAAAATATCGCTAAAGTTAAATGACGAGCACGTTTGGTGGTTGTCCCTAGGCGCGCATGTTTGCGGAAGTCGCTTCTAGAAAATACTTCCCGCGTTACTTTTGGCGCATGCGTGTGCTGCATCCCATCCCTTTCTGGTGAATTGCGCGCCAGTCTTCATTGCGCACCGCGGCGCGTCGCCACGCGATTCTCGAGCTCAACATCAAAACAAATCCTTGTTACGATGATCGCCGACTTGCCGCCGATGCATGTTGCGGAACGTCAACACGTCGACGACAGCGCTTTAGCGGCGCAACACTACTGCGTCACAGCGCAGGATGACAAGAATGGTACAATACTGTTTTGTATATGCTGTTTGTGAGCTTGTGACGTAGTAACCCCGCAAAGGTTATCCGTGTAGGACATGCGGCTTTTTGTTTTCTTTTTTGTTTTTTTTTTATTCGGACCGCGATGCCTGTTGATTTAGTAATGTGCATTAGAGCTGAACGGTGTGGTATCTGTAGTGTAGCTCACGATTGTAGATTAAACCGGTCGTGCTTATATCTATACCGGGGCTGTATTACGTCACAAGTTTGGATTAATAATTTCGGGATTGGCTCTTATTTCAATGTGATCACGCGTGGCTGATCACAATCCATCGGATGTTGTGGGTGGTGAATAAGGATAGATGCGATCGTAAAAGGCCGGAAGAGGTCGTGCGGGATTCATCGAACGGGAATACGCCCCCGCGACTTGTTGCTTTGGCGCTGCTTGTTTACAATGCGGATTCCCTATTTTGATGTGGATTTATGTCGAAAGGAGCATACGTATGGGTGGCATGGTGAAAGATAACGAGCGCTTAAGTGCTGTATCGACTTAAAGGATACCATAAAGAAGCGAGAAGACATTTCTAAAATATTTTATATCCGCTACAATACGTTTTCATAAATAACTATAGCAGCAACGTTCCCAGAGCTAACTTCGTAAATTGAACACTATTTTTGCGTCTATCAATGGTTTTATTTATGGCAACACTGTATACTGTTTAATAATACTTATCTGTAAAATACACCGATCTTGCTTTAAATAACTTTGTGTGAACGTAGTTTGTATAAATTAGAGAGATGCTTTGTTGTTTGTCGTTTTGTTTTCTTTGTGCCTCATGTGCGAAGTAGATAAGCTTTTATGCGACTTATTATGAAGTTTTATACTCGTTGGTGTATTAGATTTGTTTGCTGTTTTCTCCTGAGTGTTGCATGAACCCTGAAATCACACGTTCAGCTTCAGCATCGGATGTTGTTTAGTTGCAACAAGAAATAATTTAATTTGAGGTGGTAAGTCCCTGGTAGACCAACGCTTTACCTATTTGTGCCGCCAAAAAGCATTATTCAAGGAATAACGTGTTTAGATAGGCGGACAATGAAGTAATAATTGGATATTAGGAAAATTACCACGTATTGTCTCAAGATCACGAGCGCAGTGCATTGCCTACATACTTTTGTTTGTGGGCAGACGTGATATTTCGCATCAAGAGTGCAACTTACCAGTCTCGGCATTCTCAGCTATAAAAAAATATAACAACAAGAAAACAAATACAATATTACATAGCTTACAAACTACAATGTATGTAAAAACCGCGATGATAGGCAACTAGCATTTAACATCGGATCAACACTATCAATTTAGTTTCAAAAGCGATGGAATATTATTTAAAAATATATTTAGTGTCGAGTTGTAAACAAGAACTTTCCCGTTCCCGACTCGTTGTTTTGCTCGCGTTTGCCTGCCAGCTCGGTAGTTATTTAAAATATTTATTTCATCCGACATTTTTCTATTGTGAAACGGCGCTGTTACTAGCCGTTTGCGTTTTTGTTGGTGAGCATGCTGGAAAAATGAGATTTAAACTGACATATCTGTCTGCTTGGGATAGTGATAATGAAAAAATACTTTAAGTGATATTTGTATCTATTATTTTAAAAGTTTGACTAATATATTCAATCCATTAGAAAAGTAAGGAATTAGCGCTCAGGCTACTGGTATAATCGTACAAGTAAACAATAAACGAATTATAAATTAACATGAATTGTTTGAACTAATATTGGCTGTACAGTGTACGGCTTTTCGATTTCAATTCACTCTTTACTAACAGATTCAGTTTATATTAATAAATCTGTTATACTACAAATAAACAGCGTTAAACACCGTCACTTACTATTACCGTATAGCCAATTAAACCAAATCGCCACTTTAAAATCTAATTTTAATCCATTTAACTAACATCCCCCACGGCGTTATCATTTATTAACCGGAGGGGTGATACTCGTAATTTGCGGATTAGCATTGAAAGCAAGGAACTTATATACGCGAGCAAAGACTGCTGAACTGACATCTTCAAAGTTTTATAGCGGGAGTTTTAAAGATTTAGTAGTTTTTAACAGTATAATATAGAATGACTTGTTAGTTAAGAGTTGGCTGTGAGACAAGTGTTTATATGAACCAGAAGTATTTCTTTCGGTTCTGGGTGTTTGTAAGAAAATTCTCGTAGTTTCTGATACCCTCGACACAAGACTCGATAGTGTAGTCAGGACTATGTATGTGACTGTTGGGTGTATTTATTGTATTTTATTTAGTATATGTTCCGGATTTGTCATGAAACCGAACAAATTCGTAGTTTCTAATACCCAAGACAAATCTTGTATCTTAGTGTGAGGACTAAGTGTCTATTGGGAGTATTTATTCTCTCCCTCTCTCTTCTTCACTATTGATATAGCCTTTTCCAAGAATTTCGAACAAGACATGTTTGATGCGACCTGCATTAAACTTCCTGCTTCCTTAGCTGTTCTCTTTATCCACTACTGAATTGTTTTATACTTAATGTCCGATGTAGGAGTATTTAGTTGTTATTAGAATATAAAAAGTCCACCTTGTGTCACCTTATTGTCTCTCTCTCTCTCTTCAGGTACAGGAAGTCCACTACAAAATAATTATTTATCGCTACTTTTGAGAGTACATATTTAGTTAGTAAAGAGCGTAATATACCTGCGTAGTGAGGCGGGGGGCGTCGGCGGCGGGTCAGACGGGGCATCGGAACGACCTCCAGGCGACCGCGCTTTTCTAATGCGTAGTGTCTGAAAGGATAATATCGCTTAAATTCATTCGAATTCTTTACATACGTGCGATGGAAAATTACAGTGTTGATTTAATGTTGGAATGTTTGTGCAGTGTGTATGTTGTGTTTGTGGTTGTGATATGTTATTTTGGAGTGTAGTGTTTAATAATCAGTTTGAGACATAGTCATGGATTTTTATGTAGTACGAGTATAGTTCGATGGTGGTATTAATACACAAATGATTTTCTAGTGTCGATTTTTTCTTGCCTACGTAAGATGGCGAGGTCCGATGGTAAGCGACCACCGATGTTCATATACTGTGGCAAGAAGATATAGTTAAGCCTATAAATCTTTTTTCGAATGTTCATAAAAATAGAGTTGTTTGTAAGATTAGGCAGTTACTAATTTACTTGAAAATACGCGATTGAGTCATTAGACAAAACAGTTTAAACCTATTCGGCAAATTAACTTAATAGGCTCCCCGACAGTCAAGTAATTAGGCGTAGTTACTTTCCAATAAACTGTATCAAATGACCGACTAAAATAATAAATTTTCTAAGTAAAATTCAAAGATCAAACTCAAATCAAATGTCCATTCCGACTTATTTAATTTATTTATATGCAAATACTGTTATAAAACTTAGGCATCGAGGAATAAAAGTTGGAAGTAGTTGCAAATGAGTTGGAATATAATTTAAAAAATAAAACGTACGAGAAAAATACTGAAAAACAAATTTAATTCGCTGGTAGTGTACAGAGTAGTGGTTTTAAAACGTGTCGCGAAATGTGAAAGATTGTCAATACCAGTGTAATTGCTAATTAGCTACTAACTAGCTCGGCTTACGTTCACACGCAGCTTACAGCCCATTATGAGAAAGGTTTTTTCTTGCCTGTTTGAGCTCTGTGCGGTATTTCAGTTGTAAATTTTTTGTAACTTATATTTTTAATCGGCATAGGATTTAAACGTAAATAATAATCATATATTTAGGTTTAATAAGCCCGGTCTGTGTTTAAGGAGTTTAAGATACCTTTTAAAAGGGAATAGATCTTGATATAATAATGCTTGACGTAGTTGTATTACGGTACGGTTACAAAGCTGAGGTCTCGGGTTTGAGTCCCGGGTCGGGCAAAGTGATATTGGATTTTTCTATTCATTATCAGTCTGGAGTCAGGAATTTGTACCCGATATGGCGATAGGCTCGCCCCCTATCACATCGTGGGACGGAACATACAAAGCGAAATGTGGTTGTCCTGGTGGCGCCTCTGCTTAGCCCTTCGGGGATAAAGGCGTGAGTTTATGTAGATCTTGATATCTCAATTACTTGTGGTAAATTTATGAGCACTTTTCTTCTACCTCACCACGTATCATTCAATGATACGTGGTGAGGTTTTGTACTTAGCCAATCAGTTCATCTTGATGACTTAACCTACCTTGGGGTGTCTCCATTGTACGATCATTGACAGTGTAAATGCGCTGTTGTGTTCCGGTTTGAAGGACATTGTAGCCAGAGTAACTACTGGACATATTGCTTATGTCTCAGGATGGCGAGCGCAGTGGAATGCCAAGCATTGCCTTGTAATTCATGGTGTTGTTTGGTTTTGCTACTGTCCGCGAGCGGTCTTATCGCTTACCATCAGGCGAATGGCATGCTCGTCTCGCCATTCATTGCAATAAAAAAATGACTTTTATATCTTCTTTGAGGACATTAAGTCAGAGATTTTTGGTCAATTTTGGACATTTGCATTATAGCATTACTTAATCATTGAACAATATATCCACAAGACCTTCATCCTCAACTTAAGAAAAATAAAGTAATAATTAATTTCCTCTTCTAAAATGTATTTATGTGGATAAACTCTCAGCGGCCAGCTTGTTATTGTACTTAAAGTTTCATGACTAAAATTTCTTCGCCACGCTACTAAATACCTCGACCTCAAACGGATCGATTTTTGTAAAACAAAGTAAAATACTCCTTCCAATGCCGCATTTTATGGTAGAATTTTATTCTAACTGCATTTACTGTTCCAAAGTGATGCTTTCCGTAACCATCAGATATGAACGGCAACATCGGGGCCGTGATTTTATATTTTATTTCCGGGCTGAATATAGCACTAATAGAAACAGACTTTTCATTTTCCTTGAATAAAGTGTGGAACTAAGTAATGTCAATTTTATAGTCATGATTTCTCTTACGTTGTTTCCATAAGGACATAACGCTCTAAATCATTATTGTCAATAGCTACGGAAATTGACCGTGCAGGATTTAATCAATCCTCAAATCCGTGCCCAATGCAAATACCACACATTCAAAATTGTATAACAATAAGTTGACGTATCCCACAAACTGCCACGCAACTATAATAGAAGGAAAAGTTACGAAGTTAAAGCAAACGTACCATATTCGGCTAAGCCGGGCGGTTTTGCGGAAAGCAACTAATTTAATTAAAACAACCTACACAGATAAAACACATTTATGTCATCACACTGGTATCTTCGCGGAATTTCAATTTTCCACTTGCCTGTTGCCAAGAAGATTCGTTTCCGCGGAATTTAATCAGCCGTCATGATTAAATACATTTTTAATTTACGTCAGCAACTGACCATTATTTATTATGCTTATAGGGGCTAGTACCTCGGTCAGTACTACAAAGTACTAAATTCACTAGAGCGATGTGCGTTTCAACGCAGCACAATCGAAGCATCAAGTACTTCCAGTGCAGTGGTTAAATTCTCAAGTTACTCAATTTCGTATAGGTAACCTTTAAGCATTGGTCTTACTTGCTCCGTAGTCACACTATTTCTAATACACTATCAAAATTCTGAAACTCCACATTGCACACATACGGATCACGAGAATTTAGTGGCATAAAGTTTTACTTATGCAATACACACTAATTTAACATTAATAGATTCTTATTATATTCTATTAATATATCGAGCATTAGCAATACATAAGAACAAGTATTTCACATTTCGCGTCGTGGCTATATTGAAATAATTTTGACAGTTGTGTCAATAAACCAGAATTATTAATGCATTTCTATTTTTAACCGACTTCAGAGGAGGTTATCAATTCGTACATTTTTTTTTCTTATGTATGTTCACCGATTACTCTGAGATTTCTGATTCGATTTACGTAATTCTTCTTCAGTTGAATGCAAAATAGCTGCCATTTGGTCCCATTAAAAGTTGGTGAAGACCCGATGAATATCTTCGGACTTGGAGAATAGAACTCCTCGAAATTGAGCAGGCTTCCAATGGTTCTTTTTGCAATAGGTTCAAAATAAAAGTCAAATTTTAGTGAGATAGAGAAAAAGGGGTGGGGGTGAGGAGGGGGTGAGAAAATTAACATTCATGTAAATACTTAATATCTTCGGCAGCTTTGCACCGATTTTAGTGATTCTTGTTTAGTTTGATGCGGCACAGTTGCCACTTGGTGTCATAAAAAAGTGGTGAAGATCTGATGAATATCTTTGGACCTAGACAGTAGAATTGCTCAAAATTGAGTAAGTTTTCATCATTTTGCAAGTAAATACTTAATATCTTCGGCAGCTTTGCACCGATTTTAGTGATTCTTGTTTAGTTTGATGCGGAATAGTTGCCACTTGGTTTCCTAAAAAAGTGGTGAAGATCTGCTGAATATCTTTGGACCTAGACAGTAGAATTGCTCAAAATTGAGTAAGTTTCCATCATTTTGCAAGTAAATACTTAATATCTTCGGGAACTTTAAACCGATTTTAGTGATTCTTTTTTAGTTTGATGCGGAATAGTTGCCATTTGGTTCTATAAAAAAATTGGTGAAGACCTGATGAATATCTTCGGACCTATACAGTAGAACTCCTCAAAATTGAGTAGATTTCCAATGGTTCTTTTTGTAACATGTTCAGTATTAAAGTCAAATTTTAGAGAGGTAGAGATAAAAGGGTGGGGGTGAGGAGGGGGGCGAGAAAATGAAAATAATGTAAATACTTAATATCTTCGGCAGCTTTGAACCTATTTTAGTGATTCTTCTTTAGTTTAATGCGGAATAGTTGTCATTTGGTCCCATAAAAAAATAGTGAAGAGCTGATGAATATCTTCGGACCTAGACAGTAGAACTTCTCAAAATTTAGTAAGTTTCCAATAGTCCTTTTTTAACAGGTTCAGTATTAAGGTCAAACTATAGTGAGGCAGAAGAAGTGGTGGGGGTGAGGAGGGTGAGAAAAATTAAGTTACCTACTGTAGGCGTTTTTCTCTTATGAGCGTTGTTAACGAAAATTGAGTTAAGCTCACACTAAAATGTATAAAATAAAAAAAACTACGTTTAAAAAAACCGACTTCAACTACTAAAAAGTATTAAATAACTTAAGAAAGATTTGTTTTAACACACCTCTTATGCAAACCTATACCTTTCATATCAATAAAATACAATTATTTATATGTGCTACCTATTGACAGGTTTGAAGTCGGTGCCAAGCCCTAAACAAAAATAAAACTTAATATTATAAACAGCTTAGTTTCTGTAAACAAATTTTCCGCTAAAGATTAACCTACATAAATAATCCTATAAGCAATGTGAATTTGTGACATTTTGGTTTGCGTATTGGTACCTCTGTTTGAAAACAAACTAATAATGGAATTAAGTTATAATGAATACCTACTATTATAAAAACAACTTATATACTATACCTTCGTGCAGTAGATATATTTTACAAATCTATAATATATAAATTAGGTTACAACGAATCAACATTTTACTATATTTCGAGACGACCGTCTACGTCGTTTGCCCGCTTGTGTTGTTTTCATTGTTCTACACTAGTATAGAGTTTTTCAATATTTTTGAATATGCGACACTTTTTCAGGTTAAAAACTTCTGGCGACCCCCGTGGGCGATACACAGACTAAAAGTTTTAGAAAAAGATTTAGAAGTGATTTAGAAGACTGTGTTAATGAGTTTCTCCATTTTGGTACCAAAATTTATTATGAACACCTATACTCTGTAAGAATGGCGAATTCTTGAGTAAGGCACCCAGGTGGTCGCGACCCACAGATTGAAAAACACTGTTGTAGACAAAGCTATCCCGCTCCAGGTCACGCGCGGCGAGTGTAGGTACCTACTATTCCATTTGGCTTGGCACCGATTTCAAACCTATCAATAGGTAGCACATATAAATAATTGTATTTTATTGATATGAAAGGTATAGGTTTGCATAAGAGGTGTGTTAAAACAAATCTTTCTTAAGTTATTTAATACTTTTTAGTAGTTGAAGTCGGTTTTTTTAAACGTAGTTTTTTTTATCTCATACACTTTCGCTGTCCGCAATCTTTATTATTTGTATCAGACTTGAGATACGTCACAAAAGGGTCGAGATCATCTGTCGATGCGGGTATAATACTCGACTTTATACTTAATACCGAGAGGGACATTTAAGGACATCGTCTAACTTACAGTGTCGAAATGCGGTGACAAGACATTTTACTTAGCTTTATTGTAATTTCAGACTCTTGTTCTTGGTAAGTTGTCTGACCAACAGTCGTAATCTGGCTAGATTTTCTAATTAAATCGTCGTCCGCCGTTCTTATCCCACTACTGGGGTAGTCCTTCCCCATTCTTCCCGTACTTTGCGGCCTAAGACGATTTGGGGTTAAACTGTTAGGTTGTAAAGTTCGTCATTACTTCTACAATTTGGTTTACCACGAGATCTACTTGTCCTTTTCATGCATTACTTGCTTAGTAAAGTAATAAACTAAATAATCCTCTGCGTAAAAAAAATACAAAACATAAAAAGGTATATAAGCAATTAAAAATAGCGGTAAACATAAATTGCATTACAGCGAACGTCATAGTTTCATAAAGCATTTATATTCATAAAAATATTTTTCCATTTCACGCACAATGTGAGTCGTATTTACATGGTGTCCCGCGGAATTAAACTTGTATTTTTATAAACACACAGCTAATGCAAAATTAAGCGTCTACGCGGGCAAGTGACCTAATTCAACGGATGTCGTAAAATAGCTACGGTTCGCTCTACGCCAGAATTTCCCGAGGCCGCGAATAGGATTTTTATAGCTTGTTCGTACCTCTTTACTCTAATACATTTTTTTAAAGGCATAAAGTGAAATAAAGAGTGGAATTTTACCGCGCCAAACGTTAAGATAGTCGAAATATTGTACCTAATTCGGGAGTAAATTGTCGGCACATTTCATGACTTTTGAATAACCTTTTTAATACTTTTGTTAAAAACTGCCTTTGCTTAAAAACGAGTATTAAATAATTAACCCAAAACCTTCTTTTATGAATATAAGGCAGTGTCGGCGAGTTAATTAAAATGTACAATCGGGCTTATTCTTTCCCTCGTTTACAAATAATTGTTTTATTTAAACAGATGTGAGTTTCTCGTTTATTTTAAATTGTAAACCGAAACTGAGTGTTAATTTATACGGAAAATATTCACCACTAACTATATCAGCACATGCACGGCCCACAGCTGGGCAAAGATTTCTAAAAAACATATATTAGAAATTAAACTTTCATACAGGAAAGAGAGATACATATTTTTAAATTTATTGCCTCACATTGAGGTCAGTTTGACACAGGATGTCTTATCAGAGAGCGCGCCGGATGCTGGCCGTTACACGCGATTATAAAGCTTATCTTTCGTCATGCGAAGATGATATTGTTAGTTACCCGTCTCGTAAAAGGAACTGAGGAATACATTTCAAAAGTTACTCCTACATAAAAATATTTTAACCTTTTAATAACGTGATGAAAATAAATCATTGCTTAAAACTGTAGCAAAAAAATCCATTCAAATTCCATTTTAAATGTAGAATATTATTTTTTACAAATGTATTTTAATTTACGTACTTTATTGGACCTCTGGTTGAGATGCATTTTTTTCTGTTTTAAATTAAATAATGGATCAATCAAACCGGTTCTCTTATGGGGAAAGTGACTATATAGCTTTTTGAATACTTGCATACTTTCAAGTATAAATTCAATGTCCCTTTTTTTATAAATTAAGCAAAAAATAAATTAATGATAAAATAATAAAACCATACAAAGTAAATCCCCGTCTTTACTAGCACTAGAACGCATAAGTCACCGTCGGATATCCTACCTAATTGGTTTCCAACACACATTGTTCGAAACGGCTCCTTCACTGCAGCGAAAGGTTAAAGGTCAGACACGTGCGCGCAGTAATTCAGAGACGAACCAAAGGTCACTGCGTACCTTAATGATAACTTTACCGGAATAAACGATTTTCCCAACAAGTTGGCCTTTTGTAAACAGTTTTCCAAGTTGATTAAGTTAAGAGATGTTTTAATCTTATAATGCTTATAAATACCTACTGTGGACATTTTCCTCCTTTGGGGTTGCTTTGAAATTACGTCATAAATATGTGGATTAAAATATGAATTTATTATGGTAACGAAAACAATTCTATTTGCAAATATTTACTTATAGTCTGGCTATCAAGGTTTGTATGTTACCACCAACCAATGGTTTGTCTGTTTCTATTACCATGCTTTGGTGTAAAAACACTGTTGCGTTCCGATGTGAAGGTCATCATGCCCATTAAAATTCCATAGTATCAACGAGACTTAACACCTAATCTCTCGGGTAGACAAGTAAGTGCTTAATAATGAGTTGTAAGTGGTGTTGCTCCTCTTTACGGCCCAACGAGCTACCTATTCATCTCCTCATTCCCTGATAAAATAAACCATGAAACATCTGTACTTAGACTTTCAAGAAAACAGCATTATAATGCACAATATTAGCGGAACATAAGTCCACGAAGCTGGTGCGAGCTAACTCTCGACGCTCGCAAGAGTCCTCCATAGTCATTATTTCCTCCCCACTCCTTGCACTCTACCGGGAAGGCGCACCCGAGACGGTTCATTCATTAAAAAGCCAAGAATCACTACATCTTGTTCTGATTTAATAAATTCTATTGTGTCTTAATTCGACTACGCCAATTGCGCTCAGTGGAAAATATTTTAATGATAAATATTCGGTATAAAAATGTTCAGAAGACCACTTTCATAAGGTCGTTCTAGAGATCCTTGGAGGTAGCCTGTATTAAGCAGTAAACTTCGGGTGGCTGAAGAGAGAGAGAGAGAGAAATAGAAATGAAAATCATCGTCAAGAGACTTCATAAAGGCCATTTAACTCTTGTCAAAACACAATAAATAGAATTACGGGGTGAATGAAAACGGATTGTCACCTCGTTATATTACCCCTTATTAGAATTTCAACGGATTGAGAACGGATTAATTATTACACACGATGATTTGATGACGTCATTCGGTGTGTCATTTACGTAACTGTGGATAATAATTTGGCTGTCAGATTATGTCGGCCGTGTTATTACGTGATACCTTTGTCTTATTAAGCTCAGTGTGAATTTGTGGTTATGTCTCGCAAGTAATTTCAACAGCTCCTGAATATTTTGTCGTATTAGACGGATATATTGCGCATATTTCTGGAACAAAGTATGTAATTTTGCAGACTTTTTAGATATTATGTGAATCACAATTAAGTGAAAGTGAACCATATGTATTTGAGTTGTATAAAGAAAGAAGCAAAGTTTCTTAGAAACATTTAAAACATGTCATAGAATGACATCGAAGAATAAATAAACAATTCCTTGAAATGCATAGAATATGTCTCCCTTGTTATTGTAATGTTATTTATGACGTTGAAAAACATCCCCGAAGATACTTTGACCTTTATTTTATCACGATTTGAAACTGTTTAACATATGTTTATGAATTCCATGAACAACAAGTGTGTAGCAGAGATAAGCAGAACTGTTCTCGGAACACTTATCAATAGCAAAAAATCGATGATAAACGCACAAGCGAAAGCTATTTTTCATCTGAACGTCAATTTATTGAACTTCTACGAAAGTGCATATACCCTTCCAACTCATAAATTACTACACAATTTTGCAAAGGTTAACAATTTTACTAGGGGTAAAATTTTGAAAATGCCGAACATGATGGAAAAGTCATAGTGACCAGGACAAGTGTTTCGCTTCTGGTTCAACTTGACTAAAGTGTGGATGGCGTATTGATCTACTCTACTGACTCTACTTTTAATCGTATTTATTTTGTCGTGCCAGGATAAAACATGGCAACTTTTTGCTAGTGAAACTTTCGGTATTTCCGTATAAACTCAGGACACTTCTAGTTATTTTGTGTCTATCACTGAGATCGATCTCTCAGAGATCTCATTCTATTATTAAGCTTTCTGCAGACAGTCACTCCAGTTCGAGGACATCTTACAATGCTGTTATTAATTTTAATTCCATTTTACGAATACTACCTTTCAGTTTTATGCGAAACATGACTTACTATATATTGGCGTAACAAGACAAAAACTAAGCTTCGAACTTTGCTGATTATTAAATATTCATATCCGCCCGGATAACGTAGTGGGAAACTCTTTATAATGATTTCTTTGAGTTTCGACCTGTGTATTCCAGTTTCAACAAACGGGAAATGACTCACACTGGTGCATAATCTATTTAGACTATAAAACAATACCCAAAAGGTGCATCATATTCATCACACATCATCGCACTAATATAAAAAGTCTCTTTACAACTCTAGTGGGCGCATCC
Source organism: Deilephila elpenor (assembly GCA_949752805.1). Lineage (NCBI taxonomy): Eukaryota > Metazoa > Arthropoda > Insecta > Lepidoptera > Sphingidae > Deilephila > Deilephila elpenor. The sequence goes on from OX457108.1 coordinate 7,395,290, forward strand.
GCCTACGATTCTTGCAAATGTCAACGATACCAGTGAAGTCGCCCACGGACTTTTCCCACCCACAATTAACGTGGTTAATTAGAGACATTTATTCACTGTTACAATCAACATTTGCGCACAAACGCGTGGGTGTTTCAGTGTTTTCGCAACATAATATTTGTGTTTCGTGTTATTGTGGCGTGACTATGATCTTAGTTATTGAGGACTCCTGTAACTTTATAATATTTTATTTAAGAGACAAATAATATATAAGAATAAATGAGAATGGGCATGGTCGCATCACGAATGATAAAAAACAGTCAGTTTGATTTGCTTCCGTGGTATATTTACTTCGGAAACGAGGTTTAAAACAAGAGATCGCCGTTTCAATTTTGACACTGAGAAAAATGTTTATGCGACACATTGATAATTGTTTCGGGCCTAGTAGTTCTGAGATCGAAAAGCAATGATGTCAGGACTACTTGTAACTTTAACTATTTCTCACATAAAACAGCCTAAATAATTTACTAAGCCGCATAAAAACAAACAAATGAAAAATAAACAATAGTCCGAGCCATACATAAAAGATGAAAATCGTGGCTCAACAAATAAAATTTCTTAATTTCCACGTAGCGAATAGGTGAAAAAAGGTGTGTAAAACCAATCTAGACTGAGCCGGGCGGTGGGCGGGCGGCGTGGGCGCTGTGACGTCACTCCGCGCTCGCCACCGATACAAGCTGTAATATCGAATGCTGCTTTAATACCGCCATACGCTCATTTCATCGCTCCACACGGAAAATTGGATTGCTATCTCTCGGCTTAATGAATATAATTTTTTAATCTACGTTACATTGCTGTGTTTTATTCATTTGTGCGTTCCATAATCTTGTGGGCTAAATATTTATAGAATTCAATGTTTGTTTCACGATTTTATGTTATGGAAATTCAATTATGACTGCCTCGGTGGCGCAGTTTTACTACCGGTATGATCGCAAAGCTGAGGTCTCGGGTTCGAATCCCGGGTCGGGCGAGGTGATATTGGGTTTTTCTATTCATTATCAGCCGGGAGTCAGGAATGTGTGCCCGATATGGCGATAGGCTCGCCCCCTATCTCATCGTGGGATGGAAAATACAAGGCGAAACGTGGGTGTCCTGGTCGCCACCAATTAAATTAGAAATACGTAATGTAATAACATGAAGTTTATTATGTTTAACTGGCAGTAACTGTTAAACGCAGTATAAAAGAAAAACTTTCGCGAGCAAAAGTTTTTCAGCTACCTATTTATAAATTACTCAACAAAGTCGATTGTAAAAGTGAGTTTTATTTTTGCATTACTTCCCGGAAAATATTTTTCGGGCTTCTTCAGTCTGGAAACTAAGAAATATCAAGGGAAAGTTGTTTAAAAATAACCTTTTTGTTGGTTCTTCCCGCAAATTATACAGTATGGTGGAAACATTAAGTAATTAAACCGCAAAGCGATCGCTACGAATTATAATTCTTTAAAATGTAAACAGATATTATGTGATTTATTTTATTGAGGTTTTTTTGGGTACGAATTGCTGACATGAAACCCTGTAAGTGGCTTCAATTAATATTACTTAGGCTTCAGATTTCGCCGCTTAATTTGGTAAATTAGATTTCCGATATTTTGAAAATAATTATCCGATATGTTTCTTCAAAACAATTATATTGCGATCATAAATTCTAACATCTCAACTTCAAGATCCGGGAAGAAAAATAAAACAAAACTTAATAACATATTACCATGAAATCTCAACAAAACCGTAACTTTTCGCAGAAATTAACTTCTGTTTACGTTCCTATCGCTTGCCGATAAGATATCAATTAATTGTAATAGTAGAATTAAGATTAGAGATAACAAACACATTAGTGTTATTCCTATAACATTTCTTAGTATGTGAGTGAATGAAGCGCCGCTTTAATCCTATCATGATTCGCAATCGCATATTGTGTTATTGATTCCAACCACAGATTGCATCTTTAGGTTTTATCTAAGAAAGATCATATCATACTGATAAAGGTATCAGTCAAGACATTTTATTACTCTTAAATTCATTTCAGGGGAATAATTTAACCGGAATTGTGCATGTATCGGATGGGATGACTTTCTTATCATTTTATCACTATTCTGCTTAGTGCTTGTACTTATCTGCAACCCTCCCGGAATCGACGCTAATTAATAACATTAAGGAATCGAATACTAATAAGCCGTGGGTGTAACTGCCACAAATTTCAATATATTGCAAATATTTTTTTAGTTTGTAATATTATGTTTATACTGAAAGATTTAAAAATGTTTAATCGGAAGTAACAATATGTGAATAATTTGATTGTAACTTCAAATTTTGTCTTACATATTTAGCAAAACATGTTTCTCCTTTTATCGCTACCGAAAGAGATTAACGAAAGATATTTAATATAAGGTTAAGTTTAAAAAATCAAGCCACTGAGTTAGACGTAAATAAAACAGAATGAATAAAAGCTGCAATGGTTTTATTAACTTCAAAGGAACTGAAGGAAGGTGACGAGAAAATTAAAACTGTTTTGAATAGGTGTAAGAGGATTTTTTAATGCGGGTCGTGTTTAAACATCGTTTTTCAGTCGTCGTTTTAATTCTCTGAAGAAAATGAAAATTCTCGAGTTAGTCAAAGACTTTCATTTATTGAAAGATAATATTCGGATAAATGACTGTAAGTTAGTTTAAAGCTAAGTATATTAGGATTTTAGACATTGATGGGATTTTGTCAGAAATTGTCGGCTACTAGAAAAATAGAGAAGAAACTAAATTTACTTACGTAAAGTAACAGGTTTCCCAGTTTTTGTGTGTCAGAAATTTATCAACAACCTTTAAAGGTGAAACTATGATCAATGATCATCAAAATATCCTCTTTTTAACATCATCCCCGCGCCCTAAATAAAACGCCACATGAATGAATTGCAACGAACAATTTCAGCGTATTTTTCCTTATCAAAAAACATAAGCACATATGAAATAGGATAAGATTAATACATCATCAAATAAACAAAACAGCGCGAAGCCAATTCAGCGTGTGGTGCGTCAAAACTCGATTGTATTCAATAAGGCTTTCACTTTGTCGTATCGCATCGTATAAATGTTACGTAAGTGATACGTGGAGTATCGTAATATTATTAGCGGCGTCTGTGTCGGCGTACCGTACGTACCCATACATTATTCATACATATCATTCGTTTACCAAAGCCCAGAGTTATGAGTCGGTAACAGACAGTTTTATACACCTTTCACGAATAATATTTGCTCTTGTTGTTCCAACTTATTGATTTATAGATTCTTTTTCCCGCGCCGAGAGTTGGGATTAATGCTTCGAGTGAACAATGTAAGCACTTATTTGTGCTCTTATATTATGGTCTTCGAAAACGGTGTTTAAGTGTGGAATTGTTTGCATGGTCGACGATGGATCATCAAGTTTAATCATTACATTTCTGATATACGTTTTTAAGTGTAACGGTACACTTGAAAGAACTTATTATCTATTCCCAAAGATTTAATATCAGTGATTGTAAATCAGGCCGTAACCCGTAGGAGCATTGTCTTTATTTTAAGCAATGTAAAAATGCGAAATGAATGAATCACGTAGAGCAAAACTACTTCAATTCTCAGTTTCCCGACTTAGTCAAAGTGTCTTTTAAAAAGAAAACTTACTAAAGCATCACTTCACTGAAATAACTTTACTCGAAACTTTGCTCATATTGATGTCAAATGACGTCATATCGATGTCAATCGCTTTAAAAATACATCCGAAACAAAAGACATCGACGTGCCAAGTTGCATCAAGAACATTACAGCAGCTCTATCGCGACGTACAAAAACATCGACAAAATCGGAGAATTCTGACTCGATAACCATTTAAAAAGTTCAATATAATTTGTTCCGTGCCAATGTGGATTGTGGGCCGCGATCGTGCCAAATGTCATCGTAATTATTTTGTACGTTTTAGTTTTGTTAAAAGTTAAAACACGTTCGTTTATATTCTGTATTTTTTTTTCACAATTTTTTTCATACAACGTTTTCGAATATACATACATACATAAACTCACGCCTTTATCCCAGAAGGGGTACGCAGAGGCGCCACCAGGACACCCACATTTCGCCTTGTATGTTCCGTCCCATGATGTGATAGGGGGCGAGCCTATCGCCATATCGGGCACAAATTTCTGACTCCGGGCTGATAATGAATAGAAAAACCCAATATCACTTTGCCCGACCCGGGATTCGAACCCCAGACCAGCTTTGTAGTCGTACCGTAGTACAAAAACGCCACCGAGGCAGTCATTTTCGAGTAGGTATATTCATATAATATTTATATAGAATATTTACGGTTTAACGTATTGCAAAAACATAAATCTTATTTCTATGACGAGGCATCAATTTAATGTATCGATACCAACTCGAGACCAGTTTAAAAAAAATAGATACAGTACAACCAACTTCTATTTTTATACCACTAGGTTTTTATACGTCACCATAAATCGCATAAAATTATTATAAAAAATATCTTTTACATTAAACTCTTTGTATTAGAAAAAAAAAACATAGCCGATATAATCGTAACAATCAAGACGGCTTATTAATTTTAAAGCAAACTTACTTTAATCCTTCTTCCATACTTTAGTTAGAATTCTATAATGCCTTGCACACTTTTATTAAAATATTTCTTTGACAACTCTCTTTCTTTAAACACAAAATCCAGTATATTTTCCTTCAATCCAACTAGCTTATGTGTCTTGTAAACTATATCCGAGTACGTAAATTCGGAATAACACAAAACGCCGACTTGTTTCCTTGGCACGCGAGACTCGACCGTGACGATAGATACAAACGACCATTTTTATGAATTATATTAATAAATCCAGACGACGCTAAACGTGTTGAGTGCTTGAGTACATATTTCAACGTGATACGTTCTTGTGTGAGTTGAAATAAGCGCCACTTTGCCCTATTAATTTCTGTGTTTATCTGATTTTATTTTGGTAAAGTTATTTTTGACTTATCTTTTTGGTCACTGCACGGCACCTCATGGCATTTGCAGTACCGCCCATAAAAATTATCGTTTGTGGAGAGACGAATGTAAATTCCTGCCGTCTATGCGGGCTTGCTAAATCTTTCTTTTATACAACTTTCTAAATACTTCAGATCATTGCTTAAGTCACAAATAAATAGTAGTAATAGAGTCGCATTGTAGTTTAAGTAAGCCGAATTAATCGCCCAAACTGATGTGATACATACTGCTCTTTCATTGATATCGAGATAAGCTTACTTACAGGTCTGCTTCCAGATTATTCAGTTGGACAGTCTCTTTACTGAGTCTTCCTCTTGCCCGAATTCTATATTCTCTGTCCACTATACTTAAAATCCAACAAGGCATCAATATGCGCTCCATAGTTCAGGAGATGTAATCCGTATGGATGGCAATGCTCACATCAGGTGAATGACTTCCTCCTTTACCGTGATTAAATAAACTACAAAAAAAAAACAATAAATTGTAATCTTAACCACCAATAATACTGTTATAGAAAGGAACACAAGCTGAAACAGCTACATCCCATATCATCGCAAACAATAAATCAAAACAATTCTAATTCAACTTCCTTGTGCGGCAAACTAGTTTAGTATCGGCGGTAGATGAGCGATGATCGCCCGCAGCGACTCTCACATTTTTGACACGTAACCGCAAAATAAATCATCCAATTTCAACGAACACAATCGAGATCATTGTTACGTGCAGCGTGAAGCTTTCTGGGTCAATCTGGGCGGTAATTTATTTGGCGAGAGTGAGCGTGAACTCGATACAGCGGAATACGGAGGACACACTCCGCGCACCCCATTGCGCCGCCCGTAGGGCTGCTCGGTTTAAACGGTTTATTTTTGTTTGGCGCCAATTTTAGTCCATTTTTATAGGCTTTTAAAAACTGTTTGCTGTCGAAGCTGTGCATACGTTGTGACGTCAGCGAAAATAACTTTATCGATAGTATTTACGCTGTAAACTTTGATACAAATAAACACATGGTTAAACGTTCCTAAGAGGAATGAAATTATTAAAATGGAGATTATAACCAAAATACATACAAATATATTTTATTGCATCAAGGTATATTTCATAACCGGACAGTATCACAAGCAACATAAATAAAAATCAACGTTTCCATTGAAAACTAATTGCAAGAGTGGAATGCAAATAGATCCGGCGCTATTGAATACCGATAAATAAAAAAAGAACTCGCGATATATATCCATACAGTGTCAAAACGTCGGAGCATATTTTATTTGAGCGCTGTTGGCAGCCCTATGTTAAACCGACTACGAGGAAAATCGCTTTTTATACACCGACGATCCTGTAAACGTACTGTTTCCTGTTTTCGCCGTATCATATTGTTTGGTTAAAGATATTTTTCTCTTTAGGGAAAACGCGTAATCACATCAACGTTTGTTGACTTTAATTAATTGACGTTCATGTGATCCGACAAGTATCTCCTTTGTGATATCCGATAATTGTTTTTGTTTTGACTTTAGCCCGGATAAAAAACCAATTAAGGACTTAAATAAAGCATTAATCCATATAACTAGTTTTTTTCATGAATTCGATACAGCTTGTTGTGTCTGCTTACTTATTGTTATTGTCCTTATGATGTTATGTCTGCTATCTTTATGTTTAGCGAGGATTATCCAGGACTATGCTTACTTGATCGGGCTACACTCTCCTCCATTTCGTCCGATCTTACGTTTTTCATTAATAAAATTTGCGTGCCCATGTATACAAATCAAATAATATCTTTCTCAACCTTATATTCCTAATAATCTTTGTTACTAAAGATTGCATCTCACCATAAAATCTTTTACAGTATATTCCGTGAATAAATTACTCCCAACTAGAAAGAACTTAGCAAGCTAAGTTACTGCACCACATGAAAGTTCCAAAACTCATTTCTTCTTATCGCCGATGATAGAACAATCTGTTGAACAGCAATGCATCCCGTAATATGTCGATAATTTTTATCTGCTCAATTTTACGATGCAGGCTTTTATAGCATCTACAAAGGCACTTAAACCTGTTATACAATATAATATCAAAGGCTTCAAAAGCAAATATATACATGTGTAGATTTACAATGGGGACTTTATAACATCAATATTCAATTGTAAACAATGTCTGTATCTTATTGACTGAACATTGTTGAGTGAATCTCTTCGATATTTGAATATAAGTTATATTTTCCTAGATATTCGTAACTGAACTAGATTTAGCTGGATACATGCTTTAGATATTGTAAAGAGAGGTTTATGCCCAAGTTAGTAGTAAAGAGACAAGGTCGTAAATACTGCGACCCAGAATCATCGAAAAAAAAAACGTTGGACCTAATAATGTTTACAGAAAGTTAATGTAATCCTTGCGGGAGGCCTATGATTTGCAGTTGATTTCCTATATCTAAAAAATATGGTAATAAGGAAGCACTGAAATTGGCCAAGTCCCTGAGAAAATGATTTTGCTCTTAACCCGCATAAATTGTATCAAATATAGTGCGATAGAGTAACACCGTGATTAATACAAGCCTGGAAGGGGTGAGAACGTAAACACCTATAAAATGTTATAAAACGCCAACGCAATCTATACAAGCAGTTAATCAAGCAAACAACTAAATCAGAGCACAAACAAACATTGAAACAAGTAATCTGTTGCAGTTACAGCACTGGAGATTAGCTTGCGTCTATAACAGCAGCCACTATAAATTACTGCGAGTCAAAGCTAGTGCCGTGAATACGAAAGCACAGCAGGATAGAACCGAAACCGCACACTAAATAGGATTAGGGTAGCAACTGTTAACTATAACGTAATTAATAACAGGCGAACTATAACATTGAATAAAGCGCCGAACAGATAATACTCATCTTTGTGTCTTAATTAAACCCGTCTAGCTAGCTAGGGCTGCTAACTGCCGCTCGGAATCTAGATAAATTGTATTCATTGACTGGTTATTAGTTTTATTTCCCATTACGGCAGGTTACACCCTGCGCAGAAGTATTTAGCTTATCTCGCCAATACTTTTTATACTCTCAATAACTTTAAGTAAATTGAAGCGCTATCTCAAAGTAATGTTATGTTTATTTGTGTAACTCCTTTGCTCATTTCAGATTTTATCATTTATTAATATCGCATTTAATGCTACTGTAAAATAGTGGCTAAATAAACCCGTATCATTTCTATCTCTTTGCGACACGTCTTTATAAAATTGATTACCGTATCGAAGTCAAAAGTTGTAGACAACCTATTTAACTTAAGTTTTCATCGCCCATTCAAAACTCAAAAACATGTCGAAAACTGCTTCATTATCGAACAGTAAAGTAACCAATAAAGCAGATTTAATGAACGTCGACTAGCGACCTCCGTCGATCAGAGAGATAGTCAAAACATTTATTGGATCTATATTTGTCGACAACAGCTTTGAAAAGCCACAAATAGAGCGTGAGAACAAACTAACAGTTGTTTTACTGACCCATAGCACATCATGCCCGGCCAGCCCTGCGGATAACATCACCTCGGGAAATGGACCTTATTCCGCAGGAGATAAGGGCCAGATGTTCCGATGGAGATACAGGGTTATAGATAGCGTCGCAGTTGTCACGTCTCAATGAATATCAACCGGTTATGTGACGATATAGTGCCAGCAATGCGTTTAAAATTTGCTTTTTTTTCTTTAACCTTGGACTTGACGCGCGTGCATGCAGTTTGTTTTTATTCTGATAAATATTTTAGTGCTCGTTGACGCAACCGTAAAATGGTCGAAAATTAAATTTAAATCATAGAGTGCACAACCGCAACTCGTAATTTAAACAACTTTATTCACATTAAATATTTTATATAATCAGAGAGCATGTTATTATAACTTTATAATAACAACAAATGGTTCTGAATATTTATGTGTTTCCTTTTTGTGTGAAAACCAATTTATAAATATTATATTAATCCATTACTGAACTTGACTTCGTGCAATAAATTTAATTGTTATTAACCGCTTTCCGCAAATAATTTCACTTAATATTAATAAACATTTATTTATTCATAATGTGAAACAAAAATTGATGAACAACTGGCAAAGCAGTTAAAGCATTCGGTTTCTGTTCAAACGGGGTGTGGGTTCGTCTCAAGTCTCGTTTCTCAAAATAGTTATAGATGTAAATGGTTAGGATGATTAGATTTATATCCATTTTTTATTAATATATCCACACTACAGTAAAAATCCCAAAAAATAAGCAAACATTTCGAAAACAATCCCGAGTATATTGGATAATGTCTCATACAACTTTTTTATACATGCAAATGTTACACGTGTACGTGTCAAATAACTGAATTCTGAAATTATAAATTCAAAGTGAAGGCCACTATAGAAATAACCGAACAATTACCAAACATCAACACGTTTGTATTGACATTAATAATTATAACGTTGAACAGTGGGAGGGTCCGTCGCATGCATGATGCCGTCCACACTAGCCCGTAATTATGGAAATCTTTCACGACACCGATGAGAAAGCTTCGTATTTCCAAGCTTTCTATTAAACACTCGGTGTGTTTGAATTTATAAACCAGCCATAAAATTTATGACGCATCAGCTATAAAGGAAATAACTACGTTCGCGCTGTTAACTTATGAACTGTAAATACAAAATATCTCCGCAAAATGCACTGAGAGTTAACAAAGCTACTTAAAATTTAAAATTCTATGGAAGCGGCACTTGAGTCCCCGATCGCGCGATAGCTTTTGTTATGAAAATACGAGCGCCGTCTCAAAGCGTTATCTAACCGGGGCTGCACTTATTGCATCCAGATAAATAAGTAGCGAGGCTTTGATGAATCAGTCACTTGAGCCTCAAAGGTCAAGCGATGAATGACGCGCAGTACGGGCAACGCGACACTTGAAATGTTCATGTTTATATTAAAACTGGATTTGACACCAGTCGGAACCGCACAAACGAAATAAAAGTCCATTCCGTTTTCTCTTTTAAATGGGGCTTCTGATTTCAAAGCTGGTAGTGAAGTTAATTTAATTTTAATTGCTGCTTATAGTGTATAAATAATTATTGAAATAATTGGATAGGCTTAATTTTTTTTTTTTTACTTTCCCAACGTTTCGATTACTTTACAGCTTTCGTGGTCACGAGTCACGTAAAAAATACTCCGTAAAACACTTTAAATACCTCCCTAATACACAAAATAATAGCTTAAAACTAACACCGATCAATCAGAGAAATCTTGGCGAATCTCCGCGTAGAATTTGTAATAACCCCTTTGCAGTGCATAGCTCGAGGGGCCTATATGTTTGTGTAACTGTGAGCTCAAAGTCGAAGCCACAAAGGTTACCGTCCGGCAGTCGATCGTGCCGCCGCATCACATACATGCATAAAATTAGGCTATCCAGCCGTGCTTTGATATGTTGTCAGTAAGTTAGGGATAGTGGGTTAAATATAAACGGATATACTCCAAATGTAGCTTATGGATTTCAAAGCTTCGAGTATCTTGGGAAATAAGCATGAAAATATTGTAAGTCCAAATTAAATGAAACAAAATACAATAAATACACCCAGTCACAAATATAGTCCTGACGCCACTCTAAGTTAAGTCTTCTGTCGTGGGTATCAGAAACTACGAGAGACTTTTCGGTCTCACATAACCAAACCCAAAACAAATACCTGTGGATCACACAAAAATTTGTCTCGTTGCGGGGACCAAATACGTTTCACACCCTGGCGGTGTCTAACGCATTGCGCCATGAAGGCTGTCATTTTAATTCACAATATCGACCTACGAATTTTGCATTTTCGGTTGTCATCATTTCCAATAATTATTCTAAAATCACGCATGAAACCCGAGTTCTGAATGTCATAATGTTTACGATTTCAGTCAATCGACGCCGCCGCTAAATCTATCTTCACAATGCATATTGTGGTACCCTTTGAAGTTTGAATACCGGGAAAATATGCGTTTATAAACTGTATTTTATATAAAGATACTGTTTTATTACAACTTAAGTTCGTTGGAATGCCCTGATTTGATTGTTCTATTAAGGCTGTGGAAATATTGAAAAAGGAAGGAAAATACAATCATACCTGCAACAGGTGAAAATTTTCATTTATTTAGATGCTCTACACGAAATACTTTTTTATTGTAGTGATATAATATTTCACGCTCAATTCATTAGTAAAATGCACAACGCACTACACGGGAACAATTACAATCGAACCATCAAACCGCTGTAACTGAAAATGACAAACAAAATTTGCTGTCAAAACCCGATAATCCGCGCACCGCGCCGGTTTCAATCGCTCCACGTTGATCGGCTGATGTCACAACGCGGCGAGCACGAATCAAATAATGCGATGTGGCTCACGGAAGATTAGCGATCATCACCGAGGCATGCCGCGCCAATATATTCCGGATCCGATTGCCCACACAATGCCGTGTCGCTGCTTCTACTGTTAAACCTCGTAACTGAGAGTAAAAAAGATTTTGCACTAAACGGTTTGGTTTTTTTATATTTTTGCTACTAAAAAAGTATTTGTAATTCGCCGGATCGCGACCTATGCGACCTAGCTTAAGATGTAAAAATTTCTAGCATGCCGGCATAAATATGTCGGGTGCTTCGTTTAATACCATGCTAAACAGAAAAAAAAATACTTAGCTAATTTAAAAACAATTAATTAATAAAATACTATCACGGGTGGCATGTGAATATTCCAAACCACAGTCACTCATCTTATTAGCCCAATCGTAATTACCTATCTTGCTTCAATAGCGAATAAGCTTATCCGAATATTGGTTAATATCCGAACCACAGGGGAATCTCTTTTCTTACGGAAAACCCACGCGAACCAATGCCAAAAATAAAAACGGAACTAAAAGTTTCGAGGTGCACACTAGATCAAAGCGGTGATAAAATACTATTTTTATTTTATATTAATGCGTTTATAACTATAGAAGGTTCAATAAAACGAAAATATTATGTATGCTTTGAACTTTGAAGTATTTTCCACGCAAAATATAAAAATCCAGAAGTGTTTTTAATAAAAAGTAGAGTTATGAGGTTTTAAACTTTAACACAGAAACATATTTTAACGTAGAAAAGATTCCTATGCATGATTCTCATGAATTTTATCAACGCTATATTTGATGCCATTCCTTGGAAAATAAGTTCATCTACATATTAAAAGCTAAAATGTATAAGGTAAGATAAGATACACTGGGAATTTATACCAAAATAATATTAATAAATTATTCTTTGATGACTGTATACATGGACAATGTAATCAGATGTTATATGATAAAATAATCACATTTTTGTATTAAATGCTCTTAATCTGTGGTTAATATTGTTAAACAATTTAAACATTTAAACTCGAGTTACTAAATTACTTGGCTCTCATAGGAAACACGAGAATCAAAGCTTTTGAAAACAGTTTAGAGTTGTGTAAATAATTTTATTGTCGGGAAATCAATTAACTTTAATTAGAGGATGACATCAAAATGTTGTTATAGTAGCTGTTTACGTGGATATTGTATCATTTTGTCTGATTTATGAGTTTAGCTAGTTTAAAACAAAGGACGCGGAAACTTTAAACTCACAACAGAAGGTAATAAATAAAACGGATCGCAACACATTCCTGAACATATTTACTTCAAAACATACCCAAAGAGTTCACGCGCAAGTTTGCCAAATCACTTTGATAAGTTTAAAGGGCCAAGTTGTGGAATCGCATCGAACTTTGTTGGACTCCTGCCGAAATTTGGAAGCTAACATAACTTTATTCGTTTCCTCAGCGATTTCAATAACCTGTTTATTTAACTTGCGAATGAATTAGAATTGATTATAACGATCATATGATTGGGTTATTATAAGCTGTGAACCTTTCTCTGCATAGCATTGGTTTGATTTTCAATTTGAGCTTATCTAAATTCTTACACTATAGTCTATAATCTACCTATTTAACTTAATTCAGTTTTGGATTAAACATCACAATCGCATTAAAAACCCTTGACCATTGATTTTAGCAATCCGATCAACAAATCTATAATAATAAACGAATTCAGTTTAATCACGCCTATGTTGGCGGTACGAAAGAAAATTAATTCACTTTTTGAAATACATAACTCATTATAATTTATAATGTAGTTATCTACTTTTGAGAAATAAAAACCAAATGATATAAGGAGTCGTTTGTGAACACTGTACTTCCCTCTATGTTATACGATCAACTATTATTTACCAGTATATTACCTAGGGACTTATGCAATTAGTTTGGTTATTGAAGCTGTAGGCAAGGCGATGCACGCAAAGGTAAGCTGCTTGAGTAAATTGTTGCTCTACAGTCTACAGTTCCCACATTATTTCAAACATGAACACTCATTAGCTTAACTCTCCCAACAATTCATCAGATTTTAATTAACACCACACCGCCTTTGACTTTGACAGTATTATTTCACGAATTTGAATAAAGACGTTTCATCTTGAAATAAGTATTAATGTTTCATAGAATTGTCTTTTTCAGTCTTTGTGGATTAGCTTATTTATGCGACCTTTAAAGTGGTAGATTAAAACTTGGAATAAATTTTAATTAAGAATGTTACACTCTTTGTGCCGCAGAGTAATGTTAATTCGTACATGATTTAATTGTAGAAATTATTGCATTCCAAAAAGTTAAAATGACACGGCTAAAAGACTGATTCTGATATCCAAAACATTTGTATCGTTCATTTATAATACATACGAATTTCTATGCAACAAATAAAAATGTCAGGAAAAGGTAGTCTAATTATAAAAACAATTCAAATAAATTCCCAAAAAGCCTTATCTCGCTCATATCCGAGCATTGATGTTTCATACTTTCAATTAAGACTGCCCATAAAATGCCAATTAGAATGCCTCAGACACCCTCACGTCCCTTCTCGGTCTCTCATAGGTCGTGGGTTCCCGTAAATAAGCAATTATCGGCTTAGTTAAAGGTCCGAATTGGGTATTTTTTTTACTCCTGCACGAGGGGGTACTAATTGGGTAATAAATTATTCCCAGATTGCTTCCTATATCCCGGGAAGGTTGCGTTTGAAAATTGGCGCTCGGTAATTCGACAGCTGTTGAATTCGTTATCTTCCTGTTTCTTCCACTTGATGATGTTCCTGTGACGAGGTAGTCAATTAACTCGATTTAGCGCTTATTTTAAGTACCTATATTAAGAGATTGCGTTGGAGTGCGTGTTTATCGCGATTAAACTCTGTTTAATGGTTTGATATTTGTTTATTTTCTACGACTTCGATGGTCTGAAATAAACTAAACTCCATTTGTTGCCAATCTTATTTGAGTTGAATTTGACGCCAAAGCCAATTTGAAACTGTAAGGAAAATGCCGTTGCATTTTTAAACTAACCATACATTTTTTCCTGTTTTTATTTAAAAATCATTTTAATTCAGACTGCTATAAGACATCATTCTGAAAACTTAACTAAAACAGGTGCCAACTCCACAAAATCCTCTAAAAAACAACAGCTTAAATGCAAAATCGCACACAATAATGACGTTCAGAGTGACACCACGTTCGTATGGGTTGTTTTTACTGCTGTTCAATCGTCCGTGCAACAACGCCATCTGTTGAAAAAACAAAAAAGAGACGGCGAAAAACAAACAACAAACATTAGGTGCGATGGTACCGCGTTTAGAGTTTCCTTTAGTACAGCTATCGGTACGGCCGGATGCCTTTTAATTTAGCTTTCTCTGTATAATTAAAACCTGTGGAAGATGTTCCGTCGGTTTTCAAGAGGCAACAATAGATTTGAATACGAAAAGTGTACGCGAAGTAATTAAGAGCCCGATATAAGATATATTTTTAAAACACAAACACAGCCAGCGATTGTTTGGTTCGAATAGCGTTTTCATAATATTTACAGACGGATTTTAAATAAATCTAAGTTGAAATACGATATTTGTGCTGTTTGTTTTCGTTTGGACATTTATAAAAACAAAGTTAAGTATATCGAGACGAGAAATAAACTTCTGTCACGCGTTATTTGAACAAAATAAACATTCATGAGCTTTGAAATATTTACGGGGAGGCTTATCCATATGGACATTGATATACATATTTAAGATTTTATAAAGTATTCAAATACTCCTAATTTGCCTCTTTCTATCAAAAATAAATAAATAAATACACCCAACAGTCACATACATAGTCCTGACCCAACACTAAGATCGAGTCTTGTGTCGTGGGTATCAGAAACTACGAGAGACTTTTCGGTCTCACAAACACCCAGACCCGAAACAAATACTCGTTTCACAGGCCGGCGTCTAACGTCATAACGGACAGGGTTGCATAATTATTATTGACAATTGAAAAAGCGAAAAGGGTCTCGCCTGTATCAATTTTCATTGTGTATTTTTATAATTTCTTCCATACGATCACCTTCACTTCAACAGAATTATATGATTATAAAAATCACTGCCTTTTTTTTTACTTTTGATAAAATCATATGTGCATATTATTTGACTATTATTCTTATTCTTTATATGTAGTTATATTATTGACAGCCTCCGTGGCGCAATTGGTTAGACGCCACCTATGAAACGAGAGGCCGCGGGTTCGATCCCCGCACCGAAACAAATGTTTGTGTGATCTACAGGTGTTTTTTCCGGGTCTGGGTGTTTGTGAGACCGAAAAGTCTCTCGTAGTTTCTGATACTCACGACGCAAGACTCGATGTCAGTGTATGGTCAGGACTATGTATATAATAATAATAATAATAAAACATTTATTTCAGATAAAATCCATAAAATAATAATACACACACAGTAGTCAGCACACAAACAGTTCAAGAATACAAATAGAGAATGAACGATATACTAATTCAATTAATTAAATATACAAAGGAAATGAATTAGGAACACACAATTATATCAATACAGTAGTAACCACTCTATGTCAATATTAGCTATCATTATGTCAATCAGTCAATCAATTAATAAAAAGAAAATCATACACATTTCATAATGAAGAGTAAAATAATAATAATAAGGATATGTCAGTCTTGTCCGGTAATTATACACATCCATTTATGTTGGATCGGACAATCAGCGCGAGAAGCAATCATCCCGAGGATGCTATTACTACTGTCTCTCACTCGTCTTATTAAAGAGGCAACCTTTTTTCGGATTATAGCTTGATAGCTATCCGTCCGAGCATCAGCAAACATTTGCGACGCACTGCAGTAGGGAGGCAGCCGCAACAGCACCCTGAAGATGTTGTTATACTGAACGCGCAGGACCCTGGCAGCCCGCTGAGTATGATTCACCCATAGACTGCTCGCGTAAAACGATTGACAAAATGCCTTAAACAAAGTAATTTTTACTGGGGAGGAGCAGCGAGCGAATCTACGGGCAATCATGTTTCCTCGGACCGCCAATGCCCTGCGCTCCCGCTCCAAATCTGCGTCATCGGACAAATCATCCGTCACAATGTGGCCTAGGTACTTAAAACTGGTTACTCTCTGCAGTTCCTCATCGTATAATTTAATTGAAGGAACACGAACTGGAACGGTTGCACCTGACTTACCCTTGAAAAGCAGAACTTTACTTTTTGCTTTACTGTAGGTCAGTCCATGTTCCCCAGCGTAGGTTTCGCATATAGCTAACATCTTACGAATAGCACCCACCGATGGTCCCAGCAGCACCATATCGTCCGCGTAGCTAATATTATTGACGCATACACTATCAATATGACAACCGGTATGAGTGCTGCTGAGCTCACCGATAAGGTCATTTATATACAAGTTAAATAACAAAGGAGAGGTCAGCCCCCCCTGCCTCACGCCACACTCCATGCCATATTGCCCGGACAAAGCTCCCGCCCATCTCACCTGATTCCGCTGGCAGTGGTACCATTCCTGCAACACTGATATGACCTCAACCGGTACACCCGCTCTGCCCAGTTTGTCCCAAAGCTTATCATATAGGACTGTGTCAAACGCCTTAGACAAGTCTAGGAAGCACGCGTATACCGGTGTTTTCCTGTCAGTATAGTACTGAACAGCCTGCTTAAGACATAATATCGCACTTTCAGTGGAAAGCCCATTTCTGAAACCGAACTGGGCTTCATGCAGTTTAATGTGTTTGTTAAGAATGTTATTAAGCAAGCCGTCCAACACCTTGGCCAATATGGTCGCAAGAGAGATGGGTCGATAGTTATTCATATCCGAGACGTCCCCAGTTCTGTTCTTAATGATTGGAATCACTATAGTTTTAGTAAGTTCCTCTGGTAAGTAACTATGGCAAAGGCAGAGATTATAAAACAAGGATAGGACGCGTGGCAGGTGGACTCCAGCATGTCTAAGATGCTCGATGCTGAGACCATCATATCCAGGGGATTTACCTCTATGCATGCTGTTAATAACTTTTTTAACCTCCTTCGATGTAAAACTGATATCTCTTTTCTGGACGATGGTTCCAGCAACGGGCGACCGAAACACACCAGTATTACGCTGCGGTGTCACCTTGAAGTGTTTACTAAACGCATTTGCAATCAAGTGATGGTCAAAAATACCATTAATACTCACAGGAAGGCCAGGTTTCTGGTTAAATTTTCCGGTATCTTTCCAGAACTGTGGGAAATTATTAGCGGAATGATGGGATGCAAGTGCGTCCATTTTAATTTGTTCCTGCCTATCCTGGCACCATCTTAACTTCTGCTTAAACAACTTCCTACTTTCTACCATGTCAACATACGTCTGACCATTTTTAGGCTTACCATCTTCCACCCAGGCCAAAAACCTCAACCTGGCCTCCCTATGGTAACCTACAACATATCTGTTCCATCCCGCAACATAACCACCCCTCCTTCGAGCCTTGACCCTTTTGGAAGTAGCTGTTGCTGCATCCGACAATGTAGTAACCAGTCTTAAGCACATATTTTTTATTAATAACTTGTGCTCTGCATTGGAGCACATTCCATCACAACAACTACTCATTTCCATCGGAAAATCAATTTCTCGCAGTTGAGCACAACATAGTTTATTATATTTCCGGATTTGCTCAGCCGTACGTTCACGCCAAAGAACCCCACTGAACACCGGTGCACCGACTGGCAACTGTTTATACGACACTAAATCCAAGTTACAATCAATTACCAGTGGGAAATGATCAGACCATTGCACTATGACTGTTGATATGACTGTTGGGTGAATTTATTTATTATTTACTTATTTACAGTTAACTTACAGAATCCACCAGCAAGCACGCTTTTCCGTTGGACACAATTATACAGGTTTTCTCCAAAACGGATGTGGATTTAAAATCACTTACTTATTAATAACCATTAAAGGATATAATACTGGAAGCTTAATATTACAGCAATATATTATATTTCTGTGCTTGCGTAACTTGTCGATAACAAATATGTTTGTTTTGTGTCGTTGTACAGTCAGTTGGACATCGGTTTCAATCACAATCAACGTCAAAAAGCAGTCCGTCACAGTAGATTCAGCTTGACGTTGTGTTGGCCTATTGTTCTTTACAATAGGTATAAAGCGACTGTTTGTCTGCCACGGCGCTCTGCCTGTTCCTGCGATACCACTTTCTCCTCGTTGTGGTTGAAATATTGTTTTTAAACCATGACTTATTTGATACGTGGTTTTGTGTTGAAGTTTTATCGCCCAAACAACAGTCTTTTAATGTTTTATTTGGTATTTACGTTTCAGTTTGCACTGTATTTTCCTGATCTAAAAGTTTAGGCATCATTCTGAAATAAATAACATCATGTTTAATCATAGCAAATCCACTTCCAAACAATGGCGTCCATTAAATAAATAGTTGTGTAGATCCATAGCGGCCTGTATTCAACGGGTTTCTCATAGCTCCACCACTGCTGTCGACCTTTTGGGTGGACATCCGACGCTACGCTATTTCAGGCTCCCACACGAGAACATTTGGTCCCATCGGCTTTCAGTTTTCGCGTTATATTTGCGCGTCAATTATCTAATAAAAATATGATATTTTAAGACGAAGTCCCTAATATTACAACCAACAACTTAATTTCTTAACAGTAAAATAAAAATCTAAAGCCACTTCTAAGAACTATTATTATAGAATGTATCATGCTGAAATTTGAGACGACGTTTTTGTTAATTTTTACTATGAATAGTCCTTTCTTTAAAATGGCGCTTCATTTCGAGGGAAATATTAATCTTCGTATTAACCTCGTGTCTTTTACGAAGTGCGACCCTTAAATATTTTAGAAATTATGATAGGACATTGAAATATTTTAGTAAAGTATTATTTCTGTTATTTCCTATACACAAGCTCAGAATTATTTATTTGAAGTAGGCGTGTTTTTAAAATACAAATTCAATCCGCGTGAACACTCGCATAAATATCTGTAGAACACACGAATGTTAATCAGCGCAGAATCGAACCTGCATCGTCCGATGGAGAATGTCAACTTTTTAACATACCCACTAACCGCCCGTATAACGTTCCTGGCGGCCTGGCTCAGCTCTATAAGCCTATAGGAAGAAAGAAGAAAGAGCTATCAGATGTGAAACAGTTTTAATAATAATCCAACTGGTAGTTCCTACTTCCTCAGATCTTAGGGTTAATTCAAGCAAAAGATTCCGCTTTGCTATAGTAGTGAAAGTGCGTGGTGGCCTGTTGGTAAACGGACCAGACGCGGCTGCCTACATGTTCACGGTGGTCGCGGGTTCAAATCCCAGGGCACACCTCTGACTTTTCGGAGTTATGTGTGTATTGATAGTCAATCACCACGCACTTTAACGGTGAAGGAAAACATCGTGAGGAAACCTGCATACCGTAGCGATTTTAAAGAATTTCTACGGTATGTAAGTCCGCCAACCCGCACTAGGCCAGCGTGATGGACTATATGGCCTTAACCACTCTCAATCGATTCTCTCGATTGTAGAGTAGGCCCGTGCCCTGCAGTGGGACGTATATGGGCTGATATAGATATAGATATATTAGTATAGATAACAATAAATAAAACCTTCTCGAAAACTGAACACTTAAGTGCGCTGTTGTTAATAAGAAAGTGTTTCGAAATGTACACAATGTGTGCATCTTTGTCTTAATGCCGAGAAGTGAAAGAGACAAAACATAAGCGGTTGACAAATGAAGAGAAAGCGAAACGTGTGAACTCGATTTATGACAATAACATAATTATTTACTCGGCAATTAAGTGGGCTATCGCTAAACGATTGATAATGAGTTTAATTATTTAGAGTAATTTATAGGTGGCGTGTCTGATTGATTTGTACTCGTAATTAGAGCTATTGAAGAAATTTCGTGTGACGTGTAATTAACTAAGCGAATAATGACAGCCTCCGTGGCGCAGTTGGTTAGACGCCGGCCTGTGAAACGAGAGGACGCGGGTTCGATTCCCGCACCGAAACAAATATTTGTGTGATCCACAGGCATTTGTTTCGGGTCTGGGTGTTTGTGAGACCGAAAAGTCTCTCGTAGTTTCTGATACCCACGACACAAGAGTCGATCTTAGTGTGGGGTCAGGACTATGTATGTGGCTGTTGGGTGTATTTATTATTATTATTATTATTTATTAGCGCATTGGATCTGCGGATAATTCTAAAACGCGGGTTTCTTGGTTCAAATTGGATTAAAATTACCATATGCGTAACGTTTAAGGTGCTTGATTGAAGATTTTTATGCTTTTGAAGTTATTATGGCGACAGACCACAAATGTTCAATTTCTATACTGAAAATCTTTATTTTAATATTCTTTATGAAGTCATTTTTAGTCATCAACTACTACGTCAAAGGGATAATAATATATTCATATATGTATTTAAACGCCCAATAAATGATAAAATAATCACTAATACGGAATGTTAACGACGAATATCGCCTAAGTTCACGCCGATTAGTCACTGAATAATTTACTAATTTACATTTTATTAACATGATTAGTACATGGTTTGATCTGATTGGCCATCAAAACTGTTAACTTCCAAGGTTTCTTTCTTATAGTTTAGAAGTCGTGACTTTATAACTAATCAATTTTATTACTTAAAAATCATACTAACTCAATTTATGCGAACTGAAAAATGCAGGTTTCCCAAATAGAAAAAAGTTGAAGATTTTGATTTATTCCAACGCTGTATTTAATTAATTTAAAACTAAGTACAAGTGAGATGAACTAAGAAATCTAACTTCGGTATCTAAAAGTTGCGAGCGGTTACATTAGCTCACGAGTTTCTTGTTTTATTTAGGGAGACGAGTTGCATGCTCGTTGAGTTCCATGTTGACTTTATTTTCATCTTTACTGTTTATTTTGTCGACTTTACTTTTCTACGCGAAAGTACTAACACATGCTGAAACTACTTTATGAGAGGAAACGTATCGGATATACCTAGTTCTGATTTTTTATCAAATTATATCGCAGTTATTTAACTGCAATGTCTCCTGCAGCCTTTATTTATACGTTGCAGGTTCTTAGGTATCATTATTTTTATTTCTATTTATTTTGCACACTCGTGCTCCTTAATTTAAAATTACATTTCCTATTATTAATTTTTTGTGGTTGTTTTCAAAAAACGAAAACTTTCTCAGAGTCGATAATATACTTAAAATATTTGAAGTAGGTAACTAATATCGACGTGCAAAAAAACTGATGTCGATCTCTCATAAAAATACTTATTTTTTTAAATATTGGAACAAAACCTCTAACACAATAAAAAAACCCGCTCAACCTAAAACGTAACCTCAACGTAACGTTTCCATAGAGTGGAGTGTGCTACTGGATATAGTATTAAAATCCGGTGGCGAGCTGTGAGGAGAGCCGCCGCTGTCAACAGCGACGCAAGTAGCCGCTTCCATTACAATGTTTATGCAAATGTTTGCGAGATTCAAGTATTTATCTCGATACGATGGTGCTGCACTGGGACAGCTATTCTCAAACTGGACGATAATGCTGCGGGTGTGGGGTTTTCGAATCCGCCCAAATGTGTAAAGCTCATTATGGTGATTAGATATACACGCACGTGTATTCAGTTTCGGGTTATGAATGATTGTGATCTGACCGACATAATCGTGTCGACGGGCGAAAGATTATCTCACGGTTGGATTCCCTATTTGGTGCGATGCGCTGACCATTAAATACATCATAGTAATTATGTATATCGTGCCAATATTACAGTAAAAATTAAGACCCTTTGTAGGCGCTAGTGGCTTTCAACGTTGCGGTGGAATTCATAGAAAAATAGGCGGCGTTGAGACTTCACAATAACAGTTTTACGTTTAAATTTAATATGAATGTTTCAGTCGCCTCATTAGCAGTAGCAGTGCGTATAGGCTGCGTATCCCAAGTACGGTACAATTCATTTAAAAAATACTACACAAAATAAACGGGTGGTGGCAAAAGCTTGAGAATGTATGCACTACCAGTAGCTCCATCACGTCGTACGTAAGATACGCCCTGTAATACAAGGAATTTAGTATCCCCACCGGTCTTATTGAGGGCGATTCGGTGAATACATTATTCCGTATTTATTTGACAAATACAAATAGAGTGGGCCCTTAGTTGCACCGAAGTAGCGGTGTGGATACTAAACCATTGCTGCGTAAGCATGCACACGAGGTTTGACTTTAAAACAATACTAGCTTAGTACGGGTAGTTGTTGATGGACAGATGAATTGTATCACGGCCACAAATAATAATTAATGACAGATTTGTTGAATAACAACCGGATTTAGATGCAGCTTCAAGAGTGCCTGGTATTATGGACTTGCTGGTATCATAATTTGTAACGACAGTTTACCGTGTTCTTCGAAACCTGTGTCACAAAAATAGCATTGAATAATAAAACTGGAATTCTAACACTAAAATGCATTCCACAAACCTACAAGCGTCTACATTATTATAAAACAGCCAAAAAAGATCGAATTAAAAACGGTTATTTACGTATTAAAATAGCAGTTTACATTCGGAGATCGCATGACGTGCATAACAGAAATGTGCCGGCCATTTCCAGGAAAGTCTAGCTTTTCATTTAACGTAAAATCCTTACTAAGCAGTTATCTGCATGGCGCGGACCCTCGGCTTAGCCGCTGCTCTTATTTGTCGGAATAGGATTTTAATAACGTTGTATCGTACTGGAAACTATGTCGCGCAGTGTGAAATGTTGCGTACAATGGAAACTTTACAATACGGCCGAAGCGATTTATACATACGTTCTTTGTGACTTACGGAATTTTGTTTTAATCTCTGCATGTTTTTATAGGATTTCTCTCTTATATATGCAGCTTTTCTCTTTTTAATTTCATATATGGTCTGCTTAGTTTTTACTTACTACTAAACCAATATCATGTATGTGAACCTGGCGTTATGGTAAACTGTTATTGAGTAATTGACAACTGCTCTTTTATTATAGTTATTATTATCAGTAACTAGATATTCAATGGACCAAGAAGCTACATTTGTCAGAACATCTCAAGTCGCATAACTTAAGCGTTGTCTAATGGTTTCTTAGATTTACGCGAATGTTACACATTGATTAAAACTATTTTTTACGGATCGCGATAAAATCCGTAAAAATTAGTTTCATTTCAATTGAGCTTTTCATTTTTATAAATAAAGTAAATTAATCGAAATCCCCACCAAGCTAACCGACTTGAAAAGCTAGGAAAAACTTTCCTTTTCAAAAGTAATTGGCGTGTAAAAGAATACAATTATAGCTCTCTATCATAAATCAATTGTCAACAAAAGTTTTCGTGTTCACATTACAAACTCGAAACACATGCTTTGACATTAAATTTTAATTGTTACACTTGTTGAATTATTCAAATTATGTACTGCCGACGCGCGGGCTTGTTTTCGTAATAAAACAAAAACTGTTCGCAACTCATATCAACGCTCGGATAACACGATTATAAAAGAGCAACAGCTAAACTATGAAACGTAGAAAAATTATCTCTTGTAAAACGCAACGAGGTTGCTCCCCACACAAGGTTTTGATTTAAAACTCGTGCAATTTTTATTGCAATTCCACGAACTGTTTTCAGTACCTTAAATGCCGAAACAGCGATGTGTTTCGAACTTCAAAACATAACTATTCGTTTTTGGATATTCCAACAATCTTTTGTTTGTGGAGTTTGTTTCGTGGAAGCGTAACTAATCGGATATTCATGTTCCCAATGGCAAGGTATTATTGAAACGTTCGGAATATAAAGCCGTCGCGTCGACTAGTAGGTCAAAGGATATTTATTTCATTGTGTTTACACATTTGTGTACGTCTTTATATTTGAAAATAATTCCTCTTAGCCTTATAGGAAATATTTTAAATCCCGCTTTCCTGTGAAGGGAAATAGACAACTATTTATGATACCAAATTATTTATTTCGCATTTGTTATGATTGTTTGAATTAAAATTCTAATGGGCTCAGCTTTCAAATTACCTCTAATATCAGCTAATCTATCAGTCAATCGATATATATAATTAAGAATTTTAAATTTGAAATAAGTAAGCTTTACCTTGCGACTCGGGAACTTTAGCTCCCGTCCTCATTATAAAACGTATAGTTTTATCTCCTAGAAGTATGACATTTTTGGCAAAGGGACCGCTTTATCCGATTATTATCTTATACCTAAATTTAATTATCGGGTATTACAGAACTTTTAGAAGTAGCCCGATTCCCATCAATCTCACATATTACCAATCCTCGTCCAATCGCGTTCGACCCTAGGCTAAGCATGTACTAATTTGCAGTACAAGTTACTCATCAAGCGTGTTGTTTGCTCACTTTTTAACTTAAATCAACAAAAAACATATTAACTAATAGCCAAGACAATTATAAATTCCCTCTCAAAAACACGTCAATCTATCAATCTAGCGCGCGTGTTAACGTCACAAGCACGTAATTAAGTTGATACTACTATTTAAGTATAGCTGCTTGTGGCATCCTGTCAAATAAGGCGCTAAAGGACCCGTACGTTGCTGCAGTCCTACTGAAGGCATTGTTCTGTCCACTTTTCAAGGACAGTTAAATAATTTTTGGAATCGTAATTGTGCTGATATAAAACCGCGCTTGCATCGGCTCGTGGTTACCCGAGTTCACTTTTGAAGGCAAAGACTTATTTAATAGTTTATATCAATTGAAGTCTGTGTTTTCGCTAATGCTATCACTTACTGACAAAGGTAAGTACCATAATTTTTATCTTAGAAAATGCGCAAACATAAAATTGGTATTGGTTTTAATATTCTACATTAAAATAAAAATTATCGCATTTCACGCCATATCAACATTTCTAAAAACAGGAAATATCGTTGATAATATTATAAATCATCACTTAATGAAACGGTTTATCTTGAAGTTATCAGCTCTATCTACATTTGCATCTGCTATGCAGGAAATTGTTAAATGGCCACTGGAGAGAGGAAAATAATTATGAGATGAGTATCTTTTTGGCGTTTTCCTTCCCCCATTCGGTATGAGAGACCCTCTATTTGTATACTCAGTAAAGTTATGCGTAAGTACTTATGCAATGTGATGAAATCAGACCTGACTCACAAGCCCAAGGGTGCTGTCTGTTGACTAAAATATTGGAATGCAATTTTACTTAAAGTTCTAAGACGCAAAAAGATTCTCGTTTTTTGATAGAGCTAAACAAAAGTGATGTATTTTCAAATACAATATGATTTATTTTATTGTGTGTGAAATCAAAGATCCGAGGACGATTTTCTTATTTATTTATTCTCATTACTTTAAATTTGATTTAAACTCGCGGTATTCGAAATGATATAATATCAAACATTTGCGTAGGGTATATAAGATATAGACATTAAAAAGAATTAAAAATATTCACTGCCAATACCTGCTGAATAATATTTTAGCAATAAATAACAAAATATGAACGTGCAAAATTTACCTACATTAGAGTTTAATGGAATAAAAGCAAAACCAAATAGAGAAATGGATTTTTGACGTCGAAAAATAACAAAGCAGCGAACTTGGTAACTTATTTACAATACTTAAACAAACATAAGTATAGCACAGGTCTCTTACATTTTGTACGTATAATTGAAATTGCTTTCGTTCGGGATTTTGCATATGAATGGTGTATCTATAAGCCTATTAACATGTCCTATTTTGGTCTTTACGAACCTACAGCTTCTCGTTTCATAACATAATGTCTCAGGATGGCGAGTGCAGTGGAATGCCAAGCATTGCTTTGTAATTCATGTTGTTTGGTTTTACTACTGTTTATGAGCGTTCGAATAATAGCTAATGGCCATCAGGCGACTGGCATGCTCGTTTCACCATTCATTGCAAAAAAACGTGTTAGATTTTTTTTTATGAAATAGGTAGTCCAAATAAGTAAACACTGACGTTAAGTGGTTGCCGCCGCTCATGAACACCCACACCACCCAAAAAATCGTTTCAAGGTTGTAGGTATTGGTCTGGAAATAGACTAGAGAACACTTGCTCTAGCTTGACTATCTATATCAGCCCATATACGTCCCACTGCAGGGCACGGGCCTAGTCTACAATCGAGAGAATCGATTGAGAGTGGTTAGGCCATATAGTCCACCACGCGCCACCACCGCACCTAGTGCGGGTTGGCGGACTTACATACCGTAGAAATTCTTTAAAATCGCTACGGTATGCAGGTTTCCTCACGATGTTTTCCTTCACCGTTAAAGTGCGTGGTGATTGACTATCAATACACACATAACTCCGAAAAGTCAGAGGTGTGCCCTGGGATTTGAACCCGCGACCGCCGTGAACATGTAGGCAGCCGCGTCTGGTCCGTTACCAACAGGCCACCACGCACTCACTAGCTTGACTGTTTTTCATAAATTGAAACAAGGTAGATGGCTAAATATAGTCACAGAGGAAAGGATTTTATATATTACATTTCAGTTAAAAATAATACCAAGTATGCTATAAATAATTGTGTGCTACCACAAGTATGTTATCATTGTTCACCGGACCATGCCTTCTCTCACATATTAATATAATACATTATTTGTGTCAAGCATTGTCTTCAACACTTGTGTATGTAAATTACGTAGCTTTATTAAATTTATGCACAAACGCATCGTGTATTTCTCCAAGTAGTCGATCGTATTTACTTTGAACACTATAAATAACTAGATTTGGAACTAACACAATAAATTCTTTCTCTTCCCTCTTCGTTTTGATTATTTAATCTACTCGAGAACATTCCTAATAAATTTTGATTAACAGAATCTACAAGAATTCAAATCGTGAGTAGGTAATTCTTATTCATTGACTCGTAAAATTTCCACAGAGGATAATCTATTACAATTTAGCCACATTGAAAAACAAAACATATTGTGACCTGACGCGCGGCGGGCATTTCCATTTACAATATAGACAGACCACCTGAGAAATTCAGAAATCGATGAATACAGACCATTTTCAACAACTCGCTGTAACTTCAAGCACTCTAACATTTACCACAATCTGTTAAAGCTTTTGATATTCTATTATAGAAATCAGCTAAATTGTTTATAGACTGTAGACGTGTAGTGAAAAAGTCTCCAGATGTGATGTGAACACTAGGTGTGAGTAATGAGTACAGCAGGCAGTCGGAGCGCGGGCAGATAAGGCACGCTCGGCTCCCGCCCACCGCGCGGCTTTTTCACATTTTCTGCAATTTTAAAGGTGTTATTTTGCACGGCGGGACAAGTTTTTGTTTTTGGACGGGTCGTTAACCGTTGTTAGTACATTTGCATTCACTTATGGCCAAAACAGTTTGAGAAATTGCAGTTTTTAATGTTAGGTGTACCTGCGTTGTGGCATTGTCCATTTTAGATTTAATTTAGGATTGCCCAAAATGCGAGTGACTCATGCGCTGATATTTGATCGTAACCGCGATATAACACTGTCCTTATCTTTTATCTTTTTACGGATTTTTTAAATATAATTTCGGAGAAAAATTCGAATTAGCGGAACCATTCACCACATTATTTATTTTTAATTATTACATAATAGATACGGTTATCACCAATTTAATTAATTAAGCCAATATACATATTCGCATAATAAAACCTGTTCAATTTCTGTTAAATAAAGCCGTATCCTAATTAGTTCAATTAATAGGTATTTATGTTATCCAACAATTTTGTTATTAATACATACGCACCATATTCCGAGAACTCGGTCACCTAAAAAACAGGATTCTCATAACAAGTAACCATAACAGTGAGTCGGTGTTGACCCGGGCGTGGCGCGGGTAAATAAACATTCCACCAAGGCAATTAGAAGACACTCCAAATTATACCAAATAAACCTTTAGAATTAAGTACGTGTACGCTCGTAAAAATCCTATTGCGTCAGCTACAACCAGTCATCGCCGGACCTCACCTCGGCACAATGTAACGAAGACACGGTAAGCCACTTAAAATGTACAAGATGATGATTGTAAATTGTCAAGTATTTATAATATTAGAATTCCTTCTAAAGGTGATTTGGGGTCAGTTACTAATTGACAGGTTTTTGGTGATGAGTCTATTTTGGCTCTTTTAAATTGAATGAAGTATAAAAACATAATCTATTAATGATCTTGGCATTAAGTCCGCACATTTTTGTATACGAAGTTTTAAAAAATACATATTATATCAAATTAAATTTATAAAAATATTATACGCTCACTGATAACCACGGAACTTGTCTACTATAAAGAGTTTTATTTATACAGCTAAAAATATTTTCTTCACATTTAATTTATTTCCATTCCATTATAAACGCAGCACAAATTCCTCTTAAAGACACTTATAAAATATGGAATATTCAATTCTTCAGTTTTAGTGCAGCGTCGGCGTGCATTCCGTCAGAATTTACGCCGCGCGGCGCGACGCTTACTTCAAAGACATCATGCAAGTGAATATTCAACATTCATTTTTCAGTACATAACACTAACAACCTGATCACCGTCGCGTAAAGTGTGTGTGTGTTTGTGTGTGTGTGCGTTTGATCGAAAACAGCGCAACATTATACATTTATTTTATTGCGTTTCGCTCATACGTGGACTAAACACAAACTCAAGGACGTTTTTAGAATTATTGCATTGACTCGATCGTAAATTTAAAACAAATGTCGCTTGTTCCGCTTTTTGTATCATTTGTCGTATTCAGTGGAGTACATGTTCGGTTTTTTTTTCTGGTAGTTAATCCGATTATTTTTATTGGTTTTCGTATCACGATCTGCATGATGAGTATCGCTACTGGAATACGATGTGGGAACATAATGAACATGAGCATAATGGTGAACGATGTAGAGTACACTCACTGCCTTGTAATTGTAAATTAATTAATATTCGTACATAGTATTAAATGTAGGATCTAAATTGCCATCACCGCGATTAAAGACACCCAGCGACGTCACCTAAAGACAAACAGAAGAAATGAAATCTACGTACTAAAAAGTAGTATTATTCAATAATTTTAACTTCATTACAAACATTTCAGCAATAGCATTCAATTCTTAATCATAGCATGAACAATTCGTTATAAACGTACCTAATTTAAGAAGACAAGAAGATTTAAAATCAACATTATATCAAGCTACTTACACATTATCCATTATCGCATCGTAGCTGATTCCTAGTACATAGTTACATAGTGAGCGCTCGTTCACTCAATACCCACCCTAAACCGTCCTCCTTTGTCTCTATTTTTAAAAGCCGCAAAATGTTAATGCTACGCCAATTTTAAGTGAATCACGGTTGTACGTGCGTCAGTCCTCGGTGCACTCCGTAGTCACACGTTTGTCGCTAATAATGATCAATAATTGCATACTAAAACCATTCCGCGGGAATTGTACACTAATTGTATTCAATATATTGCAGCGGCTTCGTTTATTTCGTGTTTTGATTAGCCAAATGGTGTTTGTCTTTGCATAAAATCATATACTTAAAAGTAGAACACACTGAAAGAAAAGTTAAAGGTTAAAAAGGATTTATACAAAAGTAGTTTGAAAATTCTTATGCATTTTTCTGTTCTGCGTATTTTATTGATAACACTAAACGTTTCCGCGTATTCACGGCTCAAAGAACACAACTCAATCATTCCCAACGCATCATTCCCGGTAACGAAGCGAGCACGCACTCCTTCAATAAGCCCTTTTATATTTGAACTGGCTGGCTACCCGCTACCCCACATGCCATAGATAAAGATAAAATGCACACCGCGCATGAATGTTTATCCCACACCGAGCCAATTAAGATTCCCATAGCATAACAAGCGTGAAACTCACAGCCCGCGTTAGCACTTGCAATTATGAACAGATTCTATAGTGAATGATTGATTCCAATGGGCTTTGTTATTTCTGCTGGCGCATTGTTCTACTTTATTACCGCTGCATCTTCAACACAAAGGTTTTGCATTAGCTTTTTGTTTACTGGTGTTTTAAATAGCTGCATTTAAGATCGCTTTGGCTGCGTTATAAGTTTTAACTTAAATCATATTCATTTGACTATTAAATGTCATCATTGTAGTACAAATACTAGTATGATGTGGAAACGTGGGATCTAAGACATCGGTAATGAGGCGGTGTGTGGTATAGAGAGCGGGTGCAATTTACTCAGCGGCGGATACCTAAGCAAATCGATTGTATTCAGTTTCCATACAAATGGGTACCGAGAACACCGCCTGTCGACGAAAGATTTGCAATTTTTAAACGGCCGAACTAGAAAGGCGCATGTAACAATATTTGTGGAGGTATCCGGAGCTCAATCGCACTCGGTCGGTTAGCCTCGTGAGGTGGCAGGTAGCCGAGTTCGGCATGCACACGGGATTCCCGGGACGCCACCAGCAAACCGGGAAGTCCTACAACAAATATTTTTATTTTGCTGCGGGACGCTTAGTGGCGCCAGTTGACACTCATTCATTGTATAATTAACGGCTTTCTTGCTTTTTTTTCAGCTCAATCTGTTTGTTTATTGTTGCCGCTTTTATTCTCAACACGTTACCTGATTTATTTAAGATTTGTTCGTGAGCTTTAATAGTTTAGTAGGCTAAGGCGCAAAGTAATAAGGCTTAACAGATCAATTCCTTTTCAATCACGATCGGATACCGGGAGTAGCAACAGAAGCTATTGAAAACACAGTATGAAAATCTATCGGCACGTAATCGTGTGCTTATTGAGCCGAGCGCCCCACTGAGATGTATTGATTACTTCGTGAACATTGAAGTTTTTATTTTGCAAAATGGTATATCCCGGTGTGAGTCACTCGCTGACTCATCATTTCACTTCCTACGTTTGTCGAAACAGGAATGAGATTTGCGCGTGGATGACGCAACAACGTAATTACCGTTGAATCACCAAATTGTAATTATTATCTTACAATTATTTCGTATTTTTATTAGCATCAAACATGAATGTTGAATAATATATTTGCGTATAATTCAACCATTACGGATACTAGAAGTGTAACAGAGTTTTATTTTTCATATTTACATCCTTGAAAGTTTATGCCATGGCATTTATATTGAATGCTAAAGTAAATATTATGAATGCCGAATGAATTGTGGGCAATTTTTCTTCGATCCGAGGACAAGGACACAATTTATCAACTCTGATTTGTAAATAGTCCAAGGCTAGAATTGAGTAATTTTATTAAATTATGTTCTTTGTGGAAACATTAAATCAACAAATGTTTTGATAATTTTCTACATGTCTATTGGACTCGCTGATAAATATTCACAACAACTTCTTGAATTATGATACGATGGGCTTAAATAAATTTTCGTCATTTCTGACACTGGCAAGTGGCTGGTGGCCTAGTTGGTTGCGAAATGGACTGTTAATCAGAGGTCAGAGGTTCAAATCAAAGAAGCATATCTTCTTTCCGAAGTCGTGTATGTTCATAGTAAGTTTTCTCTTACTATAATCCAAAACATTGCGTGGAAAGCTGCGTAATTTCCTTCAGGTGATAGACTTAGGCTTAAAAATATTCTCAATCGCAGACAAGACCCTCACACATTATTGAATTACACTAATTAATTTAGACTATCGACTGAAATAAAATTAAGCCCTAAAGACATTACTGTGTTCTGAACAGAAATTTCGAACACAGGTCATTAATCTCTTAATAAACCTTTACCTACCCTTCAGGAATATCATTTAGACATACGTGGGTAGATATTAAGTGAGCAGTAGCCTACAAATATATTATCAAAAGTCTATATATCATGCTCAGTTTAGAACTAATAAATACAGCTCAAGTATAACACCGAGACACACCAATGGAAGTTTACGGTAGACTTCAGAACAACAAACAAAAATAGACCGTTGAGTCATATCGGCGAGCGCCGTTCAACCAAATCTATTGTAAATACATATTGGGAGATGCATATAAAACTGCGAATAACACATCTCATTGCCAATTTACTGGTTTATGATGCTTCTATTAAAAGAGCGTCTGTAATGGCGCTTCATGTAATCTATTAAGTGAGTAAGCGTTATAAAAAGATTACAAAGCAGCGCTATGTATTAATACTATAGACCATGTAATGAAAATTTTAAGGCATTTTAAATGCCACCTCGATTTAGTAAAAAAGATTAAATTAGAAGCTAGTGTAGCGTTCTAAGTTACCACAATGACAAATTTTCGATCTTATATTAGATTTGAAATGAAATTGACGGAGCCAGCAAGACCTTTTAACATTGACATTTAAATAACTCAAAACAAAGTAAACTAAATCTAATAGCTACAGTACCCACGCCTAGCAAATATTTCCCGGAAGGTTAAAGGTTATCCCGCCCACACACAAACAAATGCAACCCTTTCAAACTAGGATCAACAGGAGCACCCACTCATAATGGGAACAACTATCAAAAGATCTATGCTTTTGTAGATTAATACTAACTTTGGCGAGCTTTTAATTACAGTACCTAAAGGAATAGTATCTTTTATTATTAATATATTATCAAAAACAATTCATAAATCGCTACGGCCTGCGACCCTAACCGCAATGATAAAGAAACTAGTTTCGATTCATGTTTAAATATATGTAAAAATATAAAACTAGCCCAAACAAGTAAGCCTTTTGTTGTGTTAATATTGTGAACGTGGGTTTTTACACTGAACCGACACAAAAACTAACAAACTAAAATAAATCCTACTGACAAAAAGTAATATTCAATCCAGAAGTTTTTACATGTACGTATTCCAAATGTATGGATATAAATACCAACAGTTTATGTGCAATGTTTTCGGATACGATACACTCAAAGGAAGTCATAACTTAAATAACATAGTTGCTTTTCTTATAACAAAATTTACCGAAAGTAAACAAAAATGTAGCTCCATTGAAGAAGTAGCTTGAATGAAATTACAGAATGTATGTTATTAGTAATAAATATATGTATTAGTCCAGAGTTACAGAATCGCTTCACATATACGCTGGCGGTATCATATTCTTTGTATTGAAATATTTCTACAGAACATTAACCATAAAAGGGCCGCTAGTGAATTCGGACTGTCTTTAACTTTTCCAGAGAGCGGTATAAAATCACTATACACCGATCTTTGTGAGATCGCCAAATCAGTAATAGTTTATCAATAGCAGAGTATTCCTCCATATTGCAAGCAATCTTCCCTATTCTCATATTATGAAGAGAGATGAGGTAAAGATCTGACAAAAAAAACTGCAAACGATTGCTTGAAATCTAAATACTTTAAAATTATTAAACTACGTGCTGCATCAAAATTCGAATACTAAATTTCAAACAAACTGAAGGAAAAATCAATTTTTAAAATCTCATCATCTTTTTAGTAAAAAAAATGAAAAACTGGATACACCATTGAATATAATTTAATTAATTTTAGTGTAAGAGCTGATGCAACACCCCGTCCGGTTGCATTTCATGTCGCCACGTGTACAACACTTTGTCTGGAATGAATGTCCGTAAAGTTGCATCTTAAATGTGTAAATACATTGAAAGAAATTAGTAAACACGACATCGCCTTTAATTATAATATTATACGAGTTTAACTTTTTGAAAACATTCTGCAGTGAACCGGTGATGTCACCCGAAAAACTCGTTGATACGCACGCACTGATACTAATTTGTAAAATGAATCATAGTAAAAGTAAAATAATAGGTATCGTTTTAGCAATTAAATTAATCATTTCTCTCTTTAAATTAGTACTAGTATAATCAATGTTACTGTTCTAATTAAAAATATAATCAGCAGAATTATTAATGATATTGTTCATTTGTGTGTCACATTTTACCTCATATATTATTTACTTGCGTACCTTACTCTGAGTATTACGATGTGTTTTGAATAATAATAATGATGCTTTGTTAACCTTTCGATATTTATTCCATTTTATTCTCAAAAAAAGTAATCTAATAGACTAACAGTGGTATACCATAAACAAATTGAATCTAAATAATAAAAATATGTAAAGTTACACAGTCATATAGATATTTAACAGATCTGCAACTTACACAACTATTATTCACATAAATAAAATCAAGTTATGTTTGCAGTAGTTTTTAAATAAATTTAACAACATTTTAAATTAGTACGCCATTTTTAAAATACATATATAACGCAATACATATAGCGAAACTATAAAAATCTATCTTGTTTCCCGTCAAGCATCCTGAAATAACACAATATTATTAAGGTCGGATATCTATGAATAGCGATACAAAAATAAACATTACTTATTATAGAATACGTGCTAATATAGAGCCGTATTACCTTCAGAGGAAGTTGCTACACGTGGGCGGCCAATACCTTCTGCTTCCGAGATTAGTTTCCGAATAAACCTATTATTTCTTGTTTCAGGTAAGGAAGTGGCTTCTTAACATCGGAGTTCATTCATATTTTAGTTAATATTGAGTGTTTGGAAGTATCCCACACAGAGTTCAAGGAACTCAGAACTTCATCGTCCACAATAAGGTAAGTTAATGTTTGCTTAAACGAATTATGTAATTGTTTATTTATGTCATTCACAATAAGTTAATTAAGTTATTTAATTCATTTAAGTACCCAATTGACTTCTTTACATGTATTTTGATCGAGCTCTCTTTTGTATATTGGCTTCTTCTTCTACTACCAAAACATATTCCGTACCGTAGAATATATCAGCCCCTATACGAACAACTGCTGGCCTGAGCACGAGCCTTCTCTACGATTGTGATTTTGTACCTTTTTCCACCAAGCTTGCCTGGTGCGGGTTGTTGACGTACCTGTGAAATTCCTATGGAGATTTCGCATGTACGCAGTTTTACGACATGCCTAAATGGACCCGTAAAGGGACTTTGTCGTATGAAAAAAAAGGTACGCCGGTTTCTTCATCATATTTTTGTTCACCGTGACAGTAATAAATTAATCAACTACGTATAAAAATGTAGCAACTTCGAAATTAAGAAGTCTGTGTCCTGAACTTTTGACTTCTTATGTTATGACGCTAATCAGGCTATCAATCCTCTGTAACCAATACGTAATTCTCATACGATGTCTCACAATCGTAACTAATTATTGCGATGGAAGCGAATACACATAAATCGCGCAGTAATTTCGGTCATTTTTCACAGAATCGTGTATCACCCGGCGCGTTATCAGCGTATCTGATAAACTTGACATTGATCCGCTTTGTTTACACACACGTACAAATATATCGCTATACTTATGTATGATGTGAACGCATTTTCGAGGCTCTGTCGCTATCATATTATTCTTCTTGACAAATTGATATAGAAAGTTTTTAGCTTTAGTTTGTTTCCTCTTGGAGATGTGTCGGAATTATTATATTTTTGTTTAATAATAACGAAATTGATTTCAAAACAACCAATCCATATCTAGATACCTAGTACCAACTGACAAACATAGGCAACTTATGTATGTTTATTTCAGTTTTTTTCCCGTAAATTTCACAATTTCAGCTTGTTAGTCATTGCTATAAGTTCAATGCGTATTGTTCCTCCAAATATCTGTAATAAATGTGTTAAAAACGTTTAAATTAAATTACGCTTGCACATATTAGCGTTTGTATGAATACGATGCATCTATTAGACGATTGAATCATCAGACACAGAGGATATTAATCTCTTAATGGGATAATAGATCAAATGTGGCCTTTTTGTTCTTCGTCTAATCGGGAATAAGTGGTTTCATTTTCCTATTATTGAAGTGCTCACGGCATGAAGGAATGAACAAGCTTATAAAATCCGTTTCAAGAACATAAATATTGCCACAAGAATGAGCAATTTACCTTTGACACTTATGATACGAATTATTCTTATGTTTTTCCTGATCTTATCCAGGTTTTATTAATCCATTGGAATTGATTGTTATTCTGCAATTATGAGGTCGAGTGAAGCTCTTTGAAGCTGCAGAACTTAAAACTATATTTCAAGTGTTTGACGTATTCTAATACCTTTAGTACTATATTCTAAAATTTCTAGGGCCAAGTAGAAACGGCGAACAATCGTCGCGTAGGTTTACGATTGTATAGAATTCTTTGTATGCGTATTCGTACGTCGTAATATTGCCAGGTCCCGCCTTATGCAGTATTGGTGTCGTGCAGCATAGATAATAATATTTTCTTTGTAGATAGGGTGTTATGCCTCTATTAAGTGATTTCCTTGACGTAATTGACTTGACTTGCCACTTGAGTCCTGACCAAAAACTAGAGTACATAGACACCGAATGTACTTTATAAGTTACTTATTAAAGCTCTAGGCATTTTAGCGATTTTTAAGGGTAAGCCACGTGTCAGACAACACTGACAAAAGCGTCAAATGTCCATCTACGTGGTGGACACATGTCGTAATAATGTTACAGTAGCTAAACAAGAAGAAGGCTTTAAATTCTTAAGTCAATTTATTTTAATTCACTCAAGAACCCACGTGACTATATTGTCCACTTTGTACTATTTAAAGGCCACTGGGACAGGTTTATAGATTATTTATTAACAGTTTATCGCGTCCGAAGCGCGAGTATCGCCCGTCCGTTCAACAACGAAAAATTTTTATCTACGACGTCAGTGGACGGCTTTGAGGGCCGTTCGGAAATCCGCTCGGCTTTATAATGCTCGGCGTGACGCTCCGTGGATCCCATCCTATAGAAATGTAGACACGCGTAGGGTTGCCACATGTGCACGGATTGTACCCCGCAATCGGTTTTTATTACCTAATATTTGTTGATGTTTAACCCTTATTAGAATGTGATGTAATATTTATTGTTTGGTTCCTTTAGTAGATTTAGATACCGTATGACCTACATATAATCTCAATTACGAAGGACAACAAATATCTGCAATGAAATCGGCACGTCGTCGCATGAACGCTATCGTATTTTGTATACATATAACGTGCTAAAACGTAATCAATATAAAACCTACATAAAGTGAACACGTGACGCCTATCAGCGTCAATAGAAATCGATCGAAATTATCTCTCGGATCTGGAGCGAAAGTTGTGTCATAATCGATGAATGTATTCATTAATACGACGTTCAAATATACGCAGTATTAATTCGTTTTAATACTGAATTATCATATATGAGGATTTAGTTATGTCGAATGGCGGTGCTATACAATTCTAATATATAAAATCACGGGCTGTGGTAATAAAAAAATGGCACATATATTTTCATAACAAATCCAAATAAACCAATAACACAGCACTCATTGGAATTTAGCCTCGTTTTTACGAGCACTCTTAAAACCCAATGGTTCGCAAACACCTTCCTATTTGAGAGGGGAAATCAATTTCGTTTATAGTTATGGCAGCCCTGGCTGGTCCCGGAGTGAATGCTCGACTGTTGGACCTCTTTGTGGGGTACAATGAGGAATAAAAACACATCCCTCTTTGTCCCCGGACGGGACTATTGCTCCGAGTCAGACGTATCAATCCACTCACCCGTCCTGTGTTTATATTATTTGTGTATACTTTGAGATGGCCCGTGTGTGTCGCCAATACATTTCAAATGAAACGTTATACTCTGCCGATTCTTAGACAAATAAT
Source organism: Deilephila elpenor (assembly GCA_949752805.1). Lineage (NCBI taxonomy): Eukaryota > Metazoa > Arthropoda > Insecta > Lepidoptera > Sphingidae > Deilephila > Deilephila elpenor. The sequence goes on from OX457108.1 coordinate 7,433,340, forward strand.
GGATGCCTTTTTATAACATGCTACAGATTATTTTCAGATAAACGCCGTAATATTTTGATTTAATAAGTTTATTGGACTGCGTTTTTACTGTATTATAATATACTTACTATTATACGCCGCGGCCGCGCCAGTTCTAACGTGTAACTTGAGAAACTCATAAGAAAGAAAATAATGGTTTGTGCACGAGCTTACGATGTTTATTCCCGTGTGTAATCTTTATCAATTTTACAGTGAAAAAGCTCAAAACTTGTAAGAACTCGTTTTATAACACCTTAACTTTCACAGGCAGTCAGGCAGCTGCCTTGGTGGCGCAGGTGTACTACGGTACGATTACAAAGCAGAGGTCTCGGGTTCGAATCCCGGGTTCGGCAAAGTGCTATTGGATTTTTCTATTTAATAACAACCCGGAGACAGGAATTTATGCGGGTATGGCAATAGACTCCCCTCCTATCACATCGTGGGACGGAACACAGAAGGCGAAACATGGTTGTACATGTAAAACCTTTGCTTATCCCTTCTGGGAAAAAGGCCTGACCTGACCTTTTGTATGTATGTAACTTTCACACCTGTAATAAGAAATGTTCAGAAAATACTTAAACTAAAGAATAAATAATATCATCTCGAAGCATTGTAGATGACAACATAAAAGTATAATATTTTATTTATTTATACGTTTTATTGTACGTCTTATGTTCCATAGTGATTAAATAGGTATAACAAATAAACATAAAATTGTACAATGGGTCCATATCGCATTGAGCGATTTCTTTCTAGCAACCTTTGGATGAGCAGGAATTATTAGATTGACAAATAGGGCTTGACAAATATCTGTTGGATAAAATATCAAAGAATCTTTCAGCACCTAAACGTAGTCCGTATTCTAAGAACGCAACAGGGAATTTTTAAACGAATCTAGAATGCACAAAGTGTGAAAGAAATTTGCACGGTTGAGTAGACATCATTTTTAACCCTCCACCGTATCGCGTACTAACACGTTCATAATTCAAGAGCATATTAGCCTTTAAGGTTTTATATTAGACTCGACATCGTGAAGAAAATCTCTGCGCACTGAGCTTGTACCAGGACAGTAGACAGAAAAGAAAGATAGTGTAACTACATGAGAGTGATAGAGACAGCAATAGATATGAATAACATACGGGTATTTTTTTACAAACATTTGTTCCCAATGTTTTCTCCAGTATAGTATTTCGACTATAAGCCCTGCATTTATACACCAAACGCACTCGCGCGGATTTTCCCCTTTACAGAATCAATATCTATTATACAGCGACTTATCTCCTGAAGCTATTACCGTCGTCTGTCCTTTGCCTTAATTCAATAAATCTACGCAAATTATCCGATCAGGAAAATAACTGAATAGAATATCCGTGATTTTTACCCGTAACACGTTTGATGTTTTATTGGTATTTTTTATACTGATACGTTGCTATATTGCCCTTGATGCCAAGTTTAATGCACTCCAGATGGAGTATCCACCGACACGAGAAGATTGTCTCTTACTGGTCTATCATACCGGATTGATTGTATCCGGATAGGGATACACAGGTTAAACCCCAAACTCGATAGACTTACGTCGGTCATTAGGACAGTTACAGTACGTTTCTCCCGGCACATTCTTCCACCTACTACAAATCTGTGGAACCAATTGCCAAGAGCGGCATTTCCGGACAAATACGACCTGGCAACCTTCAAGGAACGAGCGTATTCCCACCTTAAAGCCGGCAACGCATCTCCATGGCCTGTGGTGTTGCAGATGTGCATGGGCTGCGGTGATCACTTACCTTTAGGTGAACCGTGTGCACGTTTGCCCCCTATAATATAAGATAAGGTATTTAAGCATTATCGCTATCCGGGTGTATACTCCCGGGTGTATGACTGCCAAAAGCAAATATGTATTTGTGTCTACGAAACATGTGTGTTATTTCTGTGGTGTCATTTGATTGTTACCTACACAAGCAAGCTCCGCCTCGAAATGACGCGTCGTGACATATTGAGTTCCTAGACGTGATAGATGGCTGTCGCAACGCTTTCACCTAATACAGATGTATGCATATAGTCTATTCATATCCACTGACTTGCACATTATTCATATATGTCATGTTTAGAAATGTGCATGAGCAGAAAGTGATAGCTATTTAACACAAATAAACGTTTATTCTAAAAGTATTGATAATTTGAAACGGTCTGAATAATTTTAAATTTACGTATATACGTATGATAAAAAAATACCGACACAGTAGGGTTAAGTTAGCTCATGTTATCACAAATCCAACAGCATCTAAAAGATTTTAAAAACCGCTGGCCAGTTTCCGAGATTATTAGCTACACAAACTTGCAAACTTTGCTACTTTTAGTAGTTTTATAAAGTTATACTGGCATCGAAGAATCTACACTCTTAAGAAAAATTCTTGAGTAGACGTCCTTTACAATGAAAGCATTAATAATTCTTCGTGTTATCTATAATTTAAATAGATTTGTAAATTAAATGTTCATGTCTTAAAAAGGGAATGTATACAAGAGAAACTAAGAAACATGTCCCAAATAATCTAATTAATGCATAAAGCGTAGCGAATGAGACAATATAGTGGTATTAAATATTATTTGATATAATGACAAAGAAACGTTGGCGCATTGTCGCGAGTAAGGCGTGAAAATAAGTGAGTAATGGTGAGCGACTTCACGGAACCGTAGGCCCTGCTCATTGTTTTCAAATTCTGGCGTATATCATTACTGTGCACGAAACTTAATACATTGTTCCGCACCATAACTGAAGGCAAAGTAAACAATGGTAAATAGTATACTGTCTAAATAAAATATCATTATATGTACATGCGTCTTGCTGATAGTAGACCGGATTGAGCAATCTTATATTATTTTCAAGCCACACTGAAGTAGTAGTTCCTCTTTCGGTAGTAGTACCTTGAACTATAGAAGGAATGAGCTGTCTTTCGTTCGGTGAATGAGATTGCCGAAGGACCAATAACCTTTTCCTCAATTTGCTACCGTGTCACCTCCCATCTTGAAACGCTGGCTACGCCCCTGCAATGCAAGTATTGTAAATGTTTATAGTCTACGGTAGTCATGTACTATCAGCTTAACCATTTGCTCTTTTGCCGGATCAGAACAATAAAAAAATATTTTCAATTACCTCTATCTTTTTGTACTCTACAAGGACGGTAAATCTTATTTTGAAGTCTTATCTAAATAGCTGAAGAGTTTGTATGTTTTAACTAAGTACTGGAACTAGCAGTCACATATGGAAATTATTTTGGTGGCAGAAAACCTGTTTATTTGAGAAGGATTTTGTCTGTATACATTATAAACGTACCCCTTACGCCTCCATCTCCAAAAGGATCGGCAGAGATGCCATTAATGCCACTCTCAAGTCGCTGAGCTTATTTCCGTCCCAAGATATAATAAGGGTCTCAACCCCAACGCAGATGAAACCGCGCGCATAGTTAGTGTTATGTAGGTACCTTTTTTATTACACTGTACTCTGTCAATGTTGGACAGTGGTCTTTTAAAGACTATCCACAATTTAAACAACATTAAAATGTACACAGTACTATCAGCCCATTAACACGCAAAGAGTCCCTTGCCGAATTTCGGGCGAGAATCGTATGCCATCATTGCATGCGATAATCTGTATAAGATTATTGTATTCTAATATTTTGGCCAATATTTACACAATGCAGCTTTTTTATATCCTTACGATAATCGTACCTTCGAGTATTCGTACCTTCAAGAAACTCTCCCCGTGTAAGTAGAGCTTTAAGATTAGGCAATTAAACAGCCGCAGACTGACAGGACTGGCCCACAACAATATCTTCACACGTAGTCTCGTGTATTGCGGCGAGCGGCTGTGAACACCGTCGCAGCGATTTAATTAATAGTAAACGCATCAAACGGTACACGACTTACTTGTGTTGATTGAGACGCTTGTGCGCCAAAAGGCGAGGTAACGCAATGTACACAACAATAATATCTACAGGTTATTAATTGTGTTATTATTGCAAAATAATGCTAAGAGGTGTATATAAATAGTATAGATCCATAGTCTCTGACTACCCCTATGGGATGGTCGTCTCAATTGAACTCTCGGATGTCGAGAACTCTCTTTCTCACAGTAACTATATTTCACGTAATTGTAAGACGATTATATCACATCTTCTGCCGCGAGAAATGGGCACCGGCCTCATCACCGAAACCATACAAATAAAATAATATAATTACAGGTTACCAAAATCACAATATTTTACAACGACATCTATCTGTAAACGCTTGTACTACTTTTCATGACAGGCTGACATTCAATACAAAACAACGCGAATTTTTTAATGTACAGCCAAGGACGCTAACGACGTGCATTAATTGAATTTCGTCGTGGAGTTTTAGGGCGCAGAGCAATTTATCTATAACACCAGTGGCCTACTATGAAGTTTATATGGAGCCAATTACCCGTAATACCTCGTTGGCCCGTATTTGTTTAGTCTATTCTATTATATTAGAGCAGACGAAACTACTTCGATTAAATGTTTATGCGCTTATTTGGAGTTTAATGAGAAATTTCGGCAAGGTATTGGAAAAGCTCAAGGTTGTTTAAAATTATTGGTTGTCAATTGTTATGAAACTACAGGATACATTAACGACCATATTTAACCCTCTGGCGTGAGAAATGTTTGTGACAAATTTCATAGCCTACAAATTGATTGGCTTTTTACTAAATTTTGTATAGAAAACATGAACCTACCTATAAATATATAAAGTGGAGTAACCCTAACTTAACAAAATTCTTTAACATCAATATTCTTAAACGTCACATACAAGATTTTCCTACTGCGATTGTGTTTACTTTTGACTAAATGTTTATCAACAAAAAAATCATAGAAGAAAGATATCTACAGTCCATTTAACATTACTTTCCATTTAGAAACTGTTACATTATTTTGCGAGAGAGTGATCGATATAAAATCGCAATCAGATATGAAAATAAATATTTAAATAAACGGAAAATAAAATTCTATAGTTACTTTTATACAAAAAAAAAAAAAAATTGTTACTACGTAGTGATGGAGGTATAAGTGGTCTATTTGCCTCGTGCGTCGACGCTAATTTTAAACGCAAATAATGGTCGCTACTTTATGTCGAGGTTCATTGGAAATATCGCTAGGCAGCGGGGAAGATCTGAACATGCGACAAACGCTGACGACGCGACGTATAAAGTGTTGTTGACATCAAAACAGATTTTAACAACAAACTGTCTTACATTGTCGCAAATGTCGGGATATTTCGCATTTTACAAACAATTTAGACTGCCGCGGTGGCGTAGTTGTACTACGGTACCGTTACAAAGTTGAGGTCTTAGGTTCGAATCCCGGATCGGGCAAAGTGATATTGGATTTTTCTATTCATCATTATCAGCCTAGAGGAATAGACTCGCCTCCCATCATAACGTGGGACGGAAAGTACACCAAATGTGGGTGTCCTAGTTACACCTTTGCCTAACCCTTCTGGGAATACGGCACGAGTTTATGTATGTATGAACAACTTAGGTACTAGAAACAAATATTTAAGAATTACTGCGATATGTTCAATAATAAATACACTCAATAGTTACACACATAAATCCGTTCCCAAAATAAATACAAATGTTGTGTTCTAGGTATCAGAAACCTATGAGAGACTGTTATATCTTGTCTATGACTTTTATGTCTACCAAACCCAAAACAAATATTTGTGGATATTACAATCATTTGTCTTGGTGCGATGGATGATGGAATCAGCTGACTCAACCATACTATGTAGTATGTATACTGTAAGTATGCCGTATAATCAAAGCATGGGAGACTTAGCCGAAGATAATAATTGTTACTAATTGATACTTCATCTAAATAGCTGACTACTAGATTCTGTCACTGTGATCACTTTTCATACCAGCGTCAAAAAATATTACAACCGTTCTACTAAGCTTTTCGTCAACATCACATCCGCCTGATTTCCATTAAACTCAATAACATCGTTAAATCAAACAATGTATTACATTAATAAATATTCAAGACGCGAAAAAAAATAACAAAGAGCACATGATACCCGTGTGCGTTATTATTATCTGAAGCAGGATCTATTCAATGTTTAATTCCGCGTCATACGACAAACGATTTCGCAGTTAACGGTTCCGAGCGTGACCGTTAAACTGGTTCCGCACGTCACTTACTATAAAACCTTTCGAGATGCAGACCCCGGGGATAAACGTTTGTACATTGTACCACATTTTTATATATATGATATCGTACGCCCACTGTTGAACACAGAACTCTCCTACAATCAGGAGTTAGAGAGGTCGTAATTTACCAACCTGGCTTTTTTACGATGAATGGCAAGACGAGCGTACCGTTCCCTGACGTTCCTACCCAGGTGGCCTCTATATAAGAGACCTACCACCAGCCGCAATACGCACTGGTATACTTACTGTATTATAAATTATTTTCTTATAATATATCTATGATATGAAAGTTTCTCAGCGATGTTTTTCTTTGTCGTTAAAGTGCGCGGTGATTGTTAATGCATACATGACTCCGAAAGGTTCATTATCAGAGTTGTGCCTTCGAATTTGAAATGGCGACCACCAGTACGGCAGAACGCGTCCTGTTCGCTACCAACAGGCCATCACGCGCCTTTTAAATACACCTTTACATTCATGTAATGACTTACATAATGCATTTGTTTTATCTTAACGCGCATCTGCTTGCGACTTATGCAATGCTCCTTTCTCGGTTTCTTAATCACGAAAATAATAATTTTTAATCGCGTAAACACATTACTCGCACATCCTTGCTTTTAGTGGTATCTTAAGTAAAATAAAACACAAAGTTGTATTAATTTGTTAAGCATTCTTAATTAAAATTTAGCGGATCGTATCTTCTTACTTGACGTTAAACTTAATTGTACGAATCACTTGTTTTTAATAACATACATAATATGTTATGTAATTTAATGTGCAAATTGACTCAAAAATAACCAGATGAGACATTAAATATAAAATTGCTCATAGCATTTAAAACCGATGAATGATATCAGAGCCGGAAAATGCGAAATAATATAGACTATTTCAAGTTACTTCCAATTAAGTGCAGTGTGGTTGTTGATATATTGCAAGTGAAAATGTATTGCGGTTTATTATTATTTATTGTGTTTATTCCTCACAATTTATTGTTCCGCCTGTTGTTACTATTATTAGCACGAATGCTGTAAGTTCCTGTAATAATGGGAGTGAAACTAGTGTCTAATGTACCAAGCCTACATATATTTAAATTTCTATCCCACTTCATTCTACAAAAAAATTGTTTTAAATTCTAATTAATTATTTCTAGCTTAATCAGTGAAATTGAAAAAAAAAAGGTTTTTTAAATTCTTCATATTAGGTATATAAAGTCTACCAAACAACATTAGCTCCGCTAAAATGGGTGATTGCAGCCATCTCGAAAATAGTCGAAACTCGTGCCAAACAGCAGTAAGATACTTTTGTTACAGAGCTTATATTAATAATTGATTTTATTCTTTCCATTAAATCATAATGTTTTTAATCTCATAAATTACTGCCACAAATTCTTCCTACTTAGACCGTATTACATTTTAACTTGTAATAAAAGTTTAACAGTCGACAAGATTTAACTAGTCATGCCGCCAGCCAATTGAATTGTACTAACATAAATTGATTGCCCAATAACTGACACCTTCGGATTATAATGGGTCCGTAGCACAGATGTGATTAACCTGTTTATCGGGTCATTATACGAGCGGAAACAGACGCTGTATAATTTAATAGTCGATCATCGCGGACCTTGAGAATCAAATCGCTTCCTCTTCCCGCTGTGTCGCTGTCACATTCCTGTGTACTGCTCCGATTCATATTTTATTGCTGTAAGCAGTGATATTTTTTATTCATATCTTAAAACATAATTGACTGTTTTACGGATGCTGCCACTGGCATGTCAATGGTTCATTTCATCACTACTGTTTGAACAACTGCAAGAAATAGCCAGGCAGTTTCTTTAGAATTTGGGTTTTCAAATTTTCAAAAAAAAGACCATAATTGCGTTAATTTAGCAAATGAAGTACCTACCTTTAGCTGGCAAAAATACAATTTAAACCCACTCCTTGAATGCGACTATAATATAACTAATAATAGCAGTGTGGTCCTAAAATTGAAATAGTTGATTTAGGCTATTCCCCCAAATAACCATAATTTCGTCTCCTATAAACTAATATGGACACTGGCACACACTGATATCATCAACCGACAAGCAATGAAATTGAACAGTTAAATTATAATCTTAACAACATTACCTTGTCTTTACAATGAAATTAATTAAAAAGAAAACAAAATAACACTTCCAGCGGAACGGGATACAAAATACTCGTCAGTAGTTTATTGCAATAAAAAATACAACAGTTCGCAGTTGAGAGTTTAGTCTAAACCACACACTGCGCGGTAGATTGGCGCTGACGTGGTTCGATAAAGCGACCTTAACCTCGACGCACTGTTATCTGCCAACAATGAACATTAAACGATTGTCGTATAGTCGCGCTAGGGCTGCTACTTATACTCTCTATTTTCCTAATGTTTAAAATTATGACAAGGTATTATATAAATTAAAACAAGAACATTAAGTGTAAATGTGTAAAGGTAAAGGTTTAAAAGTAGGTTGTAAAGCCAAAACTTTATGAAACGAGTTCGAAAATCAGTTTGTGCAATTGCATGTCTCGAATAAATCTGTCATTTCAATATACCATTTATCACGTCATATAGTGTAAATTGAAATGAAACATATAAACAAATAAATACAACCAATAGCCATACATAATACTAACCCCTATATTTAAATACCACTCTGGTACTACCCAGACTATCAATAAATACTTGTTTATGCCACAAACATTGAAATGGGATCGAACCCCTGTTCTCTCATTTCATAATCGACATCTTCACCAAATGCGCCACGAAGGCTGTTTATGATAACAAAACATATTTTCCTGTACAAGATAGCATAACCTTCTTTAAGTCAGGAAATTAACAAGATACATTAAATCATATTACAAACAAAAAATAAACAATATTAATTGTTTGTTTGTCACACATTACGCCCTTGACGCTTTAACTCCTTTATCACAATAACTAAGTGTTTAGAATTTTGTAAATATTAAAGATAATTGAATCGTTGTTACTATTATATCATATTAAATAGAAAACTGTATTTAAATGTTTGTGATTTTAGTTTAGACCATGCTTTATTTCGAGCATTAAATCGTTTTTATAATAAAGTCATAAATGTTATTAGGTATAAAGTAGATTTATAATAATGAAATAGATTTTGTTAAGTGTCAATGGAAAACCTACGATACCTGTGATCTCCGGTTTGAATGCAGGACCAAGGTTAGTCGCAAAAATCTCTAGCTGTCTTTAGATGCAGAAACTCTTAGCAGCTTCTCAATTCTTATACCAAACTGGCAACTAGTGAAATAACAATGGATTGACAATGACTGACATAAAAAAAAATGTAGTGATTCGATTGCCTCTGAACTGCATTTGGTTAAGACTCCGAGTGGTACAAGACGAAAAGTCTCTTCTAGTTTCTGACACTCGTGATAAAAGAATTGAATGTTAATAGGGGGAGGCCGGGCAAAGGAACTACGAATAACTATATTTAAATGTTGCATTTTTCCATTCTAGTATCAAAATAATAAGATGATCCAAGTGGTTATTGATACAATGCTAAGTACTAACGAACAAAATGCATAAAACGTTGTTTGCCAAGAACATCGAAATAACGTGTCGGAATAGGAGGCTTCAGCCACTAAACTTTCGACTCGTAAACATCACTATTGCGTGTGATGGCATTATTAAAGTACAGGAATGTTAAGTGAAAAATTAGTACTAAATGTTGACAATAAAACTACATAATAAATAATACCCTGGGAGTAAATAAAAGCCTATGTAGTAAAAATTGCTCTTTTGAGGTGTTTTTTAATGTGTAGTTTAAATGTTTTTACATTTTTTTTGAAATTGTGTAAGTACTTATCTATGATATAATATTGCTATGTTTTCCTTCCAACTCCGCATTGTAATCTAGCGCTTTTAATATATGCATGTTACGGTCTCTAACCATACCATAAATTTAGCTAAAATATTCTTGGACTCTGTTTTTTGGCACAGTGAAATAACTACACTGCACTATTTGGTAAAAATAGATATAGTTCTAAAAATACGATCAAAACCGATCTGCTGTAATATTAAATTCTGATTGCTCGAAATTATTATCCGAATATTAATGTTAGTAACAAACGCGTTATAGACCTTAAAAATATAAACCAAGAATGTTGGTGTTTTTTGCTTAAACAAATACAAATTGAGTTAATCTCAATTCGTTCCTCCTCATTTGGCGCCTTCCACGCAACGTTCAGAAATTAGTAGCGCACGAAAATGATGTAACAATCCTTACGAAAGCCGAAACGTTAATTTATTGTGTCACAACAATGACAATTTATTGACAAACGAGCGCCCTAAGACCCCGGCAGCGATCGAGACACGTTTACACCTTACTAAAAATCGACATGCCCAGCACTCCAACAAAACGCATTAACAAAGAACTCGGCTCTTTGCGGAAGATTGCCGTTAGTTATTATCTAGATGAGGCAACTCAAACACATGCCTTCATCTCTTTCGCCCGCGGGGGATTACACACGGCCGGTAAAGGATAGCCGCACTATGTCGTGATCAATGGATGCAAAAAGGTGTAGTGACGTCGACAGGATGCTCGGGCGCAGCTGGTTGGAACTTTTGTGTTTTTGATCTTTTTCTTTTTCCATATACAAAAAGAGGTTCGATTCGCGCAGCTCGGTTTCGAAAAGCACACGTTTCCGTAATGGGAACGGAAAATGTTAATGAAGCGTGCACCTCAGTAGAATGCGTGTAAAATTATATGGCTCCGCAATCGCGGCCCTATAATTTGGGGCAATGGCCGGTTCGCATACAATTAATTAGCTTAAATATCAGTTTTACACAAAGCATCCCGTCAATAAAGTCACGAACTTCGCGTCAGTTTCCGAATTATTCAGTTAGCGTAAATTCTCTCAATTACCGTCTGAAATTGCTCTTGAAACGTCAGGACAGGCTCGCGCTTAAATGGTTTTACAAGCTTAGTCATAAAACCAATTAAAATCAATCAGCCGTGCCATCCCTCGGGTTTTCTCGTGTCATTAACAGATGTTGGATAATGAAAACATCAGTGCGAGAATATCGCACGTTTCATAGCCGCCGTATTGTGATCCCCCTCGGTTATGCAACAAAAACCGGAGATAACTGTCAGCGGGCAAACAACACTACTCGAACATTGCTACTTAATAAGGTTACATTATAATTAAATCTGAGAAGACGCATGCACTAATTGGTGTAGTTTGCGAGAAATATTAGTCGTCCATATGGCGAAACATGCGCCTTACAAGCCCTACAACAGTAAGTACATTCTGCAAATTCGCGTAACATTTAACTGTTTTTGAAAGCGACATTAAATTGTATTTCCTGTTTAGGCTTTAATAACCCAAATACAAAAGGATGAAGTAACTAAGACAAAAGACTATTATTATTGTCTCGTTACAGTGCCAAAGAAATTAAATATGAATGCCGACACCACAACTATTTCTTCATTACAAGATGTAAACCAAGAAGAATTGGTAACAATAATAACATATTAAACTCACACTTAACCATACGCTTGCCCTCTATCACATCCTGGAACGGAACACACAAGGCAAAACGTGGAAGTCATAGCAGCACCTCTGCCTACCCCTTCTGCGAAAAAGGCGTGAGTTTATGCATGTAGGTATGTGTATAATTTCATAAGTTCTTTCTGAGCTTATGATATAGATATATTAAATTGGTATATATAGGCTTCCATAAAGGTCCATAAACATTGAGGACAGCAACAATCCTGCTAATGACATCACAAATCGAGACATTGCATCATAAGACATAAACCGATTACTTAGTTACTGCATGAAACATAACTTAATTCTGATTTATCCATCTTACGATCGTCATTATTGTCAACATCAACATCAACAGGAAGTTCACTGTACCGCCAAAAATTTCCACAAGGACCTGGGGAAAATGAGTCTTAAGTTAATCAGATATTACCTCCAATATATTTCATATTTAAAAACCTACCGTGTTTGTAAATTTGAAATAGAAAGGTCGTCATTTGTCCCACTATACTCTGATTTACGATCAAATTAGCTGATACCGCGCTGACATTTTATTCCTCCCTAGACGGTGTAATTGTGTTGAATTCAAGCTGCCGACTTCATAATATAAATCTATTCGCGTATCTATGTAGTCTTTAGATATAAACCAGCTTTGTACTTGCCTAACTTTGTACAAATTTAATTTTATATGGAGAACTTTGAAGTAGAAACTTGAATAAAGATGATAACGCAGAAATCCCTTCAATTTAATTTCGAACTCTATGTGTGATAAGAATATTTCATATTAATTTACATATTCATACATGCATATTAAAATTGAAAGTTACGAGTGTATTTGCCGATTAATTAATTAGTTTATGGAATAATAACCATGACAATTTTAGTTTAAAATATGCGTAGTTCGTTTATTTGTTTTTTCATTTACTGCATTCGTTTCTGTTTGTAAAAGGAATACAAGCCTTCTTTTAATGTAGTAACAACAGCATTGTTTCAAATTTTTCACAATACCTAAATTATTCAGCCACGCTACCGAGGTTTGAAGCATAAATAGCGGGCATTACTGTGTCAACCGATGAAAGATGATCATCTCTCCCCAGTTTATACAGTATCAATGCTCGGCATATGTCATCAAGTACGCGCATTTACTTCCTTATACCGGTAAAATATTACTTAGCGGGACAGCAATGTACCCATAATCCGTTTTAGAACCCACACTTCAGAAATAATAGTGAGCACTTGCCATCAGGTCACCAACTTACTAATTCTGCATCCCATCATCCATAAAAAACGAAGTTCATAAACCAACAACTCGAAGCCGCTTTAATATAGTCTCCACTTTATCTCGTCCAGAAATATTCATAGCATAAAAACTCATCTCTTTCGCAGCGACGATCCAACTTTTCCGCTGAGAGCAAGCAAAAGACAGTATTAAAATAATTTTGGAGTCTTTCGCAATGTTGGTAAAAGTTGTGACACCTTGTGATTCGATTCTAATGCGAAATGTATTGACCTAGTTCCCGACCCGCTCTTACAGTTCCCTATCCAACTTGACCGAAGTTAAAATATGTATTCGTTTGCATATGGTGTCGGTTGGCAAAGAACTTGCTGTTATTCAATCGGATTGTTGAAGTGTTTGCGCCATGATACCGCCGAGTGTACTCCGCCTTTACTGTAAGCTTTCCACTGAATTTATTTACATTTATCTCGTTGTGTTAATCATCGCTCTGTGTATAGTTCATTTTGGGCGGACTTTTCTTTATTTAAATGCTTTATAAACAATATGTTTAAAGATGAATTTATAGTCAGAATAAAGGGTAATTAATGTTGTGACACGATGAGAAAATAATAGGTTCATAATTATCTATGTTTGAGAAATATTTTCCCAGTTAAGTAGCCACATCTCCCAATCCTACGTTAGAATAATAGATCAGTGACGTCAGTAGAATGTGTCATAAAACAATATCAGTTGTTTGACGAACATACAAAACCGCAAAAGGTTAACCGTGATTGTCATTTTGGTCAATAGTTTCTACAATAACATGTACATTATTCTTTATACATTCCCTGAGCTAAATATGACTTAATAAATTTGTAATAAATTAATATTTACTTCCAAATATAAACAGAGAAATCATACAAAAATTGGCCAAGGTTAAAACGCACCTCTTCCCGGTAAGTTTCGAATAAAACCTTGAAACACAATACTTAACATTTTATAAATAAAAGTGAATTAAAATATGTATTTACACAGCTTATACGGTTAATGGCATTGACATAATTCGGTTATAGAGGAAATTCATTTCTCTTTTAAAGATAAATATTCACTGTTGAAATTAATTTTAAGAGAAACTAAATGAACTCATAAATATGACCTGTAAAACAAAATAATAAACTTTAATTTAATGAAAATAAATAAAACATTAAAAGTTCACGCGGTTTCGGAATTTGCTGTTATCAATAATTACATTTATATATTCTTCTTTCTTTATTCTGTTACCGATATATTATCCTATATTATGTGAGTCTGAAATACACGTTGAAATGATAACATGTATCGCAATCATGACATATTGGAATTAAAAGCAAGTGCCAAGTTTATCTGAGTGGTTAATAATTCTGCTGATATTAGAATATGAACATCCGCTCCGATAGTGAACAACTTACACAAAGCGTAAAACCCACAAAAGTGACTCACACAAGTTTTATCCATTCCGGGACCAGCCAGTATTCAGTAATAGTGACAAATTACTCGATCACCGAGAAAAAGCCTTACCCTTGTCATTCTTTGATCTGGAGATATATAAAATCCAGCCTCGCAAATGTGTTAAATAAAAAATATTTATTCAAAAAAAAACAGTACTATTAACACCTCGGGACTTACTGAATGTATTGAACATTGTGGGCTTCCTACAATTTTACTCGCCTTTACTTAAAACGTAAAAATTACGGAACTCCCTAGAAAGTGTACTCCTCCTTTAGGAGTGGTAGAGCCACGCTGTTGTCAATCATGACATGACTCGGCATGAACGTGCAGGCTTGTTCGGGGCGGTCACTGTCTCACAGGAAATCGACGTGAAGCAACAGCTTCGTCGTCGCGTTTCGTTCGGAGTGAGCTTGCCGGATGCCCAATCCCCCTTGCCTCTTACCATTCTTTTCCTTTCTACTTTCATCCCAATTTGATGGCCCGACAACACATCAAGGATTGTGGATCTAGCGTTATGGCTGTTCATGGACGGCAGTGATCACTTATCATCGAGTGACCTGTTTGCTCGTTAGCCGGATCTATGCAAAAAACCTCCCTAAAATGTGCCAAACATTTTTTAAGCCCAGAAGTACCGATTTAATAAATAACTTTAAAGCATATGTTAAAAAGACATCACTATTAAAGTAAATATACATCGTTGTACACGAGCAACAAAACCGGCAAATGTACGTGTATCATATTGTACATTCAATATTATTGAAAGTTCATTCGCCGTGGGCGCTACGTATTAATAATATATCACGTGCAATTTGCGCCGCATTGCCTCTTACTCCTGACAGTTTACGATTCACTTCAAGTACTATAGTTACAATTTGAATGGAGATTTTTGTATAGTGAATTAATTATAGGAATTATTCAGTTTTCGTAGAATTTAAAGAACGGGAACGCATCAATTTATTATTTTGAAGCACTTTTGGGTAGGTATCCTTAAAACTTACTTCTTGCTAATGACAATATTGTCGGTGACATTCGTATCTCTTTATAATATCGTCATATAAACAATACAAAAAGCCACAAAAACGAGGCACCTTAGAAAATTAAACTATGTTACTGAAATGTTTAATTTACTTAAGAATAACAATGAATTTTAAATTTAAGCAAAGTGTGGTGCGGATCTCTAAAGCAGTAGGTAATATAAACTATATGTAAATTTAATGTTTAAAAAATTATACTTCTATTAGGAAAAATATCTGAAAATATTTTTACTACTTTACTACAAACAAATAGTGCGGAATCCACTTTATTTTGAACCGACATTTTATTATTGCCGCGAAGTTTCATGTTCGTAATATGTTTTGCATGTGTCGTTTATTAATTGCTGAAATATTTTTATGTGCCTGACTATTTAATGTAAATAAGTGATAAGTGATATTTTATAAATTTACACTTTTACGTATTACATCAATATACATTCGAAGACAATTTATTGAGTAAAATTTATGAATAACCAATGCCCAATTATGACTTCAAAAATCCCGGCACATACTTATTAATATAGAACGGGCCATTTGCTAGAAGGTGGTAAAACTTCGCCCTCTATCTTACTTATTAGCCGATGTTTCCAACTTCGTGTGAAACTTAGAAATAACTTATGTATTGGTAGTTAATTAAGTCATGTCTAATATTATTTCTCCCTGTTGGGTGTAGCTTGATTTATTAAGCTCTTGCGAACTTATAGGATTGGTATATAAAAATATATAGGTAGATAAAATCTGGATGCAGGCGGCTTCCAGCACGTCTATGGAGACTTTCTGTGGCTGAAGAGAAATAGAGAGAAATAAAATCTAATCGTTTATCACTTAAAAGTATAAAATATACCAGTAGGGTTGGTGGCCCTGTATATTTATTTCCGCACATTATTATTTATGTATATCATAAAATTAAACATAACAATATTGAAATAAAACATCGTAAAGTAGGAAATGCGATATCCATTGGAACACAGCGTCTAATAATTGTTTGATTTGTGTTCCGACATGACTATTACTATAAACGTGTATCATGTAAGCGGATAAAGTTAAGCCGTTTATTCGAGATCATATCGGCTTGTGACAATTATTTATATTTTCTTATCGCTTCGACGTTTTCACAACTTAACGTAATGGTAAGTCTTACATAAAATTGACTATTCGCCCAACTGATGATCCATTGGCTGAAATCTGAAATCTATATAGACGGATAAATATTTGCATAAATTGCAAATATTTTTCTCTTGTGTGTGGTATTTCCTAGTACAGTTTATGAAAATATCATGGCGATTAAGAAGAAATTTTAATACGGGTGATGTAAAAAAACAAATATTTCAACGAATTACTAGGCGATAAACTGCGGCCAGTGTTAATAAGCATACAATAAGATATCCTGGTATGGAACATTGGATAATCGTAACGTAATCACAAGCATAAATCATGGTGGTAATTTATGTAACTCAAATTATAACTTTGGTTAAGATAGGTTATTTAGCATTTATACATTAAAGCATTGTGAAATAATCTACAAATAAATATTACTGGAAGGTATACGCGTCAGTTTCATTTACGTATCGGGAAAAGCTTTCCGACAGGTGACGTCATCTAGATTTCCTAGAAAATGTTTGGTCGACGTAAGTGGAAAATGATGATATTAATCTGCCAACTCTAGTGTACGTCACGCGCCAACAGATTCCGGCAATGGCCAGTCAAGTCCATAGGTTAACTCGATCAATTGATTACATTAGTTAATTAATCTTGATATATTTCTCATAGTTTATACACATCATTTTTTCTCATTATGAAGTGGTTATAATAATGAATGAGTTAAAAAGAATCAAATTGAAGTTGAACAATTTGTCGGTTCACGTTCTACGGATATGCCTGGGTTTTTTCAGCAAAGCGTGAAGAAGCAATTTCAAAGGCCGGCATAATTGTGCTAAGGCGCGAGTTAATATAATATTATCAGTCTTCATTTAGTTCTATGTCCTGTACTGCATTTACCATCATCTACCGTAGTCACTGCCAGTATAAAAAGCATAAACCTTGACAACAACGTGCCCCCGCACAGAAATTCTAAAGACTTGGCTGGCAAAAAAACTTGCAAAATGTCACACGATGCAAGACCGCTGGCGGCTGTGGGTGCTAATTTAAAAGTCTTGTTAAGCTCGCATACCGCGGTTTAATATACAAGGTGGCCCGGATACGGTATGCACTGAAAGGTTATGGAGTAAATCATTTTTATCTAAGATTTTTTTTTATTGCGTAGGTCCGGCAAACGAGCAAACAGGTCTGATTGTAAGTAATAACTGCCATCCATGCCCATCCACAATATTTAAAGTTTAAACCTTTTAATTTTGCCTGGAGTAGATTACATTGGAATAAAGACTGCTTCTTTATCATAAATGATCCATTTTCATTGGTAAAATATGTAAATATATTCTATGTTTTATATTAAGTATTGTTATTTTATACATTTCCTAAATAGCTTCGGAATTGTATACATTTCCTAGGAAATTTATACAATTCCTAGACTTCATACATTTCCGGTAACATATACATTGATATCTTTTGTACTCTACTGTAGACATCTACTCCTTAATATAGAAGGATATGAGAATTATCGTAATACCAGTGGACAAAAAGTTAGTTCATATTTATTACCAAAACAAGCTCTCTAAAATAAGAAATTATGATAATAACTGAGTAGTTTATTTAAAAGAAATTCAGGGATCAACTGGTATCAACGTAGAGACATATTATACATAAACTGAATATTTTAAAAAAGCTTATGCTAGTTTACATTAGATTAATTAGATAATAAAGGATAAAATTTTGTTTATTTTATAACACGAATCAGAAATAAAGATCATTTGTTATTGTCTGTGAAGTGTGATTTCATTCCAATTCAAATCGTATACTCAGTAAACAGTCCGACATTGGCTTTTTTACACGTCATTTATTGTTATGACTATGAATGCTTTTAAAATGCCCGCTGGTCTGAGAAAAACACCGCGAAGTTTTACTTTGGGTCCTCCGAAATCTATAGCATATACATTTCAAATAATTACGTACAAACATAAACTCACGCCTATTTCCCGGAAGGGGTAAGCAGAGGTTCTCCTAGTAGCAACCAGGACACCCAGATTTCGCCTTGCATTTTCCGGCCCACTTTGTGATAGGGGGCAAGCCTTTCGCCATATCGAACACAAATTCCTGAGTCCGGGCTGATAATGAATAAAAAAATCTAATATTATTTTGCCCGACCCGGGATTCGAACCAGAGACTTCAGTTTTGCAATGAAGAATGTTAACTAATTTTGATAATTAGCACTCCATATTCTCTGGCAAAAATAAAAAATACTAGTGAAAGAATTACTTCGATATGTCAATTAGTTTCCGATTTAGAAGTAAAACAAGTTGTAACCGTACGACCCGGGCTGCCGGTTACGGTGTGACGTCATAGCACAGCACGCTCACTGGCTCACTCAGACCGCTCGTGGTCGCGCGCCCGTGCCGTTGAATTTATACCCACAGAGTACTATAATATTACGTTTATAACTAAAGACTTTTAACAATGTCCAATCCAAATACTAGGAAATCATGTGTTGTGCCTAAATGCACAAAAACAACTACCAATTCGCCAGAAAAGTTGCCAAAAAATGGATAAAGGCTATGAAGAGGTTAGATTCATTTGGAGATAAAAGTACAGTTTATTGTTGTGAAGCTCGCTTCGACGATGAAGCCACATTAAAAATGCTATGGTATGTTTACAGCCACCTCTGCTGGCGGCACGATCTTCGCAGGTAACATTTAAAACTTCTTGATCCTTTTCATTGCATTCTAAACTGCAATGATAAGGTGTGGTACGTACGCGGTGTTCTGGCGTGATTCTACATTTAACCGTACATACATCACCTACTCTTTTTACTTGAATATAACCAATAGCATCATCGCCATAGCCTTCGCTTGCCGATCTGAAATAATTTTCAAATAAAAATAAATGGCCTTACGTATTTTATTAGTAGAAAAAAAAAATAACAGAAAAAGGTTTAGTACATCTGTTCAAACATCTATATTTGCAATAAAAATGAGATTAAAATGGCCTTACGTATTTTGTAAGTAAAAAAATACAAATAAAAAAGGTTTAGCACATCTGTAACGTTCAACCCACTACATCTACATAAGTACCTATCCTACTTCCTACTAATATTATAAATGCGAAAGTTTGTGAGTGTGTGTGTTTGTTATCTTTCACAAAAACAACTACTGAAAGGATCTGGACGAAGTCTGGAATAACACATAGGCTACTTTTAATACTGGGAAAATGTACAGCTTCTGAGGGAAACTGGGGCGAAGCTGCTGGCCGAAGCTAGTTTGCAATAAATCAATATAGGTATGTATGTATACATTTAAATTTACTAAGAAGAGCGTTACCTACCTATATTATACATACGTTCCTACCAATAGCTACAAAACTATAATACATACATATTTGTTGTCTTTAACTTACAAATTTAATGGTAGGTACTAGGTAGGTAGTTCTACTATTTGAGTTGCATTCTTCCAATACGACATTAGTTGGGTATTTTGTTTTGATAAAACAATTTAGAACAGATAAACTATTAAGCATAAGTAGTAGCACGGAAATTTCACTTACCGTTGCATTTTTATTCCTCGCATTTCGGCGGCTACGAAATCACTATTTGTTGATAAGTAATGCGTAACCATTAATCCATCTATTTTAGGTAGATTATCCGATTGCCCTTTTTCAAATCCTTCATCCATTTTATTAATCGAATAATATTTACTATTATTAAACTATTAACTTAATACGCGAACGAAAACCAACAACAAAACACTGCGCAAGCTATTACAACTACTATAATCGCTGGCGATTTGATACGAAGCGAGTCGTGGCCCGTGCGGCGCGTTGTGAAATGACGTCACAAGCGATCACGTTACTGTAGCGGGACTCGATATTTTTCAAAACTTTGAATACCTATAAAATCAAAACTACTAGGTATTTTTGACTACAACAAAAACTAGTGTGTTTGTATACATAAAGGCTTTACTGAGACAACATTTCAAGCGATTTGGCATACCTAGTAACATTCTCCATTATACCGTAGTATAACTGCGGGTAAATTATGGTTACAATATCCCCTTTTAAAAACGTCTTGTATTGGGACTAAGGGCAATTTACAGTATATACTGTATGTACTGTATCAGCCCATATACGTCCCACTGCTGGGCACGGGCCTACTCTACAATCGAGAGAATCGATTGAGAGTGGTTAGGCCATATAGTGCACCACGCTGGCCTAGTGTGGGTTGGCGGACTTACCGTAGAATTTTTTTTTAATTTTTTTTTATATCGTTTCGGAATGCAGGATTCGCTCACGATGTTTTCCTTCACCGTTAAAGTGCGTGGTGATTGACTATCAATACTGACATAACTCCGAAAAGTCAGAGATGTGGCCTGGGATTTGAACCTGCGATCACCGTGAACATGTAGGCAGCCGCGTCTGGTCCGTTACCAACAGGCCACCACGCACTTTAATTCATTCACGCAATTCAAGGGTAATTTGCATTAATTAAACTGAACACTAATACCGGAAGCCCCTTACCTCTTTATGTTGTTTTTCTTCCCTTTCCCCTCCATTTTCTGAGGCTAGCTACGCACCTGCGATTGAAGTGTTACAGATGTTAATGGATGGCGGGTATCCTTTACAACCAGGGAAGCAGTTTGTCGGACTAAAGCAATAAAAATATACTGAGATTAAATTGAAACATTAACTTCATCTCTATTAATGTCATTTTCTAGCGCCATAAAAGTGACGCATTCAAAGCGCTGTTTAGCATAAATGAATTTAGTATGATCGATGCATAATAGCTGTAGACTGGAATGACTTTATCTGAAAACTATCCGGCCCACAAACCGACGATTGCAACTCCTGTGAACCAGAAACAACAGTTATACGCATTAGGTACGCAAAGAAACAACACCGCAACTGCGATCAACAATACATGAATGATGCACCGAATACAAGTCTCTTAGAGAAAATAGATTATCTCTATCCTGTAAAAATTTTTTATCATAAAGACAACAAGAATCTTGAATTGGAAAATATTAATTGCCTACTTCCCTCCATAGGATAATGATAGACAAAGTATTGAATACGATGTATTATCTTCCAATGGAATCAAGGTTAACTATCTTTGACAGGTTTGGTATTACTATATCGACTTAACTGCGTTTGTATAGCATATAATCCATAAGTAAATTGTCCACAAACGGATAAAGATCGCATTCATAATATATGCAAGCGCGACACATTGTAAACATACAACATACGTACAAAAGTAGGTAGGTTAAATATTATTGCGCGTACCGAGCCACGCCGGTCGCTGGGCACGTGAATCAGTAGCCACGTGTCCGCCCACGTGGCGCCGAGCGTGATGATACCGTATCCGTCGTGCCTCAACTCACTATTAATGCACGTTATGAAATGCGTTTATGACTAATAAATGTGGTTTTATAAGGAAAAATGCCCGATATTTTCCATGATTTATGCGTTAGAAAAGCGAGAAGTTAATCAGGCTGTGATGTTTTTCTATTACCATTATTAATAGCTGTTGGGGTATCCTTCAATAAAAAGGCTCTAAGTGGTAATTAATAAAACCGGAATAATTGTAAAGATGTTTATGCGCGCTCACGCTTGACGCTTGTCTACATTTTATATTCCGTTCCGTGTTAAGAAAAATGTTGACTCGCCGACCACCCAAGGCCTCGAGGTTGTAG
Organism: Deilephila elpenor; assembly: GCA_949752805.1. Lineage (NCBI taxonomy): Eukaryota > Metazoa > Arthropoda > Insecta > Lepidoptera > Sphingidae > Deilephila > Deilephila elpenor. The sequence continues at coordinate 7,455,656 of OX457108.1, forward strand.
TGAAATTGGATTTAAAAGCTGCTGGAAATAGATAAACTTCATTTATAAAACCGATAAACGCCACATTTCTTGATTTATAAAGGTGAAACTTGCTGGAAAAATTATTTACGACGATCTGTGCTACTTTAATAGATAGATGAAATTATGTTATGATAATAGTGTATGTCGAAAACATTACCCACTTACAAGTCGGTTAAACATTAGAATAAATGATATGTTACATGGTTTGATAAACCACTCTTTTTAGATTTACTTCTCCTTCCCGTACTTCAGTTAAGTTTCGCCAAATATACATACTGATGCTTTTAAATCTGTGTGCCCGATATGGCGATAGGCTCGCTCCTATCACATCATGGGACGGAACATACAAGGCGAAATGTGGGTGTCCTGGTCGCGCCTCTGCCTACCCCTTCTAGGATAAAGGCGTGAGTTTTTGTATGTATGTATGTAATGTTTCTGAATAAACTGACATACCAATACATAGAGCCTAGAGGTATTCTTTTCTTCTTAATTTGTAGTTAGCAATAAGATGGATGGGGTTATTACTGTAAAATTTGATAACAACTTCGACCTTCACCTATCACGCTTCAGATAATGCTACGAGTAGGTACATTGATCCTCCCCGCTTTAAATTACTCAAGATTTTACTCACTGACAAATTGGAAAAGTATTGGATTTTCGCAAAATTAACTACACCACATACAAATAATTCAGTGTTGTTTACACACGCTATTTACAATTCTTTCGGGCACATTAGAATTACATTACATGACATAAAATTAGATTAGATGACTTTAAATTAAACACAATTTTTTTATTAACTTGAAAGAAAAATAGCCGAAAAATAGTTCGGCTACTCATAGTATAAGCACTCGAGCAAAGCAAAAAACACAGAAAAAATTATTAATGCCCTTATAATACTTTGAAAATCGAAGGTACATCATCAGTCTTTTGGAAAAGAGATGGATGGAACAAGTGGAGAAAGTTAAGTTCAGGAATCTCACAGATAAAACGATAAGTTACAGTAAAGCTGTTAGATCCTTTAAGGTAGTGTGTGTGTGTGGAAAATAGTTTTCCCCGATCACGCCCACCCATTCATGCCGTGAATCAGATTAAATCATAGCTCTACCACATCTAATTGTATATTCTTCTATCTGTGAAAGGAAGAATAACTTTATCGACGCTACTATAATAGCATCCTGTTACTGTAGCCTGAAACAATAAAATCTGAGACTTATGAATTTATACTGAGTTTAGTATTTTTAAAAACTCGCGTAATTTGGAAAAGCAAATTTCCCGTCAAAGATATTTGTAAAAAAACAGAGACTGATTTAAATATGACGATAGATACTTGATTCGGAACGACATACCGCCACATGCTTTTTGTATTCTGTAATGATGATATTATACCGGGTATATCAAGATTGCAACCGAGAACGAAGCCAGGTGGTAGTTTTGTTGGTTACAGACACGATGCAAATAAAAATTTCACCAAAACAGTGACATATTTTTTTAGAATTTTTAAAAAATTGTCTTGTTTGGGTGGGAAATATCTAGTTTTTGCGGAAATAATAATTAAAATCATTACGTACCATTGAGTGTTTAAAAATCAAGAGGTCTACATCATTATTTTAGGAAAAATATGTATTTATCACCCAAATATTACGAAAAGTAAAAAATTACAAAAAAAAAAGTTGTCGATGTTTTTTGCAAAATTTTTACTTGCATTGTGCCTGAAGTCACTAACACTACCAGCTGGCTTGGTTTTCGGTCGCAGTCTTGATATACCATGTATATACAAAGAACCAAGATGTTTCAACCGGGCTGGTGAATTTACATCCTTCTTCTTATGCAGTCTTTTTAACCTTTTTTTTCTATATTTTTCCTTCTTTAAGGATCAACTTTGTGCCTAGAATTTAAGTTTCGCGCCCTATAAAAGAAGAGAGAAAAAGATCCACGCGAGGCGCGAGCTTTTAAATGTACCTACTTAACTACTGTCCTATTTCTTAATATTTATGCAGATCGTATATTGGCTGTCTTTGAGATGAGCGGCAAACTAGAAAGCAACCACTTGCCTGTTATCATAACTGACGACCACTTCAATACTTAAGAGCGGCTACTCTATTGGCATAAAGAGAAATATATCATATTTATTGACTGCGGCTTTGAACAACTGAGGGATAAATTCTTTAAATAAGAATATTTCTTTTATATCCTTATCAGGGTCATTATAATATTTAAATCATGCCAAGTCATAAATTAACCATCATAAATTTATTTGATACATGATTAATATAAGTAATATGTTTTTCATATGTATTAACAGAGTCACGACTGTGTTTCTTTGTGGTCATTTTTTTGTTATAATCCTATTAATATTCGGTACAAGGGGCGTCTCTCTGGTTATGCAAAATAGCTGTTCAGTAATCTATTGAAACATGCTGCATAATTCAACAAGTTACGTGCCATTAGTTTGGCGTAGGTCTAAAATTTTAATGGAAGTTGCGCGCGCGCAGACTACCCGCGACGCGCCGGCCGGCACTCGCGACTCGCGGCAAAGCTCGCGCTCACTCCACTGTGAATTGGTTATACATGGATGTTGTTGTATGGCATTGCATTTAATGTGCAAGCAGAAACGAGCTTACGGTCACACAGTTAGGCGCGCCTAATGAGAAAGTTTATCGAGCGTTTATTGCGTACCAGCGGGAAGCTTCACCGCATCGCTAGAGGCAAGAGGCGCTCCGCCGCCCGCAGGTGTGCCGCGCGCTCCTCGCTCCTCGCCGCGCCCGCACCCCGCGCCCCGCGCTCGCCACGCCTCACCCCGCTCCGTCCCGCGCCACCCGCCGCCTCAGCCGTCGGCCGCGCGCGACACAGCTTTCTTTCGTTTGCCGCCAGTCGACTGTCAACCACGGAGGCGAGCGGTCGCTCTGTGCTCCCACTAACGTGAAAGCACCGCGCCAACTGTAAACACGACGCAGTATGTGTGCGGCGCTTCCGTTCGCGACATAACCTGAATTCAGCGATAGATTTCGCGTAGTGCCAAACTAGTGGATGTTTGAAACGTGTGTGGAAAGGATAGACGCAACTGAACTTGCAATAAATGTAAATGTCACCAGTGTCCCACGTATTACCGGTGTGCCGGCGCGGTGTGGTGTCGGCCGGCGAGTGTCGTTGATCAGAATCGCGCAAAGAATCGTGAGCATTGTGGTGTTGTGCGAAACGGGTTCAGTGTATGTCGGCTGCCTTATTGCCGTAATGCCGTAATGGCAGAAGCCCCCGAATCTACATAGACGGAGTAGTCGCGGCTCGCGACTCGTGTCGGCGGGACAGCTGTCGCCGGCCGGCTTTTCGGCGCGCGTGATCACTATCGCGCTAGCCGCTAGACTCGTCAAATAAGCACATTGGCGACGTAAATGGAGACTACTTGCTGGTGTCGCATTACCATTTTCACAGAATGTCAATAACCGATTAAATATTCATTCGGTCAGCATACTAATCTGCGCCGCGAACCGACCGCGGGCGCGCTTATAAACATATCGCACTCGGATGCAATAAAACACTTTGCGAAAATTATTGCCCACTTACTGCGTAACTTTATTTAACCATTACGTGTTGTATTGTAAGACGAGCGCGCACCGACCAAAACAAACCTTTTTTATTCAACTCAAATGTGCTGACTCCGCGTACATAATATAGTTTACAGAAACATTCCTCGCATTAGTTTAGCAAAGCATGCGCCGCCATGCGAGTGCGACGCGCAAGAAGTAAACAAGGCCACAGCGGTGGCAAATTCCCGAATTCACGTGAAAAGCCGTCGTGTATCCAGAGTAAACCTCCGTGGAATCTAGGCTGTAAGCCGAGCTTGTCAATGCTATCAATTAATGCCATCGAGGTAGTGCCCTAGTTAGACAAAAGGCGGCAAACAAGCTATTACGCCGGCATAGAGGGCCGATCTGGTGCACGGTTATTGGCTTTCCACTAAACTAATAGAATACATAAACATCACAATTCACAACATTGCCGTGACTGATAATCTCGCAAGCTATATTTTGCATTATCGCAAGCTATAAATCTATTAAGTAATAGAATGAACACATTTTTATGGTATTCCTTTTATGGTAACGACTGAAATTAAGTTTATTAGTAATGTAATTAAGTACTTAAACACCATTTGAATAATTTTGTCCAATATAAATGTTAACAAAACTGAAAAAATGTCCTAATCTACCCAAACATATTAAATCAACAATGTTTACATTACATAATAAAACTATTATAGTTGTGCAATTTTAATGGCTCGTAAATATGATGAATTTAAATATTACCATGTGATTAATAAATGAAATCATAGTTTATGCTTCTTTGGATTTTATTAATCGTTAGATAATTTTAAAAAGATAATTTGAGTAAATAATGTAAAATGATATCTTTTTTTAAAAAGCTTCATGGTAGTTACGAGTTCTATTCACAGTAGGTACATACTACAATCTAATGAAATGCAAATGACGCGATAAAAAAAAACTCATAATATTTTAACTTTAAAGTACATAAAATACCCTATTTTTATGCTAAATAATTACGTGATCAAACATAGGAATGGAACAAACGTCAAAGGAATGGAACAAGCTTTAATTTTATAGCTATAAAGGCATCGGCTGTGTTGTTGACTCAATGAAATGTTACGTTAATGGCTGAGCAATGCTTTGTTTATATTAACGCAAAGACGTACGCAGTATTATTGAAAAAAAATACGCGTATTATTTATTCCTATAATCTTAAGCCCACAAACTTCATCGATATACATTTTCATATTGGAAAAATACAAGCATCAATTAGTAGTTACAAGAAAAAATATAGCGCTTTCAAAATTTGGCTGCAATTTTATTGGCTTTGCTTTCCCATTTTAGCTTTGTAAATTGTGGCGTTACAAGTTCGCTTCCTCTCAAATGTTTTTTATTTATACGCTTGAACGTTGGAATTCCCCGCGTAATCTTTAAGCTGGGATTCGTCTGGGAAAACCCAAACAATAACAAAAGGGTATTTCTCTGTAAAATAAATTAGGGAACAACAATTACAACTGTTTACTCCTTTGTTACTAAAACAAGTAAGAGTCCACCTATTATTGCGTTTCATGTATTTTGCTAATAAAATAATAATTGTCAATGTTTATATTCTCAACCATCTTGGAAACTTGATACCTACTAATGATATTTTATACTCATAGAATAACTTAACCTTCTTATAATGAGCTTCCGTAAGCACTCCTTCACTAACTTAATTTGATTTTGAATATCGGCTATGCATAATAAATATTAGATACATTCAAGTTTTCAAAAATAGGTTAATTAATAATATTGTTAAAAGTGCCTTTAACAATTACTGAACCGGCATTTATAAATAGTTCTGATATTCAAACTTTTTCGAAGTGTTTAAAGTTGTTTATACATTTATTTAAAAGTATCTTGTCTCTGACAAGAAACCAAACATTTTATAAGAATCTTGAATTCTTAAAGGATTTATTTTTAGAAATGGTTTTATATAGTCGTTTCCTCGAATAGACTCAAATAAAATGATATTATGTAAAAAGCCATGTATAAGCGTATTTATATTTAAAAAAAAGTGATTTCCTTGATAAGAAAGATTAAGGGTAATGAAATATTTGTCTGATATTACTATATACACTATCAACTTGGCCTATGTATAGAAGTAATGTAATTTATTGCGAGACTGTTTGCCGTGTGGCAAGTTGGTATGCTCTGCTGCAAGCACCACTCAAACTTCCACCTTCGCAGTTCTTAAAAGTTTAACCTCACGTAGCCACACTCAACGTTCCAAAGTTAATCATCCACTTGTTTTAATAATAGCGAGAGCCTGTTGAGTTTAATTCATTCTATAGAGTGCCGCGAGGTAACTTCAAAGTGAACATTTTTAAGTTATAATTGTATTGAATAACAAACCGTCCACTCCATAATGAGTATTATGTGTGAGCATTGATTGCCGTCTTATAAAACCGTTGTCAACTAAATCCGATGTGTCGATGTGCGTCAGCTACTCCGATTAGATGAAATGATAACACTTGCACACTTTTACGATACACTTGACAGTTTGGAGAGAATTAAAGGGCTTAGAAGTTTATATTTTCTGAATTTTACAATATTGACACGGTTGCGGTTTCGCAATGAATAGTTTTTTCTAACAATAGAAAATTGCGTGGTGGCCTGTTGGTAACGGACCAGACGCGGCTGCCTACATGTTCACGGTGGTCGCGGGTTCAAATCCCAGGGCACACCTCTGACTTTTCGGAGTTATGTGTGTATTGATAGTCAATCACCACGCACTTTAACGGTGAAGGAAAACATCGTGAGGAAACCTGCATACCGTAGCGATTTTAAAGAATTTCTACGGTATGTAAGTCCGCCAACCCGCACTAGGCCAGCGTGGTGGACTATATGGCCTAACCACTCTCAATCGATTCTCTCGATTGTAGAGTAGGCCCGTGCCCTGCAGTGGGACGTATATGGGCTGATATAGAACAATAGAAATGATTACGCATGATTGTTTAAATTAGTGGCGAGCAGAACTCAGTAGGCAGGTCGAGTGAAAGGCTTTACTTTCTCCAGCCCTGCGGCCCTCTCGTACGATATAGCTCTATTGCAAAATTTCACACTCTCCTACCTTCGATACCTATCAATTACACAGATAAATGGCTTTAGAAACTGTATCTTTAGACTTTCATTGACTGAGAATTAATGTTAAGTAATCTATTTAAGTCATTTATGAATGTGAGTTTACTGAGAGAATTTATAGCGATCGTAAAATGTACGCGAATTTTAATTTAAGTAAACAATGTGACGCCTACATTTCATGTTCATGTTGTGTGCTGAATAATACAATTTACCCGTACATTTGAGTGTATTACAAGGTATTAGACCGATTGTCACGGTGCGTTGTTCGGACAACATCGAGAGAGTTTTTCATAGCTCAATTCTAGCACACGTATGTGGGTCGTCACGAATTGCTTTGTTAGTTTCCCATCTGTTTGTCTCAATTTAATTTCCTTTGCGTTGGGAATGTTCATATTATAAACTGAAATATGAATACACTTTCGTTCACATTTCCTTGCCTTAAGTAAACAGGTTAAATCAGTCTTGTGATTATCCTTAAGGGTATACTGGGATAAAATGCATTTTATACATTAATATTATGTATAGATACAAAGATTTGAGCAACATGTATTCAAACACATACGTATAAATAAATTTCTTGGGACTCGAATTAACCTTACGTACGTCGTATGTTGCGCAACTTTTTATTGCTTTTTCGACCTAGTTGTGAAACAAATTTCAAAAATCCACACGATGATTTATGTTAAAATAATAAGATAAATTGGAACAGCAATATTAATGCTAATATAATTAACCAAATCAAACTGCAGCGGCATTGTACGGTCATTAAATTAGGCATTATAAATGGCACGTATCAGCCGTAAGTATTAATCTAAATGATTGTGTAACGAAGCTCCGTATGAGCTGTCGATGTAATCAATTTGTTGTTTCACAGTTCACACGGTGGTATGTGAACTTAAAGCTAACTCGGTACATAGCGTTGCAGCTAAGTGGTGTTTACTGTTTACGCAAGCCGCCTATGCCTTATGTAAGCTTGATTCTTGTGAAACCACGCCGCGTGCTTTCGTTACTCGTGTTACATGAAAATGGCATCGACAAATTGGTAATAATGATTAATGAGACCGTAATTGTGTTGTCGGACCCATGGACATCCCGATAATATAATAAATCAAAAGGTGTGGTGTTCATTTGTTGATCCATTACGCTGTTCCCTTTGTAATAGTATGAAGCGTGATAGGTAATCATGTCAGTTCTGAAACTATACTGACCCATTGCTCGGGAGGTGTCTACCCTAGATTTTTTGTGGATTAAGTTATATCTTATCTTTCTGGTCTAGTAGCGGATTTATTTACTCCACACGCCTTCAAAATTCATAGTTGTGTACGCTATAATCAAACTTTGTACAGGTTTGCAAAAATACGCATGACGTGTTTGAGCTTCACGAGATGCGCTCTACAAAGTGAATCAGAATTGGTCACGTGCTGAAAAATAGATTTCTGATGTAAAGGATAATGATGCAATTGATCATAAATATACTTAATGTATTTAAGAGAAACGCATGTCAATTAAACTGTCCAATTTTATCATCTTTCAGATCGCATCTCGAGCACAATAAATGTTGTTTGCTTTACCGCTTTAAATTCAATGATATGGCTTCCTACGTGTTTTTCTTTGCCATTAATATTGTAATGTGATAAAAGATATGAATGTATGTCGGCGGTATTGGTCGGCGGAAAGTGTAAAATGTAAATCAAGGCGAAATGAAAGTGAAGTGTTATATTAGATTATCGTGCTGTTACGATATTGTAATCGATACTGATAATTCACCGGCGATAAGCTCACTCTCACAAAAATATTCTTAATAGTGATATCGCGAAAATATTTTGCATTATCAAGGAGCAACATTGGAAACTAAATACGCATAGATTGGAAACGTAATGCGCCGGTTGTTATCGCAAATCGTGACCAAACAGCTATTAGTTTCCATTAGGATACCTCAAACCGCAGTTAACAAACAATCCATCATAATAGTAAATCCACTGGCGGTGTGTGCTAGTAAAGTGCAAACCATATTCGGAACAAATTGGGTTCGCGCCAGTATCCGTTGCCAACTGCATCGTAGGGAGCTGCCCTTTCATGCGAATAATCATTTAAACGAATTCTGTGACCTGGACATCGATATCGAAAACAAATATTATACAAACATATTGAATAGTGGTACACGTCAGAAAGGAGTAATAAAACTGCATTAGAAATCGCTGATGTCCCTGGGTGGCCGCCAAGAATCTCTGCCAAAAGAATTTAACTACGCGAGTTATAATAACTAGTTCTAAATACTGCCACAATAAGTAAACACGTCCTCCGCGACCGACGCAGCTTTATTGTTTAAGCTAAGTGTTACTTAATATTTATATAATCTTTACAAAATGATGTCTTATTGGGTGTTGGCCAACAAACACTGCCAAATATTTACGGCGTTGTTGCCATTTGGTAATACCGAAACTTAGGAATGGAACTTTCAGTCCAGCGCATGGTAGGTTTTCTGTCATAATTACACATTTTGAGAAACTGAAATGCGCGTCGGTATATTAAAATGATATTCAAGTATATGATATAATAAGTGGATTGTGACTAGGAGTCAGGTGGGCAGGTAGTAAGGGAATGAGGTAGACGTTGCGACGCGCGGTGCGCGGGGGGTGTTACCTTCCGTCGACAACATCTGTCACAGCAGCTGCCTGCGCCGCGAGCGCACGTGCGGCTACACCTATTATTAAGGCGGTTTTTTCTAAGTTTTGGAAGTGCCGGAAGATTCCACGAGAAAAAAAAGTGTTACCAAAGGCAGTCTTCGTAATGGTTTGATCTCGAAAGCTCCGCATGAATAAAAATTGTTACAGTGAAATATCCCAGAGGAATATAATTATTCTAACTTTTACCGTAAGGGAACATAAAATTATTTCAATGTTTTATATAATCTGTACGTTGATTTGAATGTGCAATATCTATAGAAACACAGATAACTAATTCTTCATTAAAACGGTGTGACGCAATCACGGAAAGAACAAACACATCGCTGAAGAAAGAGATCGCGAGCAGCGATTTTTAATTCGTTTGTGGCGAGGCGCACACGTGACATTTGTTTACTGGCACATTCAAGGCCACGTGCATATTGCGACGCTATTCCGTGCACGTAACCATCGGTTAACGAAATATAAAGAAAACTACGCCACACAAATAGACCAATATGTTTTGGGTTTATTTGGCAAGTCACAAGAGAATCCGATGATGTTTTATAACAAGATACAACCAGAATAATCCGTTGCTTTTATGTAAACGTTGCAACATAAACAAATAATAATGAATCATCGTTCTCTTCAAAAATAAGATTTCACGAGAATTCTGCTCGAAGCCCCAGTTCGCAGTTGCTGTTCCTAGTGCATTAAATTTATCATCCGCGGATTAGTTTGATAGTTGTCACAAATAACGGTCCATGTCACTCAACAGATAACATTTGCATTAGAGTCATTACATTCAAAAACCGCAGGGTGACATTTATAATGGGTTATTGTAGAGCGTAACTATTTCGAAGGAAAAATACGTTCTATTTTGAATTAGTATCGAGAACAGGCCGATAAGCTGACGTCAAGGCTGTTTCGGGAACACAGCGACAAGCGCGACGAGTAAACTCATTAAACTACGTGGTTTAAATCAGACAAAACTGTGATGACAGAAAGTTGATTAGCCGCTCGGTTGAGTTAGAGATGAAAAACAAAAGTGCTTCGCATCGCTCATAACTAAAACTGGCTGACGGCATTGCACCTCTGACCCGCGCGCCGACACATAGCCGCAATGCAGCGCCGCTCGCCTACACCACACCGAGTTACGTTTTGACGTTTGTTTACCATCACAAGCATAATCGCCGCCAACTCTTAATAAACAAACTCCACAAACGTTTCCCGGACCGCATTATAACTTGTTTAATGAGCTTCACAAAACTGCTAATGATGTGTGTATCCACAAGCTTATGTCACGAGCCACTTTAAAGTATGTCAACGTCGCCACTCGGTATATCCACGAAAATTTACAGCCGTGAACTTTGACAATCTGTTTATGTCTTATCCCTTCGTGCAACACTCGTATTTTATATTTGTACGAGTGTGCAATCGATTACGAAACCAGTTTATGGAATCGGTTCATTTGGTGAGGCGACATTTCAATGATGTGAAAGGTCACAGATCGAGAGACAAGTGATGATGAATCCGACGATGTGTGACGGCCGACACAAATATTGCGCGCAAATATTATATTATTACGTATGCACTGTGCAATAGAAATGATCGTGTGAGATATCGTGTGCAGCCGGCAATACGATTAGTTTGAATGTCAAAATTGTAAAATATACATCAATAATACTGTTGGCGATTGTAATATATGTGAAGTGCGATTTGCATGTGACGGTAAACAGCTTGCTCCGATTTCTCTTCTCGGAAATTGAAATTAGAATGTTGGGGCACTACCGAGAAGCACAAACTCGCTCCTGTTTTCTCATAATTGACTAATGCCATCTATCAGCGAGCAGATCTCGGGTTAAACGAGGAGCGAGTTTGTGGGTTTGTCTTCACGATAACGAACAAATTGCAGACGCCGCCGCCGAACGCTGCTGTGATACCTCCTGTGATGTGCGAGCAAGCCCACGGATATTTTTATATGTGATTTACTAGTGCCGAGTACAAACCGAGTACAAAAAAAAACGGATAACGTATAGGGATATTTATATTAGTGTTAGTGGAAATATGAAGGAGGAGTGCAAACTGTGCAGTGTAAACGGTTGGGGTGATCCTGGACAGACCACTACGGACTTTTCTATATCTTCGTTGATGAGGCCCGCGACCCATCACCCTGGACACATGGACCCGAGGCACGACGCGGTGCTGCTGTCAGCGTACCTGTTCAAATTAGGTGACTATCCATTGTATACGCTTCACGATTACTACGCCAGCGCGGTCGGTGAGTATCGTGCACATGCCTTCGTCGCATCCCCTGCCTAATGCCTGTACCCACTACCCACGCTACTAACAAGTAAGTCGCACGTCTCCCCCCACTAATAAACTACTTCGATTATTAATACCACTATTCATTGACATTATTAATATACACCGAGATTTATAATGAGTTAGTTACGATAGTCTAGACTGCACGCTCCGACTTAGTTACACGATTTTACACTTATAACTTTACCTTAGACGCTATTTTAAGTTTCATTGAATTAAGTTCAGTACAATATTACAAATTATCTCAGAAATGTATCTTATAAATATGAAATAATCTGGTAATGATATTAGTTTGAAACTAGACACCGAATAAATAGCGGCCTGCGAAGTATTTCGTGAAAGGATTATTCCAAACTCGGCTAATAGAATCTCTTATAAGCTCGGTACTTGCGGCTTAGAAAGTTCTTTCCTGTTGCGTCTATTGAGAGTTGAAGTTATCGCAAAATATGTCATGCATAAATTATGTCCTTCTATGAATATAAAACTATCCTTATACTCGTTTATGTTTCATCACACGTAAACGGAAAAGATATTTCGCGCGACAATCCATTTACATGAGATAGTTTTAAAATATATTTTGTACAAGGAATTTTTAAAATCTCGAGAATATTAAAAGTAGTTGGTTTGAGGCCGTGAGTGCACCGACGGATGGGTTCATAATACAATGACTCACAAAGAATAAACGTCAAGCATTTTTTGTCCTTATAAAGACATTTTTATAAGATTCCACGCTTTTAACATATTTTAAAATGCGTTGTTTACTCAGCGTTCTGGAGACGAGCAAATTTTGCTCTTCAAGTATACCATCAACGTGCCCAATTGATCTCAAGGCAGACTCATTGTAACAGATGAGCTAAGGCGCTAAGACCACACTTGATTGAATCATTTGTCTTACGTTACAATCGGCAATTAGAGCGTAAAGAAACCGATTATATGCCGTGTGTAAACACGTATTTATCCATGGCTGCTCTCGAGCGATTATGCGGCGCACCTAAAATATAATAACACTTTTTGTCAGAACTAAACGTAAACACAATACAGGGCAAATAATATGCATGTTCGAATACGGCGCGGTGTAATTTGCGTCAATGCTTCTTTGTTACAGCAGTGAGGGACTATTGTGTGAGTAAAGGATATAAGTGGAACAACAGATATGTAGATAGCTAAAAGGAAAACGCTGTGGAACTAATCTAGAAACTAACTTTACTGCGTAATGCTTGATAATTGACTTTTTGTACTGTCACGTACAGTTAAATCTGCGTTATTTACTTTAGTAACGCTGGAAAATACGGTTCATTTGAAGGTATATTCTACAAATAGGTATCTCAACGATGTTGTTAATTCATAGAGGGGGGAGATTTAGTTCCAAACTCGAGTATTTGTCGAGCAACACGTAAGTCTATTGGTAGTAACTAGTTTTGGCCGCAACTTTGTCGATTCAGCGATATCCCGGCATTTTCAGTTTATCGCAGTTTTAAAACCTGATTTAATGGTACTTTTATGCATTTATTGTGCGAATTATATAAAAATCTTTGACTTTACGTAGCGTAATTGTAATATAGTGACAATATTAACAAATACCTATTTATTTAGTGCAGTAATCAATATCAATCATATGTTAAGACATCCAATTTATCACCAATGATCTAAATCACTCTCTATATTATAGTGATAACCAAAATCATATTTGGAAGGTCAGATGATAAACGAGCAAGGACAAACAAAACTTTGTCTGTGGTAAAATATATGATTTATCACATAGTTAATTGCTTTCAATTACCTTAAAAGAAATTGTAAATTCTCTACCAATATCAAATTGATTTCTGTTATCGCATAAGCATGTGTATTTTATCACCAATGTCTACTGTTATTTTGTTATAAGCTTTTGTACACGATGCGATTTAAAGTCGCTACAGTGTTACTGAGCAATTAAAATATTAACTACAACTTCACGCTTGTTTTTGATGCAACATAGCAGAGTTAAAAAAAAGAGATTTTACACAGGGGTCAATTCTCAACCTTTAGTTTTCCAATTTTTAAAGCATGATTCGGGCAATCTTGCTTTTAAAAGCTTGGCGTTTTGTTGTTAATATAAAATATGACGAATAGTCCGTTGGATACTTTTGAAAAAGTTGGCAAAAAAAGTACTTTAAGCATTTCAAATACATTTTACACAATTACAGTTTGAACATTTATCTATTAGAAGTCTGCTTGCAACAAAATATTTCCTCAATTTAGGCAATGATGTAAGTGTAAAATCAAATGATATGGATTATCTGAGAGATAGAAATTATCGATAGCAACGAAATGTCATCGTAGATTAAGATATGAAATCATAATATTCATCATAATTACATTTTTCAACGATTAGCTTCGCGATAATGGAATATCTTGGAAAGTCACGTGTAATTTGTGGAATTAGATCGAAGATTATGTCAGTGAATTTGCATGGATTATAGTGAGTGGTAGGCGCGTTGCAAGCTCTGTGTATCACGTTATCTAGGTTTATTCCAATGTTATCGCAAATTATAACCAGCCCAGACACGACAGCGGCGACCTCGTGCAGATCCGTGAGCAAATCCGGATCACTTCCAACGAATGTTGTCTCTTCTACATTTATTTGTGATCTAACGGAGCAAAATTGATATAAAATATTTTATCAGTGTATACTTTCACTAAAACAGACAAAATATAAACAAATTGTGTACCTTCTGTTCATAAAATATCATTTTACCAAGTGCGTAGACGTTTCTTTACTTTTGATTTGGTTATTGCTTTCGTTATTTATATGGTAGCAGTTCTAAATTAATTTGTAGGTATCTTTCAATCGGTAATATTGATATTTAATCGACACGTATTTCGATATTGTAACATATTTTAAAATAATCAAATCATCGGTACCAGGTGTACGCAATATTTTGAATGTTAATCAATAGGCTTAACTATTATGTAGATCATTGAATAACAGCGAAACCGAATTTATTAAACAATACCGAACGATTAGAATTTATAACAAATTGTTTACATAGAATTCCAACCGATATGAGAATATGTAGAAATTATAGGTATTTTAAATTATTTATCGACTGTGTCGGTGTTGCAGTTGTACTACGGTATGATTGCAAAGCTGAGGTCTCGGGTTCGAATGCCGGGTCGAGAAAAGTAATATTGGATTGTTCTATTCATTATCAGTCCGGAGTCAGGAATTTGTGCCCGATATGGCGTTAGGCTCGCCCCCTATCACATCGTGGGGCGGTAAATATAAGGCGAAACGTTGGTTGCACCTCCGCCTACCCCTTATAGGAAAAAGGCGTGAGTTTATTATGTATATAGACTTTATCGATGGCCGACTGGCAACTCAAAAGAAAGCTGTGTGAAAATACATCTTCTACAGTTCTCATGTTAACATCCAAAATTGGTCTAAGTCAAAATCAGAGGCATAACATAATATAATACTGGCTAAAAAATAGATTCAAAACTCTACACTGTAAACACCCAAACATTGTCAAGTCGTTAGGTTTTATTGTCCGTTTCCTGTTAAAAATAAAGGAGGTTCTGTTGAAGTCATTAACGCACTCATTGTAATCGATAAGGTACTTAAATCGGGCAGTGATGTTGACGCCGGCGATGACGTCACGGGAGAGGGCCCCGACCCCCCGCTCCAGGGTGACTCATCAAACACTGGGGCTTTTTGGAGTTAACGTGTCTCACCCGGTTGTCATTAAAGCAATCTGAGAAGGTGTTATAGAATTATTTGTTTTTTTCAGAGACGGAACGATAAAATAATTTGACATAAATATGGGTAAATCTTTAAGATCATCAGAAATATTGTTGATTTATTTCTTAAATAATAATTCTAATACGACCTGTATTACAGCTATCTGAAGTGATAACAAATACATTTATCTATACACTGATTTCACTATAATAAATACTATTAATGTAACATGCACTAACAGCACACTCATAATAATGACATTTTTGTATCTTATCTTTATCTGTATTCAATAAAGTCAGGATTATAAACAGAAAGATGCACGCTGACCTATCATTTCAAAGATTACATCTAAAACACAACAACAAGTTTATCCGAAGGTTTTAATAAAAACTGCGCATCGAAAACCTTCTAACGGCGCCAGCTCCATCCGCATGAAAACATATTTCATTTTAAAACTTTAAAACAAACTAAAAACCCTCAACCAACAGTACGTATTTGTTGCAACAAATCAACAAATTTGATTGTCGGTCGGTTTATGTACGCTTTTGTCATTTTATAAAAGCCGTGTATTTGTTTTAACATTTTCATCTCAATTTCACCACGCAAGCGCAATTCGTAGGTTACAAAACGAGTAAAAATTTAAAACTGTAGAGCAAATTGAAAGCTTTTCAATTGCTTTTGTTCTTCGTTTTTTACAAAAAGTTATCTTTCCTATTCCATCGCTCTGCTTATATTTTCTTAATCACAAGTAAAACTCAAAGCTACATATTCCAAACACATTGAAACATCATAAAAGGCGTGTATTGTTAAAAAACATAGAGCTGACAGTATGATCGATTTTTCGAGGCATATTGTAATATGAAAGTGCGCCGAGCGAACATATTTAATAGAAGCGAAGTGAAGAGAGCTTCGGCCGCCCTATGCAACGTAACCCGCCTGTCCAAGCTAAGACCGCCTCTGTAGTGCGCGCTAGTCGCTACCGTTTGTTTTGCTTTACGGGACACTAAATCGAGTTAGAGAAACTGTGAGCCAGTTCGCGTGACTTCGGGAACATTCTCGATCACTTCTGGATTATCGCTTGTTATCTATTGGGCATTTGAGTTATTTTACTTTGTGTTGTGAGTTATGTATGGTATTCAGTGTTGCTTATAATTTCATAGTTCTAGTTCTGTTATGTTAATTGTTGGTCTAGCTATTTTAATCGCAGAAAACATATTCTAACGCTTGATATCGCATAAAAACGTAATTGAAAATATTTAGCTCGTATCTCGACTCTTCACACTATAAATCACATTTAACGTCAACATTTTTTCATTCAAATAAAGTAAAGTTTAACTGTTTATTTTGATGAGAGGTTAAGTTAACGTTGTAGCCCGCTGTTAACCAATCTAACCCTACAGACGCTACACGGAAAGTAACCTCGCAATGGGCTATAAAAAGTTAAGTAAAACAATAATCAGTGGAGCGGGGACCCTTCACACCCCTCTCCTCTTTCCCCCTCAACCCGAGCGTAAAAATAAATACTTCGTGCGGCGTAACGCATACGCTTTTTTAAATATTTTCGTGTAATACGAATATATTATTTGTAAGACACGGCTCTTGCGATGCACTTAAGTCAAGTATGCTGGCATGAATTCTATCGGTGAATGAATTTTCAATGTTTTTGTTTTTAACCTATTCTTTATTTTAAGTTGTGTATCCTGCACAAGGAACAAACAGTTTAATAAAGTTTGCAAGAAGCCTGGATTCTGGCTCCTTCGCGGTGGCTTCGGAAATCCATAGATCTAATATTCGACAGTGGACTTCTTGTGGGTGCATATGATAATGATAACTATAAACTATTTGTTCTCAGAATTTAATATCAAAAGCAGAATAAGAATTTAATGTATCGATTCCAATATGCAACTAACTACATAGATAAAATTTAACATGCCCTTAGAGCTCTAAGACTGGTTTACGAGATTAACAGCATGGACTAAACAATACCACGTTTGTTTACTACAAAGACCTGGCAATGTGAATCTATTTCGAAAAGTTTACAATTATGAGGGCCGCGGCGTGGAATAAAAACTCCAATTTAAATCCAATCGTGTCTGTGAAAGTGTTCTCGGCGCGGGTATATTTAAGTGAACAAAGCTATTTTGGGGTGGTAAAAAAAGGTTTCATTTGCGGCGCTTTGGTATTTGTAAAGGCGCACTAGTACAAATGAATTATTTATTTAGTGTGCCGACTGCGGCCGTTGCAGCGGCGCCCATGAATTATCGATATCGTAAACATTCCTCGATATCTGTGCCCACTTATAATGATTAATCGATGCTTTAATTAAAACCATTGCGCGCTTTATGAAATGGAAAAGTTGATGCTTTATTTTTCGTTGGTTGTAATTTCTTTTTTTCTTGTTTACACCTATTGTTATACTGTTTGTAAACAACAAATTATTGCAGTTATTCCTCGTTAGGGCGTTTATTTTTAATTTAATTACGGCGTGGCTGTAATTAAACCTTGCTAAAAATAAAACAAATACCAATTATGATAAACACTACAGTAATTATCGCGAACAAGCAGTAGATGTCACTCGTTATTTACGGCGTGGACGCGGCGCGGCGAGTGCAGACGCGCTGGTCACCGCTCGGGCACACCTTTATTGTTCTATTAAGAATTAATTATAATATTTAATTGCGGCTCATGCGAGCTCGTAATTGACGAGGTTGTTTAACAAAGCCACTTTTTGTTTCAGGTAAGCCGACCTCCGCGTGCAGTTTATGTGACGCCACGGCTCGTATATCGCCTTACGGTGAGTCCACTCGAATTAACGCCAAACCTTGACCTTTCTCTTTCATTTAATACTTTAGCGAACGGCTGCAAATTACGGAAAACAATCTGCATAATTTAACGTCACTGTCTGTAACGGAACGCCGCGAATATAATCACATTAACCGTGTTTTCAGCCTTTGTCCAATTGAATCCTCTGTGCAGTAATCAAGTGGGTACGATAGTGGGTCAGCGGGTCGTTCCGAGCCGGCGCGCGGCGAGCGCACCGCCGCCCGCGTACCCGGCGCCCGCATCCTCCCGCGCTCACGCCTTACATTATTCACAAATATAGCTGACAATAAAAACACACAATAAATATCTTACCCCTATGTTTGCGGACAACATTTATTTGTTTAAAACTTGATACGTTCGCGGCGGTTTGTTACTTCCATTTCAAATTCGATGGACGTTTTCAAAGCGTTTTCCTGCTTCCTGTTTAACATACGACTATCGCAGATCAATGCTCAATGAATAAATCGTGGTGGCGGAGGCGATAAGCTGTAATACGAGTATACACCGCACCTAACGCAGCGTTAGAATTGTTGTTAATGCTCGCGCTTGAAAGTTACACACAAAATTACGATTTGATTCCACGACGTCCTTTCACGTTTCAATGTAAACACCGTTGATTGCGTTTCGCCGACCTTCAAACGCAATACGTGTCATGTTTCCCCACATCTCAATCTGTTTCGCGTCAATATTAACGACATCATTTACAGCGAGCCAAACGTTCCCACTTACTGATTGCTCCAGTAAATTGAGCGTAATTAAATTTCGACTTTCATACGGCAACCCTACGCGGTGTAGAGGAAGTACGCACCGCTTCCCACCCTCGGCGAACCCGTCTGCGACTGCACTGTCTGCTCTTTGTGTTCTTACTTTATCATCAAATAATTCATAAATTATATTATTGGCCCGCATCGTTGCCCACACGCCGCACAGAGGGGCTGGTGTCGGCTTCGATGTGCTTCATACGTATTACAACTGCGCTATAGTTTAATGTGTTTAATCTGCCCCGCTAACTATTATTTGGGTGTCGTAGGCGGCACTTTCTCGATTGATTATCGACAGTATTAGCTGCCAAGCGGCACATCCCTATGTTCTGACGAGGCAATCGCCACCCACGGTACGTTTTATGAGTACGCTACGAAATTGTGTCGGGGCTTTTATAGTTCATCTAACTAAAATATCTATTTTTGGTGCTGTCTGAGTATAATTATAATAAACTGCTTCGGGATCGCCGCTTATCTCGGAACATCTGTCCCATATAAAGAACTTTATTGGCATTGTTATTCTAATGAGATTTAATAAAAGAAATAAGTTGCTCGTTACCAATTTAAGTCTAGATTTTTGGTGTTGACATGAGCTGTGTTTAAAAATGCGCTACCTGTCAGGACGCATCGGGGTTAGTTGCTATATTTGGAATGTACAAAGTGTGGCACAAAAAAGAAAACATATACGTCACCGAGTGTGGATATTTTAGGTCGTGACATTTAAAGATACGTTGTAGTTATTCTTTTACGAGGATCACTCGCTTTACGAGTTTCTCGTTACATATTGTTTTACGATGCCACGTCGCGTTCAATAACTAGGCCTCCTAATTCATTAGTAAAATATTTATAATTGCCCATTAAAGTTTCAAAAGTATGCTCGTCGGGCCATTATTCCATCACCTCTTCCGCCACGAGCAAACGTAACCAGAGTTATATAGTGAGTTAAAATTTACATGCACGTTTGATTACTTCCTCGTGTGCGGTGCGCGGTGATCTCACGATTCTTATCTTAATTCAAATTATCAATATCCGCACACGACACAGTGTAAATAGTGTACCTGTGCGTTATGTAAATTGTGCAAATTTTTGCGAAGGCCGCGCGAGGACCTCGCGAAAAGGCAAACTCGACCTCGTGTTTATCATCGTTGTGATATCTTGATATGCGCAGTAAATGCCTTCTGATAGTCTTTACTTTTGCGCCACCCCGCTGTCCCGCTCGGACGCATCACTTTGTGAATGTGCGAACACATGTTGTGAGTGATAATATACTGGCATGAGGAAAACTATATTTGCAAGTAAGTTTAGTGTTCTTATTTTAAATGTTTAATGATTTTCATACCTATTAATGTTGTGAATTTAAATATGTATTGTTATAAACATTTGTTATCAATTAACAATGCTGTGAGAACAACTGATTAATTATAATAAATATTAAAACTGTGCGCAGCGTAACAGGAAAACTGTAACGTAATATATTAAGTTTTTTATTTAAAGTTACGTAGCCATTTTGCTAGTTAACATTATGCTAATGTTGTTTTTATGGATGTTATATAAAGCCGTTGCCATTGTTTATTTAAATCTATCGATTTAAGTTCCTGTATAATTAAAAATATTCTTGTTATATTTCAAAATAAATTAATTTCCATATTCCATGTTGAATATAACTTTACCTACAATATTATAATAATTTTAAAAACATCAGCTAATATAAAAAATACACAATATTTACTTACAAGTAACAGCTAAACCAAACTAGAGACTTACTTGCCCAGTGTCGCGATTGGGGTTCAGTTTGGTTTTTTTTCGAATCGGAACAGGCCGGCATAATTGCGGCGTCCAACAAGAGATAAGGGTTCCACGCCATTCCAACCTTTAGGTACATTGTTATCAATCTGTACTGGTATAAATTGAAAAAAGTAGTATAATACGTAAGCCTCCAATAATATTTGTCTCTATTACAATTTGTTTTTTAGCCCGCTGTCCCGACTGAGACTTGGGCATTGAGGTTCATATTAGACTCGACTCGTTCAGTTAGTGTCAACCGCTTTTCACCATTCGCCGCCCATCCATCATCTCGTGACTGCGTCGGTGCAGGGCATGACGCCGGCTCTGGATCAAGAGCACACGGGGACCCATGCAAATGTTTGTGTTATGCACAAATGTTTGTTTGGGTTTTGGATGAAATTGATGATGTTAAGGAACCGCAAACTCCCCCATATAATAAAGTCATACTTGCACTTTCTTGAAGAGACATGCAGAGTTAGTTCTTAAAATCGCTCGTAGTTTCTTATACTTATAAGATATTATCATATTTACTAGGGACCGGATTACATGCATTTGCATATGCAATTACATATATACCTCTTTTCAACAATCATTGCATATTTTCGCTATAATATTCTATTTTCATTTTACGTTATTTACAAATTTTATGCTGCTTTTTATTGAACACTAATTGCTCTACAATCACTTTTGTCGTATTGAAAGAAATGTCATAGAGAAATATATTATTGTAAGCGTGGTGCGAAAGCGTTGTCTGGGCTGGGCCTTATAAAATATTTATCTGCACAACGCGCGCCGCGTTGCAATATCACCGCGGAAAGCTCAATAACAATCAACACGAGTGCTCTAATCGATATGCTCAATTCAATTCATGTCCGTATCTAAATTTATGTCTGTGTAATTCGTTTGCGGTTTGCCCTTTGTTGTTTTTTGTGTTTGTGAACTGACTCATTTTGCATAACATGTAATTTTTTGTAGACATCGTTTTAAATAGTATATATTTTCTGTCTTGGGTAAATCAGTCTAATACCATCTATATAAATGAGATACATAACGAATCGAAAAATGAAATGCTTTTTGCAAACCTTAAGCTATTCTGTAGTCCTTCTTTGAAATTGACATTTCAATTTTGGTATTAACCTTGTTCATTTCGCTTGTATATTCAAATATGAATACGGCTAATAACATACCAAAATATCATTTTAAAACAGTATTTTCAATAAAATATACATCATGTAGTTTTAATTATAGAAATGTGCTTTTTCTTATATTGCTGCTCGTATTTCAAGTTTAAAACAAAAAAAATAAAGTAAAATATTTACATAATAATTCTTTTTTTGTCTATGGTTTCTAGTTATTCTTGAGGTTGTTTTTTATAATCACGCAACAATAAATCGCCAGGTCAAGCAAACGTAATAACTGCTTCAACTGCACACCGTTAAATTAGCATATAAACCACACTCAGCTGTAGCTTATTAAATCATATTATTAATAACGTTATGAATCAAAGGGTGTCGCGTTTACAACGTGTTAACTGTGCGGCTGCCTACAAATAGGGTTGCCACAACACAACAATTCTGACATTTCATATTAGTATTATTTTATACAATGAATATTGTTTCGCTTAATTTAACGTTAAAACTCTCCATTTGTTTCATTGAAACAAAAAATGTAAATTAGAAGTAAGAAGCTAACACGAATGTTTTATATATTTCCAAGAGAGTGTTTAAAAAGTGCTCGAGGAAATACGCGTATGAAGCGACATCGTAGAATGGTCCATAAAAATTGTAATTCTCTTAAAACATTACTCTTTGAAAGCGAACTTTCGACTTAATTAAACTCAAAAAGAGATCTCACTCATTTTGTTCGTACAAATGCCGGAATTTACCGTAGAATTTTTCACTGTTGAGGGAAGTATTTGGCGCTTTACCAGCGCCGCACAACCTAATAGGAACAGGTGTCTGTCTGTCTCGCCATGGTCTTGTTTCTCCACCAGGATGTGGGTTGGCTTCCACCCAAAGATTTCTGAAGGGCACTCCAACCGCTCTCTTTTAACCAATACAACGTTTCAAGGAATATCACATTTTTCAAGTATACCGACCGCCCTCGCTGTAAACGTGTGAAGAATATCCGAGTTTATTGTTATGCGTACTTTGTAAATGCCGATACAAGGCTCTTCCCATAATGTATTTATGCCGAAATAAACTCTGATTAAATAACGCGTCTGAACTTGAAACCCGAAGTTATAATGCAATCACATGATTGCGACACGTTGTAAAATTAAGCAAAAAATACAACTCAAACATGGATTGCGTAATTGCGAACTTAGAGTTTAGTTGCGATTCCTATTTCCTTGACTTAAAGGTCATATTTTTTATAAAAATAATGTGCGTCCGTTCTTTATGCATTCGTATATTTTATCAGATTAGGTTAAAACTTAGTACAGTTGGCATATCTGAGCTGAAACAGAGAAATAAAGACCTGAAATACCCTCAACAATAAACAGGTGGTAGGATTACAATACGACAAACTTCATAATCTGTCTTACATAATTCTATACTCTTCTTCTACAACGCTTACCTATTGTACAATATGTATACATGTTATAACTTTATATATTTATTACGTAGAAAAACCGATGGAGCAAAAAGTTCTGAGTGGAGTGGTAATGAAGGCCCCAGGAAGTCGCAAGACTTACCGCTTTCAACAAGCCAATGCGAAAATCCTTGGAAGTGGTTTATTTTTATTTTTTGGTAGCAGATTTCCTGTGGCTGAAAATGATGATACAATATAAAGCAACTGATTTGAATTCTTAAACGTTTCGTAATCTGGGATGTAAAACGAAGCCTTAAATCATTTTAGGCCGAGAGTTGTTTATTCGAAAAGAAAAAGGGAAGAAATTTGTCGTGAAGGAAAAAAGCATCGCTTTTCTCGTCGCTTGACGTGACTTGCGGACTTATTGCACCCACAGCAATCCCTTTACCTACTTAACTTCATTCCGAGTGCTTTTTGTCTTGGAAAACCTTCTTTTGTTCCCGTCCACATTATTACTATTTAATCATTTTATTCTGTTTAATAGCACAATTGACTTTGTTTACTTTTATTTTCGTACTGATAACTATTTATTTTCAAAGAACGCCGTAAGCCTATTAGCCTTTGTTTATCTGATATGCTGTGAAGGTACCCACAGTACTACTATTTGTGAAAATTAATTAATAAATCCGATAGATAAAAAAGTAGCCGTATTACTTGATAATATATTTTTCAGTACAATTCATTAAAAATGAGCGATAATTTTGTGTAAATCCCAAAAAATCACTTAACATAATATAGTATACAACACGACATGAATCCGACTATCAATAACTATTGTGTTGTTTAAAATTCGTCTCTTGTCAGGCATTTGGCACTTCGACGCGAGTTCAGAATTCATAATACTTTTTATAGCCACCATCTTGATTTGGTCGAGTTTGATGCATCGCCGCTCCTCGTGTTAGACGGATAGTTTCGGATAAACTCAACGTTTGAATAATAAAACAGTATAAATAAAATGAAATGTGTTTTAAAATATGACTCAATCGGCAGGTCGTGTCGATGCGTATCATCGATAGCTTTCTTTGTAAACTACAGCCTTATAAAGTGTAGTTTTATTTGTCCTATTTACTTTGTTTCTCTGAAGCTATTTAATAAAAATTATAACCCGCAGGGACTTTAATAATGGTCGCACGTATAATTTCCCAGTTTTTTTTTCTCACTATAGTCCTTCAATTCAATGTATATCTAATATAGAAAATGAGATGTATTGATAAAAAAGACTGATATCTGACATATCTCCTGAATTAAGGATTCTAATTCGGGCGCGCGTTACATGTGATAAAGCGATTGTTTCGACGCCTATCACGTTTGGGACCTACATAGATAAATGCGGAAAGTGGGTGATCTCAATTTGGACTTATTTTATTACACCCCTCTTCCGCCCCTTTGTCGCCATGCTGCTAATGAATGTAAGTTATCTACTTAATTACATAAAGTGCAACGAGAACAAACAACACAAAATACTCGTATTAGTAACTTAAAGATAATACGTTCGTTTGAAAACTTATTATTGTAATATTTACAACACATTCAACTTAAAATATAAATAGATAATATTAACCTTATATCTTTAATCTTTATTATAAATAAACAAAAAACTTAAATGACGACCGCCAAATGAAATATAAAGCGATAAAAAAATAATTATATATTCATCGGGTGTAAAATTAAAACGACAAGTTTTGTGTATGGTCACAGGATCGCAATTAAAATAAATTCCTGACGCTTATAATATCGCCTTGGTTCATTGTATGCGAGTCTAGATATGATCTGGATAAGGACCCAGCTGTCTGGATGACTGGGAACATAAAAGACCCCTCAAGGTGACCGTTAATGCAGGGCGGGAACAAAAGAAATACTTGTTACGAAAAATATAAAAATATCTAGTGTTACCAAGTTAGTGTAAGTGCACACTACTATTTACTATATCATTATCTACTTATTATTTTATATTTTATCTTTAATTTAGTAATTGCTGTATGACTATACCTGCATGTAAACATTATCTAATAGAACCCATTAAAAATCTGTTTCTTTAGCTAGAATTGGTGTATAGGAACAGTCAATTTCCCGTTCGGAAAATCCAGTTTACATATATTTTGGGTAGGTGAAATGTAATTTATCCATATCAGATAATTTTCTTACAGATACATCTCAGACAGGCAGCCAGTCGTGGCATCACAAGGCAAATAACTCTGCGACATGCATAAAAAAATTGTTGCGCCGCCAGACGTAAGAGTAAGATGAGGACGGGAAAACACTTTCGGAAATCTCCCTACACAATTTCTTTTCCACGGTTTAGTGCAGTTGCATTCATAATGCTAGATTATTCAGAAATAAAACTATTTTTTACGGACCACAATGTGTAACATTCGCGTAAATCTAAAAAATCATTATGCAAACTAGATTATTTACTTTAAACGTTAAATTGTATATATATTTTTATATCTTTTATTTTCTCTTATATCTTTCTAAATCGCCTTATTTATTATTAAAAATGTTTTATGAATATCGCAAAACTTGACCGCAATGTACTTAATGTATCGGTTTTATGAATGATCAATGTTATAGGCCCTGCTTTTGATTAATATGTCAACAATATCATCGTATTTACCTTTAACAGC
Source organism: Deilephila elpenor (assembly GCA_949752805.1). NCBI lineage: Eukaryota > Metazoa > Arthropoda > Insecta > Lepidoptera > Sphingidae > Deilephila > Deilephila elpenor. The sequence continues at coordinate 7,481,633 of OX457108.1, forward strand.
ACTTCTGAGTAATGTGTTAAATTCAGCAATATTGAATTCTTGTTAACATACTCATCAAAAATGCTGATGTCGATACTCAAAACAAAGAAAACATTGTGGCGTGTAATTGAAAACTATTTTAAACAGAGAACAATGTCCCATAGTACCCACGTCATGCGATATCAAACTAAATTCCATGTTATAATAAACGCCAACAATATTTTGCCTAATAACTATGTATAAGCAGTTTATTGAGAACACTAATACCAGGAATTACCCGCCTCTGGTTATTGTTGATTTCGATTTATAAACTTATCAAGGTAGGTGTAGATATCGTCGACAGGGCGTGGATACACTATGAAGCAAATACTTGGAAATGTATGAAAAGTACAAAAGCAAGAGCTTCGTGGAAACTCTGTAGCTATACACGTTATATGCGTGGGTCTCGACTCGTAGATAACGAGGTTTACCTACGCAAAACATCTGCGCTAGGGGAAGAGTTGTCGTGATTCGCTAATGCAAACTTTTTGTAGGCTGTCTGTGATATTCCGTGCCATTCCATGCGGGATTTTCTATTTATTTAGATATGTATGAAGAGAACGAAAAATCAGTTCATAAGAGCGTAATAAATATATAACTTCACACGATGTGATTATCTAACTCGTATTTATAGTCAAACGACTTCATTACATGGGAGTAGGCAGAGAATGTTCTGCATGTTTGCATGCAGTCTACAATCCTGAAGCCTGCCAATTTTATTTCATACATCTTTTAATGCGTGTCCGCCGGTTGCTTAAGACACTGTCTTGCCCATTTCGGACATTTCTTCTTTTGTCGATATAAGTTCTACTCGGACACCCCCTTATAGATCATCCATATATTTTTATTGTATTCTACCTATATTCATATTACAATACTCATTTTAAAACAACATTGCAATTAAATAGTTTACAATACTGTTATTAATTTTTCGCAACCAATATATCGAATTCCGCGGAAATGTAATGAATATTGGTAATTTCCATAATTGCATTTGAGTAAATTTTATCCGTGCAGTTAGAAGCTGTATTTGTGAAATAATAATCCGCGGCAATCAAATCAATGGTCACCGTATTTATAGCTTAACTTTGTTAATATTAGTCCTGCTTTATCAATAATAAATGGGTACTAACAATATGCAATAAGCTTATGTATTCGACTTTAGAAACATATTGTACCTATCAATGTAATTTCCTCATCGTAGGCAGACGCCTGGTACTTTTATAAACCAAATCATTATTTAAGGGATATTTAAATGTAAATACTTTTCTTTATTAAATTCCCCAGTTATAAACTATCTATAACGTTTCATATATTAAAATATCTAACACTTTAATTATGGCGCTAAAACTCTATATTGACTGTAGATTTTATTCGGACCAGAATAACCCGGCTTAGACAACAGCTCAACTTTTATTAGTCCTAATTTATCAATAATGACTGGTTATTATCAATGTGCAAATAATGGTACGAATGTCGGTCATAAGAATAAAACTCCGATGGAAATTATAAAGTTTCGTGTAAAAATTGTAATAAAAATGGTGGCAATAAAAAGCATAAAAAACCTACAAACATGAATCCACCAAAGATCCGGCCGTTCGCCGTAAGTGCTTTAAATGCGCGTAATTAATTTTATGGAGTATCAATGCTTTTAACTCCCGCGTTTTTAACGTTTATTTCTGCCCACATTCACATCTCATTCCGATTTGGTAAACGCGTTTATTATTAATTGTTTTTGTGACCAATTAAAATGTGTTTTCTGTTTAATTTTCGTGTTAACAGCTGAACGGAATTCGCGTTAGCACGTCAAAGATACCATCGGTTCCTTTGAGAAACCTTAAAAGTTAAACCGTTTGTAACTAAGGGCCGTGGGTTTATTTCTCGGAAAATACTCATTAAATGTTAGGTATTTTTTTAACACCCGGATGTGCCAACTTCCGATATTTCGACGATTAACTAATTATCTTACCTTTATTAACAAGCTACACAAAAGGGTGTAGATCTGGCATCCTTAAGAGCTAAACCCGTATTTTAATGTGAATCAGTTTATTGGCATCACTTCAATACATATTTCGCGAGCGGCAATTAAAAATAAACTTCATACAGTCTTACACAAACACTACATTTTTTGTCAGTTTACAACGTGTTTCTCATCTTTAATGTTTACATGTCGGAACTATTTATTTCCTCTTGAACTTTCGTGTTAAATATCACGCGTTCAGCAATAAAAATCGAATTAGGCGCCATCGCATATACGAGTGGGTGCCAATGCAATATTAGCACTGAACCTCCATATATTAATATACATATGGTTGTTAAATAGGCATTAAATTAGTAAGCTTTATTTTTTGTGTTTTTACAAGTACCTATAAAAAATATAAAATTCAATTATCAAACGTAAAGGTTCGATATTTACAATTGCTTTTTATTTTCGTCGGTTAGCATGTTTGACAACTAGGAATCGGTATTTTCTTATGAGTTTATTTAATAAAATAAAAGTTAAAAGCTTTACACATTTAATACATGGAATGCTAGTTTCTTTAAATCACTTAGTATTTTTCTATATTCTAATAGAAACCCTTGAGTCATAAGATTTAAACGAAGAGGGAGGAGGGACTCTTAAGGGTTCTGTAATTGTAATATTTTCCTTGCGAACTATCGTCCAGGAACTGTTGTGGCGCTTTATATCTAACGCAATATACATACGAATTATAGTGTTCATTGTGACATTGAAATTTCCACGTAGCACGGTCGAATGTAATATTTTCGCAATGATTCATTGAAACTGATTGTGCGGTAATTATTTTCGAACGTTTGATAATAATGTGAAGCGAATGTTTTGGTTTCTGTTTTATATCTAAAATTAATAATATTAGTTTTGTTATAATATAAATAATAATAAATAAATACACCACCCAACAGTCACATAAATAGCCTTGACCCTACATTAAGATCAATTAATTCTTGCGTGGTGGGTATCAGAAATTACGAGGGACATTTCGGTCTTACAAACACCCAGACCCAGGACAAATACTTGTGGGCCGCACAAATATTTGTCTCGATGCGGGGATCGAACCCGCGGCCTCTCGTTTCACAGCCGGCGTCTAACCAACTGACTGAGGCTGACATCTATCAATATGACTAGTATTATCGAGTAAATATGGAAAAATTGTGCGAAACTTTCAATCAATGTAAGCAGAATTTTTAATAACAGTGCTTTTTCTATATATTCAGGAAAACGAAATAAAAATATTTGTTGACTATATTAATTTATTTATATGCCTACATCGGTCTATCGAATTGTATTACAGAGTTGCGACGTCGCGACAAATTTAATTGGGACGGCAAGTCGTCCCGCTTTCGCAGATATAGGCGATGCTAAACCGAAGATTAAAATAAATAAACACTTGCTATGTGTTGTATGTGCCGATTATAATGAGGTCATCCATTTACGAACCAAAATGTTACGTCTAATAATAGTTTCTATGTTCCTAATCTTCCGTCAATTAACACTCAAATGTTCATATTCCGTTAAAGAAGTTCGGAAAATTTACACGAATTGGATTGAACAAATCGGAAGCCGTACTTTGGAGACTCAAACATTCCCACTAATATAGTTAGTCAATGTTTTCGATGCAAAAGCTATCACTTTTTTATTTTTATGCTAGCCTAATGCAAGTTATTGGGCGGATAAATTGTCTCAAGGAATGCCGTACACGTGCGATTATTCCTGTTTCTTTCTTCTCTTACGCAATTACTATCTTCCCTCTCACTCCACTGGGGTCCCATGTGCCTGGTTTGTGTATAGACTGCGCGCTTAGATTTTATTCACAATGTCCACTCTAGCATAATACCTTAGTAATAATACCTACGTTGCAAAACGGGAACAACCGAAAGCGACAGCTTAATAAACAATTTTAATAAACTGTGTTGATTTTCTGATATCTAGTTTTGGCGTTCACGTTGAGATAAAATACTTCACCAGTGACATTTGCATATTCAATAAACTTATTATGGAAATTTGAATAAATACCTTTACATTAAGTTGAAATGTTTGTAACCACAAATTTTCAACTATTATTAGATGTCGCTTTTGACTTAAACTATATTTTTATGTGATATCATAATATTAAATTTATGAATGCACATAAAAATAAATAAATAAATTAATGTTAGGCTATTCAAAAGCTAGTTGCGGCTAGATTAATTTTTAAATTATTAATTGACTGCAATTTAATTCAACTCTACCAATGAAAACCTTTCTTAATTGCATTTAAAAACTATAACGTAGATACTTATGGAATATGAAACATTTACAAAATTTAAACTTTTTAATAGTTATTTATTTATAACGCATTGTTGCCACTTGTCTTTTAAGATTAGCTACACGAAAAATGTTCAGTCACTGAAGGTCACAACCATGAAATGAGTACTTAAAATCAAATTATTATCTGTAATCTGACAACCACAAGTATCTACACAAAAGTTCGTATATAATAAGAATAAACTTTACAACCAAATAGATGGTTTGGTTTAACACCAAAGAATATAATATTTTATCTTACTCCCGTTTCTACTATATTTTTGGTGTAGTGGCAGCGCGTTGGCTAAATTTTGGAGTTTACTTACCAAAAAACAATTTATCACCATAATACGACGAATAAGGTTAAAGGCATATTAACTTACGATACCGTTTCTCATTTTCGACACAACTATACTCTAGAAATTAGATCTAGAGAAACATCTAAGCTTAATTGCCAATTTACAATCCATAAGTAGGACAAGTGTGTTATAGCAATACAGTGTATGCGTTTTCTAACACGGTGCTTATTGAATCAAGTGGTCCATATTTTTGTCAGCTTTTAAAAAAGGGGTCGAACATATTCGCACGTCGAACACATTTGTAGTGGAGTTATTCGATCACGACTCACGTTTCCTTGATGATACCGAACGCGAAGTTTGGGCGCACACCGCACAGATGTCATATCGCAACGAAAACACTTTATCGCGTATGATGATGCGATATTTTGTACAAATCCAAGGTCAACAGATTGTTCATGCAAATTATGCGGGAGTTTGTGCAAATCTACGACATTCGCAATATGTAGCCGATTGCGTTATCGCTGCCAGTCAAATTTTATTGATTTTCCTGGCGTTTAATGCAGATTATCACGACACTCAATCCACTTATTTGTTTACATTGCTCATGTGCACGCAATATTAGTCAAACGATCCAGTTCAAGCTGTCCATCATCATTGTTCTTTGACAATCGTTTCCGAACGCATTCTGATCGCTATCTTCCGCTATTCCATTTGCTGTCGCCCACGTTTTTATTAAAATCACTTCGCTATTGCTTCATAAGTCTTCAGAAGTGTCGCTCGTTCTATTAATTTTTAATTTATACGCTTTAAACTAAAAACATTCATAAAGTAAATCAATGTTGTCAAATTTGACCGCGGCGACGATAAATTCTGCCTTGATCCACATAAACTTATCATTAATGGCGTGCGTGTTATGCTAAAACTTATTATGTTGAACACGATCGAGATGTATCATATTAAAATTGCACGATTTATAAAAATCTTTTTAATATTTGTGGATTTCGGGTGTAGAATATGAAATCCAAACTAAAACCACTGCTCAAATTATGTAGGTATAATATTTTAAAAATTGTTAGTATAAAGTCCTTGACACATAATTATCTTAAATATAATAACTCACAAAACCAACATAATATGTCACCAAATATTTGTTTCAGGTCTGGGTTTGTTGGACCAAGTAATCTCCTGTAGAGTCTGAAATCCACAACACAAAATGTGTGTTATGATTGTGGGTTTATTTATTGATTCACCCTTTCCCTGCTAGTTTGGTTATAATGTTCCCTGTTAGTTTAGTTTTAATATAATTGTTATATCAAGCAGGCAGCTTGCTATCAATTAACTATCGAAACTTTCAGGAGTAAGGCTTTTAGTCTAACGCTGTAAAATACGGTTAGTCTACACCTTCGAAATTCTAGTGTTAATCTCCCAGCTCGGTCTCCTCACTATGTATTCCGTCACCTTTAAAGTGTTTATTAGTTATTAATATTAAATGTACGCTAAATCCTGTCACATGAAATGCTTTGTTAGACGCATAATTGTTTCAAACGGCGCGGCATGGCGCTATAGGGATAATTATAATTAAGTAATTTCATTGTCAGTACATAAATTATGTGGCGTTTGTATCGTACACCGGCCAGCAATACGACGTTTACATTAACATGCAAAACGTAATAATTCGCCTTTCATTAAAATTCCGCAAACAATGTTTGCACAAGTGTTAGTACCACATCCATAGCGGCCTTGAAATTGCTAATTTCTTGTGAAAATACACGCACAATGAACCGAAGTGATAATATTGAAAATATAACACACGTCTTGCCAATCTAATAGGGAAATAAAAACTAGGCTTATTTTAACAAGTGTCGACTTTATGTTGGTCAACGGAATATGGATGCTTTTTGTCATTTATTTTACTCCATATTAGTAACAACGATAATTATTAACTCCCATAACCTTAACTGGATCTTACTTGTGTTGCATTTTCGTAATTTACTAATTACACATGTAGTTTTTTTACTGGTTGATCAAAGTGACTACGCTGCGTCTGTAGGAAAATGTAGCACTGTATAGATAAAATATTGATGGGCGATATAAGATTAACTTCCGCTGATCGACATAATGATGAGACCAGATGGACACTGGCTGATTCCGGAACACGATTCACATTCGTTAGTCTGTATGAAAGGATTTTAATCTTGATTTATCCTTGTTTCAATCCATACGCTGTCATGAATATCTCCTTTTTTATTTTGCCTTTCCTTATGTCGATCGCATCGAAGTCTTTTAGGTGGTAAAATATCCTAAATAGCCAACAACGTACACAGAAATGGGAAACACGTGATATACACTTGGGGGCCAAGTGTGTAATAGTGTCGACAGGACGATAGATAACCATCTCTTGCCAACAGAAACTCTTATACCCCAATATACTAATCAAGAGATGTATTATTCACTATTTCATGTCAGTAATTAAATAAAAATGTACATACATAAACTCACGCCTTTATCCCAGAAGGGGTAGGCAGAGGCACCACCCACATTTCGACTTGTTCCGTCCCATGATGTGATAGGGGGCGAGCCTATCGCCATATCGGGCACAAATTCCTGACTCCGGGCTGATAATGAATAAAAAACCCAATATCACTTTGCCCGACCCGGGATTCGTACCTGAGACATCAGCTTTGTAGTCGTACCGTAGTAAAACTACGCTGCCGAGGCAGCATAAAAATGTTTCATTGTTAAATATAAAAACTATAAGTATGTCGATAAATTGTACACACGGCCGCGTGGTGAAGGAGTACGTAGATATATGAATAGATACAGATGGCCTCTTTTGGTCTGATCACTCATGTCTGTTCGCAGTTAGGGATGCCATCTACTCTCTATTTTGCGGACATCGCCCCAGTTTTTAGGGCGGCCGGGAGAGGTGAACGTACGGAGAATGTACTAAAATATCCGTTTAGGTAATTTTTCACACGATCCTACAATATACAAGGGGAAGAGTGAAATAAATCACATATAGAAAACATTGTATCTGTGTTTACTAAAATATACATAATCATAATAGTTTCAATAAACTACTTGATATAAAATATTGCCTTGACACACTGTGATAAAAAAATCATTTGGTCAACTTGTATTTTGTTTTTAATAATAAGCAATATTCTTATCGGAGGCACCTCTTAAAATCTCACTTTAAGGTAATCCAGTAATTTATGGCCATTTTATGTATATGTATAAAATATACGACTAAAATAAGGTTTACTTTTTTGATTATTGATCCACTTTGCCTTTTTGTATGTTTAAAATTATTAATGTTACATTGTAATTCATATGCTAAATAAATAACACCTTTAGTAAAAGTTAAAATTATAATTGTTTATTCAACACACACTTTATACCAATAGACTAAGGAGGATCCAAAAAATATATCAATTAAATTACTTGGTTAAAGACAACATGTACTTTGTGCTGATAGTAGAGATTAAATGGGTGTTTTTAAATCGTTTCAACAAGTTCTTTTATGTAAAACAACAAATTTATTCATTAAATTGGTACTCACTGTATACATCAAAATATAATAGGTCAAACATTAAGCAAATTGATCCTCACTTAATGATAACAACTAGATATTTTATCGATGTCGTCATTAGGCGCCGAAATTCTAATTTTATTTTCACAATTCCTCCAAAAGATATTAAAGTCACCGCAATTATGGTAAAAGCTATTGTTAAAAATATACTGTTTTAGTTAACCTGAACCGAGGGCTAAGTAGTTAATACATCGCTAATTAAATTAAACGTGCGATTAGATAGTAATAGTGCAATTTCACGAAGAGAATGCAGAACGTTCGCTCCATAGTAATCCCGTATCGGTACACATCCGAGTGTTTGGGATTATGATTAAATAGGGTTGAGTAATGCTCATAAGTCTGCGGCGCAGTAACCCTATAGAAATGGGATATAGAGCAAGCTGGCGGCGCCTCGGGGAGCTCATTTTGCGAACACAGGCGCGACTGGCCGTCGCTGTTGACAGGCCCCATAGTCAATAATACTGTTTCATCCACCTCAAGACTTAGGGCATCGACATAATTCCACCCTTTTTAGGTTATATTTAGTCTGCGACGGACCGCGATCGACGGTGATTCTCGTGAGAGCTACTCGTCATATAAAATATGTATACCGACCTCATTAAGCTATCGAGAGCGGGCTTCATGCTTTTCCAATAAAGCTTAGAACTCAACCGCCATTGTACGTGAAAGCATTGAATACTGTGCTCTTAGTAAAACTGTCGGTAGTTGATTATACATGTGCAAAGTTGAAGTTGTTTTATGCGGCGTGTTACATCGGCTGCCTCCAAGGTAATATCTTTCACATTAGCTCTGAATATTATGTTTTGTTTTATTCATACAAACTTTGAATACTTAATCTTATCGATAAAAAGTTTTAAAAAATATGGTAGGTTCATAATTAGAAAAATATTAGTTTTATGTGTAGATTAGTAAATCCGCGATAAAAATACTACTAGATTAGTAATATATCTGCACCTCAAGACTTTAAGTAAACACGATATAAAAGATAGTTTAATATAACAAAACTTAACAATGGGCAATAAAAGAGCATTATTTGAACGAAGAATATAAACCCGAAACATCCATGAACAAAGTTTGAAACGATATTATGAGTGTAAACTTGAAGTACTGGCTTCCTCGAAGTATCACAATTACCACCATTTATGAAGCGCCGGCCAAGCTTAAAAGTATTGAAAAGATTCCTCCTTGGGGTTTGTTTTATACAAATTTTGTTGAAATTAATTTGAATATCCATAGAGCGGGGACTATGGAGCACTTAGCTTTAATAAAATGGCTCTTTTAAATAGATGGATGAATTTTATCTCGGGCAAAATGTCCCTTGTAAACATTCTGGTACATGCGTGATTCATGCTCTGTGGGGTGCGCCATTATCGCTTTTAAACCAAATATGTTTTATAAACGGAGAGCGTAGTCGAATTGTTTACGCTTTTCATACATTTTATAAGGAAAATTATGATTTTTGGCATCTGTGTATACTGTATGTGTCATTAATTAATTATTACTGTTTAACTTGTATTATTAAAATTGAGTTTATAGAAAGCGGAAATCCTATTATGTGAGCAACAATGCCACGAAATGCTGTTTTAAATAAACTATGCAATGTTATTCCGAATTTTCCAATATCAAAATATAAATATCGGTAACAATGTTTTAATTGTATCACAGGTAATCTCTTTTAACACATTCGTTAATAAATTGTATTCGAATTAAATTTTAAAGTATATTGTGATGAATTTTGGCTAAAATTACATAAATTGAATGAATTAATAAATAAATAAAATATTTTCACTGTGTATTTTTTACAGGATAGGACTAAAATAGTAAAGAACGAATTTTATAAATCAATCTTGAGGTTAAAAAATATCTTATTGTTTACATCAACTGCAGGCTTTTAAATAAAACAATATAAAGTGAACAAATGCCGAGTCGTTAAGAAACGCATAGAAAGTGATAATTACAGCTATCACAAAGTTTAAACCGGGTTTCACCTAAGCGCCGCGGATACGTTGCACTGTAATTAAATACAATTAAGCTATTAACAGCTGTTCGTTTATAAGGGATTGTGATCTTCGCTATTAAAATATATCCGGTATAGTTTATGATAAGAACCGTTAGTTTAATTCATTGTTTCTCAAAGTTTCTATAATGACCGCTAAGATTGATAAAAATCTGCTAGGGGTCTGTGTGATGACACAGTTTGCGATGGCAAACTATTATTAGCGTTCCTTGATTATTGATTTAATTCAAGCAGTCTGTAAATTTTAATTTTGCTTATATCTGTTGTATTTTTTCTAATTTAATGAAGAAAATTTTGAACTTATAGATAACTTATGTCAGAAATAATTTGTATTCAAAGAATTTTCACGCATTCTATAATAATTAAAGTAAAAGTAATTCTATACTTAGTAAAGAGGTATATTAAAAGCGGAAGGTACGGGAAGAAACCTTGGATACATAAGTTTGGGCTCCACTGGTTGAGTCTTATCTTTCCGCCCTGAGTGTCCGGTGCATTCGCGGCTTCTCGGTAGCGTCGGCTGTCGTTTATAGCCTCGATCTTTATGTGCTAATGAAATGTTTACATTTATAATCTGCTGAGCACTGAGCAGCGTTTAGTATACGACTTTCATTTGTTTTATTTAATAATGTGATGTGCTTTTACACAATAGAATAAAAACGAAAAAGTATAAGGTATATATTTAGTATATGGTATGGTAATATTGTGGTGTATTATTTATTGCGTGTACCTATATTTAACTGAATGTTTTATATTTTAACACTTCATTTTTGTGACTTAAAAGAACTGAAACTTACTAATTGTAAGTGAAAGCTATAAACATGAGTTTATTCTATTCCTTTATAAATAGATACTTTTGGTTTTATGTGGGGGAAATTTTTTATTCATTTAAAGAAATTTATACAGGGATTGTTATAAAAAAATATAATACAGAACATGAACATTTACTCATCAAATGGGTCGATCTACCGTGCACACTCTTTATTTACGTGGTTAAAAAAAAACAATATATAAAAAAATACGCAGAAATAATTTGTAAATAATTGATTTATTAATGAGATTTTAAGCGTCCTAAATGCATCTTAACTCAATTCACGAGTACTGCAAGGCATGTTCTGCATATAAATGAAACTACGTGTATTTTTACTTTTTGCCTTTAGAATAGCAGACATTGCGAACAATCATTCAACGTTCGTGCCAACTCATGAATCAGAGGCACTAAAAATAAATACACCGCCTAATTACTCAAATCGATTGAATCACATTCTATTTCGACATTTTTGTTAGTTAACACTTTATTTTTATTTGATTTTGAGGCTTTTGTGTTCACTGTTCTGTAACTACCCATATACTTATACGGGACTCTACGATTTAGAATGGTTTAGTCTTGGTGTTGATGTTGGCCTAGTGATTTTAAATACATATAGAATTTCTTGGGTAGAAATTTCGTATTAAATATTCACCTTTTCATTTTGTTTTTCCTCATAATGCACTAGTTGAATGTTATTGTGTTCTTTAAGCTTTTTATTCTTTAATCGGATTTGTTATTGATTAGCTAGCATGTTGTTTGCCATCGCGCGTCATATTTACATTCCAACGTCGTGCTGTGTTCCTCATATTTCCTTAATGACATTATTATGAAAGTTATATTGTGTTTAGTATATTCATTTGTGTTCTGTGTTAAATTATTATTAAGTAGTGATTATAAATATATGTACCTATATATATTATATAAATTAGTACCTAATGCTTCGATTAATCTTGTTGATTCAAGACCTAGTGATATAAGAAAAGTACAAATCATTTTGAAAATCAAATGCAAAAGGCATGTTTAAAAGTCTAGTGAAATTAACTAGAGCACTGCTCAGACTAATAAAATATAGGTTTTATACATCGTTCACAAGAGTATAACTTACGCACGGCGCGATATAACCTCTTTAGTAGGGTTGCCAGAAGTTTCCGATATTTTTACACAAAAGTATTTTTACATAAAATAGTTTTACTAACCGCTTGGCTGTATATAAAAAGTACCTTCTGGGTTTAATAATAACTTGAAAATAGAGTTGTGTCATGCTTTAAAATAAATAAAAAAGGTATTCCATATGACAGTATAAAGTACAATGCCAAAGAAAAATAAAACGACACAGTATTATGAAGTATTGGCAGAGTGGTGAATCGCACCGTGCAGTGAGGGGCCAACCCCACCGACTCAAGGTCACAGGGGGACCGAGGCCAGGGCCCACCGGTTTGTGTTTTATTTACCTACAGCTACCAATATGCGTTTTATATTATTTAGTGTCTCATTACTGATTCCCCAATAGTGACGCGTCTTTCACAAATGGGAATAATCTCTAAGAGTTGTGCGTCGCAATATATTATGTGCATTCACATTGTTTGTGTAATTCTAGAATAACGCCAACATTAATTAATGCCGTTACTGTAACTGTGACGCAAAAGTAATAAATACTCACACGTCATCCACAGACCGATGTGTTTAAAAACGTGTTGATTGTCGATACTATCGATCTTAAATCTGCTAAAATAACACCAATACTAATTGTTTGCAGTCACTCCCGCTCTAACAAACAGTTGAAGTGAGCCGGAAAATTAGAAATAATAATTGTCAAATGGTTTTTAAATTAGGAACGATAATAACAAACAAGCTCGATGCGCAAAAGGAAGACACTCCAAGGTAAGTCCGCCTTCGGGACTGCGCCGACGCGAAGCGCGAGCCGAGCAATCAGCGTAGTTCGTAAACGCGGAACGGTCCACATCGAAATAGGTACGAAGTACGAACGTTTCGCTTCACCGAACTACTTTTATTAACGTTTTCGCCGAAACGCGATGATCGGAATTGTTTTTACTGTTACGCCGTTTTGTAAATATGACATCTGACGCGGCGCCGCGCCGGCACGCGTACACTGCCGTTACACGTTTTAAAAAGAGATAATAAATTGGCCCTCAATTAAATAAAAAAATGATGAATTGGTTTATGCCGTATCCAAATTGTATTTGATTGGGATAAAACTGAGTGTGAATAAAATATTTCATCGTATTTGTGCGAGCAAATGTCAATGAAAAGTTATTTATATCTGTTGGTGTTAATATTGTTTATTTTGATTATTAATGCTTTTTTGGATTGCCAATAATGGCGTGAAAAAAGCACAAATTATGAAAATGTACCTTACTTAAAAAATATAATTTTCTTTGTTGGAAAAATGTAGGTAATAAAATAGTAATAGGTACTGAAGGTGTTTAGTGGCCTTGAGAACAGGAATTAATTTACGTCGCTGTGAACTGCGAATACGCAGTTTATGTTTCTTCGCTTTTTAGGATTCCTCCGGCAAAAACTTCGTTCAGCGGGCATGTTTCTATACTAAGAGAAAACTAGTGTTTCAATCGCTATACGAACCTCCGGTACTAAACTTATACAAATAGTAATTACACCACATACATCATAATTTTAATAAATGCACAATTTGGAATGATTTTGTATATATTTCATCAGTTATGAATGTTACCAAGTACCTACCAACTAATTTTATGTAACTAATTAAGCTATTGCGTTTAATTATCATTGTATTGTCTTTCCGTATTACTGGTACCACCTCCCTTTGTCTTCTCTCCGTGATCTGTCGGTTATAATAATTCATCATTGTAACATAAATCCATTAACCGAATAATTGCTTAATTGGAATAAAAAATGTAACACCCTAAATCCCTAAGTACTAACACAGGTACTAACGTTATTTGAAGGCCATTTCCTCTGAACTATAAATGTATTATTTTATAGAACCCTTCGTAAAATTATTAAGCCAAAATAAACGTTCAACAGGCCGGTGTTGTTTGTTATTCAATTAGTACCGAAGACAGTTACCGCGAAATACTCGAGTACTCTTTAATGCAAATATTTTCTCGAAAATCTTGTTCACTGTAATAAAAATATTATCATAAAAGAAATATTAAGAATGTAAGATATATTATTTTGTTTTAAATTAATACCTAATATGTGTTCGCGCTCCGTTAATTCGATTCCACCGATGCTTCGATTTTTGCTAGTTTTTTCACGGAGGTGCCTATAATAGTTGGTTGTTATAAAGGAAAATGTAAATCTTTCGCGAATCCTCTGAATCTCAATATAAATATCTTAAAAATTCTAAAATAATCTTCTACAGTGGTGTGGTAAATAAAGTGTCATCCTAAAAGAATACGGAGAGCGTTTTAAACACATTATCTTTGCTGCAGAACCGTAAATTATCCGCGCCGTGAGCGCTTTGCATTTTTTTATTATCCCCCAACAACTACACATGCTTTAATCTGGCTTAGAGTCAAACACAAATTTAATGCCTTTTTAATAATAGAAATAAAATTAAATAGTCAAAATAAACGGAAATTATGGACACTTACTCTATATTCACGACGAAATATACAGGCGCTTTTGTTTGAATGTCGTATATGCAATTACGACCGTCTTAATATAAACATTAAACACTCTCCCTGTTTAGCTAAATAGGTTAAGGAATTTAGTCATGTACTTTCTTTCAATTCAACACATATTGTGCGGCAAACATAAAAAACGCATAATTTATTTTCTTATTTTATTTACCATCGGTTTATTGCGTCTATATTTAATTTTTAATAAACTCGATGTATAAGCATTTTTATTAGAATAGAAAAACAAGTACAATACCTATCGCTTTAAACCATCGAGCGTACACAAAAGGAGGAAAACCACATAAGAACTTCATACGATTTCCTGTACGCATAAGTTTTACAATACTTTGTTGACTTCATATAATGTTTAGGTAGTAAACACAGCCAAAGGTCACAGTTATAATCCTCACTCCTCATTATGATACTATTCTTCTATCGTGTATAAACTTCAAAAGTTTTCAGTCTCACAAGAGCCAAACCAGAAATAAATTAAGATCACACAAGCATTTGTCTCAGTGTAATGTGGATCGAACCGAGTGCCTATCGTTTCGCTGCCAGTCATCGCATTCTATGTGTCCACCAGAAGATATAAACTTATGTACATATTTCAATATTGCAATAAACGAACTCAAATTCCAGTAATCACATCCGTCTTGTCATAGTCGCAGTGTAGTTTAAAAAATAAATAAAACTAAATATTGTTTTGTCGCGGCATGCCACCTAGGTAACATTATTACCTTCGATCTGAGACCTCATTACATATATCTTTCTCGGGCCTTTGAATTTTTCTTCTTAAGAAAATTTAAAATTTTTCCCGCCTATTTATTTGAGGTTGTTCTAACAAGTTTTACAAAATATTCATTTTGAAAAAGCGTCTAGTTGTACATTCATTTGGTCACATTAGTCGCGTATTAAATTTGTGCCTATTAGCGTTGAAAAGTCAAAAATATATTCTTGAATTAATATCATTCGTGTTCTGTCGCTAATTCATCGTGCTAATAAATATTGGTATTTTTTTATCCAATTTGCGAAAACATACGCAATTGTGAAATGTATAAAAAGTAACGTGCGGTTTCAGGTTAGCCAAAGGCCGGTTGCAAACACAGAGGCGGGGGTAATGCACGCTCTAACGACAAAAAGTCGCGATAAAAACTAAACACTGCCGCGCTTTGGGTCGACGTCGTGTCTAACCAATCCGAGGGCGGTGACCTCGCGAATTCGCGTACCTACAGTTTTTTACACCGCTCTACGTTTAGAAACAAGCCTGTCCGTGCGTCAGGAGCATAAAATTATACACAATAAAAAGTAACCACATTACGTCTTCTAATTACCCGCCTAAATTTATTACAAATCCATTTGTAGGTGATAAAATTAATAAAGTGGATTCTTAAAATAAACAAACTCTTAAGTAAAAACGTTTGATCTCGGTCTCAACATATTTGTTACAGAAAATATAATTATGATGTGTGTGGGAAAGCTTGCGCGGCAACTCAAAACATCTTGCTTTAAGTGTAAACTTATAACGCGTGTTGTAATTATTTAATATGCATATTCGCATAATCCAATTACAAGAGGTAAAAAGTTTTTCATAAATAAATAAGCTTATTAACCTTTTAGTATTGAAATTAAGCAATTAATTACGAGCGTAAATATTATGTTTTTATTTTATGAGAAGATTACACAAATAATTCAACATGAGTTTGCTTACATAAATAAGTAATAGCCGAAGTGGTGTGTTCTTTTTGCCAGGAAAATGTATTCATCACGGAGTCATTATGCCCATTGCCACACAATTGACTGCGGTCGTTGACATTGCGGCTTGACTCGAACTCCGAATGAAATCTCATCATTCACCAATCACATTATATTATTAGCCAAATCACTTTATTTCTTGTATGGTAAAAAGTCTATTATTTTTCTCAAACAGACGTGTGTAGATGTTAAGTTAGTGATTCGATGTTTTTGTTGGAATCCGCGGCAAGTCAAAGATATAATTTAGCCGATGTGTTTTAGTAATTACAACGCGTATGGCGATGCCATTAAATTTAAACAGGATATCTGAAATCCTTATGTGGATTGACAGATTTATGGGTGTACTCAGGTGCTCTGCGGTACAACTCTAATTGTTGGATTTCCCGCCTGTGAAGTTGCTTCAAATGATCGGCTTTGTCCGTACGTTAATGTGATTACTGCTACATTGTTTTATTATATTGGAAACAATTATTTTATGATTTTCCTTCATATGCTTACCGACAATATTAACGAGGAATCCAGATGAGTACCATATTTTTTCTTACCTACGATTGATACCAATCTACCAAGTATTTTGCTAGTAGGACAAAAATGTGGTAGATAATTTACGTTAAGTAAATAGAACGTTAAAACGCTTATGCCTCGAAAAGAAAATTAAGTAGTAGATACGGTAGAGTTTAAGAAATTTGTGTCACGGAAGTCTTTCGGATTAACGGGGGAATAACTTGTATTAAATAAGGTTACTCAAAGTCTGCTTTAAACTGCTTAGTAAGAAGTATGTTACAAAATACTGTATGATCGAATCACTTTAAAAATAATAACGTATGTTGGTCCAATATGCATCGGTGTACGTTTCTTCGTTCACGTATAACCTGTTATTATAATAGCCACTTTGATTATTTATGACATTGAAATTCAAGGTCGCGTTATCTATTGTTTATAATTAACAATTAATATATATTTGTGAGATAGGATAATATTTGCAATCTTTTTAATCTGCGTCTATCGGATATCGCGCGATATACCTCTACAATATTATCGTATAGTTACCGCGCTGACAATCATATAAATTGCGATTTAGCTATCACGCAATAACGATAAGGATATTGTATCACATGTATTAATAACTTTTATTACCGTTATTGATCTCACTGTGATATGAATTCGTGATAAGTTCAATAGTAATAATCTACTTCTTTCTGCAGCAATAAAAAAGAAAGAAAGAAAGCTGTTTTCATAATCAAGTCCAATCTTTTTCCAGTGAGCAGATGACACGATTGATTTCTTGAACGTGGTGGCGATCGACTGAGAGGCGCACGTTACAAAGTCGACTTTTGTGCACAGTAATTGGTTTATTTCTGACGACTGCCTTTATAGAATGGTTATTCCCACGCGCCTCCGATCGTAACTATCATACTCTCCCAGCTAATGGGTACCTCAGCTTCAAAATGGAACAGTAAAGGCTGGTAATACTCGTGATAGCTTTATTTTCTTCTATTTTGTTTTGACGTAAAGCGACAGAATAACGATATTGCGTCACGTCGTGCGTCACAATTACTTAACTAGTGAGCGACGTCATCGCCAAGGCATTTGATACCTATTATACATTTTCGTATTTCGCACGCAAACCTGGATGAACTAAATCATAGTTTAATAACCCTACATAGTCTAGCATCATATCTACTTAATGTCAATTAATTATCATAACAACATTTTGGTTTTGGTTATTAATGCCTTTATCTGTTATTAATAAATCATTAAAATATTATGTCGGGGTTAATGCGGCATTATTATCTTTTTGATTTAATTTAAAAAGTACTAAATAGTCTATAAATTATGACTGGATGTCCCCCACATCCGAAAAAAACAAACAGCAAATTTATAAAACGTAATAAAAATATGCCGATAATAAATGTTTGTGAAACGCACAAAAAATGAACACGATACCAGTTTTTATTGACGTATCAAAAACTAGTTTGGCGTTAATTACGTTCTAAATTCATAGCTTTTTTCTTGCGAATCCTCCACGCGGCGTTATGATACGTGTTATATAGATTGTAGAGTTCGGTGTGAATAAACTTTACGGCACGAACCTAAATTCGTGCCGGATGGCCAATCATAATTTCCAATTCCATTAGATATTTTCCGCGGACTAGTTCGGAACGTTGACATCCATTTAGAAATATTTACAAGCGCTCCAACCGCCATTATTTATTTCAAGGAAGTATTTATTCGCTCTCCGGCGATTTGTTACTGCGAGTGCGTTGTTTTACAACGGATTACTTTACATTCTCTCTGCCAACTTTTGCCTTCTGAGTTTATTTGGTAAACATTAGCTCACATATAAACGTGTTTATTACTTTAACCTCGTGAATTGACCTTTGATTTCCAAAAAGGGCATAAATACTATCGATATAAATTGAATTCTCATAACAGTTATTATCCTTTAATATTATTTGTCTTTAAATATATTCACCAACGATTTTTAGTTTAAAAGTAGCCGCACTAATTCAAACTTGCTTCAGCTATGCTCCTAAATCTAAATTGAATCTAAACTGTGCATTATGAGACATCACACGACAAAATCGGCCTAATTAGGCATTATTGATGCGCCGTCATGGGCTCAGTTCGTAGTCCACTGTTCACACGGCACAATGCGGCTTGTTAGACCTAGAATTTAGTTAATTTTAGCGTCGTGACGAGCCTCATAATTCTAACCCACTTGCTACTTTCCTGTTTTGGCTTGACAACTGCTCTATAGTAATAACCGGGGTCAACCGCAGTATTCTATATTGAGAATTATTTGCAGTTTACGTATTGAAATGAATAAATAACAAATAAACAATGGAGTGTGCATTTCAATACTCGGCAAATATTCCTATTTTGATTGAGATTATTTATTGTCATACGCCTAACTTACCCAAAACCTAACCTAATATTCTTGTTCATCATTTTCAAATATATTTGGAACATTTTAAGTAGTTTTATTATAATTTTTTCCATTTTTTCGGTGCCAAACAGCTGTTGTAAAGGGTTTAGCTTTGATACATAAAGACATTTCGTTATTTTAAACAACCAAAAAATGTATCTTATCAATGTTAATTACTAAAAAAAATGTAATAAAAATGCATTACTAAATGCGTTAGTTATTATGGTCTATTTCATAAATTATTTAACAAAGTTTCACAGTTTAAAAATAATAGAGCAAGAAATAAACATGATCAATTTAGCAGCTAGATGAGCAAATCACGTGCGCTATTACGATGCGTCTACGGTGGTCCGGCGTTTAGCTCGGTGCTGCTCCGTACGGCTCGGTACGCGACCATTATGAATGAAGGGCCGTTATTACTAACACAAGCCACTGCAATTTAAAAAGAATGTGGGCTACCGTACGGAAAATGCCAATCAGTGGGTAAAAAAAACCATAATAGGAGAGTTCGTTTTAGAAACTTTTGAGTTTAATTCTGTGGATTGTGGTGGATTAAAGATCAAGCATTTTAAAAGGAGGATTCAGTGACCAGCATCATCATTAGCCACAAGCATAAGCCTCTTCTCAAGGAATTCCGCTGTGTTCTGCTGCAAACGCTTTCTTTGAGCGAATACGGCGACCTTTATCAGGGCTGTTAATCCGCGTACACATTGTGGAACGTAGTCCAATGGTAACCTTGACTCGATATAGACCCTAGTGCAGACATAAAGTATTCTTGATTCGACAATACTAAAACTCTAAATTATGATATCAATGTTCCGCTGTATTTATTCACTTGTTGATTTTCTCGAAATAAAAGCGTATTCAAAATAAATTCTTTGAACGATACGAAAGTGAATTTCCCCTTTCAATAATAAACTTTGCCGAAGTAATAAATACTGAATTCAAATGCTGTTACACGCAAAATGTGACTAAATGAACTGGTTCGTATTTAAAGTTGAAATATTTTCGCCGGCATGGCAGCCGAGTTTTCTAATGTTTCTATTTGCAAAGTTCAATCGGTGTTTGATCGTAAACATTTGAATACTTGAAATATCCAGTGCACTAGTTGAACGGATCGTTAAAACTTACTAACGGTTTCAAGATACTGTAATGCTACCAAGGACTTGGAAGCTTCTTATTACAGCCTTGCATATTTGGGAATGATAGCTAACTTAGGAAATGTTTTTTTTAATCCATATACAAGCAATAACAAAGATTGTTTTTGATTCGTTTTTATATAGATGGCATAGATGAATGATGTATTTGTATATCCATTCTTTATTCTGAAATGATCAAAATATTTTATGATGTTAGGCTTACAAACTTGCTTGCTACCGTACAAAGTTTAAATTGTACTACATTCTATTTTGGCGTGGTTTGAAGATTGCAAAGACTCTTACATCTTCAACGTTGTAGAAGATGAGATGTATTATTGCCCAAGCCCTGTTATGTAAATTGGGGAATTTATTGGAAACTGCGTACAACTGTGAAATTTATAAATACGATATAGTTTGATTTGTACGTAATTCGTCGCTAAATAAATTATTGTGAATGTTCAAACCAATTTCACCCACTTGGTTTACCATAACAACAAACACGGACAAAACATCAGATCCCACTAACAGCTGACCACAATATTGGAACATCACTCGACCCGGACACATCGGCACCCCAACACCACAAACAATACGCGCCATTATTATTACCTATGCATAGTTACTTTTATAACTGTTAACCTGATTTTGACGAACCCTCCGCGATCGGCGCACTGTACAGCGAACAACTGTCAGTGAAGTGAAAGCAAAGGCAAAAAGCGGCACAAAACGTAGGCCATTGTAAAACTGCGGTGCGCTTTTAATATTGTTTATTTCAATAAGCATTGGTTGAGCGCCGGGATCGCACTGTGGCGCAATCTGCTGAGCGATTATCGTCGGCGAGTACGACACGGCGCTTGTTCTCCGTGCGCTTTTTGTGGTGCAGTGTGCGGCGAGCCTAATTGCCCGGTCGGTGTCGCTAATTGAACGGTTGGCCGGAACCGGTCCGGGCCGTATCGTGTGCGGCCCGTGTTTATTAAACGATTAACCGGTGTATTAAATACGATTTAGTTTTTATCTATTTAAGTTTCGCGACGGTTAATTAATTCATTTCACCCGCTGAAGCTACTGAATTCTATTAATAGCTAACAAGACGCGACGGGAATATATCTCTATAAATAGATATTATACGCAGTATTTAGCTTTGGCATTTGGCCGGATAACAGTGAGTATCGATACAGAAGTGTTATGTCGGTGCCGATGTGCGTGATACCATGGCATTACTGTTTATAACCAAACTCGTCGATTAAGTAGATAATAACCCTTAAATCCAAAACGTTAGCTCATAAACTCCTCGATATTAATTTTATGAAAATTTTCCCCGTTTAAATAATAATAGTCGTGAATTTTACTTCCGTCCACCACAACAAAGTTTTGAAGGATGACATCTGCCGAAACTTGTTCAGGCAATATTGGATTTTACAGATATTGGATAACTTGTAACTTAAAACTAAAATGTTCTTACTTCGTTAGTTTCCGATAAATACTGTTAATTTAGAGCACTAAGTTCTTAATGAACTGTGAACGAGAACATAAATTGAGCGAATAATGTTTGATTGCAATTCGTATTCATTCCTTTTTTAATGTAAGTTAAGGTTAATTACCACAGTTTATACGATAAGGACTCTACAACGTCAGTTTAATAGAAAAATTACTTCTCTTGTATAAGTAGTTACAATTTGTGTTTCCGAAGTGCCAGTTGTATATAGTGACATCTGGCGACAAAGTCCTGTACTTTCAAAACATACATTCTAGAATTCATAGACAGAAAAAAATGGTAAGAAGTAAGAAATAAACGCGCATTAAAACATTTTAAACCATTTGAAAACATTAAACAAAATTCCGATATAATTAACTTAATGGAATGCGCTGAAAATATTCAACTGACTAAGATATTTCGCAGCATTCATACAAGGTCCTTAAAAAGGCCTGCATTAACTGACGTAAACAATACATGTCATTTGGCATTTAATTGCATGTAATAAAAGTCAGAGCGTTGATTAAATGTCTGCAACTGGATGCGACACTACCTGAACTTAACAATCACGTTTACCAACAAGTACAAGGCAATAAACGCAACAATTGTTAATTCTACTTCCCTGTCTACCGAGTCTACACGCCAATTTACTAACGGACGCAATATATCTCGTGTTTATGAGCTAAATGCAATAAAGCTTCCATTATTGTCTCAGCATCTTGGCACGACTGAAGTGTTTGCACTGTGATTCGCTCCGGGACGGCCGGTGGGAAAAAAAAACACGAATAATGCCGACCGATTACACTACCAAAAATAAATTACTGCTACTTAAATTAATTTATGGGATTGTTAAAGCATTATCGAATTAGCGGAGTCATTGCGACTCACTCCATCGCACTGATCCTTTGTATTTGGATGTTTACGATGCGCTCTATAAAGTCTGCTGTCAAAATATAGCCTGAATACACTGTATAAAATATTCCATTAAGATTTTGCCCGGTAACAGGACAATGGAACCGGTAGATAAATAAGTAAAAAGATGCTGTTTCAGAAATAGACCCCCTTGCAGTATTGCAGCTGCCCCGATGCCGTCTCAAGGCAAACAACCATCTTTTTTTAGGCCGAGTTTTGCAACGTAAATTGTGTTTTTTTTTTTGCTTTATCTAAAGTATCTAGAGCTCACAATGGGCCCGCGTCATGTTTTATTTGCCTTTATTGATTTTAATTAAATGGCTTGGATGATATTTAATCTAGCGATAGTAATTGAAGCCGATTTTGTGGGAATATATCACTTCGCAATAATTTGTTGAGATCTGAAGCTTGACTAGTCATTTACGGATTAATTAAAAGTCACTAATGCGAAATCCTTGTTCACATTTTTACAGTTATTGTAACGTACAATTAAAACTTAATATTAAACATTAGGGTTGGAACTTGGAATACAGTATGTATCAGAATTGTAATCCTACTACCAACCATAAACAAATATTTTTACCAAAAGATGAATACTCACGCCATTCAGCAACTGACGATGTATATTAAAAGCATTATAAATATTTTTTAATGATAATAATATGCTTTTCCAACATATTGGGAATACACAGCGTATACTTCATGACTCACACAATGAGATAAGTTGATAATTCGCCTCTCACGATGATTTCATCTGCACCAATTGAGCGTAAAAAAGCTAACTGTAGTATTTGGATGAGTCATAGCATAATATGATTTTTCTAATCAATCTTATGCCACATTTGGACCCAATCTTCGTTTGTTTTTTTTATTTATGCCGTACTCTTATTTAAAATACATGTGTAATTAATTGAAATTCAAATTAACTTTTTTAATGTATCTGGTTATACAGTAATAATTTTAAAACCAAAACAAAATCACGTTCTATTTTTTATATCATAAAATGGCTAAAAAGGAAACAAAAACAAAACAAGATTGTTTAGAGTGGTTGTGTATCAAACGTCTATTACACAAACAAGCTCGACTCCCACATCCTATACAACGGATTTATTATACTTTAACTCATAAAAATGTGTATAATAAAAGTTTACGTGTCTAATTACGCACATACTCTTATTTCACACAAGAACGCCCGGCGGAATGTTTTTTTCTTCGTAAGTACACACCTGCCCTATATCCTGTGAATTTGTTGTCCCTTTTTATCCTTTGCAATTGACATGAAGCTATCTCTTCCTCCGGTGTAGCATTTGTTTTTGTATTACCCTTATTAAATGTGTGATTGTGATCAGAATGAATTAATGGACGGCAACGATTCTTTATTATCTCTTTATATATTTTTTGTGGCCGGGTAATATAATATCGACTAATGCTTTATCATTATCTAGAAGGGCTATTTAATATTTAACGTGTTCCCGAGTATTGATAAAAAGCAAGTTGTCTCAACTTATTTAAAAACTCTACGCATTAAAGTACGAAAAAAATGCTATGATTATTTGTTTATATGCTTCAGAAATGAATATTTAAATTGATATTTGTTGGCATATTAAAATACTCTAAATGAGTAAAATACGCACTCGTAATTCTAAAGGCAGTCTAAACTGGAGCGACGGCGCTTATGCCGCCTCTGTCTTTGCAGCTCTACCGCAGATAGTATTACGGATTGTGTGCAAATAACGGTGTTAAAGCACACTAGCGCCGCGCGGATAAAACTAAGCGGGGAAAATTTTCATATTTTTTTCTTATCACGTTTTTGGAATAATTTGAGATAGATTGTGGAGTATGATTACGTAGTATTTAATTTGTTTTCGGCGCACTTATTTATTATTGGTAATACAAGGCCACATGATAAACGATGATTATTTATTTTTTTCTTTCTTGGGTTTCATATTTTGATTTTAAAATACATAGTGTGTTATATTTAAATTAAACACCTATTACCATAATATTCAGGGTGTATCCAGACTCCGACCGAAAACAAACCCAGGTGGTAGTACTAGTGACTTCAGACACAATTCAAGTAAAATATTCGCAAAAAAAACGACATTATTTGTGTAATTTTTTACTTATCGTCGTATTTTATCAGTATAGGGATGTTGACTCGTGTAACAAATTCGTGTAAATGTATTTTTTACACATTATATAATATTTTAAAACCGAATACAATATTTTGAGAAAATAATTGTTTGCCATAAATTAAATAAAAATATAGCCAATCTTTAATTATAATTATTTTAAATTAGGAATTGTCCGTTCAATTTTACGCAACGGGATGTGGCGAGTAGTGACCGCGCACGTTATCTACGATTGCGCTTTGAAGAAGCAACATTTGCCCTTAGTTAAAAAACATGTTGCAACCGTACCGCGGCAAACCACATCCGCGCATGACAGCTATTTTGTGGAAGAATGAACCTAATCAAACATTAATAGGGTTTCGCGACGTTCTGTTTTTTTCACTGTTTTTATAACTGAAACGAATCGCCTATTTCTAAACATGGTGCGTAATCGTCTATTTTTATAGAGGCTTAAGCCTTCTTCAATAAAAAAAAAAAAAATCTTATATGTCTGAAGTCTACCAATTAGCACTAAGCCAGCGCGGCCGACTACATCCCAATCCTTCTCGATCGTAGCGACCCAAGCCCAGCTGTGGAACGTAAACATAACTAGATTTATTTTGTACTTTATGACATAATTCCTTCGGCAAAATAAAGCATTACAATTATGATTAGCTAAGCTGGCCATTTTCGTCAATTCCATTTTTAATTACTACGTCACAGGGCGGCGTGCGCGCTCAATCGCTCTGTACCTACGGTCAATGAACCCTTCTATCATACATGCGTCAACACAATGCCAAACTTGTTAAAATAAATTAATAAAAACATGACAACTAATTCTATTTGAAGCGGTATAAAGTTATGGTAACGAAAATATGCCCTTAGGCATTAAGTCCGCCTGTAGTTTTGAAATGTACAAAGTGTTAAAATAAATAAAATAAATAAATAAATAAAATATTATGAAATATACTTAGGTACTTATAATTTATTATTTAGCCTATTTATGCCCTTATCTCCCACTCATTTATGGTCAATCGAAATTATTAATTTACGACCAGCTGCTTGCCTACAACCCCTTTTGGGAGTGTAGGCTTTTTAATTTACCGCGCTGGCTTGATGCGGTTTTTTCTAAGTAAGTTTTTTTCGTACAACTCTGACGTACGTCATCTTTCTTTCATCATCATTCTTTCTACATCTTTCTTTCATAAGTGATAATTATCTGGAATTTAATAATTATTACCACAAAAAGTACATTCTACAGACCCCTTGTCTTACAAAAAACTTGTCTCACGGCTTTATAACTTCAAAAACGTATTTAACAAAAGAAAGCAAGAACCTTTCATTCTGTATGAAAATATTTGTGGCGCGAACCTCATTTAGTTCTTTCGTAAGATATAAATAAAGATAATACTTACGGCTTATATATTAATTCATTTCTTCCGAGATGTTATATTTTTGCACAACAAGAAACGATAATGATTTGAATCACTTTTTACGATGATTTTTTACGCAAACTCCGATAATAATCATAATACGACTTACGATTAAGTATGTGTAAATCAAACATATTATCTACATATGTTGGGTTTTTGTATAGTAAAAAGATATAATAAAACAGAGATCACATAGAAGATTGTTTGTCGCAAAAAATGGGGACTCATAATATTGGATTTCACTATCGGAGGAACAAAATACAATATGATTTCTGCTTTGTGGAGATCTTATCGACGATGTGTATTTTGTTGTATCAAACACATAATATGTACATACATGAGGATTAACCATCACGCCTCTATCCCATATTGTAGACAGACTATGGGACTCTACTCTTTACTTTGCGCGATACTGACATACCACCTTCCTCAATCTTCATTTTCATCGGTTCACCCGCTTCTACGGTTTGCGGTACGCAAGCAACCTACTTGTGCTGGCCTCTGGCCCTGGCAATGCAAAGGTCCATGAGCGGCGTTGACTGCTCACCGTCAGGCGGGCCGCATACTCGCCTGCCTATAAGGGCAATAAAAAAACACAATTGAACTGCCCTTGTTTAGAGTATCACAGACTCATGGCTGGCGTAGGTCCGATAATTTCGACCCCTACCGAATCTTCCATTCACACTTATCTCGCATATTTGTAATACAAAATCTTTGTAGATTAATATAAAAAGTTCCTATTTTAATATGAATGTTTGGATTGTTCCAGGATATTATCAACCGGCCGGGCCGTTAATCAAGGAGTCGGGCGCAGACGCCGACCGCGCCCTGGCGAGGTACCATCCACAACCGCACTACCACGCGCCGCATCCATCGGTAAATACCATTTATCATATAGCATTTCTAATAAAAATGTTATAAATCTAATATGGGAGTAGGCTTGCAAGTGAATAAAATATTTGTCTGTAGAGATATTGTTAAGAGAAAATAGCCTGTGGCGTTGGAATTATTTAAATAGTCTCCGAAAAAGTGCAAAACAAAACTAACATAAATGCGCGGGCAAAAAAAATTCTCCGAATAAAACAAAATGTATTCTAAGTTCAAATCACAACAAATTGCCAGTTCTAGCCATTTCTCCTCAGTTTTATCTAAAATTCCGCAAACGTAGGATCGGAAAACTCGGCTACAATATTTCTTAGGTATCCCACAACGTGCCAATATAAGTAATGACAATTCCAATGATGATAATCAAATCACGTTACCCAGATGCTGCAACAATATGGTCCGCCGTACTACCCGGAGCTGTGCTACGGGCGGTACTACAGACAGCCCGGACCTTACCACATACCGCCTCCGCAGCCAGATGCACCGGTACGTACTTATTCTTTTTGTTTTGTATATTATATACACTTTAGGACTCTCTTCTGGCATTATATATGGCGTGTATAATCTTGCTCTATAACTTTTTAAGAATACTTATTTGCGGTGTTGTTCAGCCTTCTTTAGTTTACAAAGTTATCCATTGTTCACAGATGGTCGGAGTCGGAGGAGAGCCGTACCCACAATATTACGGTACACCACCATGTTACCAACATTCGCCCCAAAGAATTCCATATGTTGGTGAGTCCCTACTTAAAGTGTTTTGCATGATTGCAATTATTTTTCATTTTATTTTATCCTATAAATAATAATGAAACTTTTCGTTTCAGAATATCGCTGCCCATGCCCATTAAACGCGTGTCCAAAAAACGTCCTTATTGGGCCCGCTACTGGTAAGGCCCCTACCGGTGGCGGCCCAGCAGACGTTCCCTCAGCTCTCGCGCCGCCCGGGGGCGCCTTCAGACCGAAGGCGCGGGCGTGCGTGCTCGATACTGCTGCCGACACGCACGGCAGCGGAAAGGTAGACTAACGTTCGTCACATTTATAACTTACTAACACATACATTCGCTCATTTAAAAAATATACGACATTGAATTGTAACCAATTGCAGGATCCGCCTTTGGAGCCGGAGCCGCCTGCCGCGACGGACGCTCCACGACCGTGTCCGTTGCCGGCCATAGGCGGCGCCTCACCAAAACGCGAGTTGTACGACGTGCGCGACAGCTTGCGCATCGTCGGGCCGTCCGAGGCGCTGGGCCCTCCGTCGCCGGCGCGCGGCTCGGCCGGCGCGTGCGCCCCGCAGCCGCCGCCCGTGGCGCCGCGCCGCGCGCGCCTCGGCAAAGACATGGCTCGCCGCTCGCTGGCGGGCGACGACACCGGCCTGATGCTGTCGGCGCCGCGCCCGCCGCCCGCTACCCACAGCGACGCCGACGACGACGTGCTTGCCGTCTCTCCTCCTATCTGTGTCCCTATCGATCTCTCGTCCTCGGATGAAAGATCTACTCCTTTAGTTGATGTTAAAAAGGAAAATGAGGGTCCGACGTACGCCTCCGCCCGCAAATCTGAATCGCAAGCGCTAAGGGAACACAATAACTGCACAATAGTCTCCGATATTCCAGTGATCCCCGATGCGGCGAAGGCTGTGAAGCGGAGGTACTCGAAACCGAAATTAGAGATCGACATGAAAGATACGCAACTCGAAGACGTTTGCAAAACTAATGGTATAGGGGAGCACGTGAAACTGCAGAAACGGAGAAAAATTTCGGGGGACCAGTCCGATCTGCCGCGGATAGAAACAGTTACCAAGGAGCCCAAGAAGAAATCGACGCAGGCGAAAAGGGGACCCAAACCTAATTCTGAGAAGAAGTGTGCTAAAAGAAAATTAGAGAGATCTACAAGCGGGCCTCGCCCAAAGAAAATGCTGACTGATCTGAAATTAGATGATGAAGCACGAACCAAAAATGTCTCCACGGTTACAGAAGAACGACCAGCTACAAAACCAAAAACTAAAAGCGCTCTGTTGTTAGACAAACTGATGAGGAAAAATAGCATTGACAGAATTGATGCTAAAGGTTACGCATCAGATACAGAGCTTAATCCTGCGGAGTTGTTCTTGTCTCCAAAAGAAAACATCTCCCAAAACTGCACCAAGAAGACCCTCAATATAAATAATAATATCGTCGAAAACGCGGTACCCACGTCGAATGGCGTACGATCAAATACAATAGCCGCAGTGACTCAACTTATTGAGAAAAAATTGGCCTACAAGAATGCTTGTAAACTGGAAAAAGTTGACTCTAAAGTGACGAACAGTGTTAAATCAGTATTAAAAACACCCACCGCTAATTGTGATCCTATAACAGAGGATCGAAATATGTTAGGAAAGTGCGATTTGAGTGATGATAAGCCAACCGATAAAGTTCCTGCAGCAACTGAAGTTGCCAAACCTGCAGAAATTAAAGAACAAGATGAAATTACCACTGCCGCTGTTGCAGTTTGTAATCAAATCACTGTCGATGACCAAAAAAGTGATACAGAATGCTCTAACAAAACTAGTAAACCCAAGGCTAAAGTGGAAACTGAAATTAAAACAACAAGTGATGTAGCCTCTGATGAATCTCAACAAATCACTAAGTCTAAAGATGAAAAACAGGATGAGAAGAAAGAGACCGAATGCACGAGGCACGACAGGACGGCAATGAAACGGTGCAAATTAACTAATGGAGAATTAAAGGCAAAGAATGTTGAAAAAGTAGTAAAATTACTTGTATCCAAACGCCCAGCTATTAAAACGGATGAGGCGACCCTCGTGATCGAGGAGGCATGCGCGTCGCCCACGCCTTCTAGTGGTTCTAGAGGGCGCCAACGACGACGAGGCGGTGCTGGCGGGAGAAGGGGCCGCCGCCCTCGCTCACCACCACTGCATATAGACCTAGAGCCCAGGGCACCTCCGCGATGGAGCAACGGCTGGAAGTGGGATGGAGAACACTACATATCCAAAGTCTACCTCAATGTAAGTATCACAACGTAAAAACATAGTGGATTTCCATTGTCAGTTTTTTACACTTTAAGTAATTTTCTCTCTATACTTACGCGCAACTTATCCCATCATAGCGTTGAGTGTATCTGGTTTCAATCTAATATCATAAATATGTCACCTGAGGAGAAATTTCTTCCTTGATGAAACTATCATCTGTTTTAAGCCCCATTCACATGGAGCTTTCACATAACATAACCGCCATAGATTATTGTGTTCTGACAAACGTTTACACGATGCAACCTTTTTTATATCCTTACGATAATCGTATAATCGAGGCGAGAAACTCACTCCGTGTAAATGGAGCTTTGCCCTATCAACCGTCTAGGGATGATCATATCTATCATCGATTGATACTTTGTCTTCATTCCACTTTCTATCACATTATGTCTCTTAATTATATTGCTAAAGTGTGTGTGTGATAGTGAGTGTGCATTTCGATTTGATAAGTGTTGGTTGATCAGTCTGTGTGTGTTTGTGTGTGTGCAGAACGACTCGCGGCTGGATCGCACGGCGCGGTGCTGGGCGCGCATGTGGCACGCGAGCGGCGACAGCGTGGCGCGCGGCGACTGCGTGCTGCTGCGGGCCTCGGTGGCGCGCGCGCAGCCCTTCGTCGCCAGAGTCGCTAGTCTCTGGGAGAACCCCGATGACGGTCTGTTTAACATAATACTTGTTTGTATTAACGAGTTGTTTATAAATGATAATCTTCCTTAGCATAATTGGAATTCACTATATTCCTATAGTGAATTCCAATTATTCATTCCTTGTATAATTGGAATTCACTATAGGAAATTGCATGACATTGTCTTATTATATTAAAAGCCTTCTCCACACAACATTTTATGTCATTAAAACGTAGGATTTTTTTATTTTTGTCACTTTATATAAAATCAATTAATGTGTTACCTATTCCATTACAATCGTTTTATGTCTATCTAATTTTAATTTTCTAGTTACAAGATGTTGCTTTAACGATTAATTTAAATACCTACTCAAAATCGAAACAAGATGTTGCTTAATGAAAAAAAAGTTATATTTCGATTATTTTTAATGACACCGCCCACCGTGTCAGTAGTCATCCGCACCAGCTACGTTCGTTTTCAAGAGCAATCACTGTACAGCTATTGTTAAGGTTTTTGTGTGTGCAGGCGAGATGATGGTATCGCTGGTGTGGTACTACCGGCCCGAGCACACGGAGCGCGGGCGCCAGGCGGCCGACGCGCCCGACGAGGTGTTCGCGTCCCGCCACCGCGACGCCAACTCCGTCGCCTGCATCGAGGACAAGTGCTACGTGCTCACTTTCAATGAGTACTGCCGGTAAATACCCGATACCGTCTACCCACTACATCATATTATATTTCACAAGTAACTTGTTGAACCCCCTACCCTACATCACACATACTTTTTTGTTTACACAAAATGTGAGTTTAAACAAAACGTTGATTTACAAACTATATTACGGACACAAGTTTAGACGGACGAATTTCCATTACAGGTACAGGAAACGGCTAAAAGCAGCAGAGGAGGGCATCACAATCACACCTTCGATCGTGCCTCCCCTCCCCGCGAGCGAGGTGAACCCAGCCTTCGCGCCCAACGACTCCAAGTTACCGCCTTCAGTGTCGCCCGAGCTCGTGCTTTTCTGCCGCAAGATATACGACTTCAGGTCCAAGAAGATACACATGCCTAACAAATGAACTGTTTACGTGTACGTTTGGTTATAATTCATAAGATGTACGTCGAATCGTGTGACGGATTATTGTCCAGCGCAACGGATGGCACGTAATGTTTAAAAAACATTTTACAACTTAGGAAAAGTGACACCAAAGTTACAAAATTTTGCCGGCGACGCGTCATGCCCTCGATCCTCGCAGGCGCAAGTGGTTCCAGGCGGCTCAGACATTGTGATCGTACAAGAGACCACAATGTTTCATCCCAAAATCTTATATTAGTACAAAGATAATGCGTACCCAGATTGATATGCGTGTGACCTAAGGCAATTTAATGCGAAATGAACTGTTACATAATCGTTGTGTTTAGTGTTCGCCGATTTGTCATTTTTGTTGCTCGTGTCGTGATTTGTGGTAGGATTTCCTTTCATATAAATATTTTACAGTAATTTGCTGTAGTCGATTGATTTTGTATTGTATCAAGAGATGCCTTTTATAAAGTTTAAGTAGATGTAAGGAAATAATAATATTGAATGAAAGTGCATAATTATGTATAACAATATATTTTAGTTTCGCTTCGGAGTAATGTGATCGTGTGAGAGCGTAGTTGTTTTGAGTTTGGTTATTCGGTGTGAGCGAACGAGATCGTGTGCTGACTGCTGAGATTGTTGAGAATGCTGAGATACTGAGACCCTGACTCAATTACCCCGTGTGGCGTGTGGCTGATGTTTAGATCCACATTAAGTTACTTGGCTACGTGAAATAGAAAAGGCATTTATAATTACAATAATTTTTAATTACTTGTTACATTGTTGTCGAACTAGAGTCTATATTAAATTATTCTTTTATTATTTAAGTGCAAACAGTTGTACGGTAGACGTCCGTCAAGTCCTCGGTTTGTTGCGTCGCATATCACAAACATCACGGTTTAACTGTGCAGGTTTTGTCATAAGTGCTTATTTACATGAGAAAGTAGGGCTACCCCTTTATTGTAAGTGTGAGAATGCAGTTGTTGAAAGTAATTAGGTTTATTTTACACCCCGTGGTAATTGTGACATCACATTTTATAGTTAAATTATAGAAATAGCTCCTAGCTATGATTTCTTTCCGTGAACGTAATATTCATTCAATATTATGAGCAGTAGATTTTTACCAATCTAATTGTATAGGGTATAATACTAAGGTTATAACTTTTACCCTGCCTCCAAAGGAATTGATTTAAGTCTTGCATTTCGGCCTTTCAAATTTGTAGGCAACAACTTTCTTGTTTTGAAAGAACTGTCTCTCAATGTTTTCAGGAAGACTGATTTTGCTAAATTGGTGCGTAGTATATTATAATTATTTGAGTTTTCTTTTCACCAAACCGATGACTTTCGAGTACCATGAATCTTCATTCAGAACATAACAGTCAACAAATATTAAAATTATTGAAAAAAAATAACAAATGGGAACATTGTAACATATTTTAAACATAATACTAGAACATAGATGTAAAGAAACACATGTGTGTTAAATGAAAAGAGATATATTGTAAGATTTAAATAGTGAAATCTCTTTATCATTAGAACATAATTTTAAGTAGTGTGGATTAATAAAATGAAGAATCTATATTTGACGTTATATTTCCATCGTGGAATATTGTAAAGGGCATTTATACGTTTGCAATTTGTGTACTACCATTGTCTCTTCACTATTTCCTACAATGTATCTCTGGGTTATGTTGGATATTACTCAGTTGAAATGTTGATTTTCGTTGTACATACTCTATAAATATATGTTTAGTAGTATTTGGTTAATTTGTTACTCTTCCAGTGAGATACGTTCTTTGACAAGTGACTTAGTAGTTAGCTTGTTGTAGGAGTTTCACCTCAGTAGTGCCGAAACCGTGTTATATATTTTTAAATTCTCACATTTGACTACAATAAAGTGATAGCAATTTAACGAAGTGTTTATTGAAACGAGATCAATAGTAGCTGTGATATAAGTTCACGTAATAAATTGTAATTGAATAAGCAATTTTTATAGCAATATTTACAAAAGTGCAAACCTTTGAATCACTAGCGAAAAGTACAATAACAATACGATGTGTGTGATTCCATTTGTTTGTGGAGTCGGGACGTAGTCAATTGTGAGAGTTATTTTATAAGTAGCAAATACAACCGCTGATGACATTGTAAATATATCCCAATTTGCCTTATGTCTGTCGTTATGGTGTACGTGAAGTCACTGTCTCACTGGTAATCTATTCCAAAGCTTTTCTTTGTCTATTTCCTTTCTCTTTGCTTGATGCCAAAAATTAACTGCAAAAATATTACTTAATCAGAACCTATCAGTAACGATATTGTAATACCAATCCCCCTTCTATTTAGGTTAAACGGATAGTGGGCAATTTAGCACATGATCAAAACATGTTTTTGATATCCGTTTCAAGTGATGTGAAGTTGCTAATTGTGCGACATCGATAGAATATGCGATCAGATAATATTTACGTATTGGTCATACCTGCAACATATCAGCTCGTGTTATAACTGTTACTCTCTCTAAAACATCGACGATGTCGGTCACTTGAAACGTGATGTTAAACGAAGTCACGGGCTTATTGTACCACTATTGTTACTCATTATTAATTAAATATAGAATTTATGAGTAAATTCCATAATAATACTATTACTATAAGTGAGCTCTCCCTTGCTTGTAGATGGATTGTTTTAAAGATGTTACCTGGTATTTCGCGATCGCAACCTTTATATAGTCAATGATTTTAGTATTAGGAATTATGGATAAGGAAAAATACCTTGTTTTTATTATTTATTTTGTTTCAATAAAAATTATATAGGTATATTTTTATTATTGTAACCTAAATAGTTATGTTGGCTGTAATTTAATATGGATGTAATTAATATATGTATTTTTATTTCAAGTGTTGGTTTTATTAAATAAATATTGGCGGGTAAGTGGTGACTACTAAATCAAATACAGAAGAACGGTAAGCATTGATTATATTTCAATATTATAAATATACAATATACAACACCCAGCATCCAATTCAAGTTGCATAAATTGCTTTCTAGGCACTGACGCCGTAACACCCACAAAAACATTGTAAAGATAATAATGTAATTTTATCTATTCCCATTTAACACGAAACAGTCAGTTAAATACAATATAACTATTTGAACCAAATCACCTTCGATTCTTCCCATTATACATTCGATTCTTTTGAATCTTACCA
The DNA here is from genome assembly GCA_949752805.1 of Deilephila elpenor. Lineage (NCBI taxonomy): Eukaryota > Metazoa > Arthropoda > Insecta > Lepidoptera > Sphingidae > Deilephila > Deilephila elpenor. Next base: position 7,516,861 of record OX457108.1, read on the forward strand.
ACGATTGCAATCTTCGCGGTCAAAATCTAAACAGTGTAACTACATTTTTTCGTTTGAAGATTGAAGGAATCCAGTGTATCAAATCTCATTAAACTACAAAAAGTCACACATTACATTATTAATTAATATAATTATGCTCTAGTATTAAGAGCTTACGCACTGCATCAGATCCGAATCCGAAAAAAAGCGTCATAAGAATTATGATAATATCTCCAAATCAGTTTTTTGATCACATATTAAAGTGGTATTTACAAAAACTTGGTATTTTACTAGAAACATAATTACAACGATGTAGGTGGGTAATTGCAAAAACAATACTGAAATTTAGTACTTTGTACATTTTTGTGATATTTCCCGGATTATATTTGAACGTGATAACGAACGTACGAATCATGGAAGTTTTTAGGATCATATTTTCTTCCAATTCCAACCAGAGCAATTCCTAAACACAATAAAGAACTGTGCAAAAGGCGTGTATTTTGAGCTCAATCCAGATAGCAGTCTGCTGGTTTATACATTGTACAATGTTCAAATTGCCACAGATTACAGCTATATTTCGGCGAAGTATCACGGGTCACTGCGCCACGTTTTTTAATGGCTTCTCGTATGTTGATTTATATGTTTATGAGACAGGAAATCGCAATACGCTCTATTTAGATTTTCAGCAACGAGACAGTTCTCACAAGGGCATATTTAGAGCGCAGATTGACGATAATTTGCACAGTTCTTTAGTTAGTACATCCGGTATTGTAGACACATGTGCGACGACATATTTAGCTATACTCAACGCTTAACAAATGCGTAATTAATTACGCGAACATTGCGACTTGCACATGGTGCGGCAGTTTCGGTAAGTAGTTAGTAGGTATCTTACATAATCCGCATGTATTGTACGGCAGATTTCAGAGTATTTATTTATTTTTAGTGCAAAATGACATTTGGTGACTTTCTATGATTTTAAATTATAGACTAGCGCCACTACCGTATCGTAACCTAGAGCAAAAGTTAATCGATCAGATGATAATACACAAGTAGCGTTCGATTAACGTTAGTCCATCTAGACTTCAGCTAGCAGCCTACTAAATACCTAATAAAGTCTATTACTTAGGCCAGTGGACTGCACTACCCTAGCAGCTTGAAATACAGAAAGATGGAATATCCATGAATGTAACCAAGGCAAGTTCACGATTACCACAACGAATTAATGGCGCCTGTTTAATAATTAATAATTGTAATATATAATAAAGTCTGAGTAGTTACCTATACCAAATACATTCTCCATTGAAAATGCTTATAGTACTGAATTTAAATAAAGAGTGGGAATAATACAAAAAAGGAACTATTGAATATACCATAAACTAATGCTGATGTAAAAAAAAACTAGTATACATGCGTACAAAAAAATAATATTACTCCAAAGTACAAATATAGAATAAACATAGAACAGTTTATATCTATGATGATACAATTCTGCGGGAATGCTTTCATGTCTATGAACTAGATGACAACATAACACTTAACTCTATCACTCAAAAATGCTCAGAATCCATAAGTTATTTCCATTGTCAGTCCCAAAACTAAAGCAATATAGTGAGACTATGAAATTGGGAACAGTCTTATTTTATTGCTTGAGACTCTGTTAACTAAGCAAGTTAAATCCCAATCCCACACACAGTTATTATCACTCACAAAATGTAGAAGATTCAGAGTCAGAACAAGTGGTTATTGTCAAAAATATACATCTGTTATTACTTTCAAACATGCACCATATTGCTGCTTACAAATATACCTTGTTGCAAGCCAAACACCACATTTGAATAATTTAATACTGCTTTACACATGACAAGAAGCAACATTAAAAATACCATTTGTTTTAGATAGTACAGTATCTAAGAATATCCAATAAAGCCACTATATATGAATGTTTTCAGATGTCAATGTTATCAATAGATAAACTGACAAAGATCATTGGTCAAATAAACTGCTTTTAGTAATATAATAAACAAATGCATTTGTGCTATTTCTCCCAAATATTGCTCAGTTTTATTCGATTTTTACTCTGTCTTATCAAAGGCACTGCGTTAAAGCATCAGCCCAGTAATGCAGTCAGGTGCATTGTATTCACATTATCATGCCAATACTAAACCACATTGTCAAATCATATAATAAAATTTAAATATGGTTCATAATTATCAATTATTATTGGATATCTTAAACAATATAAATCTAATTCTTTACAAATGTTACCAACAAGAACTCACGAATATTGAACATGATTTACAGAACATTATATAATTACTAAATTTCATTACATAGGTTAAAGCATCAGCCCTCACACACTTTTTAACATTGTGATTCAATATTCTTACCAAAATACTTTTCAGTAGCAATATTTTGGCATCAATTATGGAACTGGAAAACAAACTGCATTCAAAAAATATATATTACAATTGCAAAAAAATTATAAACAAAACATTTCTGAGGTTAAAAGCATTTCAAATAATTTATATTGGATTTTTAAAATAACATAATATTCAAATAGCAACTGAATGTTATGTTAAGTAGCAACTACACAAATAATGTCTGTAATAGTTTCACTTTTCACAGCACACAGTAGACATATTGAACAACTTTTAACTAAGTATAATGTTTTCTATATTAACTATGGCCCAATCAAATAAATCACCAATAAAATGCCTCAGAAGTTACAGCAGCTGTTGGTTTTACGAGCAGTCTTATAGAATGCTTTACTATGCATTGATAAACTATCAGACTTGGCAACCAAATCATCTAGTTTTTCACCCCTCTCAAGCACTGCCTTTATGGTGTCATGAAGAATAATTTTAGTCTCATCTAAATCACTCTGTATCTTTGTCAATGCATCAGCTTCCTTGGGGTTTTGGTACTTCTCTAAATGTTGTGCTAGTGCAGGAAAGTCAACTGTTGATTCATTGCCTGTGGGCCAAGTATTTGCTGGCACTGCAGCCGTAAACTCATCCAATGTTTTTGTGATTAAAGTGTGTGCTACTCTGTTTGGGTACTCATGGTCTGTGATCAATACTCCAGCAAGGTTATCCGCTCTTACATACACTTGCAACATATATTCTCCTTCCTTGACAGACTGCCTAGCTGCCTGTTGGGTCCTCTCTACCATAGTTTTACTTACAAATGACATAAATTCTTGTACTGAGCCTCGTTGGAAATAGCTGAAGCTTCGCAAATCATATACAGCTTTGAGTATTGTAGCATTGTTAATTCCCTTAAAGAGAACGACTACAGCATACACTTTGACCATTTTAGTAGTTTCTTGTGATATAATCAGGTGGAAATATTACTGAAAGCAATAAAACTTATTTAACATTACGAGCCCATACCTAGTGAAGTATAACATTATGTAAATACAACGCGGAAACACATATTTTGATAATATATTACTATTTTGGTCTCAGAATAGTTTAAATTACAGAAACAAAAGTGAAAGCTTTTTTAATAATGTTTCGTGACTATTACTTACATTTATTTTCACTTATCTATTATGTTAAAGTGCGCAACATCCGTTACTAGATAAAATAATAACAATATAACTATTGTTACTTTTAATTAAATTATTTTAACGAATAGGTAATTGCGAATTCTTGCAAATAATAAAATTGTGACAAGTGTACCGTTTTCGTCAGATTGCCAAGTGGGCACAGATAAGGAATACTTTGTATGCTTTGTAGAGATCACAGATTGCTTAGATCACTGTAGAGATTGCTAAAGTCGTACAGATATTTTATTTATAGGAGAATAACACCCAGTGCTGAAAGAATCCATTGTCGATGATTACGAAATCTCTATTCATAGAAATAACTAAGCTTATACTTTTGTTCAATTTGAAAAACTTACAGTGAACTGTCACTGAGGCTAACCCTGTTCCTCTATCGCCCAGTCATATTCTTTAATATTCAATCATTGATACAATGTTATAATTTTTTTTATTTTGCAATTTGCATATTTTGCACAATAACTAGAGGTTTGCACCGGAGCAGTGAGTACCGGAGAATAACCGGTGATTTACCGGTAAAAGTACTCGATTGAAATAATCGGTAATTATCCGATTGATCTCCGGTGATCGTTGCATCTTATATTTTTCATTTAATAAAGTTACACAAATAAGACACATTCAACAATCATTCTTTTATAATTATTTAACATTCATGACAATTATTTACCAACTTGTTTCTTTCGAATTAGAATGAAAATGAAACAAGTACAATGTACAAATGAAACTGGTCGCCCGGAATTGCTTGGATTTTTAAAAAGGAACACCAGTAATGCAGATATGACATCCGCTTCGGCAATTAATCTATTCAAAATGTATACGGAAACACAGTATCCTGAAAAAAGTCACAATTGGGATGAAATTGTACAATTCTAGAAATTCAATAAACATTTAAAGCCTTTAGACGAAGTAGCATTTAAATACCTAGCTGTGCCTGCTACTTCTGTAAGGTCAGAGAGAGTATTTTCGGCGACAGGACAAATACTAAACGATAGAAGAAGCATGTTACGCAATGATGCTGTTGACAAGTTGTGTTTCATAAATCAAAATCAGCATTTGTTATCTTTATAAAAGTTTTTTTTTTAAATAAATGATTACATAAAGTATATCAATTGATTATTCTTATTTCTTCATTCTTTACGTATTATTCTCCGGTGACCTCCGGTTTTTCACCGGAGATTGCCCAATCACCGGTGAATTCAATCGGTTGTTAAAATCTCGCTTCGGTGCAAACCTCTAACAATAACCAAATAATTGTTAAAATCAATAACTTTGATGCAGTTTATTGTTTTTCTTTCATATACCTATTTTGCACAGATTTAGGGTAGACCGTAGAAATCTACGGATATTTTTAAACATCACTATCGATTTCGTATTTTGACTTTCGAGATCGACACCTCCACAGTCCACTGTCTATTTGACAGTTACTATTGTTTTCAATCTCTGTTTTCAGTTTTCAATACAAGCTGAGAAGATTTACAATATTCTATAATTAACATTATTTTCCTAACCAATACCAATAATCTAGCATCATTTTAATTTTAATCTGAAGAAACAATAATCGGCTATTTAATGTTCATGGATTGAACTTAAATAGTCTCAAGATATTCTACAAATTCTAGATACTTTGTGGCATATTTTCGTGAAAATGTCTGATATTTTGGAGAAAACAGAAAGTGGTTCTGATGCTCGGCGAAGGATACTGAACATTGCAGTATCCACAATACTTCTAGAGACTGGATTCGACGCAGCTGATAAAATGTCTCTGGAAACTCTCACTGAGATGCTTCAATGTTGTAAGTACATATTATGTTTTATAGTAATAAAAGTACCTAAATAAAAACGTGTTAGACAGCGTCATAATATAAGCTTAACATTAACATAATCATCCATTTTTTATCACAATCTATTATAATTTACAACCAATTAAGAAGACCCACAAAATAGAAAGAGCTAATTAACTCTGAATAGGTTTTTCATATCTTGAATATATGCAAGTTTAGTAGCTGCTAAGTGAATCTTAAGCTTATTTTGTAGTGGTCTTAATTGAGTACTGCAAGGAGGTAAAATACTACATCCAAATCTATGCTAGTATTTGAAAAATACTATATATATGTTACCAAATAATAGAAAGTTAAAGAGTTTAATTAAGTACCCTGAGGCCTATGTGCAGCAGTGGATTGCAGTGGTCTGATGATGATGCAAGTATTAGTCCCTGGATGCCAGCTGATTACACAAGATACTACTGAAATCTTTGAGGGAGATCTTTGTATAGCATTGGCCTTCCTATGACTGAAAATATGTTTTTGTCAAGGCTCAATCTGATGATTTTTAAAACCCTTAGATTAACAAATGTTTGTATTCATAGAAATTAAAATGTCAGCAGAAATTAACAATTCAAAAGATCTTGTAAAAGACTACTTGAATAAAGAATATTTTGATTTGATTTGATTTGAAGTCACTATTATAAATATTTGTATTATTTACATTTCAGTTTTATCAGAAGTTGGTAATTCAGCTAAAGGTTACTGTGAACTATCTGGTAGAGTGGAACCAGTTTTGGGAGATGTGATGATGGCTCTAATTAATATGGGTTTGTACTTTTATCTCTAAGCTTACTCATATATTTTGAACAAGCAAATATAAATAAAATAAATACATTCAACAGTCACATATATAGTCCTGACCCCACACTAAGATAGAGTCTTGTGTTGTGGGTATCAGAAACTACGAGATACTTTTTGGTCTCACAAACATCCAGACCCAAAACAAATACCTGTGGCTGCGAACCTGAACCCGCAGCCTCTCGTTTCACAGCCGGAGTCTAACCCACTGGGCCACGGAAGCTGTCTTTTGGAAAATATTGAATGATAGTCTTAATGCATCCTCTTTTTATGCACTCTAAAAAAATTATTTTTAATAATGATTGTATCCTAATTACGCATTGTTAATGTAGTTTAATAACAAACTTAATGACACAGGTAATACAGTTATACTATCAAAATTTCATAAACAAATTACTTGTTTTGGTAAAGATTAAAGAATTGCTTAAATATTGTATTTATTTAAATAATCTGTTGTTACAATATGGATTTATTGCTTTGCATAGGTATAAATTTGCAAGGTCTAGAGCAATATGCCGCTCGGCCTAACAGACACGTCATCCAGCCTCCACAACAAGCACCAGCACCTAGGACACCAGCTATGCTGTCTACCGGAGCCAAGGCAAAGCCAGCTCCTCACATACCATTCCACTTGCCACTCCTGCCAGATCCTCATGCCTACATAAGGACACCAGTGAGTTTCATTATTATTTTATAATAATTTTGCCTTTACTTTATTGGTATTTAATGCCTAGTCTTAACCAAAGAGAACTGTGGGGGGAAATATATTATTGTCCTACTCATATCAACAATTCAAGTACATAGTATATAATGCCAAGTGAAAGGAGAATAAACACAACTATTACGTTTGAATTTTAAAGAATATTTCCTGGTAGCATCTCTGCCTACCCCTTCTGGGAAAGAGGTGTGAATTTATGTATATATGTAAAAAAAATGTTTCTAAAGTTTAATTTATATGTTTCTTGTAGACCCACAAGCAACCTGTAACTGAGTATGAAGCCATTAGAGAAAAAGCAGCATCTCAGAAGAGAGATATTGAAAGAGCTCTCACAAAATTCTTAGCAAAAACAAGTGAAACTCACAACTTGTTCAACACAGAAGACAACCAAGTATTTCCTTGTAAGTGGCCACATTTTGTCATGTATTTATATGAATGCATGAATTATTAATAACTTTAATAATTTCTTTTAAAATGAAAGGCGAAACATTATTTTATAATATTATTAAAAATGTGTCAATTGAATAAAAAATAATATATAACTTGTTCTTTCTTCATATTCCAGTAATTGCATGCAAGCCAACATTCCCAGCATATCTGCCATGTCTTCTACCAACAGATCAAGTGTTTGATTTTGATGAACTGGAGTATCATTTCCAAGTTGCCAATAGAACCGAGGACATGCCCACAGAGAAGAAAGGTATTTGTCTAAAAAATAAATTTGTTGCTATTTTGAATAAAAAATGAATTATAACGAAATTATAATTATATAGGGGGATAGGGGTAGACATTTTGAGGCTCTGGCCCTGTCTATAAATAAAGTTATAACAAACAAATTTTTAATTCTGTAAAATTCTAAGTCAGCATTTAATAAATTTCCTAGTGAGGAAGCTTGCATAGTGCTTGCCTATGTGTCTCTAAAAAGAAGGCTAGCATGGATAAAATCCAATGCTATGGATCATAGAAGAGAAATGGCGTCAGCAGTTTCAGTATTACTAGAACAATCCTAATAATATATAATTTGTCAGCAGACCAATCCGACAATGAAGGCGAGAATGGTGGTGATAATGAAAATGCCAATAATTCTCAATTGGAAAATCAAGACTTAGCAGCATCAAGTCCTGATAGAAACAAATCTGGTGGATAAATTAATATTATTAACTTGCATTAATTTAAGGACCCATAGATGTATATTTTAATTAAAATGTTGATATTAATTTACATTTTGTTGTTTGTGATTTTCAATTATAATTGCAGTATAGGTGTCATAATTCTATTGACTACTAATTGAGCAAATTGAATAAAAGGATGAATGAATTTTTTTTCACTTAATTGTACATGTTGTTATATATTGTTTGCTCAATGTATCTTTTTTACTTTTGCAGTCAAGCCTATATCATTGGTTTTGTAATTAAATTATCTTTCTTATAATACCAATTTGGATTGATCAGATTGGTGGTTACCTATATTGACTTACCAGTTCACCTGTGTTTGCCAGGTAGCCATGAACAGAAATATTAAGTAGGCAAGTCTACCTAGGCATATTCTCTGTGTTAACTATCAGTTGAGATGAAAATAATTATGTTATCTAAAGATTGAAGGTGATGTAAGAAAATTGATTAAAATTAATTTAAAAAAAAATAGCCATGAACACTTTTCGATAGGTAAGTTTTATAGGCATGTTTGTTAATCAATAATAATTGATATAAAATATGTCTCATTTGCTTATCAGATGGGTGAAGGTCAATCTTCACCCTCTCTTAGACAATATAGTGTGCATGTTGTAATTAGTATGACTAAAATAGTTTACTAACCTTAATAATAAGGTAATAAAGAATTATTCAGTTACATTCATTTAAATTTCTTTCTCAGGATATAAATAACAACACATTTTTATAAAGTATATTTTATTATAATTATTATTACAGTAAAGATTACTTAAAACTTGCAGCATTGATTACAGGCAGTTTTTTGATGCCATCTTTGTTGACAACAGTAACTTGGAAATTGGGTAAATTGATAAACAGTCTTTTGTGGACTTCTTGTACACACTTCTTCAGCATCTCATATGCTACCTCTTCTGTTGCATCTATAAGATTATACAACAGATACAAACACTGATTAAACATTTACATTACTATGAATATGGCCAAATATGTTGGATTATTTTTGTAGTATTTATATTTATGTAACATTGTGTATTCAAAAACTATTTACATAATAATTAAAATTAAATATTTTTTTCATTTGTAAGCTTTAGTTGACTACAGGCAGGTAAACACTTGAAGTCATATTGTGAACCCCAAATAAGCATTGCATTATGGGCCTTAATAACCCATATTATAATTAATATACTATTAAATGTAAAGAAAATTATATTACCTCTCTGGTAGAATCGGTCCATAATGCTCAAACTGAGGTAACCACCGAAGCCATGTGCTGCAAATGGCACTTTCACACTTGATGCCAAATAATCCATGAAGTATAGTTCTGGACCATTTTCTTTATCATAACCAGCCATGAGCAAGTTTACGAAATATGGTGTCTGGAATAAAACATTAAAAATATTTTTTAATACATGTACACATTATACATGTTCGTTTAAAAATTTATGGCAATATGGCCATAAAACAGCTTAGACCTCTACCAAAATAATTCATGGGTCAAATTCTAGACAAGTGAAAAGTTCCTTATTTCTTATTACCCATTATGGGAAGACAATGTTACTTATTTCATGTTGGTTTGTAATTATAAACTTAGAATGGTAGTGGTGGCATGAGTTTTGCATCAATGGGGAGTGAATTCATGTCTTGACTTATACACTCTGTGTGATGAATAAATTGATGATGAGTAAATTGCAATTATTCTGGTATACATTGTATGAAGTTAGAGTTATTATTAGTTACTTACACTGCTCCTGAGGTACTCGGCAAGGTTACGACGAGTGAAATTAGCGGCCGCTGTAGGCCCCAATTCGTACCCATTGCGCATCTTATACAATTGAATGTTCTTTGCAATGTACTCCGCAAACTGGGATGTGTCTCCGGAGTCTCCGATCACACCCATAACTAATTTATCCGAAATCTTGTATATTTTCTCTTCGTCTGGAAATATGAAACGGGTCGTAGAAAACCTATAATCATCAAACAACATCAAAAATCGAAAATGCAACTCACCATCTTTCATGACCATAATACTGTGACTGTTGCTTTGATCGGCTGCTATCATAACAAAATCATTGCACTGTACTCCTAAAAGACACTGCAAGTTGATGTTCGACATGGTGACTTCGATAAACAATAAAAATTACAAAATACCGCAACTCTAACCTCCACAACTGACTTGGAGTATCAAACAAACTTGTCAAATCACTCTATGTATTGCCATAGTAAATAATTCGAAACGTTGTATCAGATCTAGTATATAAATGTCTTAAAAGTCAAATATGAAATATCCTGCTAATATTTAGTTACGTGTAATATATTTAAAAATATATTTCGGATTCTACATTATTATTTACATGAAGTTTACAATTTACATAGTTTGATTACATTTTGAAAAATAAGACTAAATGGACCTGATGCCTTTTTGTAAGTAATTAATAAATGTCATTTCACAAATCACAATGTACACAAAGTGTGAGGTTATAATAAAAATAAATAGAAAATAATTATTTACAAAGTCATTTAAGCACAAGAAATCATAATTATGTTTAAAAAGGTAGCTTTAGGTATTTCTGGAGGTGTTGACAGTGCGGTCGCGGCATTGTTGCTAAAAAGAGCTGGTAAACAGTTTGAATAACTTTTATATTTAAAATATCGTTTTAAGCATATTTTCTAAATATTTGAAACACTTTTCAGGGTACCAAGTGGAAGGTGTATTTATGAGAAACTGGGACAATAACTATGAAGCTGGGTTTTGTTCAGATGAAAAAGATTTTGAAGATGCAACTTTCGTATGTAGAAAGCTAAACATACCACTTCATCGCGTGTATTTTATTAAGGAATATTGGAATGAAGTGTTCACTGTATTATTGCACGAATATGAAAATGGACTAACACCAAATC